>OW240921.1:127694873-127748501 GCA_933207985.1 Pelobates cultripes | reverse complement strand
TCACTAATAGGGGGCACAGCATGATCAATAGGGGGTTCCTGACTAATAGGGGGCACAGCATGATCAATAGGGGGTTCCTCACTAATGGGGGGGCACAGCATGATCAATGGGGGGACACCTCACTACTGGGGGACACCTCACTAATAGGGGGCACAGCATGATCAATAGGGGGTTCCTCACTAATAGGGGGCACAGCATAATCAATGGGGGGCACCTCAATAATGGGGGGGCACAGCATGATCAATGGGGGGGCACAGCATGATCAATGGGGACACCTCACTGCTGGGGACACCTCACTAATAGGGGCACAGCATGATCAATAGGGGTTCCTCACTGTGGGAGGCACACCATGATCAATGAGGAACACCTCAATAATGGGGAGCACCTCAATAATGGGAGTACAGCATGATCAATGGGGCACACCTCAATAATGGGGGCACAGCATATGATCAATGGGGGGGCACCTCAATAATGGGGGCACAGCATGATCAATGGGGGGGCACCTCAATAATGGGGGGCACAGCATGATCAATGGGGGGTACCTCACTAATGGGGGGCACAGCATGATCAATGGGGGGGGCACAGCATGATCAATGGGGGAGGACCTCACTACTGGGGGACACCTCACTAATGGGGGGCAGAGCATGATCAATGGGGGAAACCTCACTAATGGGGGGCACAGCATGATCAATGGGGGGGTACCTCACTAATGGGAGGAACACCATGATCAATGGGGGGCACAGCATGAGCAATGGGGGATACCTCACTAATGGAGGGCACAGCATGATCAATGGGGGGGGCACAGCATGATCAATGAGGGGTTACCTCAATAATGGGGGGCACAGCACGATCAATGGGGGGGGGTACCTCAATAACAGGGGGCACAGCATGATCAATGGGGGAAACCTCACTAATGGGGGGCACAGCATGATCAATGGGGGAAACCTCACTAATGGGGGGCACAGCATGATCAATGGGGGGGACACCTCACTACTGGGGGACACCTCACTAATGGGGGGCAGAGCATGATCAATGAAACACACCACTAATAGAGCACAGCATGATCCAATGGGGGCACAGCGCATGATCAATAGAGCACAGCATGATCAATGGGGAAACACCTCACTAGCGAGGGTCACAGCGCATTGGTAATGGGGAACCTCACTGCAGAGCACAGCATGGTCCAATGAGGGGCACAGCATGATCAATGGGGGACACCTCACTAATGGGGGCAGAGCATGATCAATGGAAACCTCACTACACAGGGGGCACAGCATGATGTGGGGGGGGGAGCACAGCATGATCAATGGGGGGCACAGCATGATCAGTGAGGCACAACATGATCAATAGGCACCTCACCGGCAGGAGCACAACGCATGATCAATGGGGGCACAGCATGATCAATAGGGGCACACCACCTCACTACTGAAACCTCACGCGGGGGCACAGCGCGCGTCAATGGGAAACCTCAGTACTGGGGGGCACAGCATGAGTAATGAGGGGCACAGCATGATCAATAAGGAGGCACCTCACTAATGGGGAGCACAGCATGATCAATAGAGCACCTCAATAATAGAGAGCACAACGCCAGTCAATGAAGTACACCTCATTAATAGAAACACAGCATGATCAATGGGGGAAATCTCACTACTGGGGGGCACCTCGCTAATGGGGGGCACAGCATCATCGATGGGGGCACCTCACTACTGGGGGAAACCTAACTACTGAGGGGCACAGCATGATCAATGGGGGCACCTCACTACTGGGGGCACAGCATGATCAATGGGGGGCACCTCACTACTGGGGGAAACCTAACTACTGAGGGGCACAGCATGATCAATGGGGGCACCTCACTACTTGGGGGAACCTCACTACTGGGGGCACAGCATGATCAATGGGGGGCACCTCACTACTGGGGGAAACCTCACAACTGGGGGGCACAGCATGATCAATGGGGGGCAATAATAATCCAATGACATATTAATCAATACACATATAATCCAATAATAATAATCTACTATCATATTAATCAATACATGGATAATCCAATAATAATAATCTAATGACATATTAATCAATACACAGATAATCTCATAATAATCGAATTACATATTAACCAATACACAGATAATCTAACTAGAAAAGCTACAATTTCTGGGGAAATTGTGTGAAGTGTTCTTGCCTCCACCAGTAGTCTACAACTGGAGTGGGCGGAGTAACTGTTATCATTTATATAGCACATTTAATTGCAACGTTGTTGCACAGTTATATTAAACCATACATTTATAAAAACATTAGCAGGTGTTCAATAGGCCCTGTCTATGACATCACTTGCTGCTGCAGCATGGCACAGGTCAGAGTATTTTGGCGGTTGCCATCTTCAAACGGTCGTATTTTAAAAACTAGGAATCCTACAGCGAAGAGCTTTATATTGTGAGAATCACAAGACCCAGACCTACATTGTGATGCATAGTATGTCTCTGAAGTATTAAAAATTAAGGCACAGTCGCAGTTTAGAAATTGCACTTCAGATTTGAGCTTTGTAGAGTGAAGTTTCAATGAATGACAATGGACGGCGTTCGTTGCAAACAAATGATTATATTGTGAAAACTATCAGGACTATGGCTTACTCGTTGACGTGTTTAGTGGCAGCAGAGATAGCTGAACGTTTTGATATAAGTTTGTGTAGGTGGGCCTGAAAATAAGGGAGTGGTGGCAGTTTAGAAATCATGTCCTGATTTTTCAGCTTTTGCCAGCTCCCACTCTAGCTTTGCCATTCATTCCTATGGGACAAATTTCGCCACAAGAACGACGATATTCCGTGAACCATTCGGCGAAACGTTCCACAAAGTAATAGCAATCCGATCGGGAACAATCTGCACGTTTTGGTAAATTTTTGTCTATGTAGTGTAAAAACTGTGGGAGGAGTTAGGGTGGCAAATTTGGCTATAATAAGAATAAGAATATATATGTGAGATAACATTAAGTGGTCTTGCTATGCAAGAACACTTAATTACATATTAACCAATATGGCACAGCATGATCAATGGGGGGTACCTCACTAATGGGGGGCACAGCATGATCAATGGGGGGGCACAGCATGATCAATGGAGGGGTACCTCAATAAGAGCACAGCATGATCAATGGGGGCACCCTCAATAATGAGAGGTCACAGCATGATCAATGGGGAAACCTCACTAATGGGGGCACAGCATGATCAACGGGGGAAACCTCACTTATGGGGGGCACAGCATGATCAAGGGGGGGCACAGCATGATCAATGGGGGGGCACAGCATGATCAATGGGGGGACACCTCTCTAATAGGGGGCACAGCATGGTCAATGGGGGAAACCTCACTAATGGGGGGCACAGCATGATCAATAACCTGGGGGCACAGCATGATCAATGAGGGGCACAGCATGATCAATGAAGTTTCCAATAATGGGTACACTGATCAATCCCAATAAGCACAGCATGATCAATAAGGGGCACAGCATGATCAATGGGGGCACCTCACTAATGGGGAGCATGCTTGCATGATCAATGGGGAAACACCTCACTAATGAGGCAGAGCACAGCATAGGGGGCATCAATGAGGCTGGGAGCAACAGAGGATCACAGGGGAAACCTCACTAACAACACAGCATTAAATGAAACCTCACTATCTGGGGGGCACAGCATGGTCAATGGGGGCACAGCATTATCAATGGGGGGCACCACACTAATGGGGGCACAGCATGATCAATGGGGGCACCTCACTAATGGGGGGCACAGCATGATCAATGGGGGGCACCTCACTAATGGGGGGCACAGCATGATCAATGGGGGCACAGCATGATCAATGGGGGAAATCTCACTACTGGGGGGCACCTCGCTAATGGGGGGCACAGCATCATCGATGGGGGCACCTCACTACTGGGGGGCACAGCATGATTAATGGGGGGCAATAATAATCCAATGACATATTAATCAATACACGGATAACCCAATAATAATAATCTACTATCATATTAATCAATACACAGATAATCCAATAATAATCTAATGACATATTAATCAATACACGGATAATCCAATAATAATCTAATGACATATTAATCAATACACGGATAATCCAATAATAATAATCGAATTACATATTAATCAATACACGGATAATTCAATAATAATAATCTACTACCATATTAATCAATACACCGATAATCCCATAATAATAATAATAATCATCTACTACCATATTAATCAATACACGGATAATCCAATAATAATAATCTAATGACATATTAATCAATACACCGATAATCCCATAATAATAATAATAATCATCTACTACCATATTAATCAATACACGGATAATCCAATAATAATAATCTAAAGACATATTAATCAATACACGGATAATCCCATAATAATAATAATAATCTAATGACATATTAATCAATACACGGATAATCCCATAATAATAATAATAATCTAATGACATATTAATCAATACACGGATAATCCAATAATAATAATCTAAAGACATATTAATCAATGCACGGATAATCCAATAATAATAATAATAATAATCTAAAGACATATTAATCAATACACGGATAATCCAATAATAATAATAATAATCTAATGACATATTAATCAATACACGGATAATCCCATAATAATAATAATAATAATCTAATGACATATTAATCAATACACGGATAATCTAATAATAATAATAATAATCTAATGACATATTAATCAATACACGGATAATCCCATAATAATAATAATAATCTAATGACATATTAATCAATACACGGATAATCCAATAATAATAATCTAAAGACATATTAATCAATGCACGGATAATCCAATAATAATAATAATAATAATCTAAAGACATATTAATCAATACACGGATAATCCAATAATAATAATAATAATCTAATGACATATTAATCAATACACGGATAATCCCATAATAATAATAATAATAATCTAATGACATATTAATCAATACACGGATAATCTAATAATAATAATAATAATCTAATGACATATTAATCAATACACGGATAATCCCATAATAATAATAATAATCTAATGACATATTAATCAATACACGGATAATCCCATAATAATAATAATAATCTAATGACATATTAATCAATACACGGATAATCCAATAATAATAATCTAAAGACATATTAATCAATACACGGATAATCCAATAATAATAATAATAATCTAAAGACATATTAATCAATACACGGATAATCCAATAATAATAATAATAATCTAATGACATATTAATCAATACACGGATAATCCCATAATAATAATAATAATAATAATCTAATGACATATTAATCAATACACGGATAATCTAATAATAATAATAATAATAATCTAATGACATATTAATCAATACACGGATAATCCAATAATAATAATCTAATGACATATTAATCAATACACGGATAATCTAATAATAATAATCTACCATATTAATCAATACACAGATAATCCAATAATAATAATCTAAAGACATATTAATCAATACACGGATAATCCCATAATAATAATAATAATAATCTAATGACATATTAATCAATACACGGATAATCTAATAATAATAATAATAATCTAATGACATATTAATCAATACACGGATAATCCAATAATAATAATAATAATCTAATGACATATTAATCAATACACGGATAATCCAATAATAATAATCTAATGACATATTAATCAATACACGGATAATCTAATAATAATAATCTACTACCATATTAATCAATACACGGATAAACCAATAATAATAATAATCTAAAGACATATTAATCAATACACGGATAATCTAATAATAATAATAATCTAATGACATATTAATCAATACACGGATAATGCCATAATAATAATAATAATAATAATAATAATAATCTAATGACATATTAATCAATACATGGATAATCCAATAATAATAATCGAATGACATATTAATCAATACACGGGTAATCCAATAATAATCTAATAACATTAATCAATACACGGAAAAAACAATAATAATCTAATGTCATATTAATCAATACACGGATAAACCAATAATAATCTAATGACATATTAATCAATGCATGGATAATCCAATAATAATAATCTAATGACATATTAATCAATACACGGATAATCCAGTGATAATCTAATGACATATTAATCAATACACGGATAATCCAGTGATAATCTAATAACATATTAATCAATACACGGATAATCCAATGATAATAGTAATAATCTTTTTTGGTAAATAGCCTTTTATTGAAGGTTTTCACATATCAAAGAAACAATAAAATGCAGCTTTACGTTCAGAGTGTAGAGAAACAGTGTAACAACAACAAAAAAAAACTTTCGAGATTCGCAGATCTCTCAAAGTAAGTGATACTGATGAGACACGCAGGTCTCCAAGCATTTAGATATGAAAAATATGTCTAAAATTTTAGTCTACCTGTCCCACCACCAGTGTGTGGCCCTCCAGAAGGAGTCCATCCCAATGTCACCCGAATACGTGAACCCTCCCTAGTCCGCTCCCGTGCTTTCCTCCCGGGGGGAACTTGTCTAGCTTAGGTGGCCAGAGTAGACGTATCCTCTTGGGGCACACCGCTCCCGGCATAGGTGGGACGTCGTTATCCGTCAGTCTCAAGTCCGTCCTGGGTGGCTGGGGTGAGTCGTAGTCCCCTGGGGTCTGGCCCTAAGGGCCTGCAGTCCGATAATCCCTACTGCCTGGGTTCCTGTGCGGGTTCTAGCATTCTCCGTGAGCCCGTGGGAGGCTGAGTACCTTGGGGCTGGTCTGTCTCCCCTAGAGCTGTCGTGAATGAGTCCCCTGCTGTCGTCACTATCCAATGAGTCCATATGTCCAAATATTGTTGTGCCCTGTCTGAGGTCTTCATGTAAACCTCCTCTGTCGCCCTGAGGACTTCCATTTGGGCAAACCACGACTGAAGCGTGGGTGCCTCCGTATTCCTCCAGTGCTGAGGAATACTTTGTTTTGCGATATTGAGGATCCGTATAGTTAGTGATCGTTTGTTTTTGCCACTAGATGTAGATGTGTGGTGTAGGAGCATCGCCGAGGGGTCAAAGGGTGGTGGCGGGTCCGAGAATATCTGAAGCATTTTATGTATGCCTCTCCAAAAGGATTGTATTTTCTCACACTCCCACCATATGTAAACAGAATATAGTGAATCACAAACACTATAGAATAACCCTTGTGGCTATCAAACGGGGAAAAAATTAAAAATAATTACCCCTGGTAAGGATGTGTAAAAGACTCCTCAAGGTCTTCGATATAAATATAAAATAGTAGAAAACACACCCTAATAAAATATAAAGGGAGACCAATAGTGCAGACTAAAAAATAAATAAAAATCAAACCGTAAAAAATATAAAAAATACACTCACAAACAAAGATATTAGTAGGCAGGATATAAATAGTCTTCTTAAAGTGCTTCGTCTCTTCTTAGTGTAGAAAATGCTTAAAACAGAGCACAAAGACAGACCATAGTGTGTAACTGTATAATATTAAAAATGTAACTTTTATTGGGTACACTTACAAAGTGACAGTAGTTATCGGGCTCTTCACATCATATATCAAAGTCTTCCATCAAAATAATAACCCTCAGGATACACAGAAGAATGGAGACAGAGGAGATGGAGAGGTCCACAGTAAAAACAATGAATAAAAGCTTGCCACCCTACACGTTTCGTCAAAATGACTTCATCAGGGGCTTGTAGCAGCATAAAATAAAATACAACAAAGTACACAATAAATATCCTGCCTTTAAAAGTCTGTGACCAATCCCACCATATGTGTATGTGTGTCCCTGTCTCTGTGCCACATCTCCAGCATTGTGCCGAGTGGTCGGGATGCATGTTGAGGAGGACATCTGGGGTGCGATACCACTGTGTGAGCAATTTATATGCGGCCTCCTGATGCCTACTAAACGCAGCACAATGGTGCGTTAGAGTGCATATTTTGTCCCATTCCCCTGCGCTAAACTGACGGTGTAAGGCCCTCTCCCACTTCCCCTGAAACCTAGGAGTAATTTGTATAGGATGGATACCCCATGTGGGAGCGGTTCCGGTTCAAGGCACAATTGCTCCAACCCCGTCGGGATGTGTTGTAATGCCCCTCCCTGGGGTAAGGTTTGCAGGTAGCTCGTCAACTGCGCATAATGGAACTGCTATAAGAAGGTGGGGGTTCGCCCTCCCAGAAGATCTGGTAGGGTTTTGCGCCCCGTAGGTGTCTGAACATGGTGTAGCCTAGGCAGGAGGTCAGGGATGATGCCCCTTAGTGCCAGTGGGTCCAATCCCGGCTGGAACTCCCCATTGTACGTCGGTGGCAGTAAGGGTGACGGGTAAGGGGTGAGGCCCGCTCTATCTGCTATACCGTACCATACTTTCAAGGTAGCCCTGACATAAGTGGGCGCCCTGTCTCCCCTCCCCCTCGGCAACCATGGGGCCAACGCTATGGGGATCCCTAGCTCCGCCTCCTCCACTGTTTTCCATTGTTTGTGTACATTCTGTTTTGACCACTCCATTATCCTAAGTAGGTGGCATGCTATATAGTAAAGGTGGAAGTCCGCTCCTTGGGTTGTGTCAGTTGCTAGAATTTTAGCCTTGGCTTCGTCCCCCTCCATATGTATTCTCTCAGGGTCCCATTGAGGGATCCAAAGTACGTCCTGGGGATACATATGGGTATTGTCTGCATCAAATATAGCAGCCGTGGTAGGAAATTCATTTTCACGACCTGCACCCGGCCGAACCAAGAGATGTGGGGGTACGCCCATTCTCCTGTCTCCCTTCTGAAGGTGGACAGCATCTGGGTAAAATTGTCTTTAAAGAGATCTGAGCTATGTCTGGGGAGCCAAATGCCCAGGTACCTGATTTTACTATCTGCCCATTGGAACGGGAAGCTCTGACGCAGCAACATCTCCCGATGTTGAGGTATGGATATATTAAGTATACACGACTTGGCGAAATTGATCTTCATATTTGAGATCTCGCCGTAATCCCTAAGAGCCTTAATGATATTCGGGAGGGAGATTTCGGGTCTGGAGACAAAAAAGAGAAGGTCATCGGCATACGCCGCTACCTTATGGTGTACCTTGCCTGCAGCTACCCCCGTAATGTCTGGGTTGCTCCTGATTGCTCGTAAAAATGGCTCCAAAGCTAGCACAAACAAGAGCGGGGACAGGGGGCACCCCTGCCGGGTGCCGTTTTGGATTATAACGTCCTCCGTGAGCGCCCCATTTACGATTATCTGGGCTCTGGGTTGTCGGTAAATGGCTTCTATCCAGCCCCTCATGTGTGTCCCCATGCCCAGATGTGAGAGGGCCTGGAACATATACGTCCATCCGACCCGGTCGAAGGCCTTCTCCACGTCCGTGGATAGCAGGAGAAGGCCCCCGGCCCCCGCCGACCCCCCCATGGGCTATCGACAGTGCTCTAATCGTATTGTCCCTTGCCTCCCTCCCCATCACAAACCCCACCTGGTCCGGGTGCACCAGGGTGGGAACATGTGGTTGCAGACGCGTTGCCAAAATTTTTGTTAGCAGCTTCAGGTCGCTGTTTATGAGGGAGATGGGTCTATAGTTATTGCAGAAATCCCCGTCCTTCCCTTCCTTCAGAAGGAGCACAATGTGGGCCCTAAGGGACTGCGTGGGTAGATGGTGCCCCTCTCTGATCGCGTTAAAAGCGGCCTGCAGTGGAACGTATAGAATCTCCGCGAAGCTCTTATAGTAGCGTAGCGCGAGACCATCCGGTCCCGGACTTTTGCCCGGCCTGGATGCCTTCACCGCCAGCACAATTTCCTCCACCGTGATAGGCTCCTCCAGTGCCTCCACTGCCTCCTGCTCTAGGCGTGTGTGCGTGTGGGTTTGGAGGAACTCGTCGACCCGAGTCGCCAGGTCGGCCTGCGCCTGCGCACCCCGCTGGCTCGGCAGGGAGTACAGGTCTTGCTAGTAGGACCTTATGACCTCCTGTATTTTAGAAGGTAGGCGCTGCACCCTCCCACCCCTATCCCTGATCCGATCTATATATGTGTGCTGTCTAACATTCTCGCTAGAAGCTTCCCACTCTTGTTGCGGTGTGCCTAAAAGAACGCTCTATGTCTGGTGGCGTCCCTATAGTGTTTGGCCCGCAGAAGTGTGGTTAGTTCCCGTCTTAGCTGTAGGAGCTGGGCCTGATGTGTGGGGCGGCTATCCCTCTTGTTGGCCTCGTCTAGAGTCTGTATGGCCTGAACAAGTGCCTCCATGCGCGCCTCTCTTTGGCGTTTTAGCCGGGCCCCCTTCAATAGTAATAATAATCTAATTACATATTAATCAAAACACAGATAATTCAATAATAATAATCTAAAGACAATCAATACACGGATAATCCAGTAATAATCTAATGACATATCAATACACAGATAATCCAATAATTTTCTAATGACATTAATCAATACACGGATAATCCAATAATAATTGTCTAATGACATATTAATCAATGAACAACTAATCCAAAAATAATTGTAATAATATTAATGTATTAATAATCAAACATTAATCGATAAACTGAATATCCAATAATAATCTTATAATATAGTAATCAATTATTGTTATTATTATTATTATTCCCGCCATTTATATAGCGCCAACAGATTCCATAGCGCTTTACAATATTAACTGATAATCCAATAGCATATTAATCAATAAACACATAGGCCAAAAATACATGTAATAACATGAATCTATTAATAATCCAATCACAATCATTTAACAATAATCTAACACTAGATAATGGCTATTTATTCACTAAACAGTTACTTTTAGTGAATTGCAAACCAAATGACAGAATTAAGGCTAAAATATCCAGCTGCGACTATAACAATGGCGAATTTTTCCAAACAAGTACTTATTCCAAAACTTTGCAAATCAGTTTTTATTAAATAAACCCCTTCCCAGATGCAGGATGGCTTTGTGCAGCGCTATGAGCTAGCTGGCTGCCATGGCGGCACTATGTAGAGATCAGCAGTTCTGTTTGGCCCTAGCCTGAGTAGGAATCTACAAGAGGACCCTTGCTGGCAATCTACAAACTGGGGAATTGACCTGCTATGTTCTACCAGAGCGGCACTGTAAAAATGGCTCCAACTCAACGTTTTTTCCATAGTATCTAATTTGGTCTAAAATTCACTGCAATTTCCTGGTGAATTTCTGGCACGTCAAAGTTTAGTGAATAACCCGCAATGAAAATCACACCAACCTTGTTTGACCTACTGCTGCTACAACACTTCAGAGCATAAGTGGTTTAAAGCAACTCTTAAACCTCTCCCCCTCGCCCCCCCCTCCCCCCCCAAAATTTGAGCATTTCATATAAAATGAAACACTTTTAAACACTGTGATGAAATGTCACTAAAGTTACAACACAGTTGACAAAGTAGGGATTGCTTTGTCGTACGATAAGTCCTCCACTGGGCCACCGCACACCGTTGGGCTTCATTGCAAAATATGAGACCCCAGATGGTCACAGAGCCACTTTAAGTTGTATAAAAAATATGTGGCGGTATAAGTGGGCTTCAAGAACTGAAAGCAAGAATAATTCCACTAGCAATCGCCATGCTACAAAATAGCAAATACACTGCAATAAACACAAGGCCACGGTTGGATAACATTGTCAATATTTTGTACATGGTGCGGAATCACGGCCCTGAACGTCACACTAGCCCCAAAGTTACTAACAAAGACTCCGCAAAGTTCTGACCGCTAATTAAAAGGATTAATGCTTTGTTATAAAATATTCCAATTTTACAAACTCTCATCATTTTTAAAAGTGACAAGTGTCATTTCAAAGAGTTGTCACAAGGAGAATGGGACTCCAGGGGATTGAGTAATCATCAGGTTATAGCACTTTATTGCTTTCAAAATAAAGGATGTCGGGAAACGGGCTTTGATAGCACTTAGGTACCTGCTCCTCAACCGAAAAAGTACATTTAAAAAAGCACGAACTGTGTACGACACAAACAACGTTAACCTGGTTATACTCCATTGACAGCATCCTAGAGCAGATATATGCATTCCAGAACAAGAAATGTGAAAGTGTATATGTTTCAAATCCATATAGAAATATAAGGGCAGTGAATGGCTGCCTCAAAACCAAAAATCCAGGCACTCACAGTATAAGTATTATAGACATAAAAGCAACATTTTATTTAAGACACCAGCGTCATTGTTTCAGATCTTGCCTATTTTATTTAGCAACCTTTTTTTAAACAGTTCCCTCAACCAGAGAACTTTACATAAATTAACCCACAGCCCTTTCCCAAGACAGGAATATATCCATCGCACCAAGAAAAAAGACTGACTGATCTTCTCTAAGGGTTCGATTTATCTCTCGGGCTAATATGACAGGCAGTCTCAGATTCCACAATCTCAGGCAGGAAGGGCAACATTAAAGGATGAAGTTAGGGGGAACCATGTGTAAACCGTGGTTGAACAAATGAGAAATTGGGCAGAGCTAATACCCGGACAAATCTATAAAGCTTCACAACAACTTTTAGAAAACTGATGCCGTCATTAACAGCTTAGTTTATGCTTTACAGCAAAGCAAGTCCTATTTTGTAGAATAGGAACTGCCAGCTTCGTCACGATACTTAACTAAATTTGTTCTGACACCAATATTCTCATGTATAACTAAGATGATTGGCACCTATGATCTGGTAGGGACTGGGTGAAAACCCCCATTAAATGCGGTTAAGGTTCCCAGATATAACTAATGTAATTTGGGTATATGAGCTGGTAGTGACAGCGACTGGGTCATTACACTCCATTTCATATTTCTAACGCTATAAAACACAACAGGCCGCTGCAGTCAGGAGTGCCCAGAAGCCTTCCCAGAGTAATTTGTCAAACCGTTTAAGAATGCTTTGACAAATTATCTGTGTGCCCAAGGCTGCAGCACTGCTTCCGGATTCTCTTGCAAATATAATCTGGTTAGCTCCACTGAGCTAAATAAAACAGGCAGGGCTCTCAGCCAATGAGTGTGGCCCTCTATCAGACGGACCGTAGCCCAAGGCACCCAGGCAAGTTATCAAACCATTCTTAAACAGTATGACAAATTACTCTTGGAGAAAGCCAAGGCACTACTGGCACCATAACACGATAGTGGGTTGTAGTAGTTATAGTGTTTAGGAGTGTTCATTCCAAATCAATCACAATTTTGTAATACACTTGAAACAACATGAGAAATAAAGCCAATCATTCTAAGTCAATTTCCCTATCAACCCGACCGACCTACTATTTATAGTATCGTGACTTTTAAATGGGCTGGGGAGCAAGAAACGATCATGTGATTAATTCTTTACTTCAGTCAGGAATGTAAGCAAAACCTTTGCCGTGGTAAAAGTTTTTAAGTGAGTCAAACAGATTGTGGCACAAAGCTCACACAGAGATGATGACATGGGACAAAAATTCATGAATAGGGAGCAATACATATTTCTCCTAACAACTGCACTTATTCCTGAAACACCCCAATTTGGGCTGTGATTCAGGCTATTTCAAGGGCAATGACCCAACAGGTGGCACTGCCTTGGCCCAGTTGTTCAGCTCTATGCTGCATGAGGAGTATTTGAGAAGGGGGACAGGCCAAAATTGTATTTGAATGATCACAAAAAGCAGCTGAACCTGTTTTTATTTGATTTATGTAGACATATATTTTTTAAATAAAACAATACTACAAATTTTAGACCTAAATAGACAAGTAAACTATAGCTGACTTGGCGATTTGTTTCCAAATCAGCTATTGTGGGTAGGATTTGAAATTTTAAATTCACTTTGAACTCCATGCCATTCCACTGTAATGAGTGAATAAAAGCTGACCATTCTCTTGCTGACTGCCTCTCCTAATTGGCTGGATTTGCTGTAATGCGGTCAATAAATCACGCTCACATTAGGATTTCCCAATAGGAAAGCATTATACAATGCTCCGCCTCTGCTCATTCCACGCAACAACAGCCAGCAGGGGAGACCTAATGCACGTCAATAATCACGCTCACATTAGGATTTCCCAATAGGAAAGCATTATACAATGCTCCGCCTCTGCTCATTCCACGCGACAACAGCCGGCAGGGGAGACCTAATGCGCTTCAATAATTGTGTATACATTAGGATTTCACAATAGGAAAGCATTATACAATGCTCCGCCTCTGCTCATTCCACGCAACATCAGCCGACGGAGGACACCAAATGCGCATGGGTCAATTATCGCGTTTGCAGTAGAATTTCCCAATAGGAAAGCATTATACAATGCTCCGCCTCTGCTCCTTCCACGCGACATCAGCTGGCGGAGAAGACCTAATGCGCATGCGCATTAATAATCGTGCTCGCATTAGGATTTCCCATTAAGAAAGCATTATATAATGCTTTTCTATGTGAATTCGGGTGACGCTGGAAGTCTTCATGCATAATGCTCTACTAGAGGTGGAGTTATCCCTGAAAAGGCAATTAATGTGGTTTCTTAAAAAGTGCAATCATTACTTTTGCAGGGTTAAGGGACCTGGGACACTGCACCCAGACGAACTCAATGAGCTGTAGTAGTCTGGGTGCCTATAGTGTCCCTTTAAGTTTAATACTGCATGTGTCATTAAGAGATACCAAGCAGTTTACACGCTTTGGCCTCTACTGAAAATTACACTAGTTATTAGTTATTCAATAGAGTGAGAATTGTCCGGAATTCGAAGTGAAATTCAAATATAAGGTCAAAATTGCAAGATTGAAAAAATTATCCAAATCACCTATTATTATTATTCTTAATATTATTATTATTACTATTATGATTATTACTATTATAATTATTACTATTATAATTATTATTATGAGTTAATATTATCACCATGCCTCACCCTTCTGTCAGTCCCTACATTGGCTTCCTATAAAATATAGGGCTCAATTTAAAATTCTGGTTCTTGCTTTCAAATCTCTACATAATACTGCTCCCACCTATATATCCTCCCTTATAGAGAAGTATGTCCCGTCTAGGGCCTTACGATCTGCCTGAAGACTTACATCTATCTTCTGTCCGTACTCCCACCTCTGATGCTCGCCTTCAAGATTTCTCGAGGGCTGCACCGTTCCTGTGGAACTCACTTCCCTCCTCCGTTAGATGCTCACCCAGTCTCCACTCCTTTAAAAAAAATCGTTAAAAACCAACTTCTTCATAAAAGAGTATCAATTAAACTGTTAATATCTCCTGACTGATTTCGCTTTTGCAACTGTCACTAGTCTAATACTATCCTTACCTTTTTGTGTCATTTTACCCCACTCCCTCTAGCATGTAAGCTCATTGAGCAGGGCCCTCAACCCCTCTGTTACTGTGTGACCAACTTATCTAGTTACAACTACATGTCTGTTCGTCCACCCATTGTAAAGGGCTGCGGAATTTGATGGCGCTATTTAAATAACATAATAATAATAATAATAATAATAATAATAATAATGTGGCTGGAGGGAATCCTTAGCAACAAGGGTGGCCCAGGTCTCCATGTTATTATGAGGTTGGAGGGGGCCCTTAGTGACCCCATGTTATTATGAGGTTGGAAGGGGCCCTCAGTGACCCAGGTCCCAGGTTATTATGAGGTTGGAAGGGGCCCTCAGTGACCCAGGTCACATGTTATTGTGAGGTTGGAGGGGGCCCTCAGTGACCCAGGTCCCATGAGGGGGCCCTCAGTGAACCAGGTCCCATGTTATTGTGAGGTTGGAGGGGGCCCTCAGTAACCAAGGTCCCATGTTATAGTGAGGTTGGAGGGGCCCCTCAGTGACCCAGGTCCCATGTTATTGTGAGGTTGGAGGGGGCCCTCAGTGACCCAGGTCCCATGTTACTGTGAGGTTGGAGGGGGCCCTCAGTGACCCAGGTCCCATGTTATGGAGGGGGCCCTCAGTGACCCAGGTCCCATGTTATTATGAGGTTGGAGGGGGCCCTCAGTGACCCAGGTCCCATGTTAATATGAGGTTGGAGGGGGCCCTCAGTGACCCAGGTCCCATGTTATTATGAGGTTGGAGGGGGCCCTCAGTGACCCAGGTCCCATGTTATTATGAGGTTGGAGGGGGCCCTCAGTGACCCAGGTCCCATGTTATTATGAGGTTGGAGGGGGCCCTCAGTGACCCAGGTCCCATGTTATTATGAGGTTGGAGGGGGCCCTCAGTGACCCAGGTCCCATGTTATAATGGGGTTGGAGGGGGCCCTCAGTGACCCAGGTCCCATGTTACTGTGAGGTTGGAGGGGGCCCTCAGTGACCCAGGTCCCATGTTATGGAGGGGGCCCTCAGTGACCCAGGTCCCATGTTATTATGAGGTTGGAGGGGGCCCTCAGTGACCCAGGTCCCATGTTAATATGAGGTTGGAGGGGGCCCTCAGTGACCCAGGTCCCATGTTATTATGAGGTTGGAGGGGGCCCTCAGTGACCCAGGTCCCATGTTATTATGAGGTTGGAGGGGACCCTCAGTGACCCAGGTCCCATGTTATTATGAGGTTGGAGGGGGCCCTCAGTGACCCAGCTCCCATATTATTATGAGGTTGGAGGGGGCCCTCAGTGACCCAGGTCCCATGTTATTATGAGGTTTGAGGGGGCCCTCAGGGACCCAGGTCCCATGTTATGGAGGGGGCCCCATGTTATCCCAGATCCCATGTTATTATCCAGGAAGCTGTGTCTATGAGAGAGCTATACATACAGAGGAATTCAGGGCTAGCTGTGCTTGGTTTCCATCACTAGCCATCCCTCTGACCCCATGGCCGGCCATTCCTGGGTTAATACTGACAGTTACCTGGTTCCAGGCTCCTCTGGGTGTCCAGGAGCCCCAGGAAGCAGCCATGACAGGTTCCTCCCAGGTGTGCTGGCTCGACCATTCCTATTGGCTGCTGCGTGTCAGGTGATCTCCCTGCAAAGCATTGTGGGATTGAGGACGGGCTCAGGTGGCTTGTCTCATTATTCCATTTCCCAGAATCCTTTGCTCGGAGGACATTGGTGGAGAGTCAGGTCAACCTCCAGAGCAACAGCAACATGGCTGCAGGTTTTATTAATGTTAATTACAGCCCTCAGTGAGTCTGTAGGTTTATATAGAAAGTCATTATGGAGTCTATAGATAATAATATTATTAATGTTAATTACAGCCCTCACTGAGTCTGTAGGTTTATATAGAAAGTCATTATGGAGTCTATAGATAATAATATTATTAATGTTAATTACAGCCCTCACTGAGTCTGTAGGTTTATATAGAAAGCCATTATGGAGTCTATAGATAATAATATTATTAATGTTAATTACAGCCCTCACTGAGTCTGTAGGTTTATATAGAAAGTCATTATGGGTCTATACATATGTGTGTGTGTGTAGTACAGCCCTCAGTAAGTCTGTAGGTTTTATATAGAAGTCATTATGGAGTCTATGGAATATGTATTATTAATGTTAATTACAGCCCTCACTGAGTCTGTAGGTTTATATAGAAAGCCATTATGGAGTCTATAGATAATAATATTAATAATAAATACAGCCCTCACTGAGTCTGTAGGTTTATATAGAAAGCCATTATGGAGTCTATAGATAATAATATTATTAATGTTAATTACAGCCCTCAGTGAGTCTGTAGGTTTATATAGAAAGTCATTATGGAGTCTATAGATAATAATATTATTAATGTTAATTACAGCCCTCACTGAGTCTGTAGGTTTATATAGAAAGTCATTATGGAGTCTATAGATAATATTATTAATGTTAATTACAGCCCTCACTGAGTCTGTAGGTTTATATAGAAAGCCATTATGGAGTCTATAGATAATAATATTATTAATGTTAATTACAGCCCTCACTGAGTCTGTAGGTTTATATAGAAAGTCATTATGGAGTCTATAGATAATAATATTATTAATGTTAATTACAGCCCTCAGTGTGTCTGTAGGTTTATATAGAAAGTCATTATGGAGTCTATAGATAATAATATTATTAATGTTAATTACAGCCCTCACTGAGTCTGTAGGTTTATATAGAAAGTCATTATGGAGTCTATAGCTAATAATATTATTAATGTTAAATACAGCCCTCAGTGAGTCTGTAGGTTTATATAGAAAGTCATTATGGAGTCTATAGATAATAATATTATTAATATTAATTACAGCCCTCAGTGAGTCTGTAGGTTTATATAGAAAGTCATTATGGAGTCTATAGATAATAATATTATTAATGTTAATTACAGCCCTCAGTGAGTCTGTGGGTTTATATAGAAAGTCATTATGGAGTCTATAGATAATAATATTATTAATGTTAATTACAGCCCTCAGTGAGTCTGTAGGTTTATATAGAAAGTCATTATGGAGTCTATAGATAATATTATTATTATTAATGTTAATTACATCCCTCACTGAGTCTGTAGGTTTATATAGAAAGTCATTATGGAGTCTATAGATAATAATATTATTAATGTTAATTACAGCCCTCACTGAGTCTGTAGGTTTATATAGAAAGTCATTATGGAGTCTATAGATAATTATATTATTAATGTTAATTACAGCCCTCAGTGAGTCTGTAGGTTTATATAGAAAGTCATTATGGAGTCTATAGATAATAATATTATTATTAATATTAATTACAGCCCTCACTGAGTCTGTAGGTTTATATAGAAAGTCATTATGGAGTCTATAGATAATAATATGATTAATGTTAATTACAGCCCTCACTGAGTCTGTAGGTTTATATAGAAAGTCATTATGGAGTCTATAGATAATAATATTATTATTAATGTTAATTACAGCCCTCACTGAGTCTGTAGGTTTATATAGAAAGTCATTATGGAGTCTATAGATAATAATATTATTAATGTTAATTACAGCCCTCAGTGAGTCTGTAGGTTTATATAGAAAGCCATTATGGAGTCTATAGATAATAATATTATTAATGTTAATTACAGCCCTCACTGAGTCTGTAGGTTTATATAGAAAGCCATTATGGAGTCTATAGATAATAATATTATTAATGTTAATTGCAGCCCTCCTGGGTCTGTAGGTTTTATATAGAGAATCATTATAGGTCTATAGATGTATATTAAATTCCAAATATTAATTTACAGCCCTCACTGAGTCTGTAGGTTTTATATAGAAAGCCATTATAGGTCTATAGTAAACTAATATTAATAATAAATACAGCCCTCCCTTTGAGTCTGTGGAACATATAGAAAGCCATTATGGAGTCTATAGATAATAATATTAATAATAAATACAGCCCTCACTGAGTCTGTAGGTTTATATAGAAAGCCATTATGGAGTCTATAGATAATAATATTATTAATGTTAATTACAGCCCTCACTGAGTCTGTAGGTTTATATAGAAAGTCATTATGGAGTCTATAGATAATAATATTATTAATGTTAATTACAGCCCTCACTGAGTCTGTAGGTTTATATAGAAAGTCATTATGGAGTCTATAGATAATATTATTAATGTTAATTACAGCCCTCACGGAGTCTGTAGGTTTATATAGAAAGCCATTATGGAGTCTATAGATAATAATATTATTAATGTTAATTACAGCCCTCACTGAGTCTGTAGGTTTATATAGAAAGTCATTATGGAGTCTATAGATAATAATATTATTAATGTTAATTACAGCCCTCACTGAGTCTGTAGGTTTATATAGAAAGTCATTATGGAGTCTATAGATAATAATATTAATAATAAATATAGCCCTCACTGAGTCTGTAGGTTTATATAGATAACTGAGTACCACATGCTTCCCCGAACCCCAGTGGAAGGTTTTATGGGATAATAAAGTTGCATGTTTCCTGTTCAATGTTTTAAGTGTTTGTTAGAAGTGGGAGAGAGAGAGAGGTGGGGCTACAAGGTTTTTGTGTGTTTAATGCAAGATGTGTGCTTATAAGTGCAAAAAAATTCAGGGGCGATTTGGACACATTTGTTCCTGAAAATTAGACAAATGCCGTTTTACAATTATTCAACCAAATTCATTTCTTGGGTGACAATGTAGATGTTTATGTACAGATTAAAAGAATCAATGATTTGGAAATAAACGTATTTCTTCTCTTCCAAAGCCACATAGCTACAGAAGCCACAGCCGACATGAGGGATCCTACAATGTTCTACAGAGAACGTATAGGTAAAGCCATATACCGTATGTCAAATGCATGGCGTTAAACGTAGGGTCTGAGAAAACATTTTAATCTGTTTTGTACTTGATAGCAATTTTTTTCGAAAATAATGTACAGATGTATTTTCTATAAAGTGTCACCATGTTATATTTTATTTGAATGCATACACTTTGATGTACAGAGGTCTCAACGTTCGCTCAAACGAAATGCTTAGTCATCTTCCTCATTGAAGAATCACTGGCAAAAATAGTAATTCTCCACCAATTCATAGGATGAGAATTACTACTGGCCCATAAATTAATATAGATTTTATAAATCACTGTTTGCTTAATTTCAAGTATACGAGGTTACCATAGTAACTTCATTGATTGCACCGTCCTCTTACAAGGTATTCATTTTAACCTCCCGGGCACTTAATATTTCAGCCTTTCATAACAGCTTGACAAAGCAAGGTCGCCCAGAAAAACTACCATAGTTTATATTTATCAAATCCGCATGGCCAGGCTAGTACTTGCAGGAGTAGCACGGTAACATGTCCTTTCTAGTCTCTGCAGATCAAATCTACCATAGAGACATAATACTGTCCGAAATCCTACTTAAAAAAATAAAGGAAAGCTATCACCTTTTGGTAATTAATATTGTTTTTTTAATATCACGTTTACTTACCCCTTTATTTAACAAATATGGGTCCCGATTTAATATTTTTTAATAAGCTTTTCAAATGATCACACGTCAAATACATTTTCTAAAAAAATTCCCATATACTTTAATAGTAACTTCTGTAGATAAATCATTTAAAACAATTTCTAACCGATTTTGATCATTTGAAAAGCTTATTATAAAAATGTTAAGTCAAGTCCATGGTCCAAAAAGTACTATTAAACATAGAAATCCACACTTCTTTATACCCCACTACGCCGTCACTGAGAACCTCCGTCTTGGCTTCTTGTCTGTTAGTGTTATAAGCTCGACCCTTTTCTGATTTTGAACACATAGTAGCGGGAGAAGGAGATATTTCTCGTTTTTCTCTTCCATCGCATTGTGTGCCCTGCCTGTGCCAGGACCTGACTTGCTTGTCAAATCTTTATTATAAATGTAAACGTGAACAGAGCCTCCAGTGAAAAATTGTTTACACAAATTATAGCTGATTTTTTTTAGTGCTTTATTTATTGGTGCAATATGCAGAAACATGTTGTTTGCCCTTTTTTCAAAAATATTTCACCTATAGAAGACAAAAAAATACTCTTGCTAATTTTATGACTCTTTGACAAACTTTAATGCAATAATTAAAATAAATCTGGGAGTGATGGATTGGAGAGCTACTAAACCCCTAACCACTGCAAGGAGCAAATTGGGCCTACGATGCTTGGTGCCTCGTTCATGTATTAATAAAGTGTAATGCCTACTTAATGAGCCTTATCAATATTACTTATGAATCCTCTCATCCTCACATCTTGAGTTGTGTTTGTCCATTTTCTTATTTTTTTTTAAGCTGGATTTATTTAAGTGACACAATGAAAGTAGAATAAAATGGTAGCTGAAATATCGTTGATACTATAGCAGTAGGGGAAAGTGGGACTAAGAATAATGTGGGTCATCGATCAATGACAGTTGGCCTAGAACAGGACTGGGCAAATGGTAGATTCACAGATGTTCTAGAACTACAACTGCCATCATGCTTTGCCAGCCCTTAGAATGGCAAAGCATAATGTAAGTTGCAATTCCATATAATATGGGATGTACTGTTTGCCCACCCCTGGTCTAGAATAATTAGCATTGTTAACACATTCATTATTACTTTTGTATGTTTTTAATCCACTGGTATGTGGTATTGGGTGCCAAACATATCACTGACAGCAATGCATACACAAAGCATTGCATACGGCAATATTTTAAGTAAACAATATACTCTCCTGTAAGGAAACTGAATAAAGTTAAGCTCAGTATTTAGTGAGATTGCAGTAAATGAAACAGTTTTATTTATGCACCTGTCATTTGATGCCTCACAACTAATTAAATTATGAAAACATTAAAATGGGCTGAAGACCCTATTTGTCAATAGTTTAATAAGATTGTCTCTTGTCAATGAATCACAGAACTGCTACTTTGTGATTGCGCTTTCTATGTTGACCGTTTTAGTGTTTTTTGTTAATTAATATTACTACAGCCAACAGACATTCTCTTACTGTTCTGATGCCACATGTCATTAAATATTCACAGTCTATGGGTTACTGGGCTTTTGCACAAATAATTAGCTTTAAGGGATGTTAAATGTAAGAACATAAAACCACTTATCAGGAAGTATTTTTATTTGGGAGCAAACCCTTGCTTCTCACTCCTGCAAAATACAAAGATCTTGGTTTAGTAAGCAATGACGCCAAAACATACGGCATTGGGTCTTTTTTAGGTGCAAGCCCTTTAAATAGTAGTAATTGTAGTGCATATGAATTTTTTTAGCTTGTATAAATCAAAAGAACCAAAATTGGCAAACACTATTAAATCAGATGCCAGCTTATTGTGTTTTACACGGTAAATCAACATTTTAGAAGCTCTGACTAGTTACAATTACTGTGGCACAAACAAGCTTGGTGTGAATGCTCTGCAAGCCGAGCAAAAGAGAGTGATCTTCTGTCTAAGCAGTTCTCCCATACGAAAATCATTTTAAATGACTGCAATCATGGTGGGGTCATATTTATCCCATTAATTTGCATTAGCATGCCAACTTGAACCAAGTTTGATTATTCAGCTGAAACTCTCGGCCAATGAACAATAACCAAACTTGGTTTGCGTTGTTATGATAATGCGTAAGAATGGACTTCTGCTTTTAAGTATCAGATCAGGCCAGAAGTAGCCATGGAAGTGTCAAATTGTTTGGAAACTATTTGACATTTTACAGTCGCACAGGTAGTGCTGTGGCGGTTATGGTGTGTAGAGTATCTCTAAATTCTTCGCCTATTCTTCCATGATGAATTACTACAAGAGGCCAAGGGATTTGCTGAAAGATCTCAGTCAGATCATTGCATCAGTATACATCAGACTAGATCACTTGGGGGGGAATAAAAGTTGAAAATATCTGCTCCTTTGGTGTTCCTCTCTGGAACGTGTCACGGGACATTAAACAACAAGGGGCCAAAATATACCCAGCATTATCCGTAATATATCTGATAATTAACAATTTATGAACTGCAACTTTTACTAAAAAGCAGTCTCCAAAAACGTTTGACATGTTCAAAAGGAATAAGACATTGTAAAATATGTAAATTTTTTTGCCTTTTCATAAGAGATGATGTAAAGGGATTTTCTTCAGGCCCGTATTTGGAAGGGGTTAAAGGACCACTATAGTGCCAGGAAAACATACTCGTTTTCCTGGCACTATAGTGCCCTGAGGGTGCCCCCACCCTCAGGGTCCCCCTCCCGCTGGGCTGGATGGTGAGGAAAGGGGTTAAACTTACCTTTTTTCCAGCACCGGGCAGGGAGCTCTCCGCCTCTGATCCTCCTCTTCGGCTGAATGCGCATGCGCGGCAGGAGCTGCGCGCGCATTCAGCCGGTCTCATAGGAAAGCATTTACAATGTTTTGCTATGGACGCTGGCGTCTTCTCACTGTGATTTTCACAGTGAGAATCACGCAAACGCCTCTAGCGGCTGTCAATGAGACAGCCACTAGAGGATTTGGAGGATGGATTAACCCATTTATAAACATAGAAGTTTCTCTGAAACTGCTATGTTTATTTAAAAAAAGGGGTTAATCCTAGAGGGACCTGGCACCCAGACCACTTCATTAAGCTGAAGTGGTCTGGGTGCCTAGAGTGTTCCTTTAAAGTGCACCTTTCAGACATATCATAGGCCCCAATTTAATATTTTTCGATAAACCTTTAAACTATTTTTACTTCACAGTATTAATATTTCACAAAGATATATCAAATATTAAACTATAAATCAAAATATTATTACATTTTACAAAAGATGGAATTATTTACAACATTTGTCAGAACATATTAAATGATTGAAAAAGCTTATCCAAAATATTTATTTGATGCCATAGTAGGGATTGTGGGATGCCATCTGCGTCATTTGAGGGCATGCCAATGTAGTCAGTCCTGGATGGGAATTTTAGTTAGATATATCCTATAATCTATATATTTGCTTATTATTTTGCAGATTGAATCTATATCTTCCAGAATGTGAATTTGCCACACTGCCTTCTGATGGCAGGTTCACTTTAAACATGGTCTATGTTGGTAGTTAAAATATACGGTTTGAGTTCATATATCGTTTTTTTGTTTGTTTTTTTTGTTTTTTTGATGTTTCAGTCTTATTTTTATTTAAGAATATAATACTAGAGTCACAATGTTTGATCCATAAACTCGTGTTCCATCACAGAACGCCTGGGAGTTAAACTCTCGGCAATAATCACCATATCCTGCACCAGGGAAAGCAGGATTCCATAAACCTCAGTATGCAAACCCTCATAAAATTTTTCTTTCACTGCTGGATCGACTTGGAGGGATTGTGAGGCTGGGGACATAAGATCTAAATTTTCTCCTGATGACATAGAAAGATCGTTCTCTTGAGAAATGCCTAGTGGCTTCATAGATTTTTTTTTCTTCTTTGCCTTTTCCTTTTCGGTTGTTCGATGGTTCGTCTGCTCTATCCCGTGATCCTGTTTTGCCTTCTTTCTTTTCTTCTTTGCTTCCTTTCATGTTTTTTGTTCGAATGCTGCTTCCTCCACATATATCGTTTTTTATTACGTCAGTTGACCAAATGATTTGTTTCTTAAAGGACGTCCGCCATCAATTGTTCACGTCTCATTTCTAAAAGTTTATTACATTTAATGAAATTTCAAAGCATACTCCACCTGCACAAATACAAACATAAAAAACACGACTTAGTAGATAGGCCCCCACTGAAAACATGGATGCATTTAATTATGTATTTTTTCATTGGAGTTCTATCTAAAAACAGCTTGGAAAGCCTGCAGATCTATTGTCTGCAACCGATGCAAGCCCTCCCCTTCTAACCCCGCCCAGACTTTCTGTGTGTGTCCAATCACAGACCTCCCAAAGCAGCTCAATGTGAAGTCTGTGCAAGGCAGGAGCTCTGGGCAATTGCTGCCTCTTGAGTTTAGCTCCACTGAGCTAACCAAACCAGGAAGTAACAGGACTGGGTGTCTGATTGACAGCCAGGAGGGGTGTAACAAGGTGCATTTATAAAAGTGCCACTTTCTACTGAAATCTTCACACATAAAGCACTCCAGCAAGCTAAAGTGCTTTAGGGGTCTGGAGCGTCTCCAAGAGACAGGGCTATTGTGATAAGGGATTGTTTAGCCATGATCCTTAGAGGGGCACTCCATGCTAGTTTATTTTCCAATATTTCTGGGAGGTGTAGTGCAGTTGTCAGCCCTCTGTTATAAAAGGCAAACAGGAGAACTACAACTCCCAGAAACCTGAGTCATCACATTATGTAGAACTGTAGCAGAAAGTATACACTGCAGGTTGGTAGTGAAGGGACAGAAAAGGTGGGCTTATGGCGCAAGGTGACTAATGAACAGTAAACATTTTAGCCGTATAATGTAAGGTGGATATTCTTTACAATAATCTGTAATCTGTAACAAATGAACATAGACACAATAGTGTATTCTGTAAATCAAATACCCTCCAAGCCATAAGTGCCCGTTTAGGGTGTAACCCTTCCAGCTAGTGAGCTGCAGTAGATATGGAGGTTGGTGAGTTTCTCTATTTTCTTGATTTGAAACATTGGCTGCTGGGGCCCTGCACTCTAATGATGAGTGTTTTTCACGAAAGATGTGAATATTTGAAAAAAAATCATCTCAACAGCACATTTCTTGCATTATTATTCTATCTGGAAAAAACTAAGATAAGGTCAATAGCTAACTAAGGTTAATGTTTAATTTCATTTATACCGACGTGTTTAACCACTCAAAGTCTTTGTTAATTTCTGCCAAATCACCAAAAAAACAAACCTGTTTGAATTTACAGAAAACAAACTCATGTATTACCCCCTAGCATTTTAAAGTGGACCTCTCATTCATAAGTAGATTAGCTGACAAGGTCACCTCCAGGTAGTTACTAATGCAAGTTATACACTGTGCTCACAAAATTGCAGATAAATGGGTAGATTAAAAAATACACATAATGAAATGTGCTTCCTCCTCCACCATGGCTCTTAGAAATGGATATTGTGACAGTATGGCAGGAATTTTCAAATCAAGAAAGAGGAACATGATTGAAGGGGCACTTACTGAACATACATTAGGTGCAATGTGTAGGTTAGGTTACATCGAGTTGTGGTGGAGCGTATTTTGTTTTATTAGTCTTCGATAACTTGAAAAACCTGCATATTTCCTGGTCTGCTGGACCCCTAGTAACTGTTTTTATATGTCCACGACCACTACAAATGGGTGCAGTATAAGGGAGACCACTGAGCAGGTCTACCTCCCAATATTGTCATGGACCGCCCAGAGGGGTGGGGGGCAACCCACCTTAAAGGATGACAAGCTGCAGGGGAATGGGGAGTATAAGACTTATTAGCGTGCACACCAGGCAGAATGAAAGCCTCTGCATTTGGCCCATTTAGGTCTGCACATGCACAGAGTGCTATTGAGATATTCTGGCATGGACTCTGTGTCCTGAGATTGCCCTGTGCATCAAATAGTGCCCTCTCACACTGTGCTTTCTGTGATATATCAGGAGGCAAATCACTGACCCCAATCACACATTTTGGGACAGTCGGAAGGTATGGTATAATGGTTCCGCTCCATTTCGTATTATGTAGCAACATCCCAGCGTGGAGAGAGAGGTGAGCAGCAGGAAGGCGTAAGTAAACCTGCTCAAAATATTAAAGGAACACTATTGTCACCTAAATTACTTTAGCTAAATAAAGCAGTTTGAGTGTATAGATCATTCCCCTGCAATTTCACTGCTCAATTCACTGTCATTTAGGAGTTAAATCACTTTGTTTCTGTTTATGTAGCCCTAGCCACACCTCCCCTGGCTATGATTGACAGAGCCTGCATGAAAAAAAAGACTGGTTTCACTTTCAAACAGATGTAATTTACCTTAAATAATTGTATCTCAATCTCTAAATTGAATTTTAATCACATACAGGAGGCTCTTGCAGGGTCTAGCAAGCTATTAACATAGCAGGGGATAAGAAAATCTTAAAGGACCACTCTAGGCACCCAGACCACTTCAGCTTAATGAAGTGGTCTGGGTGCCTGGTCCTTCTAGGGTTAACCCATTTTTTCATAAACATAGCAGTTTCAGAGAAAGTGCTATGTTTATGAATGGGTTAAGCCTTCCCCTATTTCCTCTAGCGGCTGTCAATGAGACACAGGGAGAGCACGCCAGCGTCCATAGGAAAGCATTATGAATGCTTTCCTATGTGACCGGCTGAATGCGCGCGCAGCTCTTGCCGCGTGTGCGCATTCAGCCGACGGGGCGGAGAAGAGGAGGATCGGAGGAGGAGAGCTCTCCACCCAACGCTGGAAAAAGGTAAGTTTTTACCCCTTTCCCTTTTCCAGAGCCGGGCGGGAGGGGGACCCTGAGGGTGGGGGCACCCTCAGGGCACTATAGTGCCAGGAAAACGAGTATGTTTTCCTGGCACTATAGTGGTCCTTTAATTAAACAGAACTTGCAATAAAGAAAGCCTAAATAGGGCTCTCTTTACAGGAAGTGTTTATGGAAGGCTGTGCAAGTCACATGCAGGGAGGTGTGACTAGGGTTCATAAACAAAGGGATTTAACTCCTAAATGGCAGAGGATTGAGCAGTGAGGCTGTAGGGGCATGTTCTATACACCAAAACTGCTTCATTAAGCTAAAGTTGTTCAGGTGACTATAGTGTTCCTTTAAATACTGAGCAGCTACTTTCCTTATTTCAGTTTACAGAATAATCTACCTTTTTAGGTCTAAGAATAAGCACAACGCATGTTTGCGTTGAAGAAAATTTACATTTTTGCTTTAAACTAGCTGGTAGTGGAGATATAAATATCTACACAATTCAGGGCATTAGATCACACTCCAGGCATTCTGTGTAATGCCTGGGCATTGTCCAGAATGACACAACGGAACGCTGAGAGATATAGAGTATACATGCAGGATTAAGGGAGCTTTGCCTACTGTATATAATCTCTTGTAAAATTCTGCACACAACAAACGTTATATAAATGCTAATATATTTTCCCATGATAGAAGATATATTAAATCACTTTACCATGTTTATAGCAAAACAAACTGATCGATCAATCAAATGATCAATGGATTTTATTGTTGCGATATCAAGGGGATTTCATGGAGAACAACAGCTGCTCACTGCCCATTATGTTATAACATCTTTTAAATGAAAGAACATGTAAAATGATGGCAATCTCCATTACAATTTATAGTGAGTTCATGTGGAATGTGTGTTAGTCAGTGTTTCCCCTAACCGTTATATCCCCTTTGTATTGTGAATATCTAACCTGTTTATTTTCACTCAAGGTATGGTCTTCAGGTTTTTTCATTCCTTTGGGGTTTATTGACTAACCAGTGAATTGAGGTGCCCTGAAAACAGAATCGCAGAACAACACCCAAGTTCAGAAACAAATTCAGAAATGGAGAATATTTGCAGATAAAGTTAGCGTTTTGATTTTCAATGTACCACAAGTTACTGTTTAGGGCATGGGTGAGCAACCTATGGCACATGTGCCATGCAAGGCATGCAAGGTGGCTTGGTACAGCATGCTAGGCCACCATTCTCAAACAGTACTAAAGATCTCCCCCAGGGCTGGCGTATCCAAGGTCTCAGTGGGACTTCATCAGATATCTCCTAGTGCCAACTGAACGTTCAGATCTAGCTATGATCCCAGCAGGTGGTGAGCAGTAGTTTTCGAATAACTCATTGCAGCGCTTGGAGGAAGTGATCTCAGATCTCTTCTGCACTAGAGGAGAGCAGTCTGTAGCAGCCACCGCAGCCCCAGTCCTTGAATTGTCCCTCGACTTCAGGGAAGTCACCCACAAAGCCAGACACACGTAGCTGCAGGAGAAGCCTCCCCCACAGGCAAATACTACAACCTACACACAGAGCCCCCACAAACACATTACTCATAACCCGCATTTACACTCACAACCCCACAAGCACTGCCCCAAACAGCCCACACATGCATGCACACGAACCCACATGAAAAATCCTAAGCAGCCCCCACAAGATTACACACATGACACACACAATCCCACAGGCAGCACCCCATACACAGCGCTCGCTTATGCAGTTTAGAAAATTAAATCCGAAATGGAGACTAAAATTTTTTTAGATCAGCTGTTTTAGCCTCCATATTTCTTAAATACCCCTGTGTCTGTCTGTTATCTGTCCTTCTATATGCCTGTCTATGGATATTTACAACCTATAACACTGCCTCCGTGTTTGCACTGTTTATATATCGGTTTCCATTAAACTACAAATGCCCAGCTTTCCTTACTGTAACTGCAATTAATACGAGCATATATGCCAACAGTCCCAAATCCAGCTAAACAGTCATGATTTGGGGTCCAAGTTTCAGCAGTAGAACATCAGAGAGAAGTGTAGTACAAGCGATTGTTTAGAAGCACTGTAGCTTCACTAGGTAAGAGTTTCATGGCATTTACTCCCACTACTCCTATACACTTTCCACTTATGCTCACATTAAACCAACACTATCTTCTCCTATGTGACTGGAACTCAGAAAAACATGGCTCATAAGTCAGGTTCATGGGATTAAAATGTTAAAGTGACAATTGTGTTAAAAAAAAAATATTATGTGCATAAAATTTGGTGAGCGAGATGCATTCTAAGATAACTTGTTTCTATTGCATTATTCATAAAAGTATTTGCAAATCTAAATTAACCCCAAGATACAACTATGGAAGGGTTAACTGTAATTAGAAAGGGCAGCTGGGCTTCATGTCTGTATATCATTTAATTTCTATATGGTTTTTCTTATTTAGTATTTTCCATATTAAAAAAAAAATTCTTTGCATATTTTCGTTTTCAGATTTTTTTTCCTTCTTATTCCTTCGCTGTCTTCAAAATAACATTTACATACATACATAGTAATTTGGGACGGGAAACCGTTTTTTACGTCCATCAAGTTCATCCCTCTTCTGATTGCATCTACAGCAATTTATCTGAGTATTTAGAGAAATAAACAAAAAAAAGATTTCATTTTCACATGTTCTGCCAGGTGAAAAAAATGGCTTTAAAGGAGACGAATTTAGTATTTCACATCCGCATGTACCCACGAAGAGACTGTATGGCTGTTTAGTTCTTGGTCACTTGATTGAAATGATTCTGCAGGGCAGATTGAGATTTATGCTGAGTTTACATTACATGGTGAGTTTACATTGTACGCTGAGTTTATATTGCACGCTGAGTATACAGGCCAAACTGTATGGAACTAATTTCGGCTACTGCCTCGTGTGCGGTCGGTCAAACGAACACTTCCACCTAACTCCCGAACCCCTGGTCCGATCTAGGTGATTTTTGAATATGTTGGTCACCCAGATCAGGGCTATCAGGGGATGCTAAATTTAGGGTGTGTCTGGTATATTTGGGGTATATCCAAAAACAGGGGAAAACCATGTACTGTACAATGTAATTATCTGGTAAGCTGAGGGGAGGAGATGTGTGGGAGGTAACGTGTAAATGATTGGTTACTGTACTAATTATTGTGGGTGTCTCCCTTGCATGGGAGAAATGCGTATAAGCTGAGTGTGTGGAATAAATCTTGAGTTCTGCTCCTGATGCTGTGTGTTGTCCAGTCATTGGGAAAAGTGATGGGATACTTTAGGATTACTTTATTAACCGTGGATATTATTCTCTTGGGTTTTACTACTTGTTCATGAGCCTCACTTGGATTACCAGCGGAGACAGTCTGCGAGAGACCAGCTCTCCACTACACGGAGTTTACATTGTACGCTGACTTTACATTGTACGCTGACTTTATATTGTACGCTGACTTTACATTGCACACTGACTTTACCTTGTATGCTGAGTTTACATTGTACGCTGAGTTTACATTACACGCTGACTTTACATTGCATGCTGAGTTTACATTGTACGCTGAGTTTACATTACATGCTGAGTTTACATTACACGCTGAGTTTACATGACATGCTGAGTTTACATTATATGCTGAGTTTACATTGTACGCTGAGTTTACATTATATCCTGAGTTTACATTGTACGCTGAGTTTACATTGTACGCTGAGTTTACATTACATGCTGAGTTTATATTGCACGCTGACTTTACATGACACACTGAGTTTACATTGTACGCTGAGTTTACATTGTACGCAGAGTTTACATTTCATGCTGAGTTTACCCTGTACGCTGAGTTTACATTGTACGCTGAGTTTACATTGCACGCTGAGTTTACATTGCACGCTGAGTTTACATTGTACGCTGAGTTTACATTGCACGCTGAGTTTGCATTGGACGCTGAGTTTACATTACACTCTGCGTTTACATTACACGCTGTGTTTACATTACATGCTGAGTTTACATTACATGCTGAGTTTACATTGTACGCTGAGTTTACATTACACGCTGTGTTTACATCGGATGCTGAATTTACATTGTACACTGAGTTTACATTACATGCTGAGTTTACATTACACGCTGAGTTTGCATTACACGCTGAGTTTACATGACATGCTGAGTTTACATGACATGCTGAGTTTACATTATATGCTGAGTTTACATTATATGCTGAGTTTACATTGTACGCTGAGTTTACATTACACGCTGAATTTACATTGTACACTGAGTTTACATTACACGCTGAGTTTACATTACACGCTGAGTTTACATTACATGCTGAGTTTACATTACACGCTGAGTTTACATTGTACACTGAGTTTACATTACACGCTGAGTTTACATTACATGCTGAGTTTACATTACATGCTGAGTTTACATTACACGCTGAGTTTACATTGTACACTGAGTTTACATTACATGCTGAGTTTACATCGGATGCTGAGTTTACATTACACGCTGAGTTTACATTACACGCTGAGTTTACATTACATGCTGTGTTTACATCGGATGCTGAGTTTACATTACATGCTGTGTTTACATTGTACACTGAGTTTACATTACACGCTGAGTTTACATTACACGCTGAGTTTACATTACATGCTGAGTTTACATTACACGCTGAGTTTACATTGTACACTGAGTTTACATTACATGCTGAGTTTACATCGGATGCTGAGTTTACATTACACGCTGAGTTTACATTACACGCTGAGTTTACATTACATGCTGTGTTTACATCGGATGCTGAGTTTACATTACATGCTGAGTTTACATTACACGCTGAGTTTACATTGTACACTGAGTTTACATTACATGCTGAGTTTACATCGGATGCTGAGTTTACATTACATGCTGAGTTTAAATTGTATATCTGTAGATATAAAGGGACACTCTAATCACGATAACCATTAAAGCTTATTATAAAAGTTTTGGTACTAGGGGTGTTTGGGTGCAGCCCCCCTGTGTTTTTGTAAAGACTATTTTGAAAAACAACAAAACAAGTAGGTAAAGGTCAGCCCCTCTGCAGCTGATCATGCAGAAGATTTATTTCTGCTTTGTGCATCTCAAACCTTCCAAGCTTGGACAGCAATGATCGGCAGTAGCAGGACTCCTAATCTTCCCAAATTTGGTAGGACAGTTCAAATTTTAGTATCCTGTTACACCACCCTCAAATGTGGAAAAACCAGCGAATTGTTCCTTTTGTGTCACTGCCGTCCCGATTTACAGCATGCTGATGTTGGGGGTATGAAGTAGTAATGTGAAGCTACGTAAATGTAAATACAATATATTTTATATTATTAGAAAGTGATCACTACAGTACCTTAGAGATAATATAGTCACCAAAATCACTACAGCGTAAAGGACCACTCTAGGCACCCAGACTACTTCCCAGCATTAAAGGACCACTCTAGGCACCCAGACTACTTCCCAGCATTAAAGGACCACTATAGGCACCCAGACTACTTCCCAGCATTAAAGGACCACTCTAGGCACCCAGACTACTTCCCAGCATTAAAGGACCACTCTAGGCACCCAGACTACTTCCCAGCATTAAAGGACCACTCTAGGCACCCAGACTACTTCCCAGCATTAAAGGACCACTATAGGCACCCAGACTACTTCCCAGCATTAAAGGACCACTCTAGGCACCCAGACTACTTCCCAGCATTAAAGGACCACTCTAGGCACCCAGACTACTTCCCAGCATTAAAGGACCACTCTAGGCACCCAGACCACTTCCCAGCATTAAAGGACCACTATAGGCACCCAGACCACTTCCCAGCATTAAAGGACCACTATAGGCACCCAGACCACTTCCCAGCATTAAAGGACCACTATAGGCACCCAGACCACTTCCCAGCATTAAAGGACCACTATAGGCACCCAGACTACTTCCCAGCATTAAAGGACCACTATAGGCACCCAGACTACTTCCCAGCATTAAAGGACCACTATAGGCACCCAGACTACTTCCCAGCATTAAAGGACCACTATAGGCACCCAGACCACTTCCCAGCATTAAAGGACCACTATAGGCACCCAGACCACTTCCCAGCATTAAAGGACCACTATAGGCACCCAGACTACTTCCCAGCATTAAAGGACCACTATAGGCACCCAGACCACTTCCCAGCATTAAAGGACCACTATAGGCACCCAGACTACTTCCCAGCATTAAAGGACCACTATAGGCACCCAGACTACTTCCCAGCATTAAAGGACCACTATAGGCACCCAGACTACTTCCCAGCATTAAAGGACCACTATAGGCACCCAGACTACTTCCCAGCATTAAAGGACCACTATAGGCACCCAGACTACTTCCCAGCATTAAAGGACCACTATAGGCACCCAGACCACTTCCCAGCATTAAAGGACCACTATAGGCACCCAGACCACTTCCCAGCATTAAAGGACCACTATAGGCACCCAGACTACTTCCCAGCATTAAAGGACCACTATAGGCACCCAGACTACTTCCCAGCATTAAAGGACCACTATAGGCACCCAGACTACTTCCCAGCATTAAAGGACCACTCTAGGCACCCAGACCACTTCCCAGCATTAAAGGACCACTATAGGCACCCAGACTACTTCCCAGCATTAAAGGACCACTATAGGCACCCAGACCACTTCCCAGCATTAAAGGACCACTATAGGCACCCAGACCACTTCCCAGCATTAAAGGACCACTATAGGCACCCAGACTACTTCCCAGCATTAAAGGACCACTATAGGCACCCAGACTACTTCCCAGCATTAAAGGACCACTATAGGCACCCAGACTACTTCCCAGCATTAAAGGACCACTATAGGCACCCAGACTACTTCCCAGCATTAAAGGACCACTATAGGCACCCAGACCACTTCCCAGCATTAAAGGACCACTATAGGCACCCAGACCACTTCCCAGCATTAAAGGACCACTATAGGCACCCAGACCACTTCCCAGCATTAAAGGACCACTATAGGCACCCAGACTACTTCCCAGCATTAAAGGACCACTATAGGCACCCAGACTACTTCCCAGCATTAAAGGACCACTATAGGCACCCAGACTACTTCCCAGCATTAAAGGACCACTATAGGCACCCAGACTACTTCCCAGCATTAAAGGACCACTCTAGGCACCCAGACTACTTCCCAGCATTAAAGGACCACTCTAGGCACCCAGACCACTTCCCAGCATTAAAGGACCACTATAGGCACCCAGACTACTTCGCAGCATTAAAGGACCACTATAGGCACCCAGACTACTTCAGCTCAATGGAGTGGTCTGGGTGCCAGGTCCCTCTAGTTTTAACCCTGTAGCTGTAAACATAGCAGTTACAGAGAAACCGCTATGTTTACACTGAGGGTTAATCCAGCCTCTGGTGGCTGTCTCACTGACAGCCACTAGAGGCCACTTCCGCGATTCTCACTGTAAAAATCACATAGGAAAGCATTGAGTAATCCTTTCCTATGGGCTGTTTGAATGCGCATTGCCGCGCATGCGCATTCGGTGCTGACGTTGGCAGGAGGAGGAGAGTCCCCAGCGCCAAGGGAGCCTGGTGCTGGAGAAAGGTAAGTGTTTTAACCCCTTCAGCCCAGCGTGAGGGGGGCCATGAGGGTGGGGGGACCTAAGGACTACATAGTGCCAGGAAAACAAGTTTGTTTTCCTGGCACTATAGTGGTCCTTTAATGTAGCCTGTCCCTGCAGACTTTTCAATGTGAACACTGACATTCAGGGTCCCCACGCCCTGCATGGAGACCTTGAACGTTCCCCATAGAAATGCATTGATTCAATTAATCTCTATGAGGTGATGCTGATTGGCACAGTACGGCGTCTTGCCGCCTTGCTATTCTGTCCTATGGGAAGGCAGTGGGTTGTCTGAGATCTTCAAGATTAATGATCTAAGGCCACAGTTGTGGGGCCAGTGATGGCAAGACCGGGGCAACGTTGGCGAAAAGGTACGTTTAATCACCTTTTCAACGCGATCTGAGGGAGTCCTAATAGTTTATTCTTTGCACTATCATATTCCTGCACTTATTCTATATAGTAGGTCAATGACGATATATTGAACGCATGATAATGTCACATACGGTGGATCCATCCCAGTTTTCTTTGTTACTGTACACTAATTCTGTGATCACACCCCTGTACACCTGTTGCTTGTTTAAATACACAATATAAATCTGTTTGTAACCTGCTGACCCCAAGATTGATAAGATCTATTTAGGTCAAAACATTTCCAGCTAAGTTGTCATCACCAAATAAAGGCCATTCTTGTTACAATTTGGACTGAGTCATTATTATATATTTCCGTGTTTGAGGAACCTCGATTTAGAAGTTTCCTCCTGACAATTTTTATATTGGTTAATTTGGATCCTGAGCCTAATCAAAGAATGTTAAGAGCTATTTACTAAAGTGATCATTGCCAGGAATTCCAAGGGAATTTCAAATTCAAGGCCAAAGTAGCTGAATTCCCAGGAAAACCTGTAAAGTTGGTGAATGCTCCAATGAGAAGAAAACATGTTCATCTCTTGAAGACTCTTCTTGTGTCACATGACTTCCTTTTGTAATTAATCCTGCCCAGAGAAAATACAAAAAATAATGTTTCAAAAAGAGATTAAAAACAACACTTCCCTTTCTACCTGTATGAACTTTAGTTTACTGCCAGTATATATGTTTGCATAGAATTTGCTTGCAGGATTCATTATAAGGGCTACAAAAAGGGGAGATATAAAAAATAATAATGTAATTTAAACAAATACATCATATCTTAAGGCTGAACTAACTGAAATTATGGACATAATGAAACCACAACTTTTGTGCCAACATTTACTTGGTAGGCACCTATGGATGCCTATCCCAAAATTCATTTTTATGTTTCACCAATAAAATGGTGACTTATAGACAGGAAGGAGTACTGTCTTTTGTAATGGTGTATGACCAAGAGAATAGCTGCATCACTGGAACAATTATTTACTGGAACGGTTGGACAAGTCATGACATCTCACCAGTGGTATGTGTGTTGTACACTCAGGAGACACAAAGCATTGTCTGAAGACAACTTGTAGTTAATGGTATGGTTCAACTCTGCTTCTCATTGTTCACACATGAGGACGTTATGCAAATGTACATTGGTGTGCAAGGTTCTGGAGTTGAAGCACCATGTAAAGCTATGCAAGGTTCTGGAGTTGAAGCACCATGGAAGCTATGCAAGGTTCTGAAGTTGAAGCACCATGTAAAGCAATGCAAGGTTCTGGAGTTGAAGCACCATGTGAAGCTATGCAAGGTTCTGGAGTTGAAGCACCATGTGAAGCTATGCAAGGTTCTGGAGTTGAAGCACCATCTGAAGCTATGCAAGGTTCTGAAGTTGAAGCACCATGTATAGCAATGCAGGGTTCTGGAGTTGAAGCACCATGGAAGCTAAACAGGGTTCTTGAGTTGAAGCACCATGTAAAGCTATGCAAGGTTCTGGCGTTGAAGCACCATGTAAAACTATGCAAGGTTCTGGAGTTGAAGCACCATGTGAAGCTATGCAAGGTTCTGGAGTTGAAGCACCATGTAAAGCGATGCAAGGTTCTGGAGTTGAAGCCCCATGTGAAGCTATGCAAGGTTCTGGAGTTGAAGCAACATGTGAAGCTATGCAAGGTTCTGGAGTTGAGCACCATGTGAAGCTAAACAGGGTTCTGGAGTTGAAGCACCATGTGAAGCTATGCAAGGTTCTGGAGTTGAAGCACCATGTGAAGCTATGCAAGGTTCTGGAGTTGAAGCACCATGTGAAGCTATGCAAGGTTCTGGAGTTGAAGCACCATCTGAAGCTATGCAAGGTTCTGAAGTTGAAGCACCATGTGAAGCAATGCAGGGTTCTGGAGTTGAAGCACCATGGAAGCTAAACAGGGTTCTGGAGTTGAAGCACCATGTAAAGCTATGCAAGGTTCTGGAGTTGAAGCACCATGTAAAACTATGCAAGGTTCTGGAGTTGAAGCACCATGTGAAGCTATGCAAGGTTCTGGAGTTGAAGCACCATGTAAAGCGATGCAAGGTTCTGGAGTTGAAGCCCCATGTGAAGCTATGCAAGGTTCTGGAGTTGAAGCAACATGTGAAGCTATGCAAGGTTCTGGAGTTGAAGCACCATGTGAAGCTAAACAGGATTCTGGAGTTGAAGCACCATGTGAAGCTATGCAAGGTTCTGGAGTTGAAGCACAATGTGAAGCTATGCAAGGTTCTGGAGTTGAAGCACCATGTAAAGCTGTGCAAGGTTCTGGAGTTGAAGCACCATGTAAAGCTATGGAAGGTTCTGAAGTTGAAGCACCATGGACGCTATGCAAGGTTCTGAAGTTGAAGCACCATATGAAGCTATGCAAGGTTCTGGAGTTGAAGCACCATGTGAAGCTATACCAGGTTCTGGAGTTGAAGCACCATGTAAAGCTATGCAAGGTTCTGGAGTTGAAGCACCATGTAAAGCTATGCAAGGTTCTGGAGTTGAAGCACCATGGAAGCTATGCAAGGTTCTGAAGTTGAAGCACCATATGAAGCTATGCAAGGTTCTGGAGTTGAAGCACCATGTGAAGCTATGCAAGGTTCTTGAGTTGAAGCACCATGGATGCTATGCAAGGTCCTTGAGTTGAAGCACCATGGAAGCTATGCAAGGTTCTGGAGTTGAAGCACAATGTGAAGCTATGCAAGGTTCTGGAGTTGAAGCACCATGTAAAGCTATGCAAGGTTCTGGAGTTGAAGCACCATGTAAAGCTATGGAAGGTTCTGAAGTTGAAGCACCATGGACGCTATGCAAGGTTCTGAAGTTGAAGCACCATATGAAGCTATGCAAGGTTCTGGAGTTGAAGCACCATGTGAAGCTATACCAGGTTCTGGAGTTGAAGCACCATATGAAGCTATGCAAGGTTCTGGAGTTGAAGCACCATGTGAAGCTATGCAAGGTTCTTGAGTTGAAGCACCATGGATGCTATGCAAGGTCCTTGAGTTGAAGCACCATGGAAGCTATGCAAGGTTCTGGAGTTGAAGCACCATGTGAAGCTATGCAAGGTTCTTGAGTTGAAGCACCATGGAAGCTATGCAAGGTTCTGGAGTTGAAGCACCATGTGAAGCTATGCAAGGTTCTGGAGTTGAAGCACCATGTGAAGCTATGCAAGGTTCTGGAGTTGAAGCACCATGTAAAGCTATGCAAGGTTCTGGAGTTGAAGCACCATGTAAAACTATTCAAGGTTCTGGAGTTGAAGCAACATATGAAGCTATGCAAGGTTCAGGAGTTGAACACTGAGTTGACGTGCAAGATCCTGGATTTTTGCAAAGCTCTGGAGTTAAAGTACTTGTGAGTACTAGATATTAACTAGATTACGAGATATTAACGGACTACGAGCTCAAGGAAATCATACATAGTAACAAAAAAAATGGGGCAAAGAAGCACCTTTCGTGATGACCCATTACCGAAACAAAGCTGTTACACTTCAGCGATCATTGATTCCTAACCACATTGCTGCTGGTTGTTTGGAGATAATAAGTTAGGCTTTGGGGTATAAAATGGAGAGGAGATGTCATCTATGTTTCATCAATCGATTATCCATTTTACTTGCATATGTTGACTTCTACCAAAGGGGACACCATAACAGCTCACAAAGTAATTCAATGCAATTTATTTGGTTATTTCCAGACCCCTAGTTATACAGTAAAACGAGTCTTAGGGAATGAATCATTGAGAATTATATAGGATGTTCTACCTTAGCACTTATATGTGAAATATGAACTAAATGCTGTGCGTTTTCAAACAGTGCAATATTTCTCCAGTAGCAGGGCCGGATTAACATAGGGGCTGATGGAGCTGCAGCTCCAGGCCCAGGCCCATGGAATAGGCCCATTTAAAAAAAAAAAAAAAAAAATAATTTTTTTTTTTTTACACACTACTCTTAGGTTTGCCACCTGACTGGTATTTTAATGGCACAGACGGTATTTGAGGCTGCCTGGCCGTGCCGGTATTGCAGTAATACTGGCAATACAAATGCAGGTAATTTTCTCATAATAATTGGAAATTACTCTGCAATACCAGCACCGGCCAGTAGGGGTCACTGTGTGTGGAGAGAGGCAGGGATAGGAAGTAACAGCATATCCCTCCCTGCCTATCTCTACTCACTGATCCGTGGGGGAGCAGCTACACAGCACAGAGAGTCCAGACAGCAGCTCTACAGCTCAGGTAAGTGAGGGATGGGGGGGAAGGCAGCAGGGACACATGGGGACACTGAGACACTAGGGGACATATGGGGCACAGATACTAGGGGGCATATGGGGACACTGAGACACTTGGGGACACAGACACTAGGGGACACATGATGACACATACACTAGGGGACACTGAGACACTAGGACACAGACACTGGGAGACCTGGGAACACTGAGACACTTGGGGACACTGGAAAACATGGGGACACTGAGACACTAGGGGACACAGACACTTGGGGACATATGGGGACACAGACACTAGGGGACACATGGGGACACTGTCACTAGGGGACACTGAGACACTTGGGGACACTGGAAAACATGGGGACACAGACACTAGGGGACACATGGGGATGCTGAGACACATGGGGACGCTGTGAGACATAGGGACATTGGGAGATATTGGGACACGGAGACACTATGTCCCCCAGCCAGTGTCCCTAGTGTCTCAGTGTCCCCAAGTCTCCCAGTGTCTGTTTCCCATGCCTCTCAGTGTGCCTAGTGTCCCCATGTGTCCCAGTGTCCTCATGTCTATGTCCACAACTGTCCCCATGTCTCCCCAAGTGTCCCCTAGTCTCCCAGTGTCCCCTAGTCTCCCAGTGTCCCCTAGTCACCCAGTGTCCCCTAGTCTCCCAGTGTCTGTGTCCCTAGTGTCTTAGTGTCCCCAAATGTTTCAGTGTCTCCATGTCTCCCAGTGTCTGTGTTCCTAGTGTCTCAGTGTGCCTGGTGTCCCCATGTCTCCCAGTGTCCCTATATGTCCCAGTGTCCACATGTCTATGTCCACAACTGTCCCCATGTCTCCCAGTGTCCCCAAGTGTCTGTCTCCCAGCCAGTGTCCCCTAGTCTCCCAGTCCCAGTCTCCCAGTGTCTGTGTTCCCATGTCTGTGTCCCTAGTGTCTTAGTGTCCCCAAATGTTTCAGTGTCCCCATGTCTCCCAGTGTCTGTGTCCCTAGTGTCTCAGTGTCCCCATTTCTCCCAGTGTCCCCATGTCTCCCAGTGTCCCCGGGTCTCTCAGTGTCCCCAGCATCCTAATGACATGGGGACACACTGAGACATTGGGACACTGGGAGAAATGGGGACACAGACACTGCAGCTCCAGGCCCAGGCCCATGGAATAGGCCCATTTAAAAAAAAAAAAAATAATAATTTTTTTTTTTACACACTACTCTTAGGTTTGCCACCTGACTGGTATTTTAATGGCACAGACGGTATTTGAGGCTGCCTGGCCATGCCGGTATTGCAGTAATACTGGCAATACAAATGCAGGTAATTTTCTCATAATAATTGGAAATTACTCTGCAATACCAGCACCGGCTAGTAGGGGTCACTGTGTGTGGAGAGAGGCAGGGATAGGAAGTAACAGCATATCCCTCCCTGCCTATCTCTACTCACTGATCCGTGGGGGTGCAGCTACACAGCACAGAGAGTCCAGACAGCAGCTCTACAGCTCAGGTAAGTGAGGGATGGGGGGGAAGGCAGCAGGGACACATGGGGACACTGAGACACTAGGGGACATATGGGGCACAGATACTAGGGGGCATATGGGGACACTGAGACACTTGGGGACACAGACACTAGGGGACACATGATGACACATACACTAGGGGACACTGAGACACTAGGACACAGACACTGGGAGACCTGGGAACACTGAGACACTTGGGGACACTGGAAAACATGGGGACACTGAGACACTTGGGGACATATGGGGACACTGAGACACTAGGGGACACAGACACTAGGGGACACTGAGACACTGGGAGACCTGGGGACACTGAGCCACTTGGGGACACTGGAAAACATGGGGACACTGAGACACTAGGGGACACATGGGGATGCTGAGACACATGGGGACGCTGTGAGACATAGGGACATTGGGAGATATTGGGACACGGAGACACTATGTCCCCCAGCCAGTGTCCCTAGTGTCTCAGTGTCCCCAAGTCTCCCAGTGTCTGTTTCCCATGCCTCTCAGTGTGCCTAGTGTCCCCATGTGTCCCAGTGTCCTCATGTCTATGTCCACAACTGTCCCCATGTCTCCCCAAGTGTCCCCTAGTCTCCCAGTGTCCCCTAGTCTCCCAGTGTCCCCTAGTCACCCAGTGTCCCCTAGTCTCCCAGTGTCTGTGTCCCTAGTGTCTTAGTGTTCCCAAATGTTTCAGTGTCTCCATGTTTCCCAGTGTCTGTGTTCCTAGTGTCTCAGTGTGCCTGGTGTCCCCATGTCTCCCAGTGTCCCTATATGTCCCAGTGTCCACATGTCTATGTCCACAATTGTCCCCATGTCTCCCAGTGTCCCCAAGTGTCTCTCTCCCAGCCAGTGTCCCCTAGTCTCCCAGTGTCTGTGTTCCCATGTCTGTGTCCCTAGTGTCTTAGTGTCCCCAAATGTTTCAGTGTCCCCATGTCTCCCAGTGTCTGTGTCCCTAGTGTCTCAGTGTCCCCATTTCTCCCAGTGTCCCCATGTCTCCCAGTGTCCCCGGGTCTCTCAGTGTCCCCAGCATCCTAATGACATGGGGACACACTGAGACATTGGGACACTGGGAGAAATGGGGACACAGACACTGTGAGACTGAGACACTGGAAGACAGTGAGACACTGGGAGCAATCCATCTATACAGCAGAATCAAACTGTGAGTAGTTTGTTGGTGATTTTACAGAATTTTCTCTGATGTCACTCCTTGTGATTTACATCATGTGATGTCACGCGTAACTAATTAATTATACAAATTATTAAGGCTGGTATTTTTTTCCAAGAAAGGTGGAAACCTTAACTACTCTTCACATACTCTTGCTTAAAGGAGCACTATAGGGTCAGGAACACAATCATGTATATCTGACCCTATTATGTTAAAACCACCACCCTTGCCCCTTCTTGCCTCCCTAAATATAGTAAAATATTACTTGTATTCAATTCTGCAGCTGCTGGCTCAGAAGTGGTGGTCTGATCAAATTACAATACTTCCCCATAGGATTGGCTGAGACTGTCAACTAGGCAGATCAGGGGCAGAGCTAGCACAAGTCCAACATAGCCCTGGCCAATCAGCATCTCCTCATAAAGATAAATTGAATCAATGCATCTCTATGAGGAAAGTTCAGTGTCTGCATGCAGAGGGTGGAGACACTGAATGGCAGTGCTGCACACTAGGCAGTACTGCCCCAGGAAGCACCTCTAGCAGCCATCTAAGGAGCGGCCAGTGGAGTTATTTTCTCTGAAAAGACAGTGTTTACTGCAAATACCTGAATGGAATGATTCTACTTACCAGAACAAATACAATAAGCTGTAGTTGTTCTGGGGACTATAGTGTTCCTTTAAGTTTGGAAGCTTAAGAGGGATGTATGGGAACAAAACTTGTGTGCACTGGCTAGTTTAGGTAATGCAGACGTTGGTCTCTCTAACACTGTGGCATGTCCCCTTTCTTCTACACTCACTACAGACAACTTTTCTCTGTCTCAGACTATATACCAGGAACTTCTGCCTGCTAGTAAGAAGGTAAGGAGACAAGTGGACCAGCGAGTGCTAGGGGACAGTCCTTAGAAAGAATGGAGTGAGCGCATCATCATTTGATGCATTTATGTTCAGCTCAAGGTGCTGCCTGTATAGTATGCCCTTAGTTGGACAGCCTGCAGGATTGGGAGGCAGCCTGACATGCATTCATGCCAGGCTGACCTTCCAATTCTTTGGACAAACATGCCCCCTTTTTGGGCATGTTCACCCCTTTTGGCAGGTCTTGTCACGTGATTCGCGCCAGTGGCACACCCTTTTACCCCGCCCATTGACTTCCTGCTTCACTGGACACTGCTGTTAGGGGTTATGGATTTACTTGAAAGATGAAAGCATAAATTAGAGAGAGATTAGCATAGAGTATGTGTTTTCTTATAGCTGCATCCTATGAGTTTCCCTCCAGCACCATCTCCATCAGATACATGACGCTTGGGAGGTATGATTGTTTTAGTGTTTTTGGTTGATACGATTCTGTAATTAGGCCCATTATAATTGTCAGCACCAGGCCCGCTGGGCTCTTAATCCGGCCCTGTCCAGTAGGATATTGATACTTTAAAAAGAGTTCAGAGAAGGGCTACTAAACTGGTGTCATGGATTGCAGAATAAAACTTACCAGGAAAGGTTAAAGGATCTTAACATGTATAGCTTGGAGGAAAGACGAGACGGGGGGATATGATAGAAACATTTAAATACATAAAGGGAATCAACACAGTAAAGGAGGAGACTATATTTAACCCGTTAAGGACACATGATGGAAATATTCTGTCATGATTCCCAGACAGCCACTAGAGGCACATCGCGCCGAGCGTCCATAGGAAAGCATTGAGAAATGCTTTCCTATGGACACTTTGAATGTGCACGTGGCACTTGCCGTGCATGCGCATTCGGCTCCGCTGACGTCAGACGGGGAGCTGACATTGGCGGGGGAAGAGTGCTTTTAACCCCTTCAGTGCCACGGGAGGGGGACCCTGAGGGTGGGGGCACCCTCAGGGCACTATAGTGTCAGGAATAACGCTTTGTTTTCCTGACACTATCGTGATCCTTAACTATAAGATAAGGCCAGGGACTAATGAAAATATTTAGAAAATTGGGCAGACTAGATGGGACGAATGGCTCTTATCTGCCGTCACATTCTATGTTTCTATAATGCCAGCGTGAGACATATACATTTGCATTGCTGCCTACATTAACTCTGCAGAGGTAGGTGGATAACATCTCATTTGCAAACGTAAATCTGTTTAACAGTATCCACTGGTGCAATCACAGAAATCTACGAGCAGTCAGGCTGCCAATGGTTTGCCTTCATTTACTGGCTAACTACAGTGTTTCCTTAATTAACTTAATAGCAATGTCACATTGCACTCATTTATTATGATAATTTAAACATTAATACACATATAGATTTATTTTATATGTTTTTTTTCATTAATCAAGCAGAGTTAGCTTTAACATTATCTAAGAAAGTTAAAAAAAAATGGACACTGCCTGAGATATTTATTAAAAATGTGACTTGAATTAAAATTTTAGGCTAAAATAGAAAATCTGGGAAAAATCTTGAAATGTCAGCATGCTTTGAGTTTGGCTACTTCGGCCTCACATTTAAAATTATCTTTGAATTGCTGACAATTCACAATTTAGCAAAGAATCCATTGGGAAAACAGTTTAAATGTGTACAATAAGTGCCAAAAATGCACCAATCTATCTTTTTTCTATCTTTAAAACCTCGGAAAAAATTCTTAAAACAAATAAATTGATGTTTTTGCATCTTTGATTAATGTTAATCATTTTCAATTCTTTAAGCCTTTAAAACAGGAAAATGACGGTATGTGTATTTTGAATGTGCAACTCCTTTTCACCCAATGTTGATAAATGACCTTACAGCGGTTCTCCTGACCACCCTAGTGCTCAGTGTGCTCCCAAACAGTTCAATATCTCCTTTACCTCCCAATTTCACCTTCTTTTCTTTTTCTTTCTGGCCCCGGGTCTTTTTCATAGCGTCGTCATCTTTTAGTCCTGGCAATGGTGATTATAATGGGTGGTCAAAATTATCGTGTATTTGACAAGAGTCCTCTTGTCAAATACCAGAAGATCTAGCAAGGCTAGATCTTGACAAAGGAAGTGGAGCTTACGTAAGTTCGACCCACTGTCAAGAAATGTCAAGCATAGGAAAAATACATTAGACAAAATAGTCCATTCTTTTAAAAAGATCATAAAAAAAGATTAGCTTAGGAAAGAGGAAGAGAAGAGGAAACGATTGGGAAAGGTAAGTCGGGGTGACAATGCCGATTTACGTAGTACGTAAGAAAGGAAAAGTACAGAAATAGAGGTGAGACTCTGAAAGTTACGGTTTACACAATACATAAGAGATTATGTATTATTTTCTCGTAGGTAGAATGTTTACATATCCCCAGCGACAAATTGTTTATTTTATTTATTTATTTTTCTAACCCTAAAGTTAGGATGCAGGAGAACATGTTAATAGAGTGATTATAGAATTGTACGCTACCTAATATTATATTCACATCAGACAAAGGGAAATGATTAGTGATTAAAACGTACTCCTTTCACTTTGGTCTTTTGTTTTAATATTATGGGAATCTTGTTATTTCATGCTGATAGATGCCTGGTGACAGACATCGATCATCCACAGGTTTTCATACTCTGGGATTTATTCACTAAATGCCAAATCATTTTGAATTGAAATCTGGCACAATGTATGCTCATCTCTGACTGCAGGTGTGTTGGGGAGTTTTCAGAATCTGCTATTTTTGCGTACATTTTGCCATCTGGATTTCAATTCACTATGTTTCGGAGTTTAGCTAATAAATCCTCTCTGTATTTTTGTCTGTTTTCGGGCATAATCATATATAGGAGTAAAATATAAAAATCCTAAATATTTTTTAGTAAATTTAAGATTCAAGAAGGTTCTATTGTAATCTTAAATTTTATTAAAGACCCGGAGGCTCCTATTATGCTGCACTCTTTCTTTATTTCCCTCAGCAGCAAAGAAAAATTATTGAAAGAAAACATTCAAAACAGGTTTAAACATCCTATAGGCAATGTCCGCCTAGCAACATGACATCCAATCAGTGACATCCTTCCCATATAGTAGGCGGAGCAATGATGACCATTTCCTCTTTCTTTGCTGCTTTCCCTCAGATAAGTACAATTCTCAGCTACTGGCTGTGGTTTTACACATTTATTATTATATTTATTATTATATGTCTGTTATTTTTTAAATGCTAGTTATATTTACTGAAGGCAAACATGTTTCACACATATGTGATGTTTACAGACTATCTCTGTACCTATTAGCATATGGTGCTGAAGTCTTTGCTCAATTTATGCTTCAAGTATATTTCTGCCTGCATTGCCGTTACGCTGGTTACTCCCTAGGACACTACAAGTCCTAGGGAGATTCTCTTTGAGCTAACCGCCGCGGTCGCGGCTCCGGGTACTACCTTCTTCAGCCGCGCATGCCCATCCCGTCAGGGACGCCCCGGCGGCCATCTTGCGGCTGGTTTACTGTATCCGCGCTCCGGTTTTAACAACCGAGCGCGGTCTCAGCCGCACACCACCGCTTTCTGTTACATGTAGCCGGCCTCACCTCTGCCGCGGGAAGCCCGATTCCAGCCGGAATTTTGCCGGCAGCCATTTTAAACGGCGCTTTCGCGCCCTTTTTACTGTGTCACGCCCACTCCGTCCCTCGAGTCGGAGTTGGCGTTCAGTGTTGTGGCGGACGGTTCCCCTGTCTCCTGCTCCCATAACTTTGATAATTTAGTGAGTACTTTTGCTGGGTTACTCAACCCTGCTTGTTTTTTCACAATAAAATTGCCTTTCTCTTGCCTGCTATTCTCATACATTATGCAGTCCTCTAATGAATTGCCTGGCCCCTCAGAGGCACCAGCTAACCCCAAAATTTTCTTGGATGTCCCCCCTGTAGCTTCAGGGGATGAGGTGGATTTCCCAGCATCAGGGGAAATCCAAGCCATCATGGATGATACTGTATCCAGATCTGTTTCCAAAGCTTTGGCATCTGCCATGGACATTATGTCCTCCTCTATTTCAAAATCATTTACCCAAGCACTACTACAGGCCCAATTAATGGTCCCTCCGACTGTGCCAGTCGCGAAACCATCTGTTTCTCAGCCCCCACGCCTCGGCCGCAAAGCCTTGGCTAAAGTCAGGCAACCCTCCAAACTTGTGATGGACAGCATAACACCTGTCATAGATGGCGCGAATATCGAACCACCGCGCAAAAGAGCCTCTAGCCGGGCAAAAATGGCTAGACACTGGAAGTGGGCTAAAGCCCAGCCCGATTCAGTCAGAACTCAGTTCAGATGAGGAGAGTGCCCCTGCCCTAGACTCAGATCAGTCTAACGATTTGTCCGACTTAGATTCGGACTATGGAACTGTTAAGGAGTGTAATCCCTCCACTAAGATATTTCCCACTGATGGGCCCAGTTCTGACTTAAACAAAGAGGGAAAAATCCTTGACCCACAGGGTGAACCGTTGTTCGAACCCGACGACTTACGTCACCCCCGCTCTGCGGAATGGTCACCGGCTGAGCATGTGGCGCAGTACGTCGCATCTCGGGTCCGTAAGCCTTTGGACAAGGCAACTCGTAACAAACTAAGGGCCGAATACCCACGTCCCACCGTACCAGACGAAGTCTGTAAAACACCCCAGGTGGACCCCAAAATTATTCAATTTTTAAGTAAAACAAGTTGGAAACCCAAGAAGGGTCTAGACTTCTCACTTTATAATTGTCAGGATAAAGTCTTGGATATTTTGGGTCCAGCGACCAAAATTTTTGAGGCCATGGAGGAATCCTTGAGGCAAGACGAAGCCTTAGATCGCCTCACTATTAGAGGCTGGATTCAGAGGGTGATATGCCTCATAGGCAATGCCAATACGGCTCTGAGCGCCGTAAATCTATATTGATTAAAATCGAACCAAAACTTGTAAACATGGCAATTACTGAGCCGGGAGCCCAAGCTAAAGGGTTCCTTTTCGGGGAGTCTTTTGTCAAAGACCTGGGCTCCTATGTCCAGACATTCACAGCCTTGGACAAGGCACAATCTAATCTAAAGCGGGTGTTCCACCCAAAGGTTTTTGGTGGGGCCGGCAGAGCAAGGGGCCGTCTGTCCGGCAGAGCCAATAGAGGTTCGCGCCAGAACCAAGTTCCCTATATGGGGAGAACCCCCTTTCCCGACCTGAGGTCCGTCCCGACCTTCTTCCCTCCACGAGGTAGACCTTGGGTGTCGAGAGGTGCACGAGGCACTCCTTCCGGAAGACGTCCTTACGGTAAGTTACCTTTCTCAATTTTCTTCACAAGTGGCAATAGGGGGCAGGCTCATGCATTTTTCCCATGTCTGGGCTCTAATTACATCAGATGCTTGGATTCTCAGGGCAGTCCAAGGATACCCAATAGACTTTGTATCTCTGCCCACTCAACTCTCCCAACCAAGGGAGCTTGTTTTTTCCCCAACAGACACGACCCTCGTTTCCGAGGAAGTTCAAGATTTAGCACTCAAAGGGGCTATTCAAGAAATCCCGATAGATACCCCGGGTTTTGTGAGCAACCTATTTATTGTCCCCAAAAAAGGGGGCGGATCCCGCCCAGTTTTCAACCTCAAACACTTAAACACCTACGTAACCTACCATCATTTCAAGATGGAAGGCATTCACTGCCTACGGGATTTACTCCAGCCAGGGGACTGGATGGTCAAACTCGACCTGAGAGACGCCTACCTCACGGTACCCGTTGCGCAGGTGCACCAAAACTTCCTGCAATTCACATGGCAAGGGAGGAAATGGCGATTCCGCTGCCTTCCCTTCGGGCTCTCCTCCGCACCTTGGTGTTTCACCAAGCTCATGAAGCCCGTCATCGCTCTCTTACGCAGTCGGGGAGTTCGTCTAATCATATACTTAGACGACATCCTGCTACTATCCCAATCAGTATCATTACTTCATATTCACCTCGGTTGGACCACAACCTTGCTACAGAACTTGGGCTTCATTATAAATTGGGAAAAATCCATTCTAATCCCCACTCAACAAATAGAGTTCCTAGGACTCTTGGTGGATTCAGACACGCAAACCCTGTACTTACCAACATCCAAAATGAGAAGTATCAAGAAAGAGATAAGACGAGTTCTTACCTCTCAACACATATCTCTCAGACATCTGGCCCGCATGATCGGGCTCCTAGTGGCCTCCATACAGGCCATCTTTCCGGGTCCCCTTCATTACAGAGCCCTCCAACGCCTGCAGGCGTCATACCTCAGAGGCGGCGCCTCATACGAGGATACTCTGACTCTGGACACGGATGCGAAAAAAGAACTCCAATGGTGGCTCCTACACATGGAGGCATGGAATGGCAGCCCCAGACGTAGTCATAGAGTCAGACGCAAGCTCGTACGGTTGGGGTGCGCGCTGTGGAGGTATCGTCACAGGCGGACGATGGTCGGAAGCAGAATCCATGCTACATATAAACTGCCTGGAACTCCTAGCAGGGTCCTTTGCGGTTCGCAGCCTTTCCCTGACACTGTCCCAGTGTTCGATCCTACTGAAGATGGACAACGTATCGGCTGTCCGTTATATCAACCACCTCGGTGGTACGAGATCCAAAATTCTAGCGAATCTGTCTCGAGACTTTTGGCAGTTTTGCCTGCACCACAACATGGCTGTCAGGGCGGAGTATTTACCGGGTTTGTCCAACACCATGGCAGATTGGTACTCCCGTCACCTGCGGGACTCCAGCGACTGGCACCTCGATTCCCGAGTCTTCCAGCGCATTGGGGACCTGTGGGGTCCTCTGGCGGTAGACTTATTTGCCTCCCGCTTGAATACCCAACTTCCGACCTTCTTCAGTTGGAGGCCAGATCCTGCGGCTTCAGCCATGGATGCATTCTCCCAAGACTGGTCAACCACCAGGAACTATGCGTTTCCTCCATTCGCACTTATCCCGCGTTGCCTCCTCCACCTGCGACGCCAATGGGGCTGCCTAGTTATAACCCCCCTCTGGCCATCGCAACCTTGGTTTCCTCCTCTGCTGGAGATGGCCATAGATCACCCGCGGCTCCTCCCGGATGCCCAATCTCTCCTACGGGACCCCGATGGGACCCCCCACCCCCTGATCCTTCAGGGCCTCCTCCGCCTCATGGCATGGTTGATCTCCGGGGACCCTGGTCAATCGCAGGAGTTTCGCAATCGACTCTCCGACTTCTCGAGGGCGCATGGGCACCCGGCACGAGACAGTCTTACAAGTCTGCTTGGCGCACATGGGATGGTTGTTGCATGGCACGGGGTGTGGATCCCCTATCAACTACTGTGACGAACGTCCTACAATTCTTAACCTCCCTGTATGAGACTGGGAAAGCTTACAGGACGATAAACCTCTACCGGTCAGCTATCTCAGCCGGCCATACCGGCATCGATGGGACCCCGTTAGGACGACATCCACTGGTTTGTCGTCTTCTCCGAGGCATTCGCTTTGCGAGGCCACCCCTACCTCGCTATTCCTCCCTATGGGATGTCTCCCTGGTATTGCAATTCCTGACTAGGTGGCCAGACAATGAGTCTTTATCCTTAAAACAGCTCTCAGCTAAGCTAGTTATGCTGTTGTGCCTAATCTCCTGCAAATGAGTATCGGACGTTAGAGCCCTCGATGTCAATGCCCGATCATTCACCCCAGAAGGAGTCGTTTTTGACATAACACGTAGGACAAAATCGTCCTCCAAGTCGGTCCGGTACCCAGCTTTTCCCATGCAGCCTCTCCTTTGCCCAGTAGCGTGTCTGAGGACGTACAAAGCTCGTACTGCACCCCTTCGGTCTGTGTCAGACCCCCAACTCTTCATCTCCTTCCGGAAACCACATGCTCTAGTATCCTCTCCTACCTTGGCACGCTGGGTCAAATGGCTCATGTCCTTAGCAGGTATTGATACCTCCATATTCTCTCCTCATTCGGTCCGGGGCGCCATGGCCTCTAAAGTCTCCTTTGCGGGTTGTCGCTTGGAGGATATCTTGAAGGCGGCTGATTGGTCCACAGAATCTACTTTCCGTAATTTCTATTTCAAACCAATCCAGCATTTCGCAGAAGCCGTGATAGCACAGCTTTGAAATAGCATAATAGGAGCCTCCGGGTCTTTAATAAAATTCACGGATTTTACAATTATCATGACGGAAAGTCATGATTTTATTAAAGACACAGAGGCGAGTATTATCCCACCCACCCGCCCGCGGGCGGCCCGGAGGTGGGTCGAGGTAAGTTTCTCAGACCTCTCCAAGGTAAGTCCAATTGGGCGGTAGTGGTACCATCACACACCTACATCGATCTAGGACTTTAGCTACTGATGGGACTTTGTCACTGTTGTCCTCAAATTAATGATTGTCTCTTACTACTGTTGTGTAAGGCTTACACTGTTTAGTCAGCCATTGGGGCCTATGTATATGCGGACAACCCAAACTTTCAAGAAATTATCATATTTTTTCTTGTTTTCTTTAGCGTGACCTGATTGAAGGAGCTCCTGGAATCACATGCCGTGTTACGGCTCGTTTGGTTTACTTGGTTGTCCCTGTTCCGTTTTGAGTTTTCTTCGGGAGTCGCAAGAAAGAGGAAATGGTCATCATTGCTCCGCCTACTATATGGGAAGGATGTCACTTGATTGGATGTCATGTTGCTAGGCGGACATTGCCTATAGGATGTTTAAACCTGTTTTGAATGTTTTCTTTCAATAATATTTCTTTGCTGCTGAGGGAAATAAAGAAAGAGTGCAGCATAATACTCGCCTCCGTGTCTTTAATAAAATCATGACTTTCCGTCATGATAATTGTAAAATCCGTGAATTATTCATAATTATTTTTATATTTCTAATTCTTACTTAGTTTAACAAAAACAATCACATTAATAACATTGAAGTGTTATAATGTTTAATGTGTTCTTTAGAATGGACTTTTAATCTAGTAGCTTGCTGAAGGGCCTTACCCTCCTCTTTTTTATTTTACAAAAATTGTAGATTTTAATAGAAATCAGCAATTTTATAAATATACTTAGTTTCACCACCCGGCTGTCAATCGGACAATAGGTTTGGTAAACTGAATGGAGCTAAACTCAAACGGCAGTGATTGCCCAGAGTACCTGCCTTGCAAAGACTTTCCGTTGAGCTGCAGTGGGAAGTCTGTGATTGGACAGCCACAGATAGTAAAAGGATCGTCTCTTCATCCCTGGGATATCTCTTTTTCCTTGACAATCAAATGGAGACACAAGCAAGCATTGCTGCCAAGTTACTACTACAGGTGCTGGAAAAGCCTCAATATGTACTTCGAGTTGGACGTCAGCTTTGCTATCCATGGAACAACGCTATCATTGCTAGAGAGACACATCCTGTACATCCCACGCACCTTGAAAACAAAGAACTACCTCTTAAATGTCCGTATTTGAAGATTCATCTGTAACGAAGAGGCCTCCTACAAGAGAGGTCTCACAACATAGGGGAATTTCTCGAAACCATCATAGAACAAAACGTGCCGGACTATTGCTAACTTTTAGGAATCCTTATAGAAGAATGGCAAACATTTCTATTCACACCTACATACCCCAATAACCCATGCACTTTGCTCCCAGCTGGGGACCCAACCAATTCTTCCACTATAGGAGATGTGCAGGTCAATATGCAAGTTGTCTTTTGCAGATCTGGCAATTTTGAGAATAGGCATCAATACGTCGATTGGACATATCAAAAGCCACACATGACATTGTTTTAGAAATCACTAAAAAGCATGCAACAATGAACTCTAATATTTCAGACCTCTACATTCACACTGGAAATCTATCACGCCATATGGATATCTTAGACAATGGATACAGGGGTAAAAGGCATAATGTTATATAGCTTGTATGAACTTATGCAACTTTTTCAATGGTTGTACTGCCTCTTCAGCAGCCAAACCACCAGACGCTAGAAGGTCTCATTTGCCTACATAGGTTTCCCTGAGTCCCTGCTTCAGTTCCAAGGGACGTTCTAATCCAATTCCAAAATAATAGTGACAGAGATACGTTCTTGTCAGCAGTGAGACATAAAACACCTCTCCAGATTGAGTCCCATAATATCCAGTATCCACTGTCACCAAACTGTGAGAGCTTTAAACATACAGCTATTCATACAGATA
>OW240921.1:127649904-127691453 GCA_933207985.1 Pelobates cultripes | reverse complement strand
CCCTACCCTGTCCCATAGTGTTCTTTTCTCCCCCTTCCCCTGTCCCATAGTGTTCTTTCTCCCTTCCGTAGTGTTCTTTTCTCCCCTTCCCCGTCCCATAGTGTTCTTTTTCTCCCCTCGTCCCATAGTGTTCTTCCCCGGTCTCCATAGTGTTCTTTCTCTCCCCTGTCGCATAGCTGCTTCTTTCTCCCTCCTCCCTGTACCATAGTGTTTTTCCTCCGCCCCTATAGTTTCCCCAACCTATAGTGTTCTTTCTCTCCCCTGTCCCATAGTGTTCTTTCTCCTCCCCTGTCCCATAGTGTTCTTTCTCCTCCCCTGTCGCATAGCGTTCTTTCTCCCCCCTCCTCCCCTGTCCCATAGCGTTCTTTCTCCCCCTCCCCTGTTCCATAGTGTTCTTTCTCCCCCCTCCCCTGTTCCATAATGTTCTTTCCCCCCCGTCCCATAGTGTTCTTTCTCTCCCCTGTCGCATAGTGTTTTTTCTCCCCCCTCCTCCCCTATCCCATTGTGTTCTTTCTCCCCCCCGCCTCTGTCCCATGTTCTTCCCTACTCTGTTCCATAGTGTTCTTTCTCTCCCCTGTCCCATAGTGTTCTTTCTCCTCCACGGTCCAATAGTGTTCTTTCCCCACACCCTTCCCCCGTCCCATAGTGTTTCTTCCCCCCATCCCCGCTATGTCTCCTACCTTTCTGGTAGCGTGGCCGTGCGGATCAGACCGTGTTACAGGAGCTTCACTCTGGTCACTCCAATCTAGCGCTCCCCAGGCCGGTGCGCCCTAAGGCAGCCACTTGTTGTGCCACCTTATGGATGCGCTGGCCCTGCTGTTGAAACACCTCCCCCTCTCTCCCCCATCTGTGATGCACCCCCCGCACTCCCATTGAGACGCCAAGAGCGGATGGGCTCTCACCCCTGGCTTCTTGTCAAACAGTTTTAAAATGGTTACGAGAAAAACATTAACATTGAGATTTGAGGAAATTAGTTTTTACTGACTGCAGGAGAAAGGCTACTGCTTCTTATTAAAGGAACACTATAGTCACCTAAATTACTTTAGCTAAATAAAGCAGTTTTAGTGTATATATCATTCCCCTGCAATTTCACTGTCATTTAGGAGTTAAATCACTTTGTTTCTGTTTATGTAGCCCTAGCCACACCTCCCCTGGCTATGATTGACAGAGCCTGCATGAAAAAAAACTAGTTTCACTTTCAAACAGATGTAATTTACCTTAAATAATTGTATCTCAATCTCTAAATTGAACTTTAATCACATACAGGAGGCTCTTGCAGGGTCTAGCAAGCTATTAACATAGCAGGGGATAGAAAATCTTAATTAAACAGAACTTGCAATAAAGAAAGCCTAAATAGGGCTCTCTTTACAGGAAGTGTTTATGGAAGGCTGTGCAAGTCACATGCAGGGAGGTGTGACTAGGGTTCATAAACAAAGGGATTTAACTCCTAAATGGCAGAGGATTGAGCAGTGAGGCTGCAGGGGCATGTTCTATACACCAAAACTGCTTCATTAAGCTAAAGTTGTTCAGGTGACTATAGTGTCCCTTTAACAACAATAAAGATATGTGGTTCACTGGACACGGAGGTTTTGCTATTGAAATTTTGTTTTTAAAAAACAAAGCTTATAGAGAATTATAATAATTAGCATTAATAATATGTGTGAGAAATCTGATTACCATTTTGGAGTAATAAATTAATTCCCAGCTCTTTTCGGAGTATAAATAGAAATTGCTTCAAAGTGGGTTTATCTGCTGTCTTTCGGATCATCGGTAGCATGAATGTATGGAAGAATGATCTTGACACTCTTAAAAGTCTACTTTTTTAGCCTTAATTACACGAATATAACACTGCCTGTGTTTCTAGAATGCAGCTGAACTGTTGTTTTGATTTGTTAGTTATTTTGTACATTTTAAAGGAACACTACAGGCAGGCACCATAACAACTTCAGTGCCAGGAGGTTCCTAACCAACTTACCTTCAGAGGTTAAACTGTTAACGAATGGTTTAACCCCAACGTTTCTGTCTGCTTCTGTCCAGAGTCTGAGGCTTGAAACATAATGCATCAAACTGGGCGCTGCTGATAGCTCCCCACTTATAAACAACTTGAGAAACATACGTATATTTCTCAAGCCATTTGGTGAATCTGGAAGACTTTAGGTGAAATGGTTTGTTAACCTCTTAGCACTATAACAACTTAATTCCAATGAAGTTGCTATGGCTCCCATATTGTTCTTTTAAATAGTTCTTTGATCCACCATTAGAAAGGTTCAGATCACCAGGGTCACCCTAAATCTAGTGTATACCACTTGGCTAGCTCTCCCTATGCAGGAGTACAGCACCTGTATTCTGCAATGAATGTTTCCGTGACCCAAGATGGACTCGGCAGCAGTGACCTCCCAAAGAACTGTTTAGTTCCTATATGTCAAGCACGTTTTATTGCAATTGTTTGTCTTGTCTTAGTATAATCAACGGCACTATGGAATATGTTGGCGCTATGTAAATAATTATAATTGGGAGCAGCCCAGCACTGAAACAGTTCTGTAATAGGCACCCCCTGCCATCTGTATGGATTACACTGTATTGTAATTAAACCGTTGGGTGTGTTTATAAAGGCTTTTAACTCTTTTTAACTGTTTATATGCTCTTATTGAAAACTGCTTAACGAGAACACTATCCCAGCAATTCTTTTATGTTGTCTGACCGTGCGCACTACTTAATCTGCCAAACCCATAATATTAATATTATAACAATTATAACGCAAATTAGCCCTGTAGCTTTAACGTAGGATTTGACTTATACCATTCGAAGCAAAGGACAAAATCAGAGCAACAATTTTCTTGGCTGCGAATCTGGAGAAAGACAGAAAAAAAAAAGAAAAAAACGGTTGTAGAAAACAAGATAAAATCTATCAAAAGCCATCAAGTTTCTCTGGAATTCGGGTCAGAATGAGCAGTGTTCTGGTCAGTACCTGCTCGCACCCAGGCAGAGTCTCTAGATAAAACAAACATGAATGACTTTAAAAGGACTCCAAAAACAGGCATTATTTGTCATCTGCAGTAGCTATAAAAAGAAACACTTCGCAAGCTGTGAGTGTGAATACTTTTACTTTACCGAATCAGGGAAAAAGAGCAGATAACATTGAGAGTCCTGACCTTGAGGCTGCTAGAAAGGACTTTGGATTGGAAAAAATATTAGTGAGTGCTCTTACGCTAAAAGGCTTGGAAATAAGTGATTTTGACTTTGCTGGCACTTAAATATTCACGAGATAAAAAGGCCAGCAGCTCAAGGCCTTCCGTAGTGCTTGATCACGCATTGCCAACTAAACTGTAAGTTGTGCCGAGTTGACAAGTGACTTGCTGAAATGGAGATTATTTTTTCCAAGCCAGCTATTTGGGTCTAAATGAAATGATATTGGTTGTCAGCTCTCCTTAGCTAATAGTGCATGGATTAACCCTCCAGCAGGGGTCTTATGCTACCCTATAAATGATACCACTGAATAAACCACCTAGAACTTGTGTTTAACCATTTTCTTTCAAATGTATTTTATGGAATTCACAGCCCAGTTCGGTCCTGGCACAACCAGGGCACACAATGAATCGAAGAAGGAAAAACCGAGACTTTGTTTTTTTTTATCTTCCTCTCTCTCTTTGCTGAGGGCAGAGCTTATAACAATGATTGACGGGGAGCTAATATGGAGGTGCTCTGGATACTGGTATATACAGCAGTTTGGATTGATTTTAGTTATTTTCTTCACACAAACAAATATTTAAATCTAGGTGATAGGTCAAGATAATATTAAAATGTTTCAACTATCACTAAGGTGAAATGCATTGGGGGTTTTCAAAAAACGTCACTTAATAGTCATTGGAGTGACCTCAGTAGAGGCTAACAGAGGTCTCCATACTTTTCTGGAGTGGTTGAGAGTTCTCTTGAGCTTTATATGTGATATGAAGACGGCATCACTTACTAATTTCTTTTTTTATCATTTAGTATCATTTTTCCAGAGGGCCTGGAGAGATGCAATCAATGCTTGATTTTTAGAACTGATCTTTCATTTTTATTTTACTACAGTCCAGTGTATTCACTAACAGCAAATTGTACTTAATGGGAAAAAATTTGAAAATGTGATTGCAAGATTTAAAGGACCAATAAAGGCACCCAGGCCACTACAATGAAGGGATCTGGGTGCAGTGGTCCTGTAGTGTCAGCCCAAAAATGGAAAATATTGCAGTTTTATAGAAACTGCAGGTCTTCATTGCAGGATTAAATACACCTCTAGTGGTTGACATACTGACAACCCCTGCTTCCGCGTTGAGAACCAAGTCAAACTAACAGAGCAGCATAGCGGGTGTTTTGCCGCACAAGTGAATTTGTCTCTCAATACTTTCCTATGGGTTGGCTGAGCTCATCAAACTTAAAGAGACGGATTGAGACCAGTGTGGTGAGGGCTGAAATGTAAGTAATACAACCCCTTACAGGCATGGGGACTAGGGGGACCTAAATAGTTAAATTAAAACTACAGCATTAGAAATACGTATATATTCCTAGCGCTAAATTGTTCATTTAAAGAATTTCACCAACAATTTTAGTTCCTTTTTAAATAATGCCCTATTGAGTATTATTTTTAAACCCCCCTCCCCAATATAACATTTAACATCTCTTTAGAATAAAGTTTACTTACCTATTTCAAGCGATGCACAGTCTGATTACATAGTTACATAGCTGAAAAGAGACTTGCGTCCATCAAATTCAGCCTTCCTCACAAATGTTGTTGCTGTTGATCCAAAAGAAGGCAAAAAAAACTGTTTGAAGCACTTCCAATTTTGCAACAAGCTAGGAAAAAAATTCCCTCTTGACCCCAGAATGGCAGTCAGATTTATCCTTAGATCAAGAAGCTATTACCCTACATTGAAAAATTATATCCTTGAATAGTCTGTTTTTGCAAGTATGCATCTAGTTGCTGTTTAAAGGACTTGAATAGGCACCCAGGCCACTTCAGCTTAATGAAGTGGTCTGGGTGCCTGGTCCAGCTAGAATTAACCTTTTTTTCTATAAACATAGCAGTTTCAGAGAAACTGCTATGTTTATAAATGGCTTAATCCAGCCTCTAGTGGCTGTCTCATTGACAGCCTCTAGAGGGCCTTCGCGCTTCTCACTGTGATTTTCACAGTGAGAAGACGCCAGCGTCCATAGGAAAGCATTGTGAATGCTTTCCTATGGACTGGCTGAATGCACGCGCAGCTCCTGACGCGCATGCGCATTCAGCCGAAGAGGAGGAGAGGAGGAGGTAAGTTGAACCCCTTCCTTACCCTAGAGCCCGGTGGGAGGGGGACCCTGAGGGTGGGGGAACCCTCAGGGCACTATAGTGCAGGGAAAACGAGTATGTTTTCCTGGCACTATAGTGGTCCTTTAAACATCTGTACAGACTCTGATAAAACCACTTCTTCAGGCAGAGAATTCCACATCCTTATTGTTCTTGACCTTGTGTCCTATGTAAAGTCTGGTTTGTGAATAGATTTCCACACAATGGTTTGTATTGGCCCGGAATATATTTGTATAATGTTATCATATCCCCTCTCAGGCGACGTTTTTCTAAACTAAAGAAGTTTAAATTTGTTAACCTTTCTTCATAGCTGATATGTTCCATTCCTTTTATTAATTTTGTAGCCCGCCTCTGCACTTTTTCTAGTGCCATAATATCCTTCTTTAGAACAGGTGCCCAAAATTGCACAGCATATTCAAGGTGTGGTCTAACCAGTGATGTATAAAGAGGCAAAATGATATTCTCATCCAGAGAATGAATGCCCTTAGCCACTGCTGATTGACATTGCACATTGTTGCATAGTTTGCATAGTTTGTTGTCTATAACAATTCCCAAATCCTTTTCGTGTGTTGTCCCTAATTCACTACCATTTAGGGTGTAAGTTGCTTGTGCATTCTTGACGCCAAAGTGCATAACTTTGTATTTTTCAACATTAAATTTCATCTGCCATTTGAGTGCCCAGTCCCCCAGTCTATCTAAATCCCTCTGCAGCAAAGTAATATCTTGCTCACATTGTATTACTTTATGGAGTTTTGTGTCATCTGCAAACACTGAAACATGACTTTCAATGCTTTTTTCAAGATCATTTATAAACATGTTAAATAGAAGGGGTCCCAGAACAGACCCCTGAGGGACACCGCTTGCCACCTCTGTCCAGCTTGAAAATTTACCATTAATGACAACTCTTTGTACTCTGTTTTTAAGCCAATGTTCTACCCAAGAACAAGCATTTTCATCTAGACCGATTTCCTTGAGTTTGAACACTAATCTATTGTGTGGAACTGTATCAAATGCCTTGGCAAAAATCCAAATAGATCACATCCACGGCAACACCCTGATCTATACTTCTACTTACTTCTTCGTAGAACGCAATCAAGTTAGTTTGACATGACCTGTGCTTCATAAAACCATGCTGATTTTTGCTGATAACCATGTTCTTCTCAAGGAATTCTTGAATATTATCCCTTAATAACCTTTCAAATACTTTTCCAGCCACAGAAGTTAAGCTCACAGGTCTATAATTTCTAGGCAAAGATTTTGAACCCTTTTTGAATATAGGAACCACGTCTGCCTTCCTCCAATCCTCCAGAACACTTCCTGATGTCACAGGAATTGTGCAGAGATCCATTCAAAGGCTTCTCATAGAGAAACCTTTGATTGGACCATTTAACCGTCTCAAAGCGCATGCACTATGATATAGTGGAAGGCAGGTAGAGAAGGTGGGCCGGTGTGAAAATATGTTAATGGAGGGTGTAGAGAGGGCTACAGTTAGTGTGGGCGGGAGGGCAGGGAAGACACGAGCAAGGGAAACCAATGAAAATCTGTTGCCAGCATGCCCTGCTCGCTGACGACAAACTTAAAATATGCACAGAATTAATATTATGCTCTGCTGCATAAATCACGTGTGCCAGGGTACAACCAGCTGTCGGCACATAATTACAAATAACTCTGGATGTGCAGTGCAGACTCCTACCGGCATGATCACTTCAAAAAGCAGAAGACAAAATAGTTTGAAATAAAAAATGCTGCCAATTAAATATAGTCACTGATCGACTATTTTAAAAATATTTTTATTAAGGAGGCATCAAATACAAGACACTAGCATGGCAATTCTAGCCCTAATTATGCAATTCAGTTTTCAATTCACTGTTTAGTAAATAAACTCTAAAGCATTATTCCTATTTATGTATCTCAGTAAAAGGGTAAAAAATGATTTAGCTTGATCTCTCGTTTAGTATACAATTACGTTCAGAAAGTGATGAAAAACAAGCTCAGTGTGAGTGTCACCCCTAACGTCTCCTACCATTTGTATCTCTTTCTGTTTCCAAAAAAACAGAAGCACAAAATGAGTGTCTGTATTAAACACCGGATACATTCCAAAGTGACCATGCTAAATATTTCAAATATGTGTTGCCTGGTGCTCACAATTTCACACTTACCACAACATAATGGAAGGGTGGGAGGCTTGGCTGCAACAACCAGAATTATGACATAAACCAAAATGAGAGATCCAGTGTATCTGTCAGCCTTGTGTGTTCTCCCAATAAGTTCAATCAACAACTGAATGTGCTTTGTAATAAAATCAATGTATATAGGGTTTCAGATATTGAATGCTTGCCTGGACTGCACTGTAAATTATATATTTATTCACGAACATAAATGCAGAGTGTGTGCTTCAATGCAGCTATTTACAGGACATAAACTACAGTTCGGTGGAGAGAAATAGAAGCACCGGGATTGGGTGGAGGCTTCAGCCAGATCCTGATCAGTCCAGATGTATTTTCAGAAACAGAAGATCCTGGGGTTTGCTGAAATGAATTGGAGGTGAGTATTTTATATGCATTTTTTTCAGATGTGTGGTACCTAGTGTACAAAAGGGTGTCACGTTCTCCGTATTTTTATATCTTTATTTTAATATTAAATGTCTTCCTCCTCCCTTAAACCTTTGTATGGTTCAGCTTTGTATGATTTATCATTACCACAACAGTTGATTTATTTTTTTTCTGGAGGCTCGCTGCCTCACTTGTCACTATGGACCGGTCGGCCTCTACTGCCTGCCTTAGTTTAGAATGTAGCATTTACAGCGCGTTTGGAAGCTTACAATCTAGAAAAGAGGCTACAAAATACAATAAAACCTTCCATTTTTTATTGTTTCATGTAGCACTGAAAAGCTCAGTATTTGGGAAAGCTAATATATTTTCCTACACACATACGAATTCGTCGTACTGGTGGGCACTACATGACAAGTGCTGCTATGAAGTATGTATGGCTCATATGCTGTAGAAGGGAAATCGATTTGTTAGTCATTGAAGGTTCCCAAAATAACTTACCTTGATTAGTCAGTTGATTTTCTCTCACAGCATATGAATGCTCAGGGCCGGCGCGTCCATAAGGCGGCACAGGCGGCCGCCTTAGGGCGCACCGGCTCTGGGGGCGCAAAATTCCAGTGACCGGCAGGAGGGAAGTGCTCCCTCCTGCCAGGTCACCTCCTGGATCCCCGGCGCGGCGTGCGGCTGAACTGGATGCCGAGGGAGCTCTGATCTCTCTGGTCTGCTCCCTCGCAGGCTGCTTACTGATGACGTCATATTCCGGCTCCCGCGGCATCAGTCAGCAGCCTGCGAGGGAGCAGATCAGAGAGATCAGAGCTCCCTCGCCACCTCGGATTCCAATTCAGCCGCACGCCTCCCAGCAGCCCCACTGGACCACCAATGAGAGACCCACGCCAGCTCTCCAGGTAGGGAGGCTGGGTGGGAAATTTAAATTTAATTAAGATTATTAATTTCTGTGTGTGTGTGTACATGTGAGTATGTGTGTCTGTCAGTGTGTGTGTGAGTATGTGTGTCTGTCAGTGTGTGTGTGCATGTGAGTATGTCTGTCAGTGTGTGTGTGCATGTGAGTATGTCTGTCAGTGTGTGTGTGAGTATGTGTGTCTGTCAGTGTGTGTGTGTGAGTATGTGTGTCTGTCAGTGTGTGTGTGCATGTGAGTATGTGTGTCAGTGTGTGTCTGTGAGTGTGTGTGTCTGTCAGTGTGTGTGTGAGTATGTGTGTCTGTCAGTGTGTGTGTGTGTGTGAGTATGTGTGTCTGTCAGTGTGTGTGTGCATGTGAGTATGTGTGTGTGAGTGTGTGTGTCTGTGAGTTTGTGTGTGTGTGTGGTTCTGTCAGTGTGTGTGTGAGTATGTGTGTCTGTCAGTATGTGCATGTGTGCATGTGAGTACGTGTGTCTGTCAGTGTCTGTGAGTTTGTGTGTGTGTGTGTCAGTGTGTGTTTTTCAATGAGTCTGTCAGTGTGCGTGTGAGTGTCTGTCAATGAATGAGTGTGTCAGATAAGTGAGTCTGGCTGTCAGAGATGTCTGTGTGTTTGTCATTGAGTGTGTGTGACTGTCAGTGTTTATACACCCCTGACTGTAGCGTGGCCAAGCGGAGTGTACCGTGGTACAGGAACTTCTGTTTCCTGTACCTGGCAGAACTTACAGGAAAAGCTCACTGTACCGGGATTCGCTCCGCTCAGCCACGTTACAAAAAAGGTAGGAGGCACACCAGGAAGGGGAGGGGACCACTATGGGGTGGGTGGCGCACCAAGGGACAGGGAGAGGAGGGGAGAGATACCCTAAGGTACAGGAAAAGGAGGGAGGGGGGGAGAGGAACACTAAGCGACAGCCAACAGATGGGGGAGGGGAGAGGAACACTAAGGGACAGGGAAAGGAGGTGGGAAGGGAAAGGAACAGTAAGGGTCAGAGAAGGGAGGGGACCATTAAGGGACGGGGAGAGGGGCCGGATGTGAAAGAAACACACAGCGGGGCTTGAGAAGGAAAGAGACACAAACAAAGGAGCTGGGAAGAATAAAAGACACAAATGGGCTGGGAGAAAAGGAGTCACACAAAGGGGCTGGGAGGAGTAAGACACAAAATGTGGGAGGATGTAAGAGTCATACAAAGAGGAGAGATAGGAGACACACAAAGGCAAAAATAGTAGATAAAATACACTAAAGGGAGTCAGATATTTAAAAGACGGGATAAGAAACACAAAAGGGAGGTTAAGAGGCACATGGGTGAAGATGTTTTTGGGGGGGCGGAAAAATGCATCTTCGCCTATGTACCCAAAATTCTTTGCACCGGCCCTGTGAATGCTAGATACTGCAGCGAAGCACTTTTAAAGCATTATTAATAAGCATACACGGGATGGGATGGATCTAGCAGTCCTACTCAAACTTCAAACAGCAATGGAAAAGGCTCTGTTAACCATTGCTTTGTGGAGCGATTTGTGCTCACTTCCAATAAGTGAATGTATGTTGCACCTTGCAGGTATCACAACAATAGTATCCAGTGTCTTCTTCCTGGCAGCCGGCACTGAACAGTAATGCAAATAGTAAATGTCACGCGGCAGGATTCCTCGTGGATTGAAAGAGGGGTGACTGATCCATCCATTGGTAAATATACTCGTACTAGAAGGATTAACTCATTCAGTGCCAACACTCTGCTCTCTAACCAGTTTAGTAAAAGTAAACCTAAACCTCGGTCGCTCTACTAACACAGAGTCTGAAACTATTCAGAGAAATAATTAAATAATAAAACACCTGATCATAGGTAAATGTGCCTTTTAATGAATCCCTTGTAGTTTGTTTTTTGGTTGTTCAGTAATCTTTTTATATGACGAAACATTTCTTTCTTTCTCCTGCACCGCTTTGCACATGTCCTATAAAGGATCTATGTGAATGACATCTGCTATGTCCTCTTATTTTGTCAAGGGACAGAATTATTCAGAAAAGTTCAAATTATTAGAATCTCAGTCTGAAGTCAAAGCGAATTTCAGAATTGTAGGTAAAAATAGCTGAATTGAAAACATAGGCAATTTAGAGAATTCAGGAGTCTGACTACATACACAGTGCTGGATAACCAATGATGAATGAATTGGAGAGGCTGTGAGCACATGCCATGCAATAGAATCCTGTAATGTATTTTACTATAGTTACTGTATGGGGCATCGTGCGTACATGTATACATAAATACATATTTTGTTTTCTATCTTGACAGAGAAAAACGCTAAGCTCTCGTACCTTACACTCCCCATATATGTCAGCAAACCATTAATCAATACACAAAAAAGAAATTTTGTAAATTTCCATAATGAAAAAGATAATCCAGATACCGTGGACCAATATCCAATATCCTGGGGTACAAGGACAAAGGCTGCACCAGCAGCACTGATTATAAAGCAATAAATAGTAAGAAATGAAATGAGTCCTGCTCGATCCCAATCTCAATAAAATGATCCGTCACAAAAGGCCTAGCTAGTGTGGCTGAAATGTCACCCATTTAATTGGTACTTTAACTAAAGGATCAAATTATTGAGATTTGGATTTTGCTGAACTTCATAATTTAAACAGAGACACACTAAGCACCATAAATACGATAGCTCATTGTAGTGGTAATGTTACAAATAATCTGTGGGTGCCATCCCCAAATCATTTTAAATGGTTTGATAAAGACTGGAACCCACCACAGGGTACGTAAAGCTTGGGGATTTAGCTAGTCCAACCTTGAACAACAATGATTGGCTGATAGCACTGGGAGCCGGATAGCCCAACATTCTCAGTCTATTATTTTTGTCCAAAGTTGGGTGGGCTAACATGGAATTCTTGTTTCTGCATTAGCCGAGCTATTGTAGAGAGGGGTTTAGTTGCAGACTCCGGGAGAGCAAAGGTTGTGGTCAAACAATTTGGTACAAACCTAAGAGATAACGGCCGCAGCCACTTTGAACATTACCACTGCAGTTATTATTTTAGGGAGGAAACTCAGTAAATGAGTCAAAGGAAAAAAATAAAACAGAAAGTATGGATTATTTAAAGACAAAAAAAGAATTACTTGGATTTCTTGTTTTGCATTTAGAAACATAGAATGTGACGGCAGATATTTGACTCAAAATTAGGTGGTTTTTGGCTAATTTAACTGCTTTCTTTTTCATCAATTGTTATCGTAGCCACGGTGTAGTCTATTCCGTTCCTTCCCATATGCAGCCTTGAAACAAAAGGAAAAAAAAGATTGTAATTAAAAGTTTATCGGTTAAAAAAAAGCTCCAAAGAAATTCAGAAGTCTCATCAATTATCACGGCAGTGTCTGAATATTCTATCTCTTTATCCCTTGTGTTACGCAAGGTGTTATATAAAAAATAAAATAAAAATTCTTACTGTAATGGCAATGAAGCAGAAATAAAAAAAAATGTATAAAAGCTAATGCCTGACATTCTTTTTAGGACGTCAATAAAAGATAATGTTACCAGTAAAAGTTGAAACTTGTTCCATTATATCTCAAGCCTGGTCCATTCTTGCTGTCCTGGCTTTCGGAAAAGGGATGGTCCACGACGGACAAGTGACCCCATGCACAATGTCACACAGCACAATAAATAATATCCCCGCTGGCATTTTACGGCTTCATTAAAAATGAGAAAAAAAATATCCTCTTGATTCTAATAACTTAATTATTGTTCATGTTGGTGAGTGTGAAGAGGTGCGCATCACTCTCGATTAAATGTTTTAAAAGATATGTTTTTAAGAGCACACAAAATGGGAGGTTTTGGGTAGATTTAGGTTATTTTTCTGGATAACTATTGATTGAAATTATGATTCTGTTTTAATTAAATTTTTCCTTCCTACTTAGTCCACCTGTCTTACAGTCTCTATTCGCAGCAGGGATAACAGTGAGTTGATGGCTAATTGAAAACTGACTTCCAAGAATTTGCCCAAATGACAGATTTTTCCATCATGGCTTTTATCCTACATTTTGCAATGTCCCACAGTTTGCTATTTCGTGAATAAGCCCCTTCATATTTTTCTTCTTGAGTTGTTGTATATTGTAGACGTAAAATAAACACATAAAAATAAAATATATGTACAGAAAGCGCACATATTAAAAGTGTTTAAATAAACAGGGGATAATGTGACAAAAGCGTTAAAAGGTCTTTGAGAGATCATAAATTTTAAGAGGAAAACACTTTGTGCTTGTGAGTTACCAGCTACAATAAACCTGGCTTGCTATTTAGCCAAATTAACTGGGCAAGATCCCTGTGCCCCCTCGTGACCCTTTCCATAATATATTATGTGTATATAGAAAACAGGACAGTCATATATATATATATATATATATATATATGTGTGTGTGTATACAGACACACTCACACAAAACAGCAATTTATTTATTAAGCGTTCTATTATTTTTATGCAATGGTATTACATTTTTCAGTTTAAAAGTAAAAATGCATTTATGTTTTCAGGAAAGTTTTATAATTTCTTCACTAAACAGAGAATGATCTACCATCTCAGAGAGTTTGTGGGTATCAGAGAGAGGGGGTCTTGTGGCTGATTGACAGTCACTTAAGGCACACTGACTGACAAATGTAGACATTGCTGTTTCTCCCAAATGACAACATTTACATGTGTCAAAGTGCAGGGAGAGTATCTAGTCACCAACATCACAACAACAGTACACTGAAGACACTATAACTGCTTCATCTTCAAAGTGGTTATAGTGTCTGGAGTGCCCTGGCACTGTCCTTCCATTCAGCATTAAACCGTTTAAAACAAGAGTTTCCAGCCTGCCATGCCCTCTGTGCTACTGAGAGTGTCCGCTGACTGCATTCAGCCTATCTCAGCACCCATTACTGGTATGGCTACAAGGAAGTGTATCATCTCTGCCTTCGCCACACCTCCAGTAGGGGCCGGAGTGTGGGTGGGCAGGGACCGTTATTTACTGTTAAGCTGCACAAGAATGGTTTAACATTGAAGAGACAGTACCAGGGGATTCCAGACACTATAACCAATTCAATGCAATGAAATGGACATAGTGCCTACAGTGTTCTTTTATTAATCGTGTTTCTAGTGTCCCTTTAACAGTTAGCAAACAAAACAGGTTCTCAAGAGAATTTATAACATGTATTCACTAATCCGGAAATAGTGGTGAATTGAATTCTCCTATTTTAACCCTAAAAAGAGCTCTCTGCATTTCCTATCACTAAGCCCCGTGTTGCCTTGCATTGACTATAGAATTAGTAGGATTTGTCCTGTCAGAGATAGAAAATGTTGCTTTCCAACTGAACGATATTCTCATAGTTTATTTAACTTCCTTGACAATGCAACAAACCTCACTGTTTGGTGAATGGACTCCTTTGTCTTTTGAAGCAAGTTCCTCTAGGCAAGAAAAATTGTTTTAAAAGGAGTCAGTCTTTCAGGGAAAGAGCCCGAACCATGTTAGTTGAAGAAGGGGTCACAGCTATCTATGCGCTCAGACGAGATCCACTTACTATACAATTAATGGAAGACACTCATCAAAAGGGAGCAAATCATAAAATTAGGGAAGATGGAAATTAAGCTCAGACAAATGATTCAGGTACAGCGAAGATTTATGGAAAAGGTTGTGTTACAGCTAATGATTTCAACTAATGATTCTCCAAAGCGTAACGTGGCTCAGAGCCCACACTCGGTGGGACGAAATGCGGCCCCTTGGTAAATTGAAGGACACGGTGTCAGAGAAAGGGACCGGAGATATTACAGTTTAACGCAGGATATTTTAAAGTGGAACGTCTTTTTTCAGGTAAGTGATATAAATGAATCTTTCCATTGAGATTTCTTTTCACTAAACTGTAGTAAATGGTAGAACAGTAAACAGAATTGCAACATTTAGACCAGAATAAGTGATTTGAATAAATATTTTTTTTATTTTAACACCATTGTGTTTGCAACCTTGTTAAGCACTAATAAGATGTACCCCGTGCTTAGTTTCCACATAAACTATTATATGAGTTATACATAAACGAGAACACACAATACGTGTTTATACAAATAAATTGAAAAAAACAAGTAGACATTAAAAGTACTCTGGGCACCATAACAACTTCATTGTTATTAATTTGTTATGTGCCAGGAGGTCCTTGGCGTTGGCTTACCTTTAGGGAGTTATACCATTCACAAATGTTTTAACCCCAAAGTTTGGATCTAGTGCCATTGAGCCCAGCCCCTGCTTTTCGGCTCCTCTCCAATTCTTGAAAAAGGAGGCTTCAGCCAGAGGTGTCGCTGATTGACTGAGAGCGTCAGTTGATACTCTAAGCCAATCAGTAAATTATTAGCCCTCATTCACAAAACAGCTTGAGAAACGTACGGATTGTTCTCATGCTGTTTTATGATTAAGTCGTTATGGTGCCTACAGGTTCTCTTTAACAGATTTTTTTTAATGTAACAAAAATAGGAATTTACTAATCAAATAGGGAGCTAGTTGTTTCATAGCAGCACAAATATATTCACGAAGGAGAAATATGAGAAATATTTTAACATGTTGAAAGACCACATGTTAAAAATACATAATAATTGTGAAGGAATACCCCATCACTTTCGGCTCCTTTCATACAACAAATTCGTATTTAATTTTGCTTCATTTCTTTTGTTCGGTTCCCAAACCAAGACCACCCCAGAGACCCATTAGAACGTGGAACGTTGAGTATCTTGTACAAAAACCGCAAAGGAAATAATAGAATGCTCCACTGGGTGACCAGTGGATCCGAACGCACGTGGTTGGGACAATGGATGGCGGCCATTTTGTCTCCCGAACGCTGGCAGTGGGACTTGGTTGTCGAGTGCCTGGAACTCATTTCAGCCATGCACTCCCACGAACACCGGTCAACACGGACATACGGCCCATTCCAGTTCACCTCTACAAACGGTGTTCGGGAGTTACAGACTACCGAACACGTTGAGCATTCTACACGAATCAGCTTTCATCTACCTTATGTGGTTTTCATACAAAACCCCACGAACGGAGACAGTCTCTTGCCACAATTTCCCTGGAACTATTTTGTGTTCCAGGGAAATTGTGGCAGACTCCGATTCCAAACTACCAAACAGATCTGGGTGATTTTTGGATATATTGTTGGCCCAGATGCAGGCTATCCAGGGATGTTAATTTTGTGAAGTTCCCATGTATTTTGGGGGTACTTTTGGAATGGTTAAGAAATGTATGATTCTTCTGTCGCTGAGAGATAATATAATTAGCGATGTGTATTCTGATAATTATCTCTCAGACATAGAGGATCATGGGATGGATTTCCCTGTTTTCCTGTGTTAGAAACCCTGTGTTGGGGTTTTTGCATAAATATCTGTGTGTGGCTCCAAATAAACCAGCCTTTTCCCAGCATTAAGCCTTGGCTCATGTGTGGGGGGTTATGGGACATCGGCAAGATTTTACCTTTGGGATTATTTGTGTTCGGTTATTGGGAAAAGGGCATCCGTGGCGGTGATACACTGGCAGACCTCCACACTAATGTACTGATTTGGCATGCTGTTTTGTGAAAGTGATGCTTACTATGGATATTATATTTACTGTTCATCACAGTAGTGCAATTATTTTCATTGTCTTGGTTTTGAACAGTTGAAGAGTAAATAGAAAAAAATAGATCGAATGTTCTTTATTGGATTTATTATTATGATTATTGTTAGTGAATAATGCTGTGTCTGAGTCTTGATAACGTATTAAATACATACATAATGCATAGATATTGTATCACTGCTTGTACTGTTTAGTGAACCTTTTACTTGCATTAATCCTTAGTGAAGGATGCACCACCCTGCATTAATTACGATGACGTTAGTATTTGTTGGCTAATAGCGGGAGCTACTATCAGCTCCCAACTACCTCCCTTCCACATACAACACTAAGAAATTTGCATTGAGGTCTCCTGGACCCTCATATGTTATTGCACAGGAAAGTAATAGATGTATATTGCAGGCTAGACGTTCCCAAAGTCCCCTAAGTATATATTTAATAGTTCCCACATCAGGATTGCCACAGGTCCCCAAGTGCCCTGGCCCAAACACAATTAACACAGTCCACCAAGGCCACGGTAAGTGTTCGAAACATTGTCACAGTGGCGTACTTCCATTACAGTTTGCACTTGAAGTGGACAACATTTCCACTTTATATCGGTTGCAGCAATTTGTTCCCAGGGAACTTGGTCGTTCAATTTTACATGAGCTGGATGCATCAGGCTTAGCACCTGCCACCATGTCTTCAAGCAGCCAACGCTTGCATCGTACGCCATTCGCTACCCTTCGCCGTACGATGTTATGGAATAACTCAGCGATGTTAAAATAGGAGATAATTTAATAGTAAATTCTATGATTTAGAATGACAAATTCAAGGTGCTTTTATTTATGTTAAATGCTTTAATTTCCTCTTGTACTTTGAACTGTTTTTAAGGGATCCCTGCAGTAAGCTTTAATATATTACTCATGACTTTAATAAAATCAAAAAGCAGGATTTAGCTTATCCTATTACAGCTGTGAGTCTCTGTCATGGGTGTGGGATAAATCTTTTTAATTTGAGAGGGAAGAAGAGGTTAATAGCAAATCACCGTTCAATTACAGGCTACAAATCAAGCCATGTCTAATTTCATGGATATAGCTTTGCGCGTGATGCCAGAGCTCTCGCCAATACCAAGCTGCAGAGAGAGGCAGCCACTGGCACCACAACTGATACAGAATTTAACTCCCAGCATGCCGATTCAAAGTTCCAGAGAATAATTTTACAAATATATATTATTTATTTATTTAAAAGGTCCCTAGCAACAATGTCTCCTCTGCCACCTCTGTAGCAGAATGAACGTTGTAATACCCTTTTTCATTCCCTTTGTTCGGCTGTCCGTACCCCCTGTTCATTTACCAAACCCCAATCTGTGTAGTCCATAGGTTCGCATCTTTTAACAACTGACCACCCCTGGCTGTTAACCGCAAATTGATTGTTAAAAAAAGTGTTTCCTCTGTGTTGCCACCGTTCGTATTACTGAACGCAAGTGTGCAAACAAATGCCGTCCATTTTGTCTCTCGAACGTGGGCAGCGGTACGTGGTCATCGATGACCTGGAACTAATTTCAGTTACTCTACCCTGCGAACACCTGGTAAACTAATACCGCTGCCCATCCAACTTCCGGAACCACTAGGAGAACAGCGTTCAGGAGACCTAACCTACCGAACAGGGGAAACATTTGAATGCTAGCAACCAGTGGTAGCCTTCATCTGCATTCGGGTGAGAACCCCCGAAGGAAGACCAGTCGAGCCTACATTTCTCTGTAACTGTTTTGGGGCATCACCTCGTGGCCAACCAGTCAAAACTTCACTCGAATGACGTTCCCGAACCACCGAACGGATCTGAGTGATATTTTTACAAAGTGGGTACTCAGATCCCAGCTATTCGGTGACGTGACTTTCGTTGGGTTCTGAAATATTAAAAATGTGTTTTATAATGTTTGCAAATATTGTATATTTTCTGTACCGGAGAGATAATTGAATTAAAGAGTTGTTCTTACTCAATTATCTCTCAGGCACAGAGGATGAGTGTGTGAACTGTTTACTTGTCCCTTGTCCCCTCTCGGGTCCATCCGGGGAATGCCCATGAAATATGATTTAAGAAACCCCTTGCATGGGGAGTTGCATAAAAGTCAGCTATGGCTGAATAAAAAACAGTTGACTCGCAGAACTGTATGTCATCCAGTTACTGGGGGGATTTTGCCTTGGATATTTGATTGGTTCCTTAGCTACAAGGATTATACAGTGGAGATATTTATGCTTCTCATTGAGAAACACTGAATCCAATACTTCTTTATGAGAAGTGTCAGAGGACGTTCGGCAGCCTCATGCAACGTGTGTGGACATCAATCTTCAAGACTTGAGTCTGACTCGGTTCTCTCTGCAGAAGCACTGTGGCGATCAGAACCTCGCCATGGGTTCTTGGAGGAGCCTGCTTGCCAGCCTCCTGCCTCAGGACTATGGGCTCTGCAATATACCTTGCCCAATGCACTTTAAAAGGCTCTGTTCATGAAATTTATGTACTTTTGTACTCCAGAAAGAGAGACCGACCATTAGCCCTGATTCCCTGGAACTGTTTTGGGCATAGGACCAAGTGTACGGTCGGTCAAAATTATTATTTCCATGGAAATCCTGAACCCCTGAACCGATCTGGGTGATTTTTAGATGTGTTGGTCCCCCATATCTGTGTCTCAGAGGGTGTTGTTGTATTGCATGTTTCTTGTACTGATAGATAATTTAATTATATGTTTGTGTACTCAAGTAAGTATCTCTCAGGCACAGGGGAGGGATTACCTTGTTTTGTATGGGAGTACCCTGGACCTGAAAGCCAATGTAATTACAGTGTGTACTTTGTCACAGTCCCCTCTCAGGTCCAGTGGGGAATGCCCCTGAATATGTTATAAAAAAAACCTTGCATGGGGACCTGCATATAAGGCCAGTTGTAGCTGCCATTAAACAGTTCTCCTTCACCCTCAACATAGAGTCTCGTCTCATATGTGGAGGGAACAGCTATATTCACTCTGGGGATTGCTATACTCCTTATACTCCCTTGAATTATAATCACAAGCTCTTGTAAGAGCTATCTGGCTATACTCTCTGGAGTAGGAGAGGTCTACCCACTGGAAGCTGAATCCTGGTCTTTGGTCCAGGGTGCGTGGAGGATGTCGAGACCCCAACCAATCTGTAATGCTGGCTTTGGGGACTACGGTGGTTATGGTGTCTGGTGTGGTGCTTGTGGTACTCTGTAAGCACTAGGAAGCAGCGATTATCGGAGGCACCCAGTCGGGGTACCAGACGGTCCGCCACAAGCACCATCTAGTGGCTGTCAGGGTGAAAGTACAGATCCCAGCATGACTAGGCAACCTTCATTAAGAAGTGGATCTTTGTCACCTGTAATAAAGCAGACAATCGTGACATGCAGGAATTAGTGTCTTCTAACACTACAGCAGCTGTAAATTGCAACTCTTACCATACCAAGCCAAATTTGCTTCAGTAATAGAGTTTAAAGCAGCGAATACTGAGCAGCAAAGACAGGTAACCTGTGCCACCACAGCTGCTGAGAGCTGCTACTCCCACTATGCCTAGACGACTTTCCTTTATAAGCAAATTATCATCAACTGCAGGAGATTCTAAGATCATTATTGAGAAACATGGCTAGACGTTGCTAAATCACCACACCGTGATGTCATTAGGCTGGCTGAGAGTTACTATAATCCTTCCATCTCGGAGTGCTTCCAGCTACACCCAGATCTGGATAATTGCAAGGTTGCTTCTAGCTGAGTTCATAAAACCATTTACAAACAACTTTAAAATTCCGCCTTGCGTTGATTCCTTTGCTGAATTCCCTGGAAGAATTGCTTTCCTTTTAAAGACAGAAAATGGAATCAAGTTCTGGACATTAAACAAACAGATAATTCACAGGTTTTTCCAGACACAGAAATTGTGTTTTTTTCATTGTTTCTCTTTTTGTATTTTAACCTTAGGGACTGAGCCAAATGTACACGTTGTGATCAAAACAAAACCTGGAATTTGACTATATGTCTGTTCAGGCGTAATTCACCTTTTATATTATGTGCACCCACACTTATTATATATCATTTTATTCAGGGGAAACAGGGATTTCATTTAACATCACATATTTAGGTATGAAACATAATTTAATATGAATAAAATATAAAAATATGGGAGAAAATAAGATTTTTTTTTTTTTTTTTTAGTTCTACGTGACATTCTAACTGTGAATGTCATAACACTGTTTGCTTTTACTGAAATAAAATACACATATTTGTATTCAGCGATGTCTCACGTGTAAAACAGTACCCCCTATGTATATGTTTCATGGTGTTGTGGGAAGTTACAGGGTCAAATATAGCATGTTAAATTTTTCAGTTTTTTCACATTGAAATTCGCCAGATTGGTTACGTTGCCTTTGAGAACGTATGGTAATCCAGGAATGAGAATTACACCCATGATGGCATACCATTTGCAAAAGTAGACAACCCAAGGTATTGCAAATGGGGTATGTCCAGTCTTTTTTAGTAGCCACTTGGTCACAAACACTGGCCAAAGTTAGCGTTAATATTTGTTTGTGTGTGAAAAATGCAAAAAACGAATTTGAACGCCAATTTTGGCTAGTGTTTGGGACTAAAAGGCTACTAAAAGAGACTGGACATACCCCATTTGTAAACGCTTGGGTTGTCTACTATTGCAAATGTTATGCCTTCATTTGGGTTATTCTCATGCCTGGGCTACCATACGGTCTCAAAGGCAACGTAACCAATCTGGCGAATTTCAATGTGAAAAAACTTAAACACAAGCCTTATTTTTGACTCTGTAACTTTTGAAAACACCATAAATCCTGTACATGAGGGGTACTGTTATACTCGGGAGTCTTCAGTGAACACAAATATTAGTGTTTCAAAACAGTAAAATGTATCACAACAATTATATCGTCCATGTAAGTGCCATTTGTGTGTGAAAAATGCAAAAAATGTCACTTTCACTGATATCATCGTTGTAAGACATTTTCCTGTTTTGAAACACTCATAAACACGCTTGTCTGGACCTGGTTGTAATAAACAACGTTGATCTTTTGACCAACATTCAAGTAGGTGAGCACTTGGGAAATAGTGATCACAATATAGTGTCTTTTGAAATAAACGCAAAAAAACAAAAGCACATGGGGTATACTAAAACATATAATTTTAAAAAGGCCAATTTCTACAAGTTAAGGGCAGCTTTACAATATATTGACTGGCCAGTGGCGTACATACCAGGGTTGCAGGGGTCGCGGCTGCGACCGAGCCCGGCCCACCAGGGGGCCCGGCCGCCCTGCGACCCGGTATGTACCCATTGTGGCCAGCCTCTTCTCCTGGGGGGCCCAGGAGCCGGCCACCTCAGGGCCCCCCCAGGCTGACCCTGGTGTCACCCGGCGGACAGGCTGGCGGGCGCGCGAGGGATCACTCTCCCCTGAGCGCTCTCTGCCCAGCTGCCTCGCGCACCGCAGTGATACCGGAGCCGGAAGATGACTGCCCACCGGGTGACACCACTGAACCCCAGGGAATCCCCTCAGCACTTCCTAAGATAGGGAGGCTGGGGGGATTTTTTTTTTTTTTTTTAAATCATGTGTTAGTGTGTGTGTGTTATAGTGTGTGTGTGTGTGTGTTAGAGTGTATGTGTGTGTGTATTAGTGTTAGAGTGTGTGTGTGTTAGTGTGTGAATGTGTTAGAGTGTGTTAGTGTTAGAGTGTATGTGTGTTAGTGTTAGGGTGTGTGTTAGAGTGTGTGTGTGTGTGTGTTAGAGTGTGTGTGTGTTAGAGTGTGTCAGTAAGTGTGTTACTGTGTGTGTCTGTTACTGAGTGTGTTAGTTTGTGTGCATCTGTTAGTGAGTGTCTGTCAGTGAGTGTGTATGTATGTCTGCCACTGAGTGTGTGTCTGTCAGTAAATGTGTGTGTCTGTTAACTAGTGTGTATGTGTCTGTTCATGAGAGTGTGTGTGTGTGTGTCTTAAGCACTTACCTTTCTCCAACGCCAGATTCCCTTGGCGCTGGGGATCTCTCCACCCAATCTGCCTCTCAGCTCCAAATGGGCATGCGTGGCAAGAGCCGCGCGCGCATTCAAACCGCCCATAGGAAAGCATTACTCAATGCTTTCCTATGGACGTTCAGCGTCTTCTCACTGTGATTTTCACAGTGAGAATCGCAGAAGCTCCTCTAGCGGCTGTCAATGAGACAGCCACTAGAGGCTGGATTAACCCTCAGTGAAACATAGCAGTTTCCCTGAAACTGCTATGTTTTCAGCTGCAGGGTTAAAACTAGAGGGACCTGGCACCCAGACCACTTCATTGAGCTGATTTGATCTGGGTGTCTGTAGTGGTCCTTTAAGTGTATGTGTATCTGCATGCACTGGCGTACATACCGCGGTCGCAGGGGTCGCAGCCCTGCGACCAGGTGCCCGCCACCATGTGTTGCGGCCCCAGCCCGCGCAGAGTAAGCGCGCGCGGGGGTGGGGGGAGGGGCACGGATCAGTTTTCGCACCGGGGCCCCATGGGTTGTGTGTACGCCACTGTGACTGGCATAAACTCTTTAGTGAAAAGAACACCGAGGATAAATGGATAATCTTACAACAAATATTAGAAAGGTACATTTCTCAGTATGTATTGGGTAATAAATATAAAAGAAACACATTGAAACCAATGTGGCTTAGTAGAGAAGTAAAACAAAAGATTAAAAATAAGAAAAGGGCATTTAAAGCATTTAAATCTGACAAATCAGGTGCATCTTATAAAAGATATAAGGGAGCCAATAATGCGTGCAACAAAAGGCGGTTAGATTCGCTAAACTTTAAAATGAAAAAATGATAGCCAAAAAGAGCAAAACCAACCCCAAAGCATTCTTTAAGTACATAAATTCTAAAAAAAACAAAAAAATGAAACACTAAAAACTGAAATGGGGGTGTTAGTCAATGAAGACCAGGAAAAGGCAGGAATTTTAAATAACTATTTCTCCTCCGTATATATTAAGGAAGAACCCATGGCATTAGATGTGCAAGTGATTGCTGCTAAACACTTGCAGAAATTTTTTTTGCTTAACTCAAGACGAGGTTCTGCAGCAACTAAAGAAAGTTAATATAAACAAAGCTCCAGGGCCTGACGGTATTCATCCACGAGTACTTAAGGAACTAAGTGTAGAAATAAGTGAGCCTCCATTTTTAATCTTTCAAGATTCTTTTCTTTCAGGAAGTGTTCTGGAAGATTGGAGAAAGGCAAATGTTGTTCCTATATTCAAAAAGGGTTCAAAATCCTTGCCTGGAAATTATAGACATGTGAGCTTAACTTCTGTGGCTGGAAAAATATTTGAAAGGTTATTAAGGGATAATATTCAAGAATTCCTTGAGAAGAACATGGTTATCAGCAAAACTCAGCATGGTTTTATGAAGCACAAACTAACTTGATTGCATTCTGCGAAGAAGTAAGTAGAAGTATAGATCAGGGTGTTGCAGTGGATGTGGTCTGTTTGGATTTTGCCAAGGCTTTTGATACAGTTCCACACAATAGATTAGTGTTCAAACTCAAATAAATCGGTCTAGATGAAAATGCTTGTTCTTGGGTAAAGAATGCACAAGCACCGTATACCCTTAATGGAAGCAAATTAGGGATAACAACACACGAAAAGGACTTGGGAATTGTTATAGACAATAAACTATGCAACGATGTGCAATGTCAATCAGCAGTGGCTAAGTCCAGTAAGGTATTGTCATGCATGAAAAAGGGCATTTATTCTCGGGATGAGAATATAATTTTGCCTCTTTATAAATCACTGGTAAGACCACATATTGAATATGCTGTGCAATTTTGTGCACCTGTTCTAAAGAATGATATTATGGGCTACAAAATTAATAAAAGGAATGAAACATATCAGCTCTGAAGAAAGGTTAGCAAATTTAAACCTCTTTAGTTTAGAAAAAAATGTTGCCTGAGAGGGGATATGTTAACATTATACAAATATATTCGGGGCCAATACAAACCATTATGTGGAAATCTATTCACAAACCGGACTTTACATAGGACACGAGGTCATGCGTTTAGACTGGAAGAAAGAAGATTTTGTCTAAGGCAAAGAAAAGGTTTTTTTACTGTAAATTCAATAAGGATGTGGAATTCTCTGCCTGAAGAAGTGGTTTTATCAGAGTCCATACAGATGTTCAAACGGCTACTAGATGCATACTTGCAAGAACAGAATATTCAAGGATATAATCTTTCAATGTAGGGTAATAGCTGCTTGATCCAAGGATAAATCTGACTGCCCTTCTGGGGTCAAGAAGGATTTTTTTTCCTAGCTTGTTGCAAAATTGTGCTTCAAACTGGGTATTTTTGCCTTCTTTTGGATCAACAGCAAAAACAAATGTGAGGAAGGCTGAACTTGATGGACGCAAGTCTCTTTTCAGCTATGTAACTATATAACTATATTTGTGTCCAGCGAAGTCTCCCAAGTAAAACAGTACCCCCCCATGTACAGGTTTTATGGTGTATTGGAAAGTTACAGGGTTAAATATAGTGCTAACAAATAAAATTCTCTCGACTTTCTGCCTGGGTTATCAGGCAGGTCCCGCAAATTGTAATTAATAAAATGACTTGATTATGTAAAATTATTATATAAATATATATGTTGAATTAAAATAAATATATATATATATATATATATAAATATAAATATAATTTTTAAAATCATTTTTATTTATTTATAGGTATATATATATATTTATGTATATAGATATATATATTATTTTTTTTTAAGTGTATTTTGAGATATATATATATATATATATATATATATATATATATATATATATTGATATCAAAATACAGTTAGAACGAATTTACTTATATATATATTTTTTTTGATTATTTTTTATTTTAAATTTTTCATTTTTAACGTATTTATATATTTACTTATTTTATATTAAATATATATACATATATATATAATTATATACATATTTAATTAATATCATTCATAATTATATATATATTAAAATACACTTAGTGTATGTGTGTGTATGTGTATATATATATATATATATATGATCTAAGTATATATAATTTTATTTTAAACTGTGTTTAAACTTTATTTTAATTTATGACAGGCAGCAGGGGGACTACCCGTCGTTCCAGGCACTCCCCCTGCTGGCACTGCTATGGACCGCTATTCCGTCCATGTGATCGTGAGGTCCTCGCAATCACACGATCTACGCTTATGTCCTGTTAACCGCTCAGCATACTTCGCATCCGCAAGCGTTCCTCTCGGTCTGGGAGCCTTAGACAATAATGATCTGATCAATAGTAATCACGCATGCGCCAATATCCCCTGGGAGACGGGAAATGCTTGTTGATGCAAAGTATGCTGAGCGGTTAACAGGAGATAAGCGTAGATCGTGTGATCCGCATCCTGAGCTCCATGGTGATGGTCTCTGCCACATGTTGAGAGTTATGATAATGAGCAGAGATTCAACTGATTGCAGTATCCACTCATGCGCCCGGGGAGAAGGAATGCCAGCCCACTGAACAGCTGAACTGTTAGTTAATGATTACTTTCCTTATTTAATTGTGTGGTTTGCCTCATTTCACAAGTATTTGTCCTGATGAAAGTTCCTATTTGGAACTGAAACGATGTTGATTGTTTGACACTCTTTCCAGTAAAGAAGTTTGTGTGAAAATACCTGGGAGTGCTGATTTTTCTTGTTCTATATATATATATAACTTACATCATTCTTAGTGTATTATGATATTAATATATATGTAATTATATATATATATATTTGTGCTCGGAATTTAATACGTAATGGATAGTAACTGAAAGGGCAAAGTTGGTTGTGGTGTGCTGAAACCAACGTACGAGTGGGCCTGTAAATAAAAGAGGGCAAAAGAGAAGTTCGAGAAAATACACACTTTATTGCCTTTTTTACATAACCAAGTTCCTGACAGCTTGACGAAGCTCTTTTTATGGTCACGGTATATATGTATGATATATGGAGGATATCCAACGACCCAGTCTCTTGATGATGTGGACCGGGGTGTTTGTGCTAGAGGCTGATGAAGCGGCTCCTATGCGGAATGAGTGCCCGGAAAATGAAGCCGGATTGTAACCCAGTTTGGATAGTAGTGTTCTGACGTGTGCCGTGAATTTAGCCGTGGTGAGCGGGTGCCCTTGTAGTGATAAGAGCGGAGAGTCTGGTAAGTGCGCGTGATGGGTTGACCGTAGGTGATCTAGCGCCTTGACCGGACACCAAGCGTTATCGGTAGAGAAGAGAGGAATTATGGTGGGGTGTTGTGAGTGGTTAGTTTTAGTTGATGGGATCGTAAGTAGCTGGTGATCCTCCACCTTAGTGAGGTGTGATGTTTTTTAGGATGTGCGTGATATCTCCTTGACAAACAATGGTGAACTCTCTGGGTCTGAGAAAACCGTAGAAAGCAAGATAAATGGCGGATTTGATCACCAGGTTTGTGTTGGGATCGAACAGGTATTCGTCAAGGAGATTGCTAAGTGATCTAAAGATAGGTCCATCTATAGGTAGTCTTGTAGTGGTGAGTGGAACCGAAACCTTTAATATACCTTTCAAGACCTTTTTAATGGGATATGATGACAAGAAGGGGGTGTTGTTAGGAAAATTGGTGAGGCTATGGTGCTGAACCCCGGCAGGTAAAGTTTAATGGTGTTGTGAGAAAGTTTAAGATGTAAATGGCAGAAAGAGGCAAAAGCCACCATGGTATGTGTAGAGAAGTCGCCTTGTAAATCGAATTCTGCAGTGAATTTGTTAAAAATGGTAAGTGCCCTATTGTATGAGATAGCTGTGTTGGGTGATAGTGCTTGGTGAGTGAGAGTCCTAGCGTGGTGCATAAGTGTGCTCAATCCAGGATTAGTTTGTGAAATCGTGGTGTCCTGGATGGCTGGTGGTGAGCCGTAGGGAGTGCCTGGAAGAATACCTGGAATTGAGAATGAGAAAGAGCATCAGCGGCCGTGTTGTGGGTGCCCGGGATGTGAAAACAAATTAAATGAAACTGGACGGTTGCTGCCAGCCAGGTCAGCTTGTGAATCAGCCGCATGATGGTAAGGGACGATGAGCGCCCCTTGTTTATGATTTCGCAAGCCGCCGAGTTATCAGAATAGCATTTTACTGCCTTGCCGGACAAAAGATGGCCCCAGGTGTGTGTGGCCGTCACGATGGGATAAATTTCGAATAGGGCTGAGGCTTCCCTGAATCCTGGCAAGGCAACTGTCTCAGCGGGCCAGTGACCCCTGAACTCGTGGTTCCCGAAGATGGCTGTGAAACCAGAGTTGGCTGCAGCATCTGTGTGGATGATGGGTGAACAATGGAGAGAGGGGGGGATAAACATGGAGATACCGTTCCAATCTGACAAAAACTTCCCCCACATAGCTAAGTCAGCCTTTGCGTGGGGGTCCAATGAAACTGGGCAAGAGTCCGATACCCCGTGGAGCAGGCAAAGAAGCCTGAATATAAAAGACCTTCCCTGCGGGATGATGTGCATGGCGAAGTTAAGGGATCCCAGAAGGGACTGAAGTTCCCTTCTGGTGCAAACATCATTCCGCAGGAACATGTCTATCTCCCCTCTAAAGCGGATCAGTTTGTCGTGGGGAAGGCTAGCTCGGAGGGTAACAGAGTCTAGCTCTATCCCCAAAAAGGTTAATTTAGTTGTGGGGCCGATTGTTTTTGATGGAGATAATGGTACACCAAGTGTGGAAAAAAGTGCTGTAGTACTGCTGATAGCGGTGGGTGTTTGTGCCCCTGGCCCTATCAGTAAGAAGTCATCTAAGTAATGGATAACAGAGTGACACCTGAGGACGTTCAGAAGCTGCCAGCATAGCGTCTCGGCGAAGATATCGAACAGTTTGGGGCTGCTTTGAGTACCAAAAGTGAGCCATGTGGAGAAGTAGTACTTTTCTCGCCATTTAACACTGTGCAAGTGCCAGAGTGAGGGGTGTATGGGTAGTAATTTAAAAGCATTTGTGATGTCCATTTTGCTGAGCCAGGGGCGAATACCAGATGAGATAATGCATGGCGTCATCAATTGTTACATACTGAAGTGAGAATTCGTCTGCGGGTATGAGTGCATTTATGCTGGGAACAAAAGAGGAGTGTGGTGCCGATAAATCAATAATTAGACGTTTTTTATTCGAATATTTGTGTACTGCGACACCAATGGGGTTAGTGCACCAGGAGGAAAATGGTGAGGAGGTGAAGGGGCCGATCATGAAACCGTTGGAAATTTCGTAGGAAAGGAGAGTGTCTGTGAAAACTTGATCTTGGCATGCTGACAATAGATTGGGACATTCCAGTGTGCCCGTGGGGATGGCTACAATACCCGTGAAAAAACCCTGTGTGAACCCAGTGGTCAGATATTCCACCAAATGCCTGCTAGGGTGTTTCCTTAGGTAAAAAAACAGGTTGTCGACATTGATGTCGGTTAGTCATTTGTTAGGGGACAACCTGGCCGGGCACATGGTCTTGGTATGTGACCTAAAGCATATAGAGCAGATGTGCAACAATCTACAGGCGCTGAAACTGCAGGATCCTGCGTTTAAATTATTGCACACCTGAACTTTACCTAGAAAGGAGATGGGCCTACCCAGCTTATCACGTAGACCACCCGCTGATTTGTTGTGAAGGGTGCAAGTGGGATGAGGGGTGGGAGTGGAGGTGGTAGGATCGTCTTTGGAAGGACATAAGTCTGCCGTATGAGATATAGAGTTACATACAGCGCAAGACGGGGGCCTGAGACCAGCGAAGTGGCGACAGAATAGTTCTGTGTCCATCTGACACCAGTTAATTCTGACATTGAACTGTGGGTCGCCACCTTCGCTGATACCGACTAATGATAGTCGTAAAAAGAGGAGCCCCCGTACTTGATGCCTAAATCCACCACCTTGTGGAGGTAGAGGTCTAGCTCTTCTCTTCTGTGGGGATACACCGTGCAGATGACATCACGGTATATTCCAAAGGCAATCACGAACTGAGCTATGGATAGTTTTTTTGTTGAGGCTGGGGTCTCTAGTCTTAAGCACCACTGAGATGTCCCCGTAATTGTATGCCCTGTTTTCCAGTATGTCTTGGGATGCTATAAGCAGAGACACCAGACACACGTCCTTCCCATCTAGGATTTCTTTCCTGATGGAGTCTGGGATGGAGTGACCTGGTGACTCGAAAGGAGAAATAGCTGTGGCTGGTGCTAGAGAGGGGAGTATGGGGGGGCATGGTGGTACAGCGGGGACTGCCGGGGTGGTGACTGGGAGGCCCGGGGTATTACCTGGGGAGGCGATGGTGCTCTCCACCTTAGATAGCCTGCTATTTAAAGTCTGCAAGTTGGCCAAGATTGCTGCTAGGGTATCCTGGGTGGCCGTGCCAGCGCTTGGTGGCTGTCCTTGAGAGCTAGTGCCTGGCCTAGGCTCAGGGGCTTGGTAGGTGAGCAGTCTGTAGAGTTCCGCCTTTCTAGCCGTAGCTGGAAAGGGGATTCCCCTGAGCCTAAGTTCGGACGTAATTTTAGGGATAGTCCATGCTCTCAAGGACGTGGGAGTTGAGGGGGTGAGAGATTCGCATGGTCTGATGGGCGTAAACGGGATCTCTTCGGGCAACTCTTCGATGGGGGCTGGTTCTTGAGACATTCTAAAAATGATTTAGTGAATGAGATATTAGAAGGGGAGTAGGGGAACCGGGAGGTATATGAGGGGGTATTTTAGATGAACTGGACTGTAATGCCAGTGCCAAAGCGAAAAACTTAACTGTGAATTGGTGATAGGTGAGGCTCTGCTAATGCCAAGTGGTGGTGAGAGGCTCTACCTATGATTTGCTTAGGGAAATCATGGCCACAGACATGGAGGTGGGGTGCTGGCCTCTCGCTGACTTAAAGAGATTCAAAGCGTGTGGCCATGACAGGTGAGGCCCTGACTACAGCCCTGTAGTAGGGCGGGTGAGGCATATAACTATGATTTGGGCGTGGGGCCGTACCTCCGTGTTGAGGTGGGAGATGGCCTTGCGGGACCGGATTTTATACTAGGGTGAGCTAGGGCAGTAGCCTAGACCCTGCAAGCCAGTTCACTTTTATACTTAAGGTTGAATGATTATTCTGGTGTAATGTGTGGATACTAACCTTGAAGGGGTTATAATAGAGAGCTGGCACCTTTGAGTGTTTTTATGTAGCGAGTCTTAGCTGCTGCTGTCCTCGTAGAAGAAGCCTAAGGATTAAGACAGATGTTGATGTATTTATGCGTAACGTGGTGGTGTATGATTTGTAGTAAGGGTTGGCTGTTAGGAGCGCAACATGAGATCCTGAAGTGAGGGATCTGAATGGTTAGTCTAAGACTGAGGCGAGTTTACGTTATAGCGAGAGGCTGATTGAGGCCTTGGGGTAGTGAATGCCGTAACGAATAAGGACGTAAGTACCTGGTAGTGTGGCTGAGTACCGGGTTAGGTAGGTTGGGTAGTTTCTTGCCTGATGGCAGTATGACCGTATTCCTGGGTAGAAAAATGTAGAGAATTTAACACACCAAGGACGTAGGACCGTGAGTTAGTCGTAATGAATCAAGACCGCGTTAGGTCTTGTATGAAAAAGGTCCTGTAATGAGTAGAGAAATATACCTTGATTTGTTATACAGTTACTTGGATGAGCGTAACCGGTGTTCCTGCGTAGAAACCGGTGGAGGCCTAGAATAATTCTTGAACTATGGATTAAACCCATTAAATATGTAAAAATTTGCGAATGCTGTAACAGTATGCTATAAATAACCAATTTATACCGTGATAAGTTTAGAGTGCACGCAGTATTGAGGCATGGACATGGTTGAAACCATGGTGAGTAAATACTATACCTGGGTTTGTAAAAACAAGACCTTGAATTTGCTAACTTTAAGCAGAAATAAGAGAAACCGAGGCAATCTGTGGAGCCAAAGAAATGTAACAGAGGCAGGATTAATGACTGCGTAACTTTAAGGAGAAAACGTAGTAAATTAAAATAAAATTTGAGGGGTTTACCAGTATTACCCTAGGAGATCGTGTTAATAATAATATATGTATGTAGTGTTTGAACAGGGTTGGTGTGGAGTTAAAGAATTCTGCCCTTTTTGTTTGCTGTCAGGAGGAATTTATTTTAATTGATTAATGAACGTTAAACATAGTTTACTAACCACTTAGGTGTAGGAAAAAGAACCGATTACTAAGATACAGTGGCTGGGGTTTAATATTTTAAACATAGTTAACCGGAAAACACAGTTTAGGTGGTAAATGGTTGTAGTTTTAAATGGATTTAATAACTCCTACTGACAGGTTAGTACAAAGAGTTAAATAACCAAACAGAAAGTATGTGTTATTATATGAATTCGTGTGCACGAAATGCTTGTATTATTTTGAATGGGGATCGGTAGTTTTAGCCGAACGAGGGACCTGCTTAGGTTAAGTATAATGTGCGTTCGTTTAATCCCGCATGAATAGCAATAGCATGAATCAGGTAAGTTAACGATGGGCGAACAGGTTATTACACGGATCGCTTAAAATGCCCGAATGGGTACGTAAATAAGTACATGGTTCGTGCGTATGACCGAATGGTGAAGCAGAATTGAAATGATTAGCCCGAGAGTTATGCCCGTATGTGGTTCGGCAGTTTAGATCGTAGGAAAGGCCCCCATGATACGTAAGTATAGCGAGCGTTCGTCTAATTAAGTGGCGCGAACGTAGAAATGCACAAACAGGTAAGTATACGTAAACTGGTAATGTGAGATTAAAAAAGGGAGCCTACCCCTTAGGCCCGAACAGAGGGAAATAGCCGAACGCTATTTCCCTCACAAGCTTACGTGAGCGTGCCGGTCTCGTGACCGGAAGCCAAGTACCGCGGCCGGGAAGAGGACGGGTGGCAGGGCTGCAGAACGGACGGAGGATTCCACTGGACACCTCTTACTGCAGGAGACTGGAGCTGTTTGGTGGGAAAACTCGGACCAGAAGTGCTGGTTGCTATGGAGATAGACAATCAACTGAACCGGCAGAGGTGAGTAGGGGCTGGGAGTTTAAATAGGGGACTTACTCCTCCCACAAATTCAGGCCTAATGGCCTTTCTACATATATATATATTAATATTAAAATACACTTAGAATAATATTTACGTAAGTGTATGTGCATATGAAAGTACTTAGATCATACATATGCATATATATATATGATCTAATTACTTTTATTTACTTTATTAAACTTTTTAATCACTTTTACCAACTGTTAAAACTTTTTTGCAGGCTTTAGGTGGACAGCCTGAGAGCTCAGACAGTCCCCCTGCAGGCACTGCATAAGCCAGCTATTCCGGCCATGTGATTGCAAGGACTCTGCGATCACATGGCCCAGGAAGGCCGGATCAGGCAGAGAGGGCTGCCTGAGCTCCCAGGCAAACCCCAGGATCGTGACCGCCATCGGGGGACCTGGTGAGTACAAAGGACAGCGGGGATGTTCTATGCTGCCCTCCGGCGTTTAGTGTCACTACAAAAAGGACGGCATAGAATGCCCGCTGTCTTTAAGGAGTTAAAGCATTGACATATGTAATACCACAACCACTTTTTAGAACTTGTGTAAATGCTACGTGTTACTCAACTAAATTATTAAGAAATCCTAAATCAAATGAGCGGAGCTGTAACTTACCTGTGTACTCAAGAGAACACTCCAATAATTATTCAATTCTTACATTCATACGAAAAACAAAAACGTGCTGGTTTCCTTTAAAGGGACCGTATAGGCATAATAACGTAATCTAAATGAAGTTGCTATGGTGTCAGGAGGCTTCTGGAGGCACTCTTGTATTTAGGGGTTTTCAAACAGTTTAACCCAGAAGTTCCTTCAAGCGCTAGTCTCAGCTCCATCTGTATCTGTGTGAAGAGAGTGTCCCCTTTTTTTATTTTACAAAAACTAAATTTTTATAAAAATAAACACTTTTAAAAATTAAAAGTTGCACCCCTTAACTGTCAAGCAGACAACCCGTCGGTTACTTCCTGGTTTGGTTAGGTCAATGCAGCTGGCCCCAAGGGACAGCAATTGCCCAGAATACCTGCCTTGCAAAGACTTCTCATTGAGCTGTATTGCAAAGTCTGTGATTGGACAGCCACAGAAAGTCTGGGCGGGGTTAGAAGGGGAGGTCTTGCAAAGGCAGCACACAAGAGAACTGCAGGTTTTGCAAATAGTTTTTATATATAACTCCAATGAAAAATACATACTTAAACGCATGCAAGTTGTAATTTTGGGCATATCTACTAAACAGTGATTTGTATTTATTTTGTATTTGGGCAGTAGAGTGTCCCTTTAACTACACAGGTTTGTAATCCTAATGCTGTAGTGTTCCTTTAAACCCCCTTAAAACCAGTCAGATCATATGGTTTATACTTTACCTGAGGACTGTTAAAAAGGCAATCTTTCACCTGATTAAATACCTTGTTTACAAGTTATCATGCAAAATAGAACAAAGAATGTGAAATCTGTGATAAAACATGAAAAACTAGTTTTTCAAGAGTTTAAATCTGTTTTTATGCCATTTTTGCCTGCATTTTGATTTGCCTGTATGCAGTTTTCTGTGGTAATAATGACTGAATTTTTGTGTCTCCTCCCTGTTACAGAATTTATAAACAATTACATAGAAACGTCAGATTTAAACAGACATTGAATGGAACCGGTGCTGAAATCTGCTTCCAGTGACTTCATGGTATATTTCCCAAGTGCCCCTACAACGTCCGTCTGTCTTAGCCTCAGCTATCCCCCTCAAGCCATGAAAGGGTGAAGTAAGCCTTTAAACACTTACCGAATTCCAGCGTCCAGATCCCTCGGCGTATGGTCGGGCTCCACCAAAGTCAGCCGACGAAGGGCAACCTAATCTGTCTAAAAAAATACTTTGATCTTGTTCTAAACTACATATTAAGCTTTATAAATATCTACAATTAAAAGACTCCATAAATATTCTGGGATAGCGCCACCCTTGGTCACTCTGCCAATCACACTCTCTCAATGATAGTGTCCCTCAATGGCCATTTTGAAATGTCAAAGAGATATGTCTTTTCAGTATATACAATGTTTCTAAAGTGCCCTCAGATATTAGGATGGGGTTTTGATGAGGCTCAGGAGAGTAATTGGTGCTGCTATAATTCCTTTAAGCCATTTGTGTTTATTAAAAAAGCTGTGGGGGCTATATGCTCCCCAATACATGCTATACTCCCTGTATAATTACTGAAGAGAACTGCAGAACTGACTGACAGTGGCAAGCCTAGGGTCGGTGTCACCAAGTGCGGTGAGTCATAGTGCCACCTCCCGATGGACCTATTCTTGTACCAGACCACATGAAATTCCTGGTGGTCCAGTGGTGAGTTCTTCTTGTCTGCACGTTCGCCAGGAGCAGACCTTGTGAATCCCCCCTAATGGCGCCATACAGGGAACACGGCTGAAGCGCTCTCTTCCTTTGGTCCTAATACCCTGATCACAGCACGAGTATGTCTGTGGATACCAGAAAACAAAAATGGATGGTGGGAGAGCACCACGTATGTGTGTATTTATGTTTGTGTGTGTTCAATACTGCAAAAAATGTGAATATGTCATTTACCGGTATATTATTAAAGTGAAGGAAGATGGGAACAAGGAAATCCAGTATGTATATATTGTACATTCCGTTTTAGTAAAATATGCAACAAGTTAAAAATAATGAAAAGATACTCACATTGGAAATGTTTGTATTTGCAGCAACATTCCTGGACATGCAGCTTCTGCAGTGAGCTCTCTGGAAAGCAGGTGATTGGTGCTCACTGAGTGCTTTAGGAGCACTGTGCAGGTTTCTGGTACTCTTTCTGGTACTCTTTGTCTTACTGTTACCTTTGTATAGTCGAGAGCCAAGTTAAACTATACATTCCTGAGACTGAAGTCAAGATGTGACATACAGCAATAGGTTTTCAGTATAAAGAGAAATATGACAGGTTGTCAGTGGAGAACAAAACTAATTATATATTTAAAAAATGAAATAAAAAAAATCCCGACCTGTATAACTTACTGTAAACTGACCTTAATCTTAAAGGAACTTGGATGTCCTTCTAAATCTACCAATACAAAGTAGCTGTTGCATAATCGGGCTATATTTTGGAAATATAAGAACTTCTGGTTCAGATTCACTGATTTATTTTAATTTGGAGAGAAAATAAAAATAGGGCCTTGTTTCTTTATTTCCTCACACAAGTTAAAAAGCATTATGTTTGCTGATCAATTATATTATCAGTTACAATATTCTTTCTGCAATGGACACTGACATCAAAGGTAAAATCTGCATCTCAGAATGATAAACCCTCTGTCTGTGTTACCCAAGGGCCTTGAGTGAGCTCGGAATAGTTTTGGGGGAGGGTAACAGTTTTGTATATTGAATCTCAGCTCTCCCTGATCATTTACGCTTCTTAATTCAATAAGGTGAGAAGGAGCATAATCTGATCATATTTGTTTTGCATCACTGCAAAAACAGAAAATGAGGGTCTGCTGAGCCGCGCCAATTTACTTCATCCGACCTTGATTAAAAGAAAATTAATTGCCACATCTTGCAGGATATCACCGGCAACAGCCAATGGCTCTCTCGAATACTTCTATAAAAAAAATAATAAGCGAGAGAAATGGATAACTAGCCTTAGCCCTTTAATCTTATAAACCAAACTAAGTCGCTGGAAAATCTGCCTGACTGTGCCAGAACAGAATAACCACTAGGTAACGACCAACAGAAGGTAGTCACACTACAAATATTTCTAATCTACAATGTATACCTTGGAGTAAGCACTGAATCTGTGTCTTCGCTTTGTAACCGGCATACGACGCATGTTGCACCATAATTAGAATTAGCAACTCTGGATGAGAATCCAACATAAATAACTACAAGATCTAGGGCTGCCTTTAAATACTTCAAATTGTTCACATAAACATGTCACAGCTTAATGGAAGAATATTGCTTTAAAAAAAATACAAATGATTAAAGAAACACCCAGTCCCAAGGAGACATTTACCAGTTCTTAAATTACCGTCTGCATGTGTTCTTTTTTTTTTGTAGCTACGCTAAAGGTCAGTGTGTGTTTACACTGATTACGCTTCTTGCTATTTACATAAACCTTATTATAGTAGAAATATATATATATTAATGTGATAGGAGAAAGCAGATTTTGAACTGTACAACTTAAAAGAAGATTGATGTCTTAGAAAGAAAGTCCTTCTTAAAGGAACACTCCGGGAGCATAGAACACTTTTATTACATGTTCCTGGCTGTCAGTCAGACACTTGGGAGGGTTTTCTGCCTTACTCACAGCTACTGTTCAAACCAGAAGTGTGGGCCTGTGCACAGATTGGTGCTTGCCTTTCACACATTTCTTGATGAGTTATAAACCTACGCATGGAAAGTGCATGATTGGCCTGTTGTGCGCTTGTGCAGTCTGCAATAAGAAGCTATTGATTGATCAATGTCCAGCACTGATTGAAAATCTGGGTATTTATAAATGTTAACAATAGCTGCGTGAAACCTTCAATCAGATCTGCCATTAAGTTACCAGCCAAGGGATCTATTGCTAAAGCCCCCAGGACGCCTTCCTCAGCCTCTTTTGGCCTTGGGACCTACTTAACATGTTTATTTGTAAGTGGTTCTAGTCCTGCCAGGGCCTCTTTCTCTGGCCCTTTTAAAGATTCTAAGATGGCAGCGCCATCATTATATCTTCTGCCCTCTCCTGGGCTTGTGCTTGAAATTACACGCATGCCCAGGGGATCCGGCAACTGCCATTGACCTACAAGTCAACGATGACGATTAGTGATGTGCCGTTTCAGGAAGTGACGTGCCGCGGGAGGGAGGTGAGAATTTAGAAAAATGGTGATTCTTAACTAAAGCTCCAGTCACTTTTGTCAACCCTTTTAGTCCCTACCTTTCTTAATGTATAGTTAAACAAAGAAACAGGCCATGTGAGGAGGGTTTACGACAGAACAACCTTTAGGTAATATATTTCGAAATCCGCCCCTAAAATTCTTTTTCTGGATGGGGTATAAATAAACTAACAGGTTAATGTACTAAAGTGAGGATTCAAAGTGAATTTCAAATTTAAGATCAAAATAGCCCAGTCATAAATATTCTTTAAGTCCTCGTTAGTTTCATTCTGGCATTAAATTAGAATTTTTTAATATCAGAGTACTCAATCACTATTATGCCATTAAATCGATTTAAGACGAAGTGGAACCTGCGGTATTACATTTTGGAAGTACACAGTTTTATGGGGTTTTTTAAGCACAGGTTCTCTCACTGCTCTCCCTTAATATTTTTGTTTTTGAGAATACTGGGTTAGTGCCGGAGTGGGTTAATTCAATAAATACTGCTCCGAGACGGGAGAACAATCTCTGTTAGCTGAATCTCTTGGTTAATTAGTTTGCTTTTCCCAAACTTGGATATTCTGGCCTACATTTTGCAATACGTTTGTCAAGTCACTTCAAATCACTTTTTAATGAATAGATTCCTTAATTCCCTATTGGACACAAAGTGAGTTTCTGACTAATAGACAGGTGAATTGCCAGAATGAAAGTGGGCCCCTGTATTGCCAGAACCAGACTTTCACCCCACCGGTTTCCAAGGTGACAGTGACGGAATTCTCTTCTGAAATTAAGACACAATGGGGTTTCTGTATGAAAGGCATTTCTTGGGCAAAATTCTAAGTGGAGAAGGACCATTCCTTTGGTTTCCATGGTGATTACTCCATGGTAAGAACTCTGTGCCAGAGTTGATCTTGGTACAAAACCTCTGAAATTTTCCTTAAGGTTAGCAAAGTATTGTGGGATTTGTATTTTTGGAGGTCAATATTTTGGCTATCCTGTAACATGCAGTGGAGGTTACATTTGTTTTTAATTTAAGATGGAGTTTATTGATACAAAATTCAACAGGCAGGATAAAACGTGGCGTCTCCCACACTGCATATCAGGCGTAGATAACGGTACACACAGAAAGATTATTTTCCATTTTTTCCCTCATTTTTCTTGTGGTTTTAATGTCTCTGTTATTCATTAAAAGTAGCCGTGTTCTCATCAGATTGTTTGTTTACTGCTGTTTTCGGTTTGCAATGCCTTCCTGAATTTTATGCACGGCAAGGCCAATTCCTAAAAGGAATTAAATGAACGACGTGATAAAATCATGCTATTTGTGTCATGAAAGTTGAAATCTCGATCTCAGGCCAAAATAGATCAATTGAAAATCCAACCATAAATACACATCTTTGTTTTACCTTTTTTTTCATAAAGTTGTTTTGATGTATTTGTTAAACCAGTATCATATCCTAGACTTGTATGCTCGACAATAACTGCTTGGTCAGGATTGGCTTGGAATTCTTAGCCACTTTCTGGTCTCTCCAGAAGTACCACGTTTGCAGAAAATGAGGTACCTGTTTCAGAGCTGGGTATGTTTACTTTTTATTCAGATAGGAAATGTAATATTCTCTTTATTATCTGCAAATTGCATTATAAGAAGGTAACGTCCATTCTGGTGTGTCTATTGAATAAAGTGCATAACTGGGTTTATTTGTATTGTTAAGATAAAAAATTTTTTAAAGCATGTTTTGATGACACTTTTAAAATATTTTTAGTAATATACTTTAAATTGTTATGCCAGATGCCTTTGAAATGAACATCTTCAATAATGTCTCTATAAGACGGCGCGGCACGGCACATTCCATTAGGGTACACACCCAGTATATATATATATATATATATATACAAATTTATTTTTATTTTTTTTTATATAAAAGACCAACTTGAATGTTAAATCATAATGAATGTTTCTTTTTAACCCGTTAAGGACCAAACTTCTGGAATAAAAGGGAATCATGCCATGTCACACATGTCATGTGTCCTTAAGCATTTCTTTAACTTAGTATTTCAAAGTGCTGGTAAGGATCTCAATAGGACATAGGGTTCTAAAAGAACAGATCATCTTAGCCAAATGAAAAATAAATTAAACACATTTTGAAAGTATGAAAACATGAGTTTTCAAAATGGCAGAAATACACAATAATGTATTGGGACATTGAATTCTAAATACATAGAAATTAGTATGTAGTTGTTCCCCCCCTTTGCAGCTCTAACAGCTTCCACTTTTCTGAGAAGGCTTTTCACAAGATTTTTGGAATGTTTGCCCATTCATCCAGTAGAGCATTTGTGAGGTCATGGCTTGCAATCTCCATTCCAGTTCATTCTAAAGGTGTTGATGGGGTTGAGCTCAGGGTTCTGTGTGGGCCAGTCAGGTTCTTCCACACCAAACTCAACCAACCATGTCTATATGGATCTTGCTTTGTGCACTCGGGCACAGTCATCCTGAAATAGAAAAGGACCTTCCCCAAACTGTGCCCACAAGTTGGAAGCATAGCATTGTCCTAAATGTATTGGTATTCTGGACATTAAGATTCCCGTTCACTGCAACTAAGAGGCCTAACTAAACCCAAGTCAACCCTAACTCAAACAGAGTCATGCCATTATCTCTCCTCCACCAATCTTTAATTGGCACAATGCAGTCAGGCAGGTAATGTTCTCCTGGCATCTGCAAAACCCAGACTCGCCCCTTGCCCATCAGACTGCCAAACAGAGAAGCGTGATTTGTCACTCCACAAAACTCATTTCCACTGAGTCCGGTGGCGGTGTGCTTTACACCACTCGACCCAATGCTTGGCATTGTACTTGGTGATTTGAGGCTGGCCATGGAAACCCAATCCATGAAGCTCCCTCTGCACAGTTTTTGTGCTGATATTAATGCCGGTGGAAGTTTGGAACTCTTCAGCTATGGAATCAGTAAAGCGTTGGTGACTTTTATATAACATGCACCTCAGCATTCAGTGACCCTCGCCGTGACTTTACGTGGTCTTCCGATTTGTGGCTGAGTTGCTGCTGGTCCTGAATGCTTCACTTTCCATCAATACCACTTTATTGTGGAATATTTAGCAGGAATGAAACTTCACAAACTGAATTATTGAAAAGGTGGCATCCTATCACAGTACCACGCTTGAATTCATTGAGCTCTTCTGAACAAGCCATTTTTTCACAAATATTTGTAAATGCAGTCTGCATGGTTGGGTGCTTGATTTCATACACCAGTGGCAATGGGAAAAAAAAACACAACAAAATTAAATACTTATCAGTGAACAGAAAAACCAGTGGCAATGGGCCTGATTGAAGCACCTGAATTCAATAATTAAGAGGTGTGTCCCAATACTTTTCTTCATATAGTGTATTTAAGAAATGGTCTGAAGTGTGAGACCAGGCATTGGATATTTCTTAAATGTTTTTCTGCATGATTTAGAGAAGGACGCATTCCTTGAGATTCTAAAGGCGCTATGTGCTCTGTGAAGGTAATAAAACTCCTTTTCTTGTGTACACCTGTCTCAGTGTGAAAACTGAACTAACAGACGTTAGGCGGGATAAGAACTGGATGAGGTACTCCCAATTCTGAAATATTCATTCAATTGTGACAATGCTGAATGGGAAGAAATTAATGCTGGATAATCTTCCCCATGGTTGAAATGAGAGAGAATATATCTCTAATGCAACATATTTAATTCCATCTGCTTTCAGCTTTGTCAGAAATGTTCTCATTTGAACAGAAATGGATCCAGTGTCTCTGGCTACTGATCCCAGTTCTGTTCACAAACTAACTGGGATCTGTGGTTTCTTTACTGAAGAATTAGTGAGGAGATGCTGCATGTTCTGCGATCAGTTAGTGGGGGAGAACGAGGGGAAGCTGCGTGTTCTGTGATCAGTTAGTGGGGAGAATGAGGGGAGGCTGCATGTTCTGTGATCAGTTAGTGGGGGAGAACGAGGGGAAGCTGCGTGTTCTGTGATCAGTTAGTGGGGAGAATGAGGGGAGGCTGCGTGTTCTGCGATCAGTTAGTGGGGGAGAATGAGGGGAGGCTGCGTGTTCTGTGATCAGTTAGTGGGGGAGAATGAGGGGAGGCTGCGTGTTCTGTGATCAGTTAGTGGGGAGAATGAGGGGAAGCTGCATGTTCTGTGATCAGTTAGTGGGGAGAATGAGGGGAGGCTGCGTGTTCTGTGATCAGTTAGTGGGGGAGAATGAGGGGAAGCTGCGTGTTCTGTGATCAGTTAGTGGGGAG
>OW240921.1:127581522-127649804 GCA_933207985.1 Pelobates cultripes | reverse complement strand
AGTTAGTGGGGGAGAATGAGGGGAGGCTGCGTGTTCTGTAATCAGTTAGTGGGGAGAATGAGGGGAGGCTGTGAGTTCTGATCAGTTAGTGGGGAGAATGAGGGGAGGCTGTGAGTTCTGTGATCAGATCAGTTAGTGGGGCGAATGAGGGGAGGCTGCATGTTCTGTGATCAGTTAGTGGGGAGAATGAAGGGAGGCTGTGAGTTCTGTGATCAGTTAGTGGGGCGAATGAGGGGAGGCTGCGTGTTCTGTGATCAGTTAGTGGGGCGAATGAGGGGAGGCCGTGAGTTCTGCGATCAGTTAGTGTGGCGAATGAGGGGAGGCTGCGTGTTCTGTGATCAGTTAGTGGGGGAGAACGAGGGGAGGCTGCGTTTTCTGCGATCAGTTAGTGTGGAGAACGAGGGGAGGCTGCGTTTTCTGCGATAGTTAGTGTGGAGAACGAGGGGAAGCTGCATGTTCTATGATCAGTTAGTGGGGAGAATGAGGGGAGGCTGCGTGTTCTGTGATCAGTTAGTGGGGGAGAAAACCAGAAAACCAGACCCTTGCATTTTCTTAAAAATAAGAAATCAAAGTACATAAGCTAGTACGCGTCCAACAGGGACATGCGTGGGTGATGTTCACATTCCAAGTCTGATGACCCAAGTTATTCCGGACCTTCTTGTAAAACGACTAATGCACATTAAATTTCTCTATATCACTCTGCTTGGCCAGAGAATGTCCCTTTCTTTATTCAAATGTTTCAGGAGCATTAGAGGCGCAGTAATTTCTCCGATCAATAATTTTACATGTCAGCACTTAAGAAATATGCAAACGTTTTTACATATATAGGGAACCGACATAAGAACTTTTCTTTGAAACAAAGAGAGTCATTGAAATCATGTGGCAATGTCACAATGCTAAAGAGTCTTTATGTCACCATTCCCCCGATAGCAAGCTCTTGCAACACAAAGGTAGAATTCAGCTCTTCTTCTCAGACCAAAAATCTAAACCTGCACTCTTAAGGGGTAAAATATTCCAATCTCTAAGGATATCACTCATTTATACAGGAGAGGAATAGAGAACAAGTAGATGTGTATGTGGCGGAACCAGCCTCAGCACTGGGCATTGGAGAAGACTGATTGCCGGCCTCCTGCCCTGTGACTATGGCCCCATGTTGAAATGTTGGATTTTCCCCTGCAAAGACAAGAAAGCCAGGTCATTCGGTGCTTGCCCTGTTTTAGCGGTGATACCCCAGATAGCTATGCCATGGAGCCCATTCGTATAATGAAAGACTATGGGAAAGACTTTGGCTCCATGGCAATTGAACTGTATGTGTGTGCTCTGAGCGCCATTCAGTAATAATGTGCGCTCAGATCTGAGCTATCTGGGGATATGTTGAATGTACCTGTTTTGTGCAATGGATGCACAGTTATATGTTTTTATGTGTTTTATTGTCTTTTTCTGCCATGTGGCTAATGGAGTTTTGCCTCTGTCCTTGGAGATAATTGGATTACTTATCAATTCTCTCCAGGATAGAAGACTCTGTGGAACTGGTTTTGGGCAGAAAAACCATGCTTCATTTGGTCAAATAGGACTTTCCCTTAACTTTTTAACCCCTGAACTGATTGCCCTGATTTTTGAGTATGTGTATATTTCAAACATGCTGATTCTGAAAATGTATGTTTTATGTGAATGGCATGTATATTTTGGAAGTTATTAATATTTTGTAAAAACTGTATTTCTCTGCCTGTGATAATTATATTACCCATTGTGTTCAGTAATCATATCACAGGAAGAGGGGAGGATTTTGTGTGGGAGTGTCTGTGTGTATTGTACGGATTGATTGGTTGTATTTCAAAACCCTGTGGGCTGTACTATGTTTGTGGATTGTGAATAAAAGAGGCTGTATGTGCCAGTACAATCAGTTCTGCTTGACCTCAAAATGAAGTGTCGTCTCGTTATTGGGGGAATTGGATTGTATGCTGATTGCCAGGACTGTAAGCTGATTGTATGCTTTTCCTGTTCAGCTGCTTACAGCATTCATATGCTTGAGAGTATTCATATGCTTCTCCGGTTCGGTGGTTGTGGTGTCTGCTGCAGTGCTTGGAGTCCTCAGGAAGCGCTAGGAGCATCCTTCAACGGAGGTACCCAGTCGGGGTGCCAGGTGACCTGTTACAGTGTAGTTGTTGCAGGTCCTGGGACATCAGCACATGTATTAGTTCGGTAAAGTGGCAAGGTTAGGTAGGTGAGGTGTCTGTCTCCGGTCAGTAAAGTGTCAGTGTTGGATCACTGGGAACAGGATGGACATTTTACATAGATTCCTAAATTGTTCTTATGTTTTAGTCACCCTGTGCCTATTAAAGGTGCAGGGCAGGGCCGGACTAGAGCTACAAAGCAGCCCTGGAAAAAAAATCAATGCCAGCCTCATAAGTCACTACGCCATGTATTGTCACGCCATGTAATACGTATGGCTATGTGTTGCCACCCGAGTTGATTGAGTAATAAATATAAACACTATATATATATTTATGTGTATATTACTCAATCATCTGGGGTGGTAAGACATGCATACATATACATATATGCCTTACATATTATTGGTATGTATATTTATATATCTATATATCTAATATGGTGGGTAGGGGGGTTGTAAGGTGGGTATGGGTTCTGTAAGGTGGATGGGGGGACTGTGAGGTGGGTAGGTGTCCTGTGAGCTGGGTAGGGGGCTGTATGGTGGGTAGGGGAACTGTGAGTGGGTATGGGGGCTGTGAGGTGGGTAGGCGGCTGTATGGTGGGTAGAGAGGCTGTATGGGGTAGGGTGACTGTGAGGTGGGTAGGGGTGGTGTATAGAGGGTAGGGGGATGTATAGTGGGTAGGGGGGCTGTATAGTGGGTAGGGGGCTGTGAGGTGGGTAAGGGGGCTGTGAGGTGGGTAGGGGGGCTGTGAGGTGGGTAGGGGGACTGTATAGTGGGTAGGGGGGCTGCAAGGTAGGTAGGGGGTCTGCGAGGTGGGTAGGGGGGGCTGTATAGTGGGTAGGGGGGCTGTGAGGTGGGTAGGGGAGCTGTATAGTGGGTAGGGTGCTGTGTCCGGCCCTGGTGCAGGGTGTGTATAATGCAACTGTTTATTGTTTAATATGCTGGGTGCTCTCCTGTCCTGTTGATTTTCTCAACCAAAAGGTGGATTTGGCTGTGGACCCTGTACAGCGCCATCTGTTGGTTGTAAGACCCTGAAATAGCTATATGCACTACCTGAATAGCAAGGCTTGTTAATTAGCATATTCAGGTAGATTTGCATATTCTGCAGGCAGAAGAGATATTTTGTGTTGATTATTTTCTTCCTCATCCCTCTGTAACTATGTCATTATGTTATTATAAGTTCCTGTATGTGACGAAACGCCTTTTGTGGGTAGTGGGGCTGTATAGTGGGTAGGGGATGCTGTGAGGTGGGTAGGGGGGCTGCAAGGTGGGTAGGGGGGCTGTGAGGTGGGTAGGGGGCTGTATAGTGGGTAGGGGGGCTGCAAGGTGGGTAGGGGGCTGCGAGGTGGGTAGGGGCTGTGAGGTGGGTAGGGGCTGTATAGTGGGTAGGGGCTGTAGAGGTGGGTAGTGGGGCTGTATAGTGGGTAGGGGATGCTGTGAGGTGGGTAGGGTGGGCTGTATAGTGGGTAGGGGCTGTGAGGGTTGGGGGGCTGTGAGGGTTGGTAGGGGGGCTGTATAGTGGGTAGGGGGGCTGTGATGTGGGTAGGGGGACTGTGAGGTGGATAGAGGGGCTGTGATGTGGGTAAGGGGGCAGTATAGTGGGTAGGGGGCTGTAAAAAAGTAAATACCTTTTAGTTCCCTCTTGGTCCGGTGGGCAGCTTTCCAGCACTGTGCGTGGGGGCAGAGCTTGTGGGCGGGAGGCGGAGCTTCCATTTGGGGGCAGGGCATGCAGCCAAAATAATTTTAGACTGTGCAGGGAGAGTGACAGGTCTCCCTGCGGCCGCTGGCAGCCACACCATCCTCCAGCTCCTCCCTCCTTACTCCCCTCGGACTGACAGGCTGGCAAAGTCCGAGGGGAGGATTTATCATAATAATCATTAGGGCTGTCAGCCTAGCCCTAGCTTAATGCAGCCCACCAGGACCTTTCCCGGTATCCCGGAGGGCCAGTCCGGCCCTGGTGCAGGGTGTGTATAATGTAACTGTTTATTGTTTAATATGCTGGGTGCTCTCCTGTCCTGTTGATTTTCTCAACCAAAAGGTGGATTTGGCTGTGGACCCTGTACAGCGCCATCTGTTGGTTGTAGGACCCTGAAATAGCTATATGCACTACCTGAATAGCAAGGCTTGTTAATTAGCATATTCAGGTAGATTTGCATATTCTGCAGGCAGAAGAGATATTTTGTGTTGATTATTTTCTTCCTCATCCCTCTGTAACTATGTCATTATGTTATTATAAGTTCCTGTATGTGACGAAACGCCTTTTGTCACCGGATTTTCCTCTGGCTGTTGGAGGAGCCTGATTGCCAGCCTCTTGCCTCATGACTATGGCCCTGGGTTATTTGGCCCTTCAAGTACAATATTTGGGCATATTGGATTTGTATGGTGCTGCTGCTAGCCCTTTAAAAACCATCCCTGGACATATTATGACTTTTAGGAACAATGTCCCTTTAAGACTGTGTAGCAGATTGCATTCAGGCGGTCTGCAATATTATATATGCTATTATGTGTTCGGTAAATTGTAAATGTGTAGGTTCTATGTGATAAATGTAACAGTATGTATTTTTATGTCTTTTGTTGTCCTTTGTCTGCCATGTGGCTAATGGAGTCTGCCTCTATCCTTGGGAGATAATTGCATTACTTCTCAATTATCTCCAGGATAGAAGACTCTGAAACCAGTTTGGGCCAGATAGCCATGCTGCCAGCCAGGCCCCAAAAGATACTTTTACTAACTTTTGAACCCCTGGTCTGATTTGTGCCATTTTTTAATATGTTGTTCCCCTGAATGGATTGATTGTGAATATGTAATTGTATGTGAATGTGATGTATGGTTTTAGAGTTATGAAAGTTGGGTAGAAAGTATGTTTTAACTGTATGTGTAATTGAGTTTCCTCTCAGGATAAGGGGAGGGAATATGTGGGATATAACTGATATGTGATTGGTTGTTTTATACCTCCCTGTGGGCGGTCCTGTATTTGCAAAGACTGTAATAAAAACCAGGCTGGGTGTGCCAGCACCTGAGTTCCTGTTTTAACCCTCAAAGTGAAGTGTCATCTCATTATTGGGGGAAGGATTTATTGTATGCTGTTCCAGTTTGACTGCTAGGAGTGTAAACCTATCCGTATGGTTCCTATTCGGCTGTATACAGCATTCATATGCTAGAGAGGATTCCAATGCTTCTCAGATTCGGTGGTTGTGTTGTCTGCTGCAGTCAGGGCCGGTGCAAAGAATTTTGGGTACATAGGCGAAGATGCATTTTTCCGCCCCCCCAAAAACATCTTCACCCATGTGCCTCTTAACCTCCCTTTTGTGTTTCTTATCCCGTCTTTTAAATATCTGACTCCCTTTAGTGTATTTTATCTACTATTTTTGCCTTTGTGTGTCTCCTATCTCTCCTCTTTGTATGACTCTTACATCCTCCCACATTTTGTGTCTTACTCCTCCCAGCCCCTTTGTGTGACTCCTTTTCTCCCAGCCCATTTGTGTCTTTTATTCTTCCCAGCTCCTTTGTTTGTGTCTCTTTCCTTCTCAAGCCCCGCTGTGTGTTTCTTTCACATCCGGCCCCTCTCCCCGTCCCTTAATGGTCCCCTCCCTTCTCTGACCCTTACTGTTCCTTTCCCTTCCCGCCTCCTTTCCCTGTCCCTTAGTGTTCCTCTCCCCTCCCCCATCTGTTGGCTGTCGCTTAGTGTTCCTCTCCCCCCCTCCCTCCTTTTCCTGTACCTTAGGGTATCTCTCCCCTCCTCTCCCTGTCCCTTGGTGCGCCACCCACCCCCATAGTGGTCCCCTCCCCTTCCTGGTGTGCCTCCTACCTTTTTTTGTAGCGTGGCTGAGCGGAGCGAATCCCGGTACAGTGAGCTTTTCCTGTAAGTTCTGCCAGGTACAGGAAGCAGAAGTTCCTGTACCACGGTACACTCCGCTTGGCCACGCTACAGTCAGGGGTGTATAAACACTGACAGTCACACACACTCAATGACAAACACACAGACATCTCTGACAGCCAGACTCACTTATCTGACACACTCATTCATTGACAGACACTCACACGCACACTGACAGACTCATTGAAAAACACACACTGACACACACACACACAAACTCACAGACACTGACAGACACACGTACTCACATGCACACATGCACATACTGACAGACACACATACTCACACACACACTGACAGAACCACACACACACACAAACTCACAGACACACACACTCACACACACATACTCACATGCACACACACACTGACAGACACACATACTCACATGCACACACACACACTGACAGACACACATACTCACACACACACTGACAGAACCACACACACACACAAACTCACAGACACACACACTCACACACACATACTCACATGCACACACACACACTGACAGACACACATACTCACACACACACACTGACAGACACACATACTCACACACACACTGACAGACATACTCACATGCACACACACACACTGACAGACACACATACTCACACACACACTGACAGACACACATACTCACATGTACACACACACACAGAAATTAATAATCTTAATTAAATTTAAATTTCCCACCCAGCCTCCCTACCTGGAGAGCTGGCGTGGGTCTCTCATTGGTGGTCCAGTGGGGCTGCTGGGAGGCGTGCGGCTGAATTGGAATCCGAGGTGGCGAGGGAGCTCTGATCTCTCTGATCTGCTCCCTCGCAGGCTGCTGACTGATGCCGCGGGAGCCGGAATATGACGTCATCAGTAAGCAGCCTGCGAGGGAGCAGACCAGAGAGATCAGAGCTCCCTCGGCATCCAGTTCAGCCGCACGCCGCGCCGGGGATCCAGGAGGTGACCTGGCAGGAGGGAGCACTTCCCTCCTGCCGGTCACTGGAATTTTGCGCCCCCAGAGCCGGTGCGCCCTAAGGCGGCCGCCTGTGCCGCCTTATGGACGCGCCGGCCCTGGCTGCAGTGCTTGAAGTCCTCAGGAAGCGCTAGGAGCATCCATCAGCGGAAGGTACCTGGTCGGGGTGCCAGCGGTTCCGTTACACTGTATGTTTTCTGATATGATTTAGTTATTTGTATTTTATTGAAGTTGACACAGTAATTTAAATGTGAAGAGCATATTGGCTGTTCCCGAGTAAAAAATAAAGCAGTGTATGTTAGTTCCTTTTGAAACTGTGTCCTGTGTGGATTTTTAGGGATCCCAGTAACAGAGTCTTCGGTCCTATAGGCCGGATCCAGTCAAAAAGAGAGCTTGGCCTGAGAGCTACAAGAGTCTTTATAAAGGAGTAGGTAGAGGGGTGACAATACCTGCCTGGAAGGAGAGCTGCAGAGGGGATGATACCTGCCTGTAAGGAGAGCTGCAGAGGGGAGGATACCTGCCTGTAAGGAGAGCTGCAGAGGGGACGATACCTGCCTGTAAGGAGAGCTGCAGAGGGGACGATACCTGCCTGTAAGGAGAGCTGCAGAGGGGATGATACCTGCCTGTAAGGAGAGCTGCAGAGGGGACGATACCTGCCTGGAAGGAGAGCTGCAGAGGGGATGATACCTGCCTGGAAGGAGAGCTGCAGAGGGGATGATACCCGCCTGGAAGGAGAGCTGCAGAGGGGACGATACCCGCCTGTAAGGAGAGCTGCAGAGGGGACGATACCTGCCTGTAAGGAGAGCTGCAGAGGGGACGATACCTGCCTGTAAGGAGAGCTGCAGAGGGGACGATACCTGCCTGTAAGGAGAGCTGCAGAGGGGACGATACCTGCCTGTAAGGAGAGCTGCAGAGGGGACGATACCTGCCTGTAAGGAGAGCTGCAGAGGGGACGATACCTGCCTGTAAGGAGAACTGCAGAGGGGACGATACCTGCCTGTAAGGAGAACTGCAGAGGGGACGATACCTACCTGTAAGGAGAGCTGCAGAGGGGACGATACCTGCCTGTAAGGAGAGCTGCAGAGGGGACGATACCTGCCTGTAAGGAGAGCTGCAGAGGGGACGATACCTGCCTGTAAGGAGAGCTGCAGAGGGGACGATACCTGCCTGTAAGGAGAGCTGCAGAGGGGACGATACCTGCCTGTAAGGAGAGCTGCAGAGGGGACGATACTGCCTGTAAGGAGAACTGCAGAGGGGACGATACCTGCCTGGAAGGAGAGCTGCAGAGGGGACGATACCTGCCTGGAAGAAGAGCTGCAGAGGGGACGATACCTGCCTGGAAGGAAATAGTCCCGTAGACACGCCAGTCAAGCTTCGGCGACTGGGGCTGAGGCATTCCAGGGTCCCGGCAAGTGTGTATAAAGCAGACTAGGTGGAGGTACTCGTTCGGAGTACAGAAGCTACAACATAGGTCGGTAAAGAGTCCGAGTTGGGTCGATAAAGCGTTATCTGTGTCTAAATGGCCGTCCCTCACGGGTCTGACGATGCCACTTCATACCATACCTTGCCTATATGAAGACATGACTTGGCTTTGGCACAGATGTATTCCACCTGTAAACACCTGGACAGCTGCCATGTACACTCATCACACACCCTGCCAGGAGGCTTAGCTGGGCATTGTGAGAGTTGTAGTAAACGTTAAAAGGTTGTTAGAGAGCGTTCGAGTGTACAGTTGAGCTCAAAAGTTTACATACCCTTGGAGAATTGGTAATATATGTACCATTTTTTAAAGAAAACATGAGCGAGCAGGCAAAACACATTCCTTTTATTTCTTATGGGATTCAGATTCAACTGTAGGTTATAACAGAATGGCACAATTATAAAACAAATCATAGCAATAAAGAAAAAAATTAAATGACCCCTGTTCAAAAGTCTACATACCCTTATGTCTTAATACTGTGTATTGCCCTCTTTAGCATCAATGACAGCGTGCAGTCTTTGTCGTAGTTGTCTATGTGGCCCCTAATTCTTGCAGATGGTATAGCTGCCCATTCATCTTGGGAAAATGCCTCCAGGTCATGCAAAGTTTTGCATGAACCACACGTTTGAGATCTCCCCAGAGTGGCTCTATGATATTAAGGTCAGGAGACTGTGATGGCCAGAACCTTCACTTTTTTCTGCTGTGACAACTGGAGGGTCAACTTGGCCTTCTTCTTAAGGTCATTGTCATAATGGAAAGTCCAAGCGCGTCCCATGCGCAGGCTTCATGCAGAAGAATGCAAATTGTCTGGCAGTATTTTCTGATAACATGCTGCATTCATCTTGCCACCAATTTTCACAAGATTCCCCGTGCCTTTAGAGCTCTATGGAGGTCTTGGTTGTAGGCTCAAAGGTTCTCCCAGGTAGAGTTGCACAGCCACAGTGTGGAAATCATGTGAGTATCATGTAGGCATCAGGCATTCCATCTTGCTCAATGCTGAAGGTATCGGCTCCACACTATGCAGCCGCGGGCCACTCAGGCCCAGGTGCATTGAAAGTTGTCCTCCTCGTGCACAGGCACTGTTCGCAGGATTGCAGCGCCGGTTCTCCCAAGGACGCTTTTAGCCTTGCCCATAGTAACTCGATGCAGGTTTGCAACAGTGTCTACAAAGGGGGTAAGAGTGACAAGCGGTGTCTGCCATCTTGTACATGCTTGAGTGGCAGTATCATGTTCAGCAGGTACGCCGCGTGCATTTAGCAATGGGGGCAGCCTCTAGAGCAGGCATAGGTAACCTGCGGCAATCCAGATGTTTTGGACTACACCTTCAATGATGCTTTGCCAGCATTATGGGGGATGTAGTCCACAACATCTGGAGTGCTGAAGGTTGCCTCTAGAGGGTAGACCGGGACCACTCTTGCTGGTCCAAGCCTGCTGGTCCAAGCCTGCTCTCAGTGCTTCAGAAATGTGGACCTCCGGGGGCATCAAACATGCTTCAAAATCATCCTGATGGTTTCAGGAGCAACCTAGATTTAGTAGGGGTCAACAAGGATGTTATATTTGCCGTTAAAAGTGTTTTTTATGAAAGTATGTGCCGATGCCCATACAAGAAGCGTGCGGCCCGCGGGGCAGGCAGACCCCGCACCTTAAATTTTCCACTTTTTAATAAGGGATTGAACAGTACTGACTGCATTTTCAGGGCTTTGGATATATTTTTATATCCTTTTCCATCTGTATAACGTTCCATTACCTTGTTACCCAGGTCTTTTGACAGTTATTTTCTGCTCCCCATGGCTCAGTATCTAGCCTGCTCAGTGCATCCACGTGAGAGCTTACAATCTCATTGACTATTTATACACAGACACTAATTGCAATTTAAAAAGCCACAGGTGTGGGAAATTAACCTTTAATTGCCATTTTAACCTGTATGTGTCTGTAACAAGGCCAAACGTTCAAGGGTATGTAAACTTTTGATCAGGGCCATTTGGGTGATTTGTGTTATTATTATGATTTAAAAAGGAGCCAAATAACTATGTGATAATAAATGGCTTAATATGATCACTATCCTTCAATAAAATACATTGTTTTTCATGATCAGTCATATTTTCAAAATCAATGCCAAAATTTCACAATTTCTGCCAGGGTATGCAATTTTTTAGCACAACTGTATTTTTCTTGGTTATATAGTGAGGATATTGTTTAGTTTTGTATCAAAGATGTTAAAATGTTATTTTAAACAAAATTTGTCTCCACTATTATCCCTTCTGAGCTGGAAATACAATCTTCCCAAACACCGAGAAAGACCGAACATTTTTTTGGGACCATATCAAACAAGCGGCATATGCGACACAACCCACAAGACCTACGCATTTACTTTACCTGCAACAAATGTTAAAAAAAAATAATGACTCCAGATGTTTTCCTACCTCAGCATTTTCATTTTGTCCATTTTCTCCTCTGTTTTATCTTGGGGGCTTTATTCAATAAACATCAAATTTTAGCTAGTTGACAATTTATAAAATATAGACCAAAAATAGAAAAACAGTTCGCATAGACTTTAATGAGGACTCTGGTAAAAAATTTTAGAAATCTTATTAAATCGAGCCCTATGCTAGGGAAAAAAATATTTTACTTGCTTAGTTGGCAATTTCCCCAAAATCTGTTAACATTGACGCTCACTGTTTATTGTATTGGCTTGATACCGTTTAATTTGCTATTTTATAAAGGACTCTGGTCCGGCGTTGTAACCTGCAGCTCTCATTCATGTACACGATTGCTTGCTGGAGGCAAATTAAGAAATCAAACCAGCGTGGCTCAACATGTTTGCGCACATTAACCAAATATTTGCACTGCCATCAGCCAGAGGAAGCAGCTGTGTTTATGGTCACAATGTTTTTGTAATGCAGTGAATACAGTAGCAATACAGATGCTTGTCAACTACATTTCCCATAATGCTTAGTTAGACTAATGTCTGCCCAGGCTAAAGCCTAAAGTGGTCGTATGTGATAATACGATCATCCTAAAATAACTGCATTTCCTGTTCATGGGCAGAGAAGCTCCGCTAAATGTTGCTTGCATATATCTGCGTCCCCCTGGATAGGAAACCTGCCCATATTCTATATCTCATGGCCATCTAACCCCAGAATGGTGGTTCCCTACGTGTCAATTATTACATCGAATTGTGTAATTAATTTCACATTCTCAGGCAGAGCCATCTATAATATTAATAGGACCCTGGGCAAAGCATTTTCTTGGGCCCCATGGACCCTGCTTCCCCCACCAGCCCCCAGTCCTTGGCGTGCAATTACACATTTCACCCTAACGCAGTTGGGAACTAAAGTAGAGAGGTGCAAGACATACTTACACAAACATATACACTTACAGACATACTGATACATACACACACAAACATACTGACACACATATATTCACTGACGGGTATTTTGACAAACAGACATACTGACAAGCACAGACCGACATACGGACACACACACACACAGACACATACCCTGACAGACATGCTGACACACACACATATACTAAAAAATAAAACAAGGTAAGCACACCCAATGTTAAATATAGACTAGCCCATAAATAGAGCTCTATAAAAATAAGATATAGGGTGCTCACTTACATGAGGCTCTATCCCCAAACGCCCAAAAACATGTAAATACAAATAACGTAAGGAGCACGACCATAAATGTTTATTCAATGGGTACACTCTATTGGAATATCTCATCACATAACAATCCAAGATATTGGGTCATATCACACTACAAAGCAACAACCAGAACAATTCTGGATATAAACGCCAAATGCGTAATCTATGAATAGCAAAATGTCAGTATACAGAATAGAAAGCTGAGATGCCAATATAATCCAACCCCACAAACACAAATACATGTAAAAAAATATACAACAAGCATACCAGACCTGGTGAGAAGCAGGGACCGAGCGCCCTTGATAAAGGCATTTTTTGCCGAAATGTTAGGGGTGTTTTGGTGATTGACTCTGAGATATTCCAATAGAGTGTACCCATTGAATAAAGATTTTTTTTGTATATAAACATTTATGGTCGTGCTCCTTTATTTGTATACACACACATATACTGACAGACATACTGACACACACACACACACTGACAGACATGCTGACACATGGACACATATACTAACACACTCACTGACAGACATACTGACACACAGAAACATCCACTGACAGACATAATGACAAACACAGACACATAACTGACAGACATACTGACACACACATACACTGACACATACTGACAAACATACTGACACACACACACTGACAAACATACTGACACACACACTGACAGACATACTGACAGACATGCTGACACATGGACACATATACTAACACACTCACTGACAGACATACTGACACACAGAAACATCCACTGACAGACATAATGACAAACACAGACACATAACTGACAGACATACTGACACACACATACACTGACACATACTGACAAACATACTGACACACACACACTGACAAACATACTGACACACACACTGACAGACATACTGACAGACATGCTGACACATGGACACATATACTAACACACTCACTGACAGACATACTGACACACAGAAACATCCACTGACAGACATAATGACAAACACAGACACATAACTGACAGACATACTGACACACACATACACTGACACATACTGACAAACATACTGACACACACACACTGACAAACATACTGACACACACACTGACAGACATACTGACAGACATGCTGACACATGGACACATATACTAACACACTCACTGACAGACATACTGACACACAGAAACATCCACTGACAGACATACTGACAAACACAGACACATAACTGACAGACATACTGACACACATACACTAACAAACATACTGACAAACATACTGACACACACACTGACAGACATTCTGACACACACAGACACATAACTGACAGACATACTGACACATACACACACACACACACTGACAGACATACTGACACACACACACTGACAGACATACACACAAACACTGTACACACATGCACAATTTACACTTTTAACCTACCTCCTGTTTCCAATCTTGAAGGGTGTCCAGAGTGGTGGCTGAGGCTGTTGTGAGTTAGGGACTGGCTCTCCTGGCCCAACCCCCCTCCTCACTGCCTCCTTGATCTCTCCCGCACGGCTCTGTGTTTTCACTGGGAGAAAGTGACGCGTCTCTGTCACTTACTCCCGGCGCTGTTGAAAAGCAAGGGGCCCTTAGTGCATGGGCCACCCGGTGGGCCTTCCTAATATGTGGGCCAATGTGGGGAAAAAATAAATAGTCGGGGGCCACGGGTCCATTGGGCAGCTGCATTGGGCCCCCGCGGAGTAACTGGGCCCGTTTGCCCTGTGTTAAAGATGTCCCTGTTCTCCAGCCATAAAAGCATTGCTGACACACATAATTTATCCATTTTGGCCAATCTTTTTTTCCCATTTATTTTAGTAAATAACGCTGAAAGAGAGTTGGATTTAATCAATTATTTTCTAAGAGGGATGTAAGACTGTGCCTTTAAGGAAAAAAACAGAGACAAATACTAAGAAAGCTTTTTTGGAGACAATACAAAGATTCAATTATTTCAAGATGCAACGTGCAGCATACATACTTTTGGTTAATGACTTTTTCAGCACTATGCAGAAATATCCGAGCTGAATTAAATTATAAAGAATTATTAGGGTTTATTTGGCAATAGGCAGCATTAAACATACTGTGTTTGAACAGTAATTAGTGGTAGTCCTATGGGAAACCTAGCATTAAAGGGACAGAACTTACGCAGAGCAAAATGGCCTTTTCATTGCTCCCAGCAGAACGTTTAGTGTCTGTACAAACCAAAATATTCCCATCATTTCTTTTTTAAATCAGCCAGTTTCAGTTTAAAGTAACATTTTCTGTCTTTTTCCCCCCAAAGGTATGTGTTTAGAACCTTTACTATTCATAAAAATACGGTCATTGCATAGCAACCGGGAAATGATTGACTAAAAAGAACCTGTACACTTTAAATGACCTTTGTATCTTCTACAGAACCAAAATGATTTTAAAGCAGTCTTAGGAGTTTGAGAAAATGTCATGTTTTTGATATGATGTGCAGAGTTTCGTCTCTTGGGTTACAAACAGGATGGGCTCATAAAAAAAAAAGCAAATTAAAGCGACAGTCAAGCCCTGTAACGGCTACAGCGCACTGTAGTGGTTATGGTGTCAAGGGTCTCCTGGATGAAGGTCCCTCAGGAGCCTGTGGTCTGATCTCTCTTAACAAATATAGTTAGAATTAAAGCATTGGATATATATTAATTTAGTCACTAATAGGAATTAATTAATCGGCCAATGAATTACAGACAAAGACGGATAGATTTTGTATATTAATGAGAAAGAGGAGTTTACCACTTTAGTGATATCTGAAAATTGTCAGGAGGTTAGTGTCAGATACCTCAAAATGCTCTTAATCTTCTCCGAGACACTATTTCCACTGGCCATCATACGTTGTCATTTTATGTCCCTTACAATGTGATTTATTGTGCTGATTTATGAATAAAATGTTTATAAACAATGTCTCTCAACCATGAGACTGCGTTCTACATTGTACGCTTAACAGTGGAACTGTACCAGGACACTCCTGAAATTGCAATCACTACAGCCTATGTAGTGGTTATGGTGGTTAGAGTGCCCGTTGAATCATGAATGGGTAATATTTAACAGACCTTAGACACTCTCATGATTTTTATTGAGATTGAAAAGGTAGTTTTTGCAGGTAACAGTTGGAAATCACATTTATATGTATTGGAGATGTTTCTGTGATACCCATTATTTTGCATGTGCACCTGTTCTCAAGTTTAAAGATAAGAAATTGGATATTTTTTGTTGATTTTATTTGAGGATTAGTTTGTGATCTGTATTCATGTCTTTCCATGAGTTGAGAATGATTGACGGGTTCTGACATACATCGTCCATGGACCACTGCTGTGCAAAATATATGTACAGAGCTCCAAACCGCAAACAATGAAAGGACGTGGATTGACTGAGAACTGTCCTTCTATTCCTGGTCCATAGATATTTGGCCAGTAACCTCTTCTTTTTTTTTTTTGCTTTGCACATCGAAGTTCCGACAACCCTCTATTAAAATGCTATTCTAGGTTGGAGCCAATAATAAAAGGCAAACATCTCTTTTTTTCTCTATTCAGTGATCAATGGCCCTGTTTTTTAAATAGAATTCTACATGTCTATACCGTACTGGGATAAATTAAATTGGATCCATAGCGAACAGAGATGAGATATTTAGAGGTTTCTTAATTCTGGATCCTTTGAAAGTAGTAGATCGGAAAATCTAGGTACACGAAGAGGAAATTGGGGCCAAAACAGTTAAAAACAGTAAGCAGATTATATATTTAAAAGAGGAATTTCAGTCACAAATTCAGGGACAGTATTTTGAATAACTCACAGTGCATGACACTGCATTGACTGTTCTATTTTAGAACATTTCTACGTGTCCTACTTTTTATTGTAATTTATTAATCAACTTAATAAAGTGTTATTATCAATGACAAACTTTCTTTAAATATAACAAAGAAAAACAAAGCCAAATAATCACTGCATTAAATTATGGGCGAAGCCAATGCTTGTCAATAAACAATGGGCATAATAACTATTGGCACCCTCTTACACTGCTCGTAGCTGTGTTCGTGACGAGGTGCCTGGGTATTTTTCCACATGTAATTAAGAAGTATACTAAATAAATCTGTGGGAATCAATTTGCTTATATTAAACAGCTTTCGAAATAGTTAACATTAAAACTATAGAGAAATATTTTTAATGGTTTGTGCTTGCGATTAAAACCGCCTATCAATTCCCTTCTATGTGGCGGGACTATAGTCAGTTCATTGCAAATATGTACATCTAAAACATTGGCTTCCTTCAAACTATATAAGTCACACGGTGATATTATTTCATTGCACAAGTTAAATATAACATTCTTCAAATTATTCATACCTTAAAGCATTAGGAGATATGGGATACGGGTGGATGGTCCTGGGAGGTCGTTGCAAGTGACGTAGCTTGCGTCACTGGTGATTCCAGCAGAGGGTGGGCCTGTCCACTGAGAAGTATGTAAGCCAGGCATCAGACACGCCAGGCTGACACAGCTGCTCCTGGCCAGCTCCCGATGTAGAAAACGTTGTGGAGATCGCTGCGGGAGTTCTAGTGACGGTAGAACAGCGCAAGCATGTCTAAAGATGCTCTTACATTACACTGCCTAGTGACAGTCCCTGGTGTTCCTGGTTATATCACTTTTGAAGATAATCAGTAAATGTGGCTACAGTTTTTACCCATGTTATGGCATTTACCCTGGGGACAGAGTATAGTAAAACGTTAGGCAGCTGCCTATGGGCTGCAACAAAGCACGGGGGTGGAGGAGGCGTGCAACAGTGAGCAGTATATAGTCAATTCAGGTTCTTGTTCCTAGGATAGATTCTGATGGGAGCACCTATGTCAAGGTTTGGCCTGGTGTAGACAGAGTCTTAATTCGGCTGTGGCTTTAAGTGAAAAAAATAAATAAAATCAAAAATATAATCCGCAAGGACTACAACGACCAGCTCATGTTTTTATAGAAAAGGAAACCAATTAGAATTTCTTATGATGAGCAACAACAAGGAATCACCGGGAATTAGATTTATTTTGTTATTTGCTAACCTCAAAATTGAACATTTAATTCAATTCTATAGAGAAGGTAGCATCTCATCTGACGTCTGTTCATTCTCTGCTGGATAAACTTTGAGTCTTTGAGTTCCCTGTAAATATGTTTTTCAATAGAAATCAATATGAAAAATGTAAACTAGAGAAATCCAGCAAAGAAAATAATTTTACAAATATAATGGTCCTTATATCTCTAATTTATATTACAAAAATATTTTCAAACTTTAACGATTATCTACTAGTTGCAAGTTCGGTCTTAACAACTTGGAAAGTTCTAGGCAATTTGGACCTTCAATTTAAATAAAATTCCCTATAAATTATATAATACAAAATGAAAATAGGATTACTGAATCAATCTGAAATTAGTCCCACGTTTTGTACCAGATAACTGGGAATGAGTTATTCTGAATAGCGCTGCGTTTAGATTGTAAGCTCATATGGGCAGGGCCCTCTTCACCTACTTTTCCTGCATGTGCTTTGTCAGAATTAATTGTTTGTCTTGGTTTAACTATTGTACAGCACTGTGGAATATGTTGGCGCTATATAAATATAATCCATTTTCCCCTATATTACTTCAATGTACTGCAACGAGGGGCATTGGTGACAGCTTGAGGCTATCATTGAGCCGTAGTGAATGTGGGGCTTAGCACCCGGCTGAGGCCAGGTAATTAGTCAAACCTTTTAGAAACAGTTTGGTTTCTTGTAATGGGAGGAGGGGAAAGGGGATGGCACCATAACCACTACAGTGTGCTAAGTTTGCCTTTAATTTCAGTTTCAATCAGAAAAGCAAATGAAAAGAATTATCAAACTCTATCCGTTAAAACAAAAATACGGAGAATATGAAAAATAAAGTAAACACACTTTAATGACTGATGAATAGCGAAATTGCTATATTTTAGAAACCCTGGACACGTTTATTTAGCGGAAACTGAACTGGTCTGCAAGGAATTTCATGTCTTGGGTCGATCTCTGAAATAGCCTTCAGTATATATCAGAATTGTAGTTTGCCAGCCTGAGAGAACAACTGTCACCTCAAAACTATTTTTTTTAATGTAATAATCCATTCATCAAGTTTTAAAAGGAAGTAGATGGGTTTTAAATTAAGTATATGGAAAAAAAAATCTAAAGCACTCAGTATTTACCAGAATCCTTCAGCCATATACATCCACCTTGTGTCGGACGAAGTTTGGAAACTGACAGATAGTCTCTATGGTCTTCCAGGCTTTACTCCATGCACAGAAACAGGGAAGACCATAGAGACTAACTGTCCGTTTCCAAACTCCGTCTGACCCAAGGTCCACGTATATGGCTGAAGGATCCTGGTACATACTAAAGGTAGGGTTGAGTTTTTCTCATTTTTTTTTTTATTTTGTTTGTTAGATTTTTTTTGTTAATTAAGTATATGGAAAAACAATTTCCTTTCCAAACTTGATGAAAGGATTATTATATTAAAACAGTTTTGAGGTGACAGTTGTTCTTTAAAGAGGTTCCAGGGATGAATCATTTAGGGTTTGTCTTCCAATAAGAGACAGTATGTACCCGGATGTATTGGAGTTAGTTGGAGACAATGTGTACTTGAAGGGTGGCTCTAATCTAAATGTATCTTTCCTTCTTAAATACTAATCTGGTGAGCAAAGAGGACACAAATGCAGCATAAACTAACAGTAAACTGGAGATATCTGCGGCAGGACTTCTAGTCTGTCAAACAGGCTCCTTTGTTACTCTGGCAATTGGAGACTTCCCTGGAATTACTAACTCTACCTCGTCTCTACAATAACTACCACTGTGGCGTGAAAATCTGACACTACAATCACTGCATACAGTAAACACGGCCCTCTGTAACGTTTGTTAAACATTTATTCGGTTTGGGTACCGCAGGCTCCGTGCATGTCCCCCATCTTGCTTGGGAAGGGTTAAAGGGATGTCAGCAATTGCATTTTTACTGAATGCCAAAGTAAATTTACATAACATTCTCATTTGTATTCAGAATGAGTAAATATCCACCCATCCCTAAAATGCTATTTTATATTGCTGAAAGACTTTTCATAATTATACATTAGGAATGATTTATAGGATAAAAGTATATTAGTGAGCACACACACCTCTTGCATCGATACTTATGAAGGTAAAATCTTCGACCTGTGTGTGTAATGGACCGCATCGGCTATCAGTTTGCATCTACATCGCTTCCCTGGGATAGATGGATAGCAGGTACCGCCCTGTGCGACAAGTGTTTAACTCGTTCACCTCCAGGCTGTTATTAGATCGCACCCGCCTTTCATGGGGGAGTAAAGCCGTCTCGATCACTCAAGCTGTCCATCCTCATAATGCAGCTGGTTGGCTGAGAGTACTGGGAGTTTGCATAGAAAGAGAATGAGTATGATCCCATGGGGCCATAGGAAGGTTACCAATAAGGACCCCTCTTCATACTTCACATAGGGATTGTTAATGGGGCCAAGAAAATTAATGGTTCCGGGGCCCCTGTCAAACCACTGGGCCCTAGGCCGCTGCCTAGGGTCACTTTATGGTTAATCCTGTTCTACACACAGCAGACTGCAGTAATTGTGGCTCCTCTGGACCTAGAGATGCCTTATATTTGCTCATTTAAATTTGACAGATATGAGAAATTCAGGATTTTATTACAAGACACAGAGGATCATATTGCATATCCCTTTCTTTACTGTCCACCAATAGCAGCAAAGAATACAAAACAGAATGAAAAATAATGCATACATAGTAACATAGGCCACTCCTAGTCAAGTCCCAGTATAATAGCAGGCACCACCCTCAGATCTTCCTATTTCTTTGCTGCTCCACAGTCCGATAAGTATCTAATTTTCTCTGTTCAGTGGGTTCTTGTTAAATTTGGTGATTTGTTATTTTTTCCTGTTATATTACATGTATTTTCAGTCTGTATGTACTATATTTATGGTAGACTTGGGGTCCCAGACCAGCTGAAGGCTCTTTTTATCTGTTTGGGGGTCTTTGTTGTACCCCTGTCCTTTCTCACTTTTCTCTCTGTCTTTTAGCCCTACTTGAGGTTTCTGTTTTTTGGTACCTGCTGTCTGGCTCTTCCCTGGTCTTGTTCTGCTCTGTTTCCTCTGGTGCCCCTGTGTTTTTCTGGGGCTCCCTGAAGCTACCTCAGACTCCCCACTCCTGTTGGTGGACCTGTCTGGCCACGACGAGGGAGCGCAGGCCTCAGCGCTACATCTCTCATTGACGGAGGCCATCATGGGGTCCATGTCATCAGCCATGTCTCAAACAATCTTCCAGGCCCTGCTCATGCGTCCAGCGGACGCTCAATTTACTGGCTCCACGGCGGGCCACGTGTGTCCAGCAGGGAACGACAGGGCGTTCTTTGGTTTGCAACCGGAGTTCACCATAGATTCGGATGCGAGTCTCTGCGGCTGGGGTGCCCACTGCGAAGGTGTGTCGATGAGGGGTCGTTGGTCAGACTCCGAGTTCTAGCTCCACATCAATGCGTTGGAACTTCTGACGGGTTTCTTTTGCAATCCGGAACTTCGCAAGGGACCAAGCACATGCATATATTTGCCTCCGCATGGACAAAGTCTCAGCAGTGAGATATGTCAACCAAATGGGCGGCACCCATTCGGTAGTCCTGGAAAGATTGGTGAAAGAATTTTGGGAGCTCTGGCTAACTCGGAACTTGGTGGTCCAAGCGGAATATCTATCAGGCGTACACAATGTCCAGGTGGATTAGAATTCATGGTATCTTTTGAACAACAGCAACTGGAAATTGGATGTGGAGGTGTTCTCAACTGTATCGTCTCTTTGGGGTCCTTTTGTTATTGACCTCTTTACCTCACGGCTCAACGCCCAGCTTCCACTGTTTTTCAGCTGCAGACCAGACACGACGGCAGAGGCTGTGGATGCTTTCCTGCAAGACTGGCAAAGGGATCTCCTGTACATACTCCCCCCCTTCTCCATGATTCCACGCATGCTCATTCAGGCTCGACACCAACAAGCCAAACTGGTGCTTGTGGCTCTTGTTTGGGGGATGCAGTCGTGGTTCCCTCAACTTCTGGAGATGCTGGTGGACTGTCCCAGGCTGTTGCCATCTTTACCAGGCCTGCATCGCGATCCGGCGGGAGGTTGTCACCCTCTGTTGGTGGAAGGATCCCTCCTTCTCATGGCATGGCAGATTTCAGGGGACCCTGGGAAGTCTAGGGCGTTTCAGAGACTACTCAATCATTGTTGGTGGACGCATGGGCCCCTTGAACTAGATGATCATATGGGTCAGCTTGGTAAGCTTGGGCTGGCTGGTGCCTGGCAAGGGACATGGATCTCGTTTCAGCCCCTGTGACAGCAATTCTGGAATTCCTGACTTCTCTAATTGATGCTGGCAGGGCTTACTGAACGATCAATCTGTACAGGTTGGCCATATCTTCAACCCACCGTGGTTTTGATGGTTGCGCCGCAGGCCAGCATCCTTTGGTATGTTGGCTTCTATGCTGCTCCTGTCTCTCGTCCACCTAGGCCACGTTATTCATCTACTTGGGATGTCTCTGTTGTTCTGTCTTTTGTCTCTGCCTGGCCTCCTAACCAGGATCTTTCGTTACGCCAGTTGTCGGCTAAATTGGTTTGTTTCATATGCCACATCTCTTGCAAAAGGAAGGGTGTTGGATGTCTGTGCTTTGGATTTTGATGCCAGATCATACACTCCAGAGGGTGTGACTTTTCAATATTTCCAGACGAACTGAGACTTCTATTAAGTCGGTATCATATCCAGCTTTCCCTTCAACACCGTCTTTTGAGTCTGGTAGCGTGTTTACGCAAATATGAGGATTGTACCAGGCCACATCGTTACTCATCTGTGCCTCAACGTTTCTTGTCTTTTTGTCCTCCTTTTGCTCCAGTTGCGAGCGCTACCAGATGGTTGAAGTGGATTCTGGACCAAGCTGGTATTGACGTTTCTGTTTTTGGAGCGCACTCTGTTAGGGAAGCCTCTGCATCATCGATTATGGCATCGGGCGCACATTTGGAGGAACTTGTGAGGATGGCCGATTGGTTGCGTGAATCAACATTTTGTGAATTTTATTTTCGGTCTATTACTCATGTGTTTTCTGCGGGGGTTGATCAGGTTTAAACTTGCAATATGAGCCTTGGGCTCCTGTTCTTTATGTTTTCACAGCATGATCTGGACCTGTTTGATGTCTCTTTCATCTGCCTTGGAGGAGCATTATCTTGTTGGAGCTGTGGATGTTACCCGTGGTCCGCTACAATGTGGTCCTGTGTTCTCCGTTATGAACGTCTACGTTTCGTTTGCTGATTGATTATGTCTGCTGGTTTCCCGTTTGCTGACTTTCTGTTATGGTGTGTTGCATCTTCAAGAAATAGGAAGATCTGAGGGTGGTACTATTATACTGGGACTTGGCTGGGAGTGGCCTGTGTTACTATGTATGCATTATTTTTCATTCTGTTTTGTATTCTTTGCTGCTATTGGTGGACAGTAAAGAAAGGGATGTGCAATATTCGCCTCCGTGTCTTTCATAAAATCCTGACTTTATGTCATGTAATAGGAAAATCATGTAATTATTGAACACTTTGCACTGAGCAGTCCAAATGTGTGACCTGTGCTGTCCTTAGGATGCCTGGGCTCACACGCATAGTTTAAATTCTCATTTGGACAGCAGCTCGGCCTCACACTGGAGGGAGGTTAGTTAAAGAGCCACCCCATGCCAGAATTCTCCCATTTGTCTAAATATGTGCCAAAGAAATAACTTATCAATAATACTAGAAGTAAACATACTCACATTTGAACTTTGTGCATTAGCTGCATTTCTGCAGGCGTTGTAGCGTCTGCAGTGAGCTCTGACCAAAGAGACAGTGACAGTTACAATCCTCCCGTAACTTTTTGTAGCACTGCTGAATGTATCTCATAGTCAGTCCTCTACAGCAAGGGTTTCTGGGAATTCTATTAGATCATTAACAGCTGAACTACTTGGAGGAACTATTTGGAGGAACTTGTGAGGATGGTTACTTGGACAGTAACCATGACATCATGTACAGCGGAATGTATTGAGAAGTAAGGTGAAACACTGCAGGTTGGGAGGGGCAGTAATGGTGGACTTATGGACCAACAGTAAAAAAAAAAAAACTTTAAATAAAAGATATTATTAAAAACTACCAGCATAATGAACACTAACCTAACCTACACAGTGCATTTTAGGTGTGGGTGCCAGGAATATTGCTTTAGCACAACCAAAACAACAATATCTTTAAATTAAAGGGCTATAGCCATTATAACGTATATAAAGTATCGAAGGTTCATTTTACATAATATTTCGCCTTTAGCTACAATGTGTATTATGTGGCCAGTGTTATAAATGTCGCCATTAACTTTACCTCATAACGTCCTTCAGTACCAATGGCAGTAAGAGGAAAAACTCGTTAATTTAATTATCGCTTGAGCTGATCGAATTACACCATGACGTTTTGATATTAAGAGGGAACTCATTTTTAGAAGTGATAGTAGATAATCTATTACGGCCACTAAGCTTCACACACTTATAGGAAAAGGAAGCTGAATTTGAGTCAACTTTTTGATGCAAAATTACACAGGACGTATTTTCCATGTTGATTTATTTTTCTATTCATTTTTTGCCATGACTAAATCGGTGACAGCCATTTCTTACATTGACTGGCCATAACAGGATACAGTTAGCTTCATGAGCCCAAGAAAGCATTTTTAAACAGAATAATTATTTAAATGGACACTAAAAACAATGTTACTTCTTTAGCACAGTCTATTATTACAGCTCAGTATTTTATTACAGTTAAATGTTATATTTTTAGAATGTCTCTGGGCACCATACGCCATTATTTCTCCAATAGAGCTGTTTAACAAAGACAGGGATTCTCCAACGCACCCTGAGACCGCCCCTTCCATGGCCGCATTGATAGTGCAGAATGTACATTCCTGAATTACTGGTGTCAGTTTTGTCCAACTTGGACGGTGGTGATAGGCTAAGGGGATAGGTTAGTCTCAGCCAATCACTGTGTCAGAAAAGGAGTGGTCTCTTGGGGCAGAACAGAGCCCCAGTTAATTGATAATTGGCTCCCGCATGGCTTGCAAAGGGCAAGCGCATGAAGCTCAGAGACTCCTGGCACCATAACTATTAAACTGAGATGTAGATTTTTATGTTGCTTAGAGTGCACTTTAATAACAGTAAAATTGACAGACTTTCACCACCTGAAATCCATGCATTAATGCCCCAAAACGTGCCCTGCTAGCTCGCTTTTAGGTTGTGATTAGATTTCTTCCCCTTTAAAAGGGCACCATCTACTTTTTATTTGCTTGTTGAAACTGTTCAGTTTTAGGACAGCGGGGGGAGGTCACACCTGTCGTTGGAACTTGATAGAAGGCTTATTTATAAACTTTCAGGGCTTGAGATTCTTGTGGAGTTGGATCGTACTGACGTCCGGAGGGGAAGGTCACTGAAATGCTTGTTTATAAAGGCAGCAGCAGCAACTGGAAAATCCATAAAAGTCTGAAATGATGAAATTAACAAGCTATCTGATCAGGCGATTCAATGCCCGTATGCGCTCACAGTGAGGCCACGCAGGTTCAAGGAGAATGCTGTGTATAGGACAGAAACACTGCTTTTGGAACATTGCGCTGTTTCCATCGATCAATTAGTTTGAACACAAAATGGGAAATATGCAACGCTTTCAGATCTCCCGCTTACACGAGATCTCTATTCAGGACGAAAAAAAACACAAAAGCAATCATTATCTATAAAAAGAAACAAAAAAAATAAAAAATCTAAACTCCTACCGAAGATTTTCAATAACTGAACGATTTGTAAATTCATTTAGAATTCTTCAATGAATCCTGTAGCGTTTATATAGTTTTATAATTAACAAAAACCTAATTATAGGCAGCAGTTTTCCTCTTATTCTTTGTGTTTTAGAGAAACCGCAATATCAAGGTGAACTGTCTTCCCCTTTGATTTTGTTGGTTAATTTCTAAACTTGGTGTCATGAAAGCATCATTTTTCCCTCGGTGACTGATAGTTCAACAGGTGCTCACCGAGTGTTCGAGTGTCAAGTGAACAAGCTGTTTAGAAATGTACAATTTGCAATCCTCTCTAAAATGCTGAGCGAACCCTTCTCAGCTAACAGCATTTTTACCCCTTCCCCACCAAATGAAGTCAGCACGCACTTGTCCTTCACATTAGGATTTAGAACAACTGGATGTACGACAGCCCTGCCAATATTAAAAACAAAAGCTCACGTCTGGTGTGCACATTTGCTTCATTTGGGCCTCGTAACAGATTTCGTTTCCTCGTTAGTGCTCTGTGTTAAAGTCTTGAATGCTAGAGCTTTGAGTTTCTATATTGGTTTAATATACGACTTTATGTATCATTGATAACGTTTATTTTGTTAACAATTCTATGATAGAGTTTATATGTTAAAATTATTTTAAAGAGTTTCTGTGTTGTATGTTGGGGTTTTTATATTAGAGTTTCTTTCTACATACGAGTTCATATTTAGATAAACGTTTCTAATTATTTAATATTATGAAAAATATAAAAATGTTGTCATATTTTGATATTTTTAATATATTTTTATGTATGATATTTAAAAATTTTTTTACATTTTTAAAAAATTATTTTAAAAGTTTATCCAAACATATCATATTATTAAATCAAGGCCTTTGTTAGAATTTGTTTTATTTTAGCTGATAGTTCGGAGTTCTGTGTTAGTGTTCCTATACTAGTGGTCTGTGTAAGAGTTCTATGTTACAATGTTAGTGTTCTGTGTTACAGTTTCCATGGTCGTGTTCTATGTTAGTGTCCTGTGTTAGAGTTTCCATGTTAGTGTTCTATGTTAGTGTTCTGTGTTACAGTTTCCATGGTCATGTTCTATGTTAGTGTTCTGTGTTAGTGTTTCCGTGTTAGTGTTCTATGTTAGTGTTCTGTGTTAGAGTTTTTTCTGTATTAGAGTGTCTATGTTATTGTTTTGTGTTAGTATTTTTGTCAGAGTTTCCATGTTAGTGTTTTATGTTAGAAATTCTATGTTGGTGTTCTCTGTTAGAGTTTCCATGTTATTGTTTTCTGTTAGAGTTCCGTGTTAGAGTTTCCATGTTATTGTTTTCTGTTAGAGTTCCGTGTCAGAGTTTCCATGTTAGTGTTTTGTGTTAGTGTTTTTGTCAGAGTTTCCATGTTAGTGTTTTGTGTTAGAATTTCTATATTAGTGTTTTGTGTTAGTGTTCTCTGTTAGAGATCCGTGTTAGAGATTCTGTCTTAGAGTTCGATGTTATTGTTCATTGGCGATTGCTCCAATTTTAAAACTTTGTACCACTTTTTGATAAGTCTCTGGCATAGTCTCTGGCTCTGCTCTAGTAGTAAGTTCTGTATAAAAACAAAGTAAAGTTAAATTTACAAATAGTCCAAGCACATTCTCTCCGAAGATATTGAAAATGATGTCTTGAAAAATAAGTATTTTATTTGTTACCTTTTCTTTAAGAGAAGCTGTGTAATTACACAGATATTCAGATATCCCTGAACAGAAATACTTATATCTTATTAAATTAAGTAAAACCTGTTCTAAAATCTTTTTGGCAGCCCATAAACCACAAACTATAGAATGTGCTTCTGGCAGTCAAACTTCTCTTTAAATGAATGTCTCTGCTCTTCTTATAGGCATATCATTCTTTCTACCAATTTATGTTGGGATATTATGTCATTCATGTGTTTTGTGTAATGTTGAAAATGTATTGAAATTTTAAAATGTAAAGGGGAAGTCCAGTCAATGTAACAACCGGTGCTTCTTTCAGTGGTTATAGTATGTTATACCATTTTTGTCTGGCCCAATTTCCATACAAGCTCTTGTACGGTATTAAATGCTGTTAGTTTTAAGTGACTGGTTTGTCCTCCCCTGTAGCTCTTCACAGCTTTTTGTAGGATTGGTCATGAAAAATCATGAATTCATTTATTAGTTGTATTAATAGAATCCACTTTGTTGCTTTTTTTTAGCCTGCGGAGTAGTTTTATCGATATCTTTTCATGAATTTAATTACTTGCATATGGGATACACAGTGCTGAACTGTCCCATAAACCTTTGCTAAACAATATGGGATATGTACAGCTTTCCCATTAAGCAAAGCAATCAAGGCTACAGAGTATCGAGCACTGAGAATGAACGTGTGGCTATACATTGTTAGACGTGGCAGACGTGTTCACCACATAAGTGGGTTCTATGGCAAAATAAGTGGTAAAAAGCAAGAATGCACAATGTAGGCCAGTCAGAGTGATCACACAGCTATGAATTTGGAGACGTGACCCACTTTTTAGACACAGTTTTATGGGAATCATTGTATCTTCGTAGAGCTCTGAGCGGTAGACTGCTTTGAGCTTGGCTCAATATTTTCTCTTTGCTATTAGAAAAATCCTGTGGAGCACACGATGCTTTTCCTGAGCCGTCTGCATCATTTGCATGAGAAACCCATGAAAAATGCATGGAGGAAATTGCAGTTGTATGTCTGAGGCTTATTCCATGACATGGAAAATAGGATTAAGTCTAAATGCCACTTTGTACCAATAAAACTCTCAGCTTTTGCACACTTTCACACCATATTTGAGTTGGGACTTCTAATACATGTTTACTCTATCACCCTAATGGTAAAGCATGATCTGTTGCTTGAGGACTGCCATCGAGGTATCTCAGGCATGTATGTACCGCTCTTATGCACTGCAAAAATATATTTAAAAAAATATTTTATATATAAAAAAAAAATGTACAGAAAAAAGGCAGGTGTAGGCGCTCGCTATGATGTGAAAAGGCAGCAGTAAATCTACAAGGATTCCCAAACCTTGCGTAAGATACAGAACAGATGATAAACAATCATACGGGTATGCTCAATCTTAACAATAACCCAATAATGTGTAATAAATGATGTATATACGTACATAATACTCTCTCTGGAGTAAAGTGATTTTGTATTTCGGTACCAAGAAAACCTCAAAATAAAACCGAAATACAACAAAAAATAGTGTAATATGTCTTAAATGGTTTTACAGACAGTTAACTATATAGGTGTCTCACTCACACTTTTATGAGCTACTGAGAGCTCTGCTGTTTAGCTCTTTGATGGTACAATCCCCATCTTGGGATACATGTAGATCCACAATTTTATGTGTCCAGTACGACTCCAGCATATAAAATAAAGCAGAGAGGGTCTAAAAGTGCAATATGTTAAAATATATAAGGTGCACAGAAGCAAAGTATCCTATATACAGGGAGTGCAGAATTATTAGGCAAGTTGTATTTTTGAGGATTAATTTTATTATTGAACAACAACCATGTTCTCAATGAACCCAAAAAACTCATTAATATCAAAGCTGAATATTTTTGGAAGTAGTTTTTAGTTTGTTTTTAGTTTTAGCTATGTTAGGGGGATATCTGTGTGTGCAGGTGACTATTACTGTGCATAATTATTAGGCAACTTAACAAAAAACAAATATATACCCATTTCAATTATTTATTATTACCAGTGAAACCAATATAACATCTCAACATTCACAAATATACATTTCTGACATTCAAAAACAAAAACAAATCAGTGACCAATATAGCCACCTTTCTTTGCAAGGACACTCAAAAGCCTGCCATCCATGGATTCTGTCAGTGTTTTGATCTGTTCACCATCAACATTGCGTGCAGCAGCAACCACAGCCTCCCAGACACTGTTCAGAGAGGTGTACTGTTTTCCCTCCTTGTAAATCTCACATTTGATGATGGACCACAGGTTCTCAATGGGGTTCAGATCAGGTGAACAAGGAGGCCATGTCATTAGATTTTCTTCTTTTATACCCTTTCTTGCCAGCCACGCTGTGGAGTACTTGGACGAATGTGATGGAGCATTGTCCTGCATGAAAATCATGTTTTTCTTGAAGGATGCAGACTTCTTCCTGAACCACTGCTTGAAGAAGGTGTCTTCCAGGAACTGGTAGTAGGACTGGTAGTTGAGCTTGACTCCATCCTCAACCCGAAAAGGCCCCACAAGCTCATCTTTGATGATACCAGCCCAAACCAGTACTCCACCTCCACCTTGCTGGCGTCTGAATCGGACTGGAGCTCTCTGCCCTTTACCAATCCAGCCACGGGCCCATCCATCTGGCCCATCAAGACTCACTCTCATTTCATCAGTCCATAAAACCTTAGAAAAATCAGTCTTGAGATATTTCTTGGCCCAGTCTTGACGTTTCAGCTTGTGTGTCTTGTTCAGTGGTGGTCGTCTTTCAGCCTTTCTTACCTTGGCCATGTCTCTGAGTATTGCACACCTTGTGCTTTTGGGCACTCCAGTGATGTTGCAGCTCTGAAATATGGCCAAACTGGTGGCAAGTGGCATCGTGGCAGCTGCACGCTTGACTTTTCTCAGTTCATGGGTAGTTATTTTGCGCCTTGGTTTTTCCACACGCTTCTTGCGACCCTGTTGACTATTTTGAATGAAACGCTTGATTGTTCGATAATCACGCTTCAGAAGCTTTGCAATTTTAAGAGTGCTGCATCCCTCTGCAAGATATCTCACTATTTTTGACTTTTCTGAGCCTGTCAAGTCCTTCTTTTGACCCATTTTGCCAAAGGAAAGGAAGTTGCCTAATAATTATGCACACCTGATATAGGGTGTTGATGTCATTAGACCACACCCTTCTCATTACAGAGATGCACATCACCTAATATGCTTAATTGGTAGTAGGCTTTCGAGCCTATACAGTTTGGAGTAAGACAACATGCATAAAGAGGATGATGTGGTCAAAATACTCATTTGCCTAATAATTCTGCACTCCCTGTATATATATATATATATTTTTTTTTTTTTCATAATTCTTAATTTTATTGAGGCATGTGATTTATACGGTACAGCAAATGATAAAGTTAGTATAACAAGAAAACACAGCATAAGATAGCATAGAGTTATACACCTACATAGATCAGCCTCATTTCTTTTTTTGGTAGTGACAGATAAACATGCTAAGTATATCTGTTAGCTTTTAAGTAAGAACATGGTTTGTTAACACGCTGATGAATATGTCAGTAGAGAATTGGGAGAAAAGCAGAGAAATCAGGTTATACTAACTGACATGGAATAGAGTGTAAGTACACCCCCAAGGCCCCTGTAGTAGGTTGTTAGAGAGCAAGGCCCCAATTAGAGATCAGAACCACATATTATCATAAACTTAGAAATCATCAGGCAAAATATGGGTATCTGCACAGATGTGTATATGGTAGCAAGAGTCACAGTCCCCTTTTAGCCTATGCCCCTCTGGGGTAGCTCATGGCTCTGCCGTGTTGGATCCCAGTTGGAAGCCAAGATGTCATGCTGCTGCGGAATAGTACCCCACTGCATTTCTCCCCCTTCTCCGTTTCCAGTGTGTAACCTTGAGGAGTGTGGGCGGCCAGGACAGAAGGGGTCAAGGGTTGCAGCCTAACAGCAAGCTTCACACAGAGGGAGTTAAAGGTATGCTTCAGACGTTTCTGCCACAGCTCCAGGAAGATTTCATCTTGCGAGGAGGGAAATTCAGCGGCCTCCCTGGAGAAGGTTGCCTGATGCACTGCTTCAGCCATTTTATAGAAAACTTGTGGTTGATGCCAAAGGATGATGGTACCGTGGGGCTGCAGAGTCGCAGTAGTGGTAGGGGCCTCAGATGGGTGGGACGGGGCCAGGTTCACATAGTGCTGGGAGTCTAGCATGGTACAGTCAGGCAGGATAGCAGGGTATCAGCCGTCCACTCTACTCACCGCCCAATTAGGCCTCATTTGCGTGCAAGCCTCTCCTCGGAGCCAGTACCCCCTTGTGTCTAGGACCCCAGCTTCTAGTTGCCAGGTGGGGGCAAGTTCAGCTTTCTTAGGTTGAAAATCATAAGGTTACTGGAGCGGCTCTCCCATACGACTGTTCAGCATGGCAGTCAGGCCCCTATCCCACAAAATAAAATTTAGATGTTAAATCAGTTTCTCTTGCATGCAAAAAATTTTATGCTTATATATTTTAAATTGTAAAGAAAGGTGGTGAATTAGTTAATCACGTTGGATTTGCAAGAATTAGCACATTTTGCTTTAATCTGCATTTTCCCCAGGGAACCCAAGATATACATATAAAATACCTCTATCGAAAATGAGAATGAATTCCATACCGACGTTAAAATTTATTTTTAATATAGAACTTTTACGGCCTTAAATTACTTATGAAACCAAGTCAAACATAAGTAATTTTAATTAGAAATTCAATTTTATATTTTTAGAAGAGTTTGTAGAGGACTCAGCCAACCTGGACAATATTCTTGTTTTAGAAAAATTAACAGCCAATATTCTGGGTATTTTTGTGTTCAAATTTCCATGATAGAAACTGCTAAACCTTCAGCCATCCACAAATTTATATAATTTTAAATATTGATTTTCTGGATTTTAGACAGATGTACACAGGAACAATTATGGATTTGTGGTTCTGAACCTGGAATTCTTCAGAGAGTGAAAGCTCATCTGAGTAAATTCATGTTCTCTGCCTACATTCATACATACGTCATTCAGACTCACAAGAACAAAACATCCAACTACCAACCAATCTACGACTGTCCCATTTAAACTAGGTCATAACAAGGTTAGGCAACCTTCTGCCATTTCCTGTGAGGGTCTCAACACATTTCACATAGTAGGACTGCCATTTCCTGTGAGGGTCTCAACACATTTCACATGGTTGGACTGCCATTTCCTGTGAGGGTCTCAACACATTTCACATGATAGGACTGCCATTTCCTGTGAGGGTCTCAACACATTTCACATGATAGGACTGCCATTTCCTGTGAGGGTCTCAACACATTTCACAAGATAGGACTGCCATTTCCTGTGAGGGTCTCAACACATTTCACATAGTAGGACTGCCATTTCCTGTGAGGGTCTCAACACATTTCACATGGTTGGACTGCCATTTCCTGTGAGGGTCTCAAAACATTTCACATGATAGGACTGCCATTTCCTGTGAGGGTCTCAACACATTTCACATGATAGGACTGCCATTTCCTGTGAGGGTCTCAACACATTTCACAAGATAGGACTGCCATTTCCTGTGAGGGTCTCAACACATTTCACAAGATAGGACTGCCATTTCCTGTGAGGGTCTCAAAACATTTCACATGATAGGACTGCCATTTCCTGTGAGGGTCTCAACACATTTCACATGATAGGACTGCCATTTCCTGTGAGGGTCTCAAAACATTTCACAGGATAGGACTGCCATTTCCTGTCAGGGTCTCAAAACATTTCACATGATAGGACTGCCATTTCCTGTGTGGGTCTCAACACATTTCACATGATAGGACTGCCATTTCCTGTGAGGGTCTCAACACATTTCACATGATAGGACTGCCATTTCCTGTGAGGGTCTCAACACATTTCACAGGATAGGCCTCTTTCTTTTACTAAAAGTCAACACATTTTACAGCTTCTTTCTGGAAGAGACTGCACATTTAACAAGAAAGCTATGCTTCTTCCTCTGATGGATGTTATGCATTTCACAGGACCGACTTGTTTCTTTCACCGAGAAACTTTATTAATCATACATGATAGGACTGCATCTTTCACTGAGAGACAATGCATTTTACAGGACAGAGCTACATGATTGGTCTGCTTCTTCCTCTAAGGGTCCCTACACAGTTCACAGGAAACGTATTTTACATGACATGTGCATAGTCGCCTCTGTGGCATATGCTTAAAGCCAACACCAATCCCCATAAAAACACTGACACCATATTTTTTTTGTTAAAAATTAGCACAGCTTTCATTGAGAAGAAGTTTTAACAAGTAAAATTAAGGTCATTGTCAACACCATGCCAACATTAACATTTAAATCCTGCATCCCTCCTTTATACAATTAAACCCCCCGACAATGACCCAATCTTACATAAACAATAAATCCCAACAACATTATAACACCATATAATTAACGTTGAACACATAACCATTGCCACCAAGGGCATCCATTTTCACAGTTCCACAATTGTAGGGGTATACCGAGATACCCCTACATGCCCAGGTTCTGAGCTACCAATGAGCCCGAACCTACCAAACCTATTTTCCCTGTACTAAACATTTTACCCCATATCAATCCGACCTAATGCTAGCACTAGGGGAAATAGCTCTAGAAAAGCTAAATTGCGAATAAGAGTGCTAGCCTTCAATTCCTCTGGCCATGCTCCTGCACACCATTGCCCCAAAACGTAAGCCCCAAAACTGCTGAATCCCGAAAAAAGACCTGCCCATTAAACTCATGGAGAAAAACCACCCAGATATCGAAATCAGCTTTCATGGATACCGTGACCCATATGAAATGATGAGGGGACACCACCTCCAGTGACCTTTGCAAAGAACCTGTTGCCCTAACATTATCCCGGGAGGTGACACACTACACTCCTGTAACCTGTCAGGGGGAAATCATGGAGTGCCGTCCGTCATTGGAAAGAGAGGACCCAGCTGCTGTTTGTCTGGACATATGCCTACCATCTGCCACCCTCCTTCTGCCAACCAAACCTGTACTGGGGCCGACCTCCGGGGAAACCCTTGGGCTAGCAAAAGTTGGAGCAACGGTGATGTCTCCGCTCTTCCACTCCAAGTAGCACTTCCAACGTTACTAGATCCTGCTGCAAAGCCTGCCATTCGTCCTGCCTCATTCCTGCGAATAGGTCTCTGGCCCGAACGGTGCAGCCCTTCTGCGAATGCCCAGCTGCATCTGAAACAAGATAGTCACCTCCCAAACGCTCAGCTGCATGCGAAAGGCCGCATTCGCGAACAGAATGTTAGGTAGTTTTTGTACCTGTAGGTTTGTGGCCCGAACATTCGGTAGTTTTCATACCTCTAAGTTCGCAGCCCAAACATTTGGTAGTTCCCATATCTCCTGGTTCGCGGCCCGAACGTGCAGTCAAAAGGGAATCCTCCTGTTCGCGGGCCGACCGTTCAGTCAGAGCCTCATTCCTGTTGCTATTACGCGAATGTGCGGCCGCACGCCGATGCCTACCTACGAACTCCTACACTCCCGGTTTTGAAGTCAACATCCTCACCAACACTGCCAGGGTCTCCAGATGGGCTCCGCTGTCACCTCGTACCAGGCACCGTGCTAGAGCACAATCTCTGAGGGGGCCTGGTTCTCCGAGCAGGCCTCAGCGCTGGCAAAGCATCACCTAAACGGCCCTGCAGCCACTCAACGCCTCTCTCCTGCACAGTTGCCCTGACTCCTGCTAGCCAATCTTCCATCCTGAGCTGAGAAAACCTGCAAAGGGGACAAAAGGAAAACACTACACAAAAAACTGTCACAACAACAAGTACGTGCAGCTTAATTAAAATGTCCCTTTAACCTAAAATGGCCACTTTATATATGGCCTGGTAACTCCACCCACAATGTTATTGTTTAACCAATCCCACACACCCAAGTCACTATATGCCTGTCTCCTGGCAATGTAAAGGCCCGATCCCCTTAGCTACGCTTGTACACGGGCTACAGGACAGACGTCTTTCTTCCTGTAAGGGACTACATATTTAATAGGATAGGCCTGCTTCCTACTCTTAAGTACTTTATTCATCTCACAGTGAAGCCTGCTGTGTCCTTTGTAAAATAAGTTGATATAATAAATATTTTTTACAACATTTTTCACTGAAATACAGCAGAAAATACACGTTTACATAATTCCCTGACACGTATGAAGGAGCGTCTTGCCGATACGTCGTGGAGTAAAAGATTATTTCTGATCCATGTTAATCTAGAGCGCATGTTGTTTTACCAGACTTCTTCATTTTTCGTATAAATTAGCAGATTGGAAAAGATAAGATGGATGTTACGCAGAATTTTATTAAAAAGGCTGATTGAATAAACTGGAATGCACCTTTAAAAGGCTTTCCTTAAAGTAAATGCATTAGCACTGAGAAGCTGTAATCTCCATTTCTTTCCTCTTTCTATTGATTTTTAGTGCTTGATTTCATTTTGCTACCTCCAGCATGGATATCGCTGGAAATGATTCTGCTCAGTTTAGCATCTGTTTTCAGTCACTCAGGGACCCTTCTTCTGTTTTTCTACATTGTATTTGTTAGTTATCCATTGCTGCCTTGGCTTGGCAGGTTCCTTATTTAACTTCTGGACACAATGTTTTTATTTTTAATTAATGAGAATTATTAGCTAAACAGTGAACCTACCTGCTAAATGTATTTCAAGGTAAGTGAGTCAGAATTAAAATCTAATATAGCTAAACTGGAAAAATAATTTCAGCCTAAGATGGAAAAAATCTCCCACGTTACGGATGTGAAAGTTGTTCCATATATGTAGTATATGTCCAACTTGCACATGTCATTGATTTAATTCATTCATAAAAAAAATGAAAATAAATGAAGCTACGCTCTGTGGTACGGGCACTGTGGTACGGGCACTGTGGTGTTAATTAACGAGGGAAAAAACTAACGTTATTTGTGTTGTTAGTGAATAAGGATAAGTGTGTAAATCTGCCATGGACTGTACAGCTTTAAATAACAAACTACCAAACCCATAAAAGCCTGCTGCTTCGAGGTTTATGGGATACGGACTGAAATCCCCGAAAGATATGAAATAAATTAAATAATGTTAAATAAATGAGAGGTTTCAGGTCTCGCAGCCCAGCATCGTGAGAATCTGCATCTAACACTCGCGGCCCAGCATCGTGTGAATCTGCATCAAACACTCGCGGCCCAGCATCGTGTGAATCTGCATCAAACACTCGCGGCCCAGCATCGTGAGAATCTGCATCAAACACTCGCGGCCCAGCATCGTGTGAATCTGCATCAAACACTCGCGGCCCAGCATCGTGAGAATCTGCATCAAACACTCGCGGCCCAGCATCGTGTGAATCTGCATCAAACACTCGCGGCCCAGCATCGTGAGAATCTGCATCAAACACTCGCGGCCCAGCATTGTGTGAATCTGCATCAAACACTCGCGGCCCAGCATCGTGAGAATCTGCATCAAACACTCGCGGCCCAGCATCGTGAGAATCTGCATCTAACACTCACGGCCCAGCATCGTGAGAATCTGCATCAAACACTCGCGGCCCAGCATCATGTGAATCTGCATCAAACACTCACGGCCCAGCATCGTGTGAATCTGCATCTAACACTCGCGGCCCAGCATCGTGAGAATCTGCATCAAACACTCGCGGCCCAGCATCGTGAGAATCTGCATCAAACACTCGCGGCCCAGCATCGTGTGAATCTGCATCTAACACAGAACTTTTAAAAGAAAGTGTACTTTATTTGATAATATTAATGAATTTATTGAATTACATTTTTCATTTATAACAACTGTCATTATCCGTATAATGCTTTCCAGCCTGGAATAGTTACTCAGATTTCCTTGGGAAGAAATAAAATGTTTATTTATTTATTTTACTTTAATTATACTCAATGTCATGGAGTGAAAGGATAAACACAAATTGTCACATTATTGTGTTACATTATTTGAATTGTTTGAGTGCCAGCGAATTGAGTAATAAATAGCAAAGCCACATATTGCTCACCCTCTGGCACTAGCTGGGCCAATTATGGAGCTGAATCACATCATGATTACAATCTAGTGATGTCACATTTATTTATATTTCTTTGTTGTTGTAAGAATGAAGTTAAAAGTGCCCAATCGGTGCCTGGAATAGAGAACTGAGGCAATATCTATCTATCGGTCTTTCTCTGTCTGTCTGTCTATCTATCTGTCTCTGTCTGTCTGTCGGTCTGTCTCTGTCTGTCTATCTGTCTCTGTCTGTCGGTCTGTCTCTGTCTGTCTATCTGTCTGTCTCTGTCTGTCTGTGAGTGGGACCAGGATATACTTGAAAACAAGAGAAATCTCAATGTATCCTTAATGGTAAAATATTTTAGAAATAGATAAATCTGTCTAGTTATCTGTCTGTCTATCTATCCAGTCATACAAATCTGCCCTTTACCCTGGGAATCTTCCCATGTACACAGAGACCCCAGGAATCTCCCTATTTATGTTGACAATCTTTACCCATCATTTAGTCTAACACCCCACGAATCTACCCATTCACAAGGAGAAACTGGAAATGGAGCCTTGAGAATTCTAGGGGTAATTATTATTTATTAACAAGCTTACTAGCTAAGTAACTAACTAACTAACTACCTGACTACCTGACTGACTAATTACATGACTATAGATCTTCATTCCTTCATTTCCTTGAAATAGTAAGATGATTCACATCAAGGAATAGAATCGCAGTAAAGATATTACCGATAACGCTAAATTCACAAAACATTGCTCTGGTAAAGCCTGTAACATAGAACACGGCGGGGACTGTGGATTAAAGGGAAGGTGTCACCATTCTGGAAACGGATACATGTATCAACCGGACAGCTTGGAAAAAAAATTCCTGCTTCCTAAAATGTGTACGTACCCCTGTTACTAGCTTGTGTCAAATCTAACCGTTAATGATATTAGCCAGAAAGTGGAGGGCAAAAAGGCTATAAATGTTGATGATACAGTCTGTTTGATGTTCGTTATTTCAACTGTCCTAAATCTGATGGGATAGTCAGAATTTGGGTACCATGATACATACCCCCTGTGTTGATGTGATTATTTATGTTATGATGTGTCTTTGCGTGTTTAAACGACCCACACTGTCACTTGGGAGCCATTCCCCATTCTACTCATCTCACGTGGTGGTCAGTCACAAGGTCTGTGTATATAAATACGGAAATATCGGGGGTTAATTAGAAGTTGTTTGCTAGTAGACTTGTGCACAAATCCCTTTCAGCTGCCTTGAACGAATCAAATGCCTGTCAACCTATGGATGAACGAATCAATGCTTTAGGTAAATCAGAAATGATTTGTCTTTCCATAGATTGACAGGTATTTGACCCGTTCAGCACAGCTGAAAGGGATTTGTTCACAACATGTAAACATTCTTAGGAGGACAGTGTTCTGCGTCGGTAATGACACCAGAAATATGCAGGAATACAAATTAAAAGGATTCTATAGTGCCAGGAGCAGCACCCCCCGGGGCACTGAAGGGGTTAATACCCCCTTCGCACTGGGTCAGGCTCCTCCCACGCTCCTCCCCATCAACATCAGCCGGCCACGCTTACTTTAGGATTTCCCCATAGGAAAGCATTGATCAATGCTTTCCTATAGGGATTCCGGTAACGCTGGAAGTCCTCATGCATAATGTGAGAACGTCCAGCGTCATTTAGGCATCCAAAAGTCGTCTAAGCACCCAGAAGTCCCTCTAGTGGCTGTCTGATAGACAGCCACTGATAGACAGCCACTAGAGGTGGAGTTAACCATGAGAGGTAATTATTGCAGTTTCTCAGAAACTGCAATAACTACCACTGTAGGTTCAAGAAACATGAGACACTGCACCCAGACCACTTGAAGGAGCTAAAGTGGTCTTTGTGCCTATATTGTCCCTTTAAGAAACGGTCAAGCGTTTACCATCAAGATATCTTTCTTAATTATCCTTCTCAGTTTAGATGAATTAATTCATAGAAATTTATGCAATCTCTACCTTGCTCTTGAAGGCACCCATAGTATTTTTAATATAACCTACGGTAAATGACATAATATTTAATAAAAGAGAGGTTATTTGCTAAACTCGGAGTTCTGGAAGAGGAAAAAATGCAATGTCATATTTCAGTGCAAAATAATCTAAAAGTAAAATCTTCTTCTTACCTGTGCCTCGATTTACAGTTACATTTCCCAACAATTGCTGGTTTAGCGAATAATCCCCAAAGTGTCAGATTTGCCGTGGTAATTACAAATGCTTTTAGAATAGGATTGGCTTTTACATGCATTACGGATACGCAGGTTTGCTGCACTAGCCGTAACTTAAAGTATAGAACCGACCTAAGTACGATTATAATGGATCCGCTGTAAATGGAGCAATAATGCTGCTGCTGCTAACGTTTATACAGATGCTGAGTGATAGTGCAATATATAAGCCAATCCTATGAAAAGAGATCATAAACAGATATTTTTCTTCATTCTTTACATGCTGAGTATCTCTGCTTAGCAGATTGAGAAATCTCAATATATATTATTTTAACACTTTGACAACCAGAGTGCTGAGCAAAAAAACCCAAAGAATAGAAATGTCCTTCCAGAACTAAAATAACAAATAGGGAATTGTGGATTATTGATAAGGGAACATGAAATTGTCGGCCAAAATATTTTGCAAGACAACTAGCTGACTTGGAGAATTTTTGTAATTCTGCTATTTTGACTGTCATTTTGAAAAAAAAAATGTATATATTAGGAAATGATAGGATTGCGTACTATACATGTACATTTATAACAATTGGATGTGAAAGGGCGCAGGAAAGCGTGGATTTGAGTGGAGTGGTACAAGATAACAGAATTTATTTAGGCTGAGGGTGATGGGAGTTGTTATCCAAGAACAAGCACATAGTGACGACTGCCCATACTTCTTCTGTCTGTTCGTTTGTCCATCTATCCATCCTCTGCGCTCCAGAAACCGTCCCCTGAAGGTCAGCTTTATCCCACCCGTCACTGAACTCAGCGGCCCCCTGCAATACTCAGCACTGTCTTTGGTATAATAATGATTAAAATAGATTAATGTAAGATTTTAATGCAACAAATATCAGATCAGGGCAAACTGAGTTTAGTGAATAAAGTTCTCTGGCTTCTTTAATGTACAACCCCCATCCACTGCCTAAAAAAAGCAGGTGAGTCATGTAAAAGCATTTGTACATCTCACTTATACACAGATGTCCTCACGTTAGGCTACGCTGATTATAGGAATGTTCATAGTGTCTGTAAATACAAATGGGTTATTGTATAGAACCTTATAAAACGAGCACCTCTCTGAGGGGTACGTTTAATAGATTTTATTAGGAAGGGGTGCAGGGTGCGTATAAACGATACTCGCTGGAATTTGAAATAGCTAATGAGATATATTACTAATCTCAGTATTATCAGACTATGTGAAGGGTAAGGAAAGTGCTAATGTTAATGTTCTCATCAAAGCCCTGTGTGAACGAGCAATTTAGAATATTAAATATGGCGCATTCAGTTCTTAGTATGTGTGTTTAAGCAAATGGTCTCTGGCAGCTGTTAGATTGTCTGAACATCCAGTCTGTAGCTTGGGCCTAGTGAGCGAGGGTCCAACCACTCCAAAAATGTCCATTAATAAAGTATGTTGGGTTAAATACTGCCTGTATTACTTTTATTATTCCCTGGTACAATAAGTCTGCATGCCTCCCGTGTGTCCCAGTTTAGGAAGGACTACCCCTATTTTGAAACCAGTTACCACTGTTTTTGTATTGTGTCGTGAAGTCCCCTCTTTTCTATGAGCTTGGTATTGTTCATGCATTTGAATGTAAAATATAGCATTACAGCAAAAAACACAAAATACTTATTTTTCCAAACTCCATTTTCAATAATATAAATGGTTACCAGACTTATAAAGTCTATATAATGTGCTAGAATAGCTCAGCTCATAAGCACCCCCATAAGTAGCCACAACCCCACACCTAAAATCTGTTATTTTGAGAGCTATGTGTAGCATGCTCACCAAAGACTTTCATGAGATTTGTGCTTCTACGGTGGTTGGGATTTGGCTGAGCCTGTAAGTCTGGTACAATATGTCAGTACTTGGACGTCCATACAAACTGTCTATATAGACTCTGCTCTATTTTGAAGAATGCACGAGATGGCTAGTGGCAGCCATGACTGATAAAAATGGCCGTTCCATGGCCCCAGGCGTCTGATTAGGCTTTGGCACTGCCATCTCAGCTCAGACATGTCAAACTGAGAAAAGCTAGCTTTTCCTTTACATTTGATGCAAACGTAAATAGACACAATAAAAATGTAATGAGCGTTTGATGTATGGGCACAATATGTGACTCACACAGCCTGCAATTGTTAATCTCATATTCCAAGATTTCACGCATTTGTTCTTTCTTATCTGCATTACAGGAACTATTTACATATACAGTCATTTTTTTATTTATCACCGAATATGCAAACATTCTCTTTCATTCCGAACCATAGTCCTGGGACTTACTCCCATGAGAGTTGCCATAACTACAAGTGTCTCTCTTTCAGAGGACCTGACCCTAATTTGTTCTCTAATCCTAATTTCCCTCTTTATTGGAAGCGCTAAATGTTTTGTGTGTCTGGGAAGGTATACTAAATTACATTTTGGCAAATTAAATCTAAATTGATGGTGAAATTGTGAATAAAATAGCTGATTTGTAGAAATTCTCCAACTCATCTCTACTAAAAACATGGTTAGATAAGCCTTTAAGGGACACTCTAAGCACCAAAACAACTTTAGTTTAATGAAGCAGTTTTGGTGTATAGCTCATGTCCCTGCAGTCTCAATTCTCTGCCATTTAGGAGTTAGATCACCTTTGTTTCTGTTCATGCAGCTCTAGTCAAACCTATCCTGGCTGTCACTTACACAGCCTGCTTGCAAACATGGTATCAGATCGTATTTAGTTTAGAAGTTTTTATTCCCTGCAGTGTAAATTGAACTTTAATCTCACACATGAGACTCCTACAGGCTTTAGCAGGCTATTAACAGAACAGGAGATAAGACATTCTAAATCAACTAATTGTGCAATAAAGGCAGTTTAAATGTTTAATCTCACTTTACAGAAAGTGTTTATGAAGAATGTGTAAGTAACATGCAGGGAGGTGTGACTAGGGCTGCATATAAAAAGGGATTTATCTCCTAAATGGCAGTGAATTGAGCAGCGAGACTGCAGGGGCATGTTCTATACACCAAACCTGCTTCATTAAGATACAGTTGTTTTGGTGCATAGAATAGCCCGTTAATTTTACCATTCAATATAATTTAGTAAAATTCAGAGTTTAGTTACTAGCCCTGTGCATATATAACAGATCTTCACATCAACAGAACTTGTAATAAGCTGTCTTTAAACCACAATAAATGTGTTTAGAAATCAGTCTGTGTAAATATACTCTGGCCTTCTTCTAAATCACTTTTCCACAAATGGCAAGCGCTAGGAACCTAAAATGTCCTCAAATAGCCCTTTCCCTGGACTACACCACAAATTAAAGTGTTTATCTTTGTGCATATAAAATGTTTGAAAATGGTTCATTAATATATGATTGTAATGTGTCATATTATCACTGAGAGTAGAAATATTTCACATTTCTTTCAACATCAAATTTTTTTTTTTCCCCCAAATTCATAAAATTATCTACATTTTTCTTTCTGCTCAGATTTTATTAACCATTATAATGAAACTGCCCCTGAAATACCTCTCAGCCCTCTCGTTAATACCCCATGGGGTACTGTCCCACACGCTGGTGAAGTGTCATTTATAATCTGTGTATTTACAATTAGTGAGCATCGTTTTATGATTATTATATATAAGTAAAGTAAAAGGAAGATATGAAGGTAAAAAAACAACTAATGTGTATATAATAAAACCAAGACTATTATTATACACAAAGTGCATGTTTACAAACATGACCGAACATTGATGCCAAATTCTGTCTAGTAAGTGAAGTGATATCCATGGTACTTGTAAATATCTAAAAATCCTCCTTCTGTCTAAAATGGCTGCCACATCTTTCCCATGAGGCTTTACAGCAGCGAAACGATGGCTAACATGACCCCAGGCCATCCAAATAAGTAGCTGTAGATATTTGCGTCATAATACGCTAAGCCATCTGACCATTAGCCAATTTCATGTTGGCCAGCCTTTGTGGGGTGTGGTGCTGAGATTCGGACATGGATTAGCTGGCCAGTCGTGGCATTTTATAACATTTGTTACACTTTATACTATTTTCTTGATATTAATTGCTCCACTGTTTCCGTGTTGGTATCTGTCAGTCTCTTTCCGCATATTGATACGACAGACCTGCCCTGTTCATGCTCTATATTAGGGAGAGACACCCAAGTAGTTTGATGTTCGTTTGCCAATCCTTGAGCCTCTGTTAGCGTTGTATATTTGTGTAATCTCTAAAAAGCGAAGTGTTTTTTTGCTATCGCAGGCCCTCGCTTCCACGCTTGTTTTATAGAATGCTTATCTGTTTGTTTTCTCCGTCCCACTGTTTGCCCCTTTGTATGTGTCTGCGTCTATTTGGCTCACTGTTTGCATAAAATGGATACGGCGTACAATTTACAGATGAATCCCATGAATACTAATCTTGGACTACCCTTGACCTCCAGGTCGTGTAAAGATCAAATTCAAACCGTTTAATATTTTCCTTTTGCAGATCAATAGAAGCATAAATTCTCTCTCAATGACAACTATAATTTCCAACAGATCTATAGAGGGGACGGGTGGGTGTATTTCTAGGGCAAAGCTGTTTTCTTGCCAGTGAAAAAGCAAAGCAAACATTTTGTTCAACTTTTTACAATTGAATATCTTTGGCCTTTTATTATGGTTCTGAGAAGCTATTTTGAGCAGATGCTGTCATATAAATATCTTTTCTTGTTCCACTCTTACCCTCCTTGTGAAAAGGACAGGGGACCTATTGAAAATTCAGCTTTATCTCTTTCAGGAGAGTTCAAGTATGGGTCGAACAATCGATTTCAGCCTTTTTTTTTTTTTAACGTTTCCTGTCGCTATTTTGCCCAGATCAGCAATGAACGTAAATGGGAAATACATCATCTACCTGATATATGTGTACATATAATATGTTTCTATTTTGTTGTGTATATTAAACACACAAGTGCTTTTTTTTAGCGATGCGTTGGGATTATCTGAAAGGAAAGGGGGTCACATTTTGAGCGTGACACCCATTTACTCTGAAAATAAAACTGAAAAAAGCTAATGAAATAGCAGAGCCAACAAACTGTCTGACTACAAAACAAAAGGATATATGTCACTTGTCCCTAAAACCGTACACATTCAGGAATGTAGAAATTGGTACAGCTTGATTTTGACAATAATGCTCCATTTCAGATGTTTCTGTCATCCGTAAAAAAAAAAAAAAAATGAAATTAAACCATTAATCTGGCTGGATTTTCCACTCCGCAGAGCAATTTGTTTAGGACTGACTAAAATGAAGTGGAATGTGCCGTTTTTCTGCTCTGTGTAAATTCTGTTTTTGTGATGAAATGGGATCAGTTTGAAAAGACGAGACAATGAACATTGCAGAGTCAGATAAATAAACCGCCGTAAAGTGGGGAGTTCTCATAGCTGGCACTAAAGGCTGCAGGGGGTAGTGGCCAAACACACACAGAGAGATTCATTTACAGATAAAACAAAAGAAACTGTACAAATAAATGTAAAAACAAGGAATATATATTTCGGTTTTCCAACATTTGGGCATTGTCATAGCGGGGGGGAAGAGGTTACTACAGAAAGCAAACAATACTAAAACAAGATAAACGCTACGGTGTAGTACTAATACATTTAAAAACAAAAACATACAGTCGGTGCACAGTGGGCGATTAAAATGGACCATCGATTTGGGAGTGAATCTGCATTTTTTACTTTACGAATGTTCCTTCCCCTTTCTCTCTTATGCTTTCTCTCTCTCTCTCTCTTTTGCAAAATATAAAAGCTGATCTGATAAATATTAATTTGAACCATCATAATGTATTTGAAAATTCCAGCTAAAATGTCACCACATGGAACATTAATGTAATATTTCAAGTCCCTGAGAGCAATACTCACATTGATTGCATTTATTTCACTCTCGGGAGGAGAAATAATTCTTCAATGTGGGACACATCTGGTAGCCAAAGATGCAAACGGAGAGAAGAGAAATGCAAAATTTACAGAAAAAAAAAAAATAAACAGCAACAACATCCTGCAATTTATATTTACAGAAGCATCACTTTTTTTTTTTATTCTGTTAAACTGAGTCGTTTGTTTGCTCATTTGCATAATTTTGGTAAATAGAGGAAAAAGCAAAAACAAAAAGACAAAGCACACAACAAAACAGGGAAGATGTTTGTATCTTTTGGCATTAAAAATAATAGCGTCATCAAAATTTCAAAGAGAGAATATTTTATTAGGATTGATTTATTGGAAACGTACATAATCAGTGCTGGAAGAACCGAAGTGACAATGACACAAACATCAGGTTCCCAAAAAGTATGTTTTGTAACGGAGGCTTCGAATGTGCCGGTGGGCAGGTTGTGGGATATAGTGGAGGGGACAGAGGAAAGAGGAGAAGTGAGACATTGTCTGTCTGGAGTCCCATAAAACAGATCTTCCCCATGTCATTAAGATTATTGATGTTCATTACGCAGGGCGTCAATGTGTCTTAGTGCAAATGAAACGAAATCTGAGTCAAATTGTGACCCTGAGCCCAATACAAAGCCACAAAACTGAGATTTTCCTGCTGTCTCGCTGTTTTTCATTTTACCTTGTTTAAATTAAGAGTTCATTGCTGTGCTAGGCTGCCTTGGTCGTTTCAGCTTTTGATGGACTGCAACTCTCATCACTCACAGCAGGCATGTCTGGTAGTCTTTCTCTGGCCCCTGGCTGTATCAGGATTTGGCAAAATGTTGTACATTTAGTGCATAGATTGCTGGGAGTTGTAGTTGTGCCAGCACTTTATGTAACATAAGTCACAGTTCCCTAAACTGGTACATTGCCACACTAATAATTGTCACATGTATACACATAAACAATTATCCCAGACACCCCGTAAAATTGCCCACCCCATGTTCCAAAATGGAAATGCCTCTACCCTCCCCCTCCCATACGTTCCCCCCCACATATTCAGACAAACAGATACACATGCAGACACACACATAGACACACACACATATATACAGACACACCCATACAGGCACACATACATACAGACACACACATACATACAAACACACACATACACACACATACAAACACATGCATACAGACACACAGACATACACACAAATACATACAAACACACATACACATAAATACAAACAGATACACACACAGAGACACATACATACAGACAAACATACACATACACACACACACATACATACAGACACATACAAACAAACACACAAATACATACACACAGAGACACATACATAAAGACACATACATACAGACACACACACACACATAGACACACACATACAGACACACACACACACACAGACACATACATACAGACACACATACAGACACATACATACAGACACACATACAGAGAAACATTCATACAGACAAATACACAAACACACACACATTCATGGGCAGGTCAGTCACTTCCTCCCAGTGTCTGACATCATCCCAGGGGGCCCGGTCGTGCTGTTAAAGCACCATAGCGCTGACCGGGCCCCCTGGAAATACATTGCCATCGGGTGGCCCTAACAGCATAGGGCCACCCGATGGGCCCCTGAACATGCGGCGGTTTTACCACGCAGGCCAGGGCCACGTTACATAGCCGGCGGGCAGCGCGGTTGAAGGGGTCCGCAGGGCGACTAGGCCCCATGGAGTGATCCTGAGACCGCGGTAGTTCCACCACTGCTTAAAATGAAGGTGTTGGAAGAAAGCATGTGTCACATGGGTAATACCGTATTTCCCCGAAAATAAGACCTACCCCGAAAATAAGCCCTAGCTGGATTATCGGGGTGGGCTGCAATATAAGCCCTACCCCGAAAATAAGATCTAGGCAGGGCCGGCAGCTGCCGGCCCTTTAAATGCCTCAGCCGCCTGAGTGCTCTATAGAGAGCGCTCAGACAGCTGCCGCACTGCCTCACCTCCCCTTCCCTGTAGCGTGGCCGAGCTCCTTTCCGGTCCGCGACCCGCCCGGACTGACAGGAAGTGCACACTGGGTGTGCATTTCCTGTCAGTCCGGCCGGGTCGCTGACCGGATAGGAGCTCGGCCACGCTACAGGGGAGGTGAGGAGAAGATTGGAGGGGGGGGAGTATTACAGGGAGGGAGGGGGGATAATATTACAGGGAGGGAGGGGGGAGAATATTACAGGGAGGGAGGGGAGAATATTACAGGGAGGGAGGGAGGGGAAAATATTACAGGGAGGGAGGGAGGGAGGGGAGGGTCTCTGGGGGGGTTACACAGCGCGGACACCGGCTGACAGACTGGCTCTAAGCCCTACCCTGAAAATAAGCCCTAGTGTGTTTTTTGTGACTAAAATTAATATAAGACCCGGTGTTATTTTCGGAGAAACACGGTAGCAGCGTTTACATGATAAAATGGCACCAAATTGCCTCCATGCCATTAGTGAAGATATTATGCTTGGGACAGGAAGTACTTACAGGGACACTCCAGACCCCTCAAACATTTCAGCTAGACAATGAAGTGATTTATGTGTAAAGAGGGTTTCCTCTTTATTTCATTTTCCAAAAACTGGACACAATTTAAAGATATCTATAAAATACACAGAGCTGAGTACAATACAGAGATAACCATACCACAAACAGAGCTGAGTACAATACAGAGATAACCATACCACAAACAGAGCTGAGTACAATACAGAGATAACCATACCACAAACAGAGCTCAGTACAATACAGAGATAACCATACCACAAACAGAGCTGAGTACAATACAGAGATAACCATACCACAAACAGAGCTCAGTACAATACAGAGATAACCGTACCACAAACAGAGCTGAGTACAATACAGAGATAACCATACCACAAACAGAGCTCAGTACAATACAGAGATAACCATACCACAAACAGAGCTGAGAAAAATAGAGATATCATACACAGAGCGGGATACAAGGATGCCTATACAATACGCAAAGCTGGGTTTACAAAATTCACTTTCTTAATAAGCCCTCTAGCAGTCACTGGGGCTATTGTGGGAGAAAATTAAAAAAGTTATTACACATACATTTGGCAGGGGCCAGGAGCTGCTGTGCTACTTCCTCTCTCCAGCGGGCACTCTGCCCCCTGGCGCTATCAGCCAATGATGGCCCCTGAATAGAGAGGCCAATATCATGCCTCCACTCATGGGCAGCTGGTTCTGCTGTCCGAATGGCAACTCAATGGAAATTCATGATATTTCTTCTTAAAGGACAACTAGGCATGTGCAAAACCTGCTGAAACCGGGCAGATTTCAAACCAGTCCCATTTTTGACATGCCTAGATGCTCTCAAGTAAGCTTCTCCAAACAGCTACCGATGAGGGAGGAGGAACTGAAAAAACTAAGACTGAAAAAGACACTACATTTTTCCCTTATTTTTTTTGATTACCAGCCTTCCAGCCTAATCTACTGCAAATACATGTTTTAACCACATACAAACTTGTGGGGAACTGCCCTAAGTGCCCCTATGGAGGAGCCTCCACTGCCCCCCCAAACAAACTAACACCCTAACTCACACTCAGACATACTGTGAGTCAGATGCACATCCCTTTGTACATGTTCCCCAGGCCAATACCTTCCATACCAGCCCTCCCCTGTTTCCAGCACATTTATTGACCCACTGTTTCCAGAAATCACTGAGGCTCATGGCACTCCAGCGTCTGGAAACCTTTGGTCTAAGCCATGAAATATTCTAATACTACAACTTTGGAATCTTCTCATCAAGAGGAGAAATGAATTCCTCATATTATATAGATTCACTTAACATATACCATCAGGAAACACATATCAACACAAAATACGTAGAGCAGTGAGGTTTGAAAAATGGCCCTGGAAATATATCAGGTGAGTGAGATGTCAAGAGAACTTGGAAAAGGCCAAAAATAGAGGCCATGCTACAAAACTTAAAAAGCGGTCCCCAAAATGTTCATTGAGAAATATATAGATATGTATCTACTTATTAATTTTAATCTAAGATGGATTTACAGAATGAATTTATCAAATAGGATAAATCTTCTATGGAATCAGGACAGAATTATTTCCTTTTTTTTGGGGTGTATAATTGGACATTAAAACTGCAGCAGCAACAGGTATGCATGAAAGGGTTGAATATCATGGGGTGGGCTGCTCCGAGGGGCAATGGGTCATTTGCCTTAACGCAAACAGTTCAAATGTTACATAGCCATGGTAACAGGTACCATAACAGGTAGTATATATATATATATAAAGTTAGCTGATTTATAAGGAAGGGATCAACAATAAAGAATAATTTTTAGGAAAATACTTGAAATTGGAGTTGTCACCATGGAAACCAATTGATTGTTCCTTTTAGAATTAACCTTTATACAAAACTCTTATTGAGTCAACTGATCCAAGAAACATCACGACACCCTATTCTTTCCAATCCTAAATCAGACATAATTAGAAATCACTTTGCTTGAAAGAGCTTGCAATCTAGTAGATTAATGACAGGGTTAAATGGCGATAAAAACATATAGAGGAACACGGGCCACAAGCCGATGTTTGCCCAGGTCCCCATTGGTCCCTGGAAGAGCTGTACGTTTGAAGTTCCATCTTGTGTGTATTTAGATGCCAACAACTATTTTGCTGAGCTCCACAAGACTGAAAACATCAAGCAGGCAGGGTTAACAACAGATCGACAAAACACATATCTGAACATATAAAATGATTCTATATCTAAATTCAATATGTGGCAGCAGTTTCTTCACCCTGTTTATTTCTTGACCTTTTACAGGAGCAATAAATATGAGAATGAGAGAGCAGTAAAGCTCCTGATTCAGGGAGAAAACACAGGAGAACAATTCGGATGAAACCCTGGAGACTGAACGATGCCCTGCCGCACTCTCTCTAATTCCCTCACCTTTCCCCCCGACAGGACGGCAAAACCACCTAAAGTTCATTCATTACAGCCGGCCCCGTCCTCTCTTCCAATAATGGAGAGCAGGATGTGAATAAATGAATGATTCAGCAGATACGCTTTGCCTCTCATTGAATGATGGTGATACTGGAATTATTTAGCCGGTCAAGGGCAGAGACTTTGTCAATACAGGAGAACATAGCAAAAAGAAAAAACCCAAATAAACTTTATGCAAGATTTCCAAAATTCTTTTCATTTATTAAGTGGAAAATGGTGAAGGTTTACTTTAAAGTTCTGATTTCCCTCTGCGTTTTCTATACTTTGCTCATATTTCACTGACATTTGCATTATTATTCTTAATATTGTTCTTCAAAACCATTAGTTATCCTAACATACAGTTGGATCTGCATCCACGGTGCAGAATTTCCCCAGAATTCCGCGTTATAGAGGATCAGACGCACCCATTCTGTTTACATTTAGTAAATAAATATTCTGCGTTCCCGGTTCTTGCTGAGTTCTATGGACTGGCTGTTTATTCTGTGTATTGAATGTACCTATGGCCTAATTTGTGACTTCTTACTACCTTACACCTTTCATGCCAAGCCCACCATCCCTTGGACGTGTCTAGACCAGTAATAGTGAACTGTTGGCCTGGTATCCACTAGTTGCACTAAGCGGCTTTTTCGATTGCAGTGTATCATCCATCCACCATCAGTCCTGATTCCACATTCTATATTACCATTTACACATGGTAGACCCTCAGTTCATGTCAAACTGCTCTAAAACAGTTTAACATAAAACGGGTGGACGATAACCACAAACTCCTAGCGCTACAACCCATAGCTACTATGAAGGACTGTAGTGGTTATGGTGCTTAGACTGCGTTTTTAACATTTTTAATAGTTGGTTGCATTAACTCTCATTACCTTAACAGAGCTATACAAAGATGTATTCCTAATAATATTGGAACCCCCCACCCCCACCTCCTCCCCTGGTAATAAAATGGTTTAAATAACCCTTTAAACACTTACCTGATTCCTGCACCAATGTTCCTCAGCGCTGGGTCAGGCTCCTCCACTGACGGAAACCTAATGCACATTCATGGCAGACGCCTCGCACGCATTATGCCAAAGGAATGCATTGACTCATTGCTTTCCTATGGGGATTCTGAAAACACAGGACATCCTCGTGCAGGAAGCGCCTCTAGTGGCTGTCTTAACCCTGCAATGTAACTCTGAAACAAGATTTATATTGCAGGACTAAGGGCGACGGGGACACTGCCCCCAGGCATTTTTCAATAAGATTAAGTGCTCTTGATGCCTATAGTGTCCCTTTAAGAAAATTAGTTGATTTAGAGACTTGGTTTTCATTCTCACCAAAGTTGGGCTAAATTTGGCAAATTTGCTTTCAATTTGTGGCGTACCGCCTGACTGGTTACCTCCGCCAAATCACGCTTCCTAGTAATCACCGAGTACCATAAGCACTGCACCAGGATACCATAAGCACTTCCAGCCCCTAGCCGCCATAGCTTGGCTGGGGTCTCGCCGTCTTTGCCCACCCTGGACCCAATCTCCCAGTGGGTAGACCTCTCCTCCAGAGAGTATAGCTGTATAGCCAGTATAGCTGTTACCCCTACACAAGAGCCGAGGCTTAATGCTGGGAGTAGATTGTTTAATGGAAGCCAGCACTTACAATTTATACATACATTTAAACCTGCAACAGCCTCATTTACATACAATAGGTTACATAGATTACTACAGTACAAGGAAGGGTGGGGCCAGACAATAGCAAGGGCTGATATGAGATTGAGGAGGGACAGAGCAGCCAGTTTAAACTGGTCTGGCAGTATCCCTGGGACAACACCCTGCTGGGGAAACAATAGGACAGGAAAAAGGGGGAGGGTGTGGGGAGGTGGGGGAGGGGGGCACATTCAAGCACTACATTCAACATACTCCTCCTCTGTGTCTGAAAGATAATTGAGTCAGGAACTGTACAAACCCAATTATCTCCATGTACAGGAAAACATACAATTTCACAACACCCCAAAAGTACCCCCAAACTCCATGGAAACCCTGCAAGATTCACATCCCCGAATAGCCCTGGTCTGAGTGACAGTCATATCCCAAAATCCCTCCGATCAATTCAGTGGTTCGAATTTTCCTTGGAAGTCAACTTTTAACATGTCTTTTTACATGGCCCATAGTCTTTGGGCAGGAGGCTAGCCAGCAGGCCCCTAAAGGAACTCGTGGCAGAGGCATCTTTGCCACAGAATGAATCACAATTAAAAGAAGACCCCAAATCTTTTCTGCCCTGCTTCCCCTTCCTCTAGTGTAATGGAAGGGTAAAGCACTTTAACCCCATAATGACCGCGGACGTACAGGGTACGTCAGACAAAAAACGGTCGTTAACGACTGTTGACGTACCCTGTACGTCCGCGGTGAATTAGAGAGCTGGAAGCGATCATGATCGCTTCCAGCCACTCTAAGTTTATTTCAGCGATGCCTCGATGTCCCCCAGAGTGATCACTTCCGGGTTGCCCCACGTGGCGCCCGGCAGTGAGGCAGATGGCTTCCAATGCTCTGCCTGTGCTGAGTGCCTCGAAGGGTCGAGGCACTCAGTGAAGATTAAAATAATGAAAAAAACAAATAATTATAAATAATAATGATTTTAAAAAATTAACCCTTTCCTTCCATTCCCATGTACTTACCCAATCACCGCTGTTCCCCTGCCGGCGATCGGTGTTCTGCTTTACTGGGGGGACTGTCTGACAACCCAGACAGTCCCCCCGCTGCAAAAAAAGACCTCAGGGGCCATGTGATCACTCTGAAAGAGCGGTCACATGGCCGCAATAGCTGTCCATAGTGCTGCCAGCAGGGGGACTGCCTGAACTGACAGACAGTCCCCTACTGTTGAAAAAAGTAAAATAAAAGTTGTAAAATAAAAAACAAAGTTAATAAATTAAATAAATATATATATATATATATACATATTTATATAGATATATAATATATTTATATATACCTATATTATATCTATATTTAATATGTGTATATATATATATATATATATATACATATATCTTATATGCAACGTCATACTAAGTGTATTTTTTTATTAATATAAAAATACACAGAGTAAAATTACACACGTATATATAATATATATAATAACTATATATATATATATATATATTATAAAAAATAAATAATAATTAATTAAAAATAAATAAAAAATGTAAAAACAATAAAAAGAAAAAAAAATATATAATTTTATTCTAACTGTATTTTGATATTAATATATATATATATATATAAATAAATATAAATAAATAAAATAATACGAAATATACATATGTCCATATACATAATTACATAAATAATTTCATAAATATATATATATATATTTAAATTCTACGTGCATATTTAAGTAATATTTTTACATAATTAAGTAAATTAATTCATTGCAATTTGCCGGACCTGCCTGACAACCCAGGCCGGAAATCCAGAGAATTTAATTTGCTAGCACTATATTTAACCCTGTAACTTTCTAAGACACCCTAAAACCTGTATATGGGGGGTACTGTTTTACTCAGAAGATTTCGCTGAACACAAATATTAGTGTTTCAAAACAGTAAAACATATCACAGCAATGATATTGTTAGTGAAAGTGAACGGCACATTCACTGATGATATAATTGGAATCAACCAGTGCTCTAATTCACCGCAGACATACAGGGTACATTAACGGTCATTAACGACCATTTTTGTTTGACGTACCCTTCCATTACACCCTTAACCCTTCCATTACACTAGAGGAAGGGGAAGCAGGGCAGAAAAGATTTGGGGTCTTCTTCTAATAGTGGATTGTGATGAATTCTGTGGCAAAGATGCCTTTGCCACGAGTTCCAGTGAAGTCTCCCGAGTACAACAGTACCCCCCATGTACAGGTTTTATAGTGGTTTTGAAAGTTACAGGGTTAAATATAAGGCCGTTTTTTCACATTGAAATTTGCCAGATTGGTTACGTTGCCTTTGAGAGCGTATGGTAGCCCAAGAATGAGAATTAACCCCATGATGGCATACCATTTGCAAAAGAAGACAACCCAAGATATTGAAAATGGGGTATGATCAGTCTTTTTTAGTAGCCACTTAGTCACAAACACTGGCCAAACTTAGCATTCATAATTGTTTTTTGCATTTATAACACACAAACAAATATAAATGCTAACTTTGGCCAATGTTTGTGACTAAGTGGCTACTAAAAAAGACTGGACATACTCCATATTGAATACCCTGAGTTGTCTACTTTTCAAAAATATATGGTTTGATGGGGGTAAATTACATTGGCCAGCTTCAGAAATGTCCAGAAATCTGGAATTCGCACCCTCCAAATAAGGTCTTTAAGCCACCAGAGAACCCGACACACCTATACATGGGTGGTATCGCTGTACTCAGGAGATGTTGCTGAACACATATTGGGGTGTTCTTTGGCAGTAACCCTTAAAGTTCTCAGTACATGGTATTATTAAAATTGTTATGTGTGTCAAAAAAATCACCAATTATTATTTTTGGGGTGTTCTTTGGCAGTAACCTCTAACAGGAGCTGATAATCCATGCCTAAAGTAGAATAAGTGTGAAAAATAACACAAAAAAAATGACTACCCAAATGTTTTACAGAGACTGGTGGTAGAATTAGTGCAAGGAAAGTGTTAAAATACCACCATTTGAAATACCCTAGGGTGTCTACTTTTCAAAAATATATGGTTTGATGGGGGTAAATTATATTGTCCGGATTCAAAAATGTCCCAAATGGGACACGGGTGCATGATGATGACCAGGTGTGTTCCAAGTTGGAAAACACCCTCCAAATAAGGTCTTTTAGCCCCCAGAGAACCCGACACACCTATACATGGGTGATATCGCTGTACTCAGGAGATGTTGCTGAACACATATTGGGGTGTTCTTTGGCAGTAACCCTTAAAGTTCTCAGTACATGGTATTATTAAAATTGTTATGTGTGTCAAAAAAAATCACCAATTATTATTATTTTTTTAGATTGGTGGTAAAATAGTTGCATCAAAAGAGTCAAAAAAAACCAAGTTTAATACCTTAGGTTGTCTTCTTTTTAAAAATATATACATGTGAAGGGTTATTCGGGGATTCCTGACAGATATCAGTGTTACAATGTAACTTTCATTCATTTTGAAAAAAAGAAATGGTTTGGAAATAGCAACGTGCTACTTGTACTTATAGCCCTATAACGTTCCAAAAAAAGCTAAGAACATGTTAACATTGGGTATTTCTAAACTCAGGACAAAATTTAGAAACTATTTAGCACGGGTGTTTTTTGGCAGTTGTATATGTGTAACAGATTTTGGTGGTCAAAGTTAGAAAAAGTGTGTTTTAATTTTTTCATCTTATTTTAAGTGTATGATATGATGAATACAATGGCATCTTCAGAAAGACCATTTAATGACGAGAAAAATGGTATATAATATGTGTGGGTACAGTAAATGGGTAAGAGGAAAATTACAGCTAAACATAAACACAGCAGAAACGTAAAAAGTGCCCTGGTCCTTAACGGTGAGAAAATTGAAAAACTGTCTGGTCACTAAAGGGTTAAAGATGAAATTTCAGTAACTTGCTTTTTCAATGTTCATTCACACCTGTAAAATATATACGGTGCTTAACCCTGCCGCTGGCAAGTATATACGTCCCAATAAAAATACAAATCACTACTATCTCCACAATTAACAAGACTTGCAGCTTTTTATTTATTTTTTGCAGCACTAAACATGATGAACTGGAAGGGAATATGCAAAAACAGAAGATATTAATCAGCTTAAAAATATCTGTGTATCCTGCAAGCATAACTTAATCACTCTGGTGCGGCTGTTCGAACAACACCTCAGTGGTCATTATGGGGTTAATCCCCTCACGTACATAGTCACGATCGACAAGAAACAAGCGTCACGATGGATTAATGGTGTTCACTTAATACTGTACGGTTTGTGGGGAATTCATAGATTGTAGGTTGAAATAAATGAGCTAAAAAAACTTTTCTAATTTAGCTTTTTTTGGCCTGAAATGAGTAATTCACCAGTTGAATTTCTATAATTCGTAATTCAGTGAAAAACTCAAAATGCAATATTTTGCACCTAAAAAAATTCTACAAATGTGCTCTTTTAAAAACAATATATCTTAGTGTTCTAACTTGTTTGAAGCAAAATTTTAGATAATTTGGTCACTTATTACTCCGACGCGTTTCTATAACGTTTGTGGGGGCTGAGAGCTAGAAATTGAGAGTTCGCAAGGTTCATTCCCCCCTTCCAATTCTCTTATTCTCTTTTTTATTTCCCTTCTCTGTCTTCCCCTCCTTTTATACTCTTCTTTAGTCTTTGTTTTTTAAATTTTTGAATATTTTCTCTACCAATAAGAGACGCATTACTTGATTCAGAGACACAGTGTATCCTATTTCATCCAATATAGACATTTGTAACTCTGTATGTATGCCTTAACCGTTCATCACGTCATTGTGCTATGGTTTTATCATGTGAAAATTCTTCAAAAAATTTTTTATTTAGAAAAACAAACAAAAAAACCCAATGCGGCAGTCTGTAAATTCTGGCAAAGTGATCCCTTTGTCCAGCTCTCCTCATTACACAGCTCAAGTTAATGAGCAAGATGGTGTGGCGGTATCATTTTACACAAAGTAATTTCGTACCCACCTTGGCATACTCCGAAACCTCCGTTTATGCACAGTATAAATTCATAGACAGATAACATACGGACATAACACAGGCCATTTGCATATGTTCAATTAAATAATAAAACAGTAAAGATTTCAGTAGACATTTTGAGAATGTACATTACTAGATAATGTCTCGGCGAGTCACACACAGCGGGAGGCCATTTTGTGAATTAAAGGGCTTCAATGCATTCTCTCTAGGGGAAGGACCTTACTTCCTTCTTGATGTACCTGAATGGTACACAGTAATCGATACCACAGCAATCAAATAACAATGAATAACTGTTACAATTGGATTTACAGTTGGGTCAATTCTAAGCAGATTTGCAGAGTATATAATTTAAATAGGAGAGGCATAGTGAGGCGTGAGAGTATGGCATTAAGAATTCAGCCGAGACCTCGGATATCGTAAGGGAGCAAATTACAAAACTTGCATTCACTGACGCGCAATGAAAACGAAAATCTCGGCTTCTTTCGATTCCTTGGTCCATTCTTTGGTTCCTCCAATAATGGTTTAATTCATGTTTTTCCCAGCCTTAAAATAGTTAAACACCCTCTGTGCTCACTTAAGCTGTGACTTTGCAAAGCTGCCAAAATATTTTGATGTCTTGAACAAAATCTTGGCTGCGAATGTCTTCCCTATGAATGAATCTCAACTCGAGAACTATGAATAATGCATTACCAAGGCTCCCCCTGCTGGCAGGCTCATTTACACCTGCTTTAATCAATGTACTTCTAGTTTTGGATAAAAAAAAAAAAAACAACACATTATTCAAGTGATACAATAAAATAAATGATGATGTTTTATGTTTTTACACCTATATTGAATACCAAAATGTATGTGAATAAAATGAGTATCTGTCTTACAGGTATGTAAATATTGTGTTTTAATAAGTATGGGTAATGGTTTTTAGCTATAAATTGACAAGTTACGATACTTGTTACCAAAACAACACAGATTACTATACCTGTAAAAAATCTTCTTCCAGACTGAGCACAGGCTAAACCACGGCAGCTTTCCTTGAATCCATTATATGCGACTTTACCCAGAGTGCTTTATAACCCTAGATTGGCATGATGGCATGGGTCATGGCAAAGTTCATTTGGTGAGCCTGGCAGCATTGCAGGAAATTTCCCTTTAATAACTGAAAATCATCAAAGATTAAAGGGTTACTGCAACCACCATGACCACTTCCTTTTTATGTAGTCATGGTGGTTGGAGTCAGGATATGCAATATTTCAGTGAACGTCCAGGGATTTTTATTAATTGTGTGCTGGGGGCAGTTCTACTAACTAGTAAGAAAGGTTGGAAAAAATCCTTTAATAAACTAAATGTAGATTTTAGTACATCAGGATCATACCATTCCTACAGTACTCACTGTATGGGGCACTGTACCTAAAAGTAAAACCTCATTTAATATTAATTTGTCATTCTCTGAAGGCCGCACCGCTAGCAATGTCTTCAGTGTCCTTACAAATATCTATTAACAAGGTATTTCACTAAACTAATTTACCAATATTTGTCACACCTACTGTATGTGAGAATAATTATTTTATTCGAACATTTCATACCTTGTGTGACATTGCAAAGGTATAATATAATACTGTCTAAAGCGTTTTATTTCCCAAATAGCTTAAAAATAAAAATTGTTTAAATTTACATAATTCTTTTTTTTTAGGATTGTCTGAATAGCAACCTATTCACAAAATTACCAAATACTTTTTCAAACAAAACATGCTTTGGTAGTAAGGCGGTTAATATTGAGTAAAGACATACATCAACGATCATGATGGCACTATATAAATAATAAAATAATAATAATGATTAGTATGTCACTCAGCGCGATATAAATTGAAAGTCATGGGTGCAAAGTTTGCAGAAACGGCTGCCTAAAACAGAAGTAAAGCTTCCAAATGATATTTTCAGCAGATATGGGGCTGGGCTTTGGGTGTTGGCAGAACCCCAATTTTTGTCAAATGGCTCGGAAATGGTTTAACAGAAAAACAAAAACAAGAAGTAACAAGTCCAAAGACTCATTAACCCTAAATGGGTACAATACAATAAAATATAACTGTTACCTTGTTAGCAAAGAAAGAATCTGTCACAAAATTCTCAGTTTTTTGGAAAGTCCAAATGTCGCGTTTATTCCTCATTTGAAAGTTATCTTATTTAGGTGACGTTTTTTAAAAGAAAAATCAGCAAACCACAACATTTTCATAAAATGTACATTGTACCAGAAATATATCACGTTGCTGATACAGGAGAGTGGTGTTATCTTTCTAATAATTACATTCTGATGTTTAAATTAATTATTCAATAAACAGCCTTTGTTTCACACACTCGTCGGTATGAATTATTGTCCAGAAAGTAGGACTCAACACGCAGGGCATTCTGCAATGCAGATTCGCAGAGAATAATGCCAGTTGCATAATAAATTCTGGATAGAAACATAGTGTAGCAATTTGGTAGATTAAAATGACCTGATTGAACCACGTGAAGCCAAAACATATGTATAGGATCACTGAACTTGAATTAGACTAGGAGTATCGTAGATATAATGGCGGTAGGTTCGAGACATGAAAAGGTAGGTTTCGCTCTTCTTAATTCTTACACATAATCTGCTTTATCCCCAGCAATATTAGTTTGGAAAAAAAACAGAAATACTCAATGAGAAAAAATGGAGCTAATGGTTAGTAAACAGTCACTGAGAAGAACATTTTTTCCATCAAATTAGTGAAAATTTCATGTTTTACTTCAGTATAGTAAATAAAGAAATTAAATAGTTTTGCCATTGAACTCAGAATAACTTTGAACAGAACTCTTGTGAATCAATAAAGCTGTGTTTGTGGATTTATTCACTGGTTTTGATTAATTAACATATAACCAAATTGCAAAATTTAGACCAAACTTGCCATATTCGGATAACTTTTTTAGCGTCACTAAAGTTTCAGTTTTTATTCCCACCCGAAATGTTACCATTTTCATCTCAATTCATTTCAGTTCACTGTTTACAGAATAAAATAAAAAATTTGCGTTTTCTCCTTTTTTTTTTTTTTTTTTAACTTAACAGCGATTTGTACTGAATTGCAAAACGTTAGGAAAACCAGCTATAAACATAACTTGGATATTTTAGCCTGAATTGTGCAGTTTTGTTTCCAATTTGCCAAAGTCAACCGTTTAGTAAATATACATTTTAACGTTGAAGAATCAGGGAACTGACTACACTGGGATGTACAAATTGTAGGCCACACTGTACAAGTCCTGTGTCTTTGCAGAGGGTTTCATATTGACATTACTGCTCAGATGCTGATCAGGCCCCTTCCATCTGTTCAGAAATGCTGCATGAGTCCATAAAGTTTAACATTCCAGAGTGTCCATGCACCAGTGTGTCCTGTACTGGGGAGGTTAATGTAATTTACATGCTATTATTATTATTATTATTATTATTATTATTTATATAGAAACATAGAAACAGAATGTGACGGCAGATAAGAACCATTTGGCCCATCTAGTCTGCCCAATTTTCTAAATACTTTCATTAGTCCCTGGCCTTATCTTATAGTTAGAATAGCCTTATGCCTATCCCACGCATGCTTAAACTCCTTTACTGTGTTAACCTCTACCACTTCAGCTGGAAGGCTATTCCATGCATCCACTACCCTCTCAGTAAAGTAATACTTCCTGATATTATTTTTAAACCTTTGTCCCTCTAATTTAAGACTATGTCCTCTTGTTGTGGTAGTTTTTCTTCTTTTAAATATAGTCTCCTCCTTTACTGTGTTGATACCCTTTATGTATTTAAATGTTTCTATCATATCCCCCCTGTCTCGTCTTTCCTCCAAGCTATACATGTTAAGATCCTTTAACCTTTCCTGGTAAGTTTTATCCCGCAATCCATGAACCAGTTTAGTAGCCCTTCTCTGAACCCTCTCTAAGGTATCAATATCCTTCTGAAGATACGGTCTCCAGTACTGTGTACAATACTCCAAGTGAGGTCTCACCAGTGTTCTGTACAATGGCATGAGCACTTCCCTCTTTCTACTGCTAATACCTCTCCCTATACAACCAAGCATTCTGCTAGCATTTCCTGCTGCTCTATTACATTGTCTGCCTACCTTTAAGTCATCAGAAATAATCACCCCTAATATAGCGCAATCAGATTCCGTAGCGCTGTACAATGGGTGGACTAACAGACATGTAATTGTCACCAGACAAATGGACGTACAGGGACAGAGAGGTGGAGGCCCTGCTAAATGAGGTTACATTCTAGAGGCTATGCCCTGCTTCCATGATTGTTCAAAGATCACAGTTTCAGATAATTCACGGTTTAGTTAGTAAATAACCCTGTCAGTGTCTTACATTCCTGAACGTCTTTTCAGATCTGCATTTAAAAAAATATATATTTATTGGTTTTTCTTCCATTATCAAACCCCCATATACTTCCACACAAACATAACACATACACATATAAAGATCGTGCCTTGGGTTAATACAATTGCTTAATCTGTGCCCTCTTTATCCTGGAGCAGAGATCAATTAAATCATTCCCATAGCACATACCTGAACATATAAACACAATCCACATATACAGAACATTTCTCTTCTTTTGTCTTTTCAGATCTGCCGTTTTGAGCAGGAAAGAAAACTCTGTGTGTAAATGTTTAACTTTTAATCTCGTCAGATGATTTGCAAATAGCTTTATTTTACTGAACCCTGGAATCTCGAGCATTACTTACACACTGGCAATTCGAGAGGGTTATTTACTAACGAGAAAACTGCCAGGGATTCAAAGTGAATGTCAAATTAGAGACCAAAATAGCTGACTGGGAAGCATTGGTGACTTGGAGAATTTTTCCTACTCAGTTACTATGGCCTTAATGTTAAAATCCACTTTAAATTCATTTTTAATTCCCAACAATTCTTACTTTAGTTGATAACCCTGGGTTAGTCGCACAGGTAAGCAGGTGCTTGTGTGAGGAAATCGTTCAGAGAAGAGAAAGACATAAAGTCAAACATTACATTGATAAAGCTGGGTGGGTGATGGAATCTGAAACGTAGAAAGACCCCCAATACTAAAACTCTCAGGTTGGGGGGTGGTGAGATGGATTATGGCTTTAACAAATGTCTAAAATTCCTAATTCAGAGATTGGTGCAAATTAATTCTGTATCATGTTAACAAAAAGTATGTATGACCACGCGTTGTGCGTTGAAAGTGTGCTATTTTTGTGCAGTATCCGTGGGTCCAGTATCTCCACTGTGTCTCTCTCCATTTCCCCCCTTGTGTGTCTCCCTCGAGCCCTACATGCTCCGTTTATGTGTCTCGTTCCACCTACTGAGGCCTTGTGTGTCTGTTCAACCCCCACCCTGTCTCTCCCAATCCAATGTTCTTCTTTCCTGAATCCGGTCAAATAGCACTCGGGGGGTCCGGTTCCCCTGTGCTTTGCCTCCCCTCGTCATTGGTGCTCAATTGTGTGGGAAAGTACTGTGTCAGCCAGATGAAGAATTAGAAGCAAAATTCACAGAGCTTTGATATTTATTTCTACAATATCCAAGGAAGCCACTGTGCCCATTGCCCAGAAAGTGAGCCCAGGAAACAGAGGTGGCTCTACACTTAGTGACAATAGGCAAAGCTTATATATAAGACCCCTTAATCCCTGCATCATCCCCCACCCCATAAATGTAAATGCCCCCAATGCCCTCATCATCCTTTACCTGTCTTAGTCTTAATAACAGTGACATTGCTATTGGGGGTTAACAGGGGATGAAGCCCCACGCGGGATCCTGAAAAATCCCAGGCGTAATATTGGCACGATTGTTAACCCCGAGTCCCCTTTAATACTGAGAAAGAAATTACACTTCCAATTCCATAATAAGCGACAATGTCCCCTCTACTAATAAAGCAGGGGAAACATTCGCGCTGCACTCAAGCTCAAAATATTGGAGAAATTAGTATTATTTCAATTATTATATATTGTCTGATTCTATACCACCGACGACTCTCCTTGGCACTGCAGCTGCTTCTAAAATACTTTTCCCATGAAGCCAGACAGCTTTTAAAGGGACACACCACTTAATTTGAGGTACATCTACTAAACAATGTTTGCATTTGGGGTATATCTACTTGCATGCATTTTTTCATTGGGCTTTTACCTAAAAACAGTTTACAGAACCTGCATTTTCATTTTGTCTGCTGCCCTTGCAAGCCCTCCCCTTCTAACCGCGCCCAGACTTTCTGTGGCTGTCCAATCACAGACTTCCCAGTGCAGCTCAATGAGAAGTCTTTGCAAGGCAGATGCTCTGGGCAATTGCTGCCTCTTGAGTTTAGCTCCACTGAGCTAACCAAACCAGGAAGTTAAAAGACAATGTTCATTTATAAAAAGGGTCAGTTTCTATTGAAAGCTACACTATTTGCAAAATGAAAAAAGAGGGCACACTCATCCCACGGAAAGCTTCCCAGCAAACTAAAGTGCTTTAAGGGTCTGGAGCAGGGGCGTACCCAGAGCATTTGGCACCCAGGGCACAGGGCCGGACTGGGGATATGAAGCAGCCCTGGAAAAAAATCTATGCCAGCCCCATAAGTCGTTGTGCTACGTAGTGATATATATATTATTGGTATATTTATTTTTCTAATTCAAAATATTAGTATTTTTAGGGTAATTAAATTATACAGTAAAGCATGCTCACATGCAGACACAGACAATCTTACTGATGCACACAAATAGGCTCATTGACAGACAATCTCAATGACACACACAGACAATGTTACTGGTACACATACAAATTTAGTACAGACAAACTCTGATACACACACAAGCTTACTACAGACAAGCTCACTGTCACACACACACGCTCACTACAGACAAGCTCACTGATGCGCACACACTCTCCCTACAGACAAGCACATTGACACACACATGCTCCCTACAGAAGAGCTCACTAACACACAGATTCACTACAGACAAGCTCACTGACGCCACCCAGGGCGGGTCCTCCTTATGTGGGAATCACATATTTAAGGACCCAAATTAGGAAGCTATCTACTAAACACATACACATTTATATACACACACAACCACAGATATACACAGGGCTGGCCTTAGGGGTGTGTGAGCTGTGTGGCCGTCAGGGGTGTCAGGGGAGCGAAAACGGGTACCCTGGTGGAGGATTTCATTATTCTCCACCCGGGTCTACAAAATTATTATTTTTTTTTAATTGAGGCAGCGGGGGCTGGGCTTACCGAGCGGTGGGGGCCAGGGCTTATCATGAGGCGGAGGCCGGGCTAATACCTACCCGAAGCCCCTGGTAACTGCTGCACAGGAAGTGGAAAGAAGGAAGGAGTCCCTGCTTCCCCAACAAATAACTGCCTCCACTCCCCCTTCCAGCCATAATGGAAAGAGGTAAGTCTGTGTGTGTGTGACTGCCTGGCTATTTGTGACTGTTTGCCTGTGTGTGTGTGTGTGTGTGTGTGTGTGTGTGTGTGTGTGTGACTGTCTGTGTGACTGCCTGCCTGTGTGTTACTGTCTGTCTGACTGCCTGTGTGTGACTGTTTGCCTGTGTGTGTGTATGACTGCCTGCCTGTGTGTTACTGTATGTCTGACTGCCTGTGTGTGACTGTTTGCCTGTGTGTGTGTGTGTGTGTGTGTGTGACTGCCTGTCTGTGTGTTACTGTCTGTCTGACTGCCTGTGTGTGACTGTTTGCCTGTGTGTGTGTGTGTGTGTGTGTGTGACTGCCTGCCTGTGTGTTACTGTATGTCTGACTGCCTGTGTGTGACTGTTTGCCTGTGTGTGTGGGTGTGTGACTGCCTGTCTGTGTGTTACTGTCTGTCTGACTGCCTGTGTGTGACTGTTTGCCTGTGTGTGTGTGTGACTGCCTGCCTGTGTGTTACTGTCTGTCTGACTGCCTGTGTGTGACTGTTTGCCTGTGTGTGTGTGTGACTGCCTGTCTGTGTGTGTGGGTGACTGTCTGTCTGTGTGACTGTGTTGCTGCTGGGCTGGGATCTCTGTGCTCTTCCTGCACAGCTCACTCACGCTCCCAGTCAGGGCCGGACTGGGGATACAAAGCAGCCCTGAAAAAAAAATTTGTGCCAGCCCCATAAGTCACTGCGCCATATATTGTCGCATGTAATATGTAAGGCTATGTCTTGCCATGACAGATGATTGAGTAATATATATATATATATATATATTGCTTTTTCTAATATAAAATATTGGTCCTTTCAGGGTAAAACGTTTAATTATACAGTAAGCATACTCACATGCACCTACATTCAGGGCCTCCACACTCTGTAGGTGCTGAACGTTCCCTATAGAGATACATTGATTCAATGCATCTCTATGAGAAGATGCTGATTGGAGTGGCGTTTTGCAGCCAATCCTATGGCAAAGCATTGGATTGGCTGAGATCATCAAGCTTGATGATCTCAGCTATAGAGGCAGGGCCAGTCGAGGGGAGACCAGCACGCTGCGTGGGGAAAAAAAAAAGGTGAGCAAAAACACTATTTTTAAACAGACACAGAAACACACATATACCATGACAGATACACACCCCATGACAGACACACACACACACACCATGACAGACCATGACACAGACAGACACACACACATGACGGACAGACAGACACACACACCCCATGACGGACAGACACACACACCCCCCATGACGGACAGACAGACACACACCCCATGACGGACAGACAGACACACACCCCACACCACACATGACGGACAGACACACACACACACACCCATGACGAACAGACACACACACACACACACACACATGATGGACAGACAGACACACACACACACCCCATGTGGACAGACACACACACACCCATGGCCGGACAGACAGACACACACACACCCCATGACAGACAGACACACACCCATGACAGAGACAGACACACACACACCCCGAGCCGGACGAAACACATACACACCCCATGGCGGACAGACAGACACACACACACCATACAGACGAACACCATGACAGACAGACGAACAGACACACACACACACACCATACAGACAGACACCATGACACAGACAGACACACACACACCATACAGACAGACACCATGAAACAGACAGACAGACACACACACACACCATACAGACAGACACCATGACACAGACAGACAGACACACACACAGCCCATACAGACAGACAGACACCATGACACAGACAGACACACACACACCATACAGACAGACACCATGACACAGACAGAAACACACACACACACACACCATGACAGACCATGACGGACAGACAGACACACACACCCCATGATGGACAGACAGACACCCCCCCCACCCCATGATGGACAGACAGACACACACACCATACAGACAGACACCATGACACAGACAGACACACACACACCATACAGACAGACACCATGAAACAGACAGACAGACACACACACACACCATACAGACAGACACCATGACACAGACAGACAGACACACACACAGCCCATACAGACAGACAGACACCATGACACAGACAGACACACACACACCATACAGACAGACACCATGACACAGACAGAAACACACACACACACACACACACCATGACAGACCATGACGGACAGACAGACACACACACCCCATGATGGACAGACAGACACCCCCCCCCATGATGGACAGACAGACACACACACCCCATGACGGACAGACAGACACACACCCCATGACGGACAGACACCCCCCCCATGACGGACAGACACACACACACACACCCCATGACGGACAGACACACACACACACACCCCCATGACAGACAGACAGACACACACACACCCCATGACGGACACACACACACACCCCATGACGGACAGACAGACAGACACACACACCCCATGACGGATAGACACACACACACACCCTATGACGGATAGACAGACAGACACACACACCCTATGACGGATAGACACACACACCCCATGACAGACAGACACACACACACTCCCCATGACGGACAGACAGACATATACACACCTGTGACGGACAGACAGACACACACACACACACACACCATACAGACAGACACCATGACACAGACAGACAGACACACACACACACACACAATACAGACAGACAGACACCATGAAACAGACAGACAGACACACACACACACCATACAGACAGGCACCATGACACAGACAGACACACACACACACCATACAGACAGACAGACACCATGACACAGACAGACACACACACACCATACAGACAGACACCATGACACAGACAGACAGACACACACACCATACAGACAGACACCATGACACAGACAGACAGACAGACACACACACACACACACACACCATACAGACAGACACCATGGCACAGACAGACAGACACACACACACACCATACAGACAGACACCATAACACAGACAGACAAACACACACACACACACACCATACAGACAGACACCATAACACAGACAGAAAGACAGACACACACACCATACAGACAGACAGACACCATAACACAGACAGACACATTACTAGTACCTGCCACCAGGGGGAGGTCTTCTGGCGGCCGCTGGAGGACTTGTCCTGGCGGCCGCTGTGGGAAGCTGCGCTGTCTGTGCTCTCCCGCTCTCGTGCGCTGCTGAATGAGACCGGCGCCGGAATATGACGTCATATTCCGGCGCTGGTCTCATTCAGCTACGCGCTGGGAAGCAGAGCCAGTGCAGCTCCCCCAGCGGCCGCCAGGACAAGTCCTCCAGCTGCCGCCAGAAGACCTCCCCAGCGGCCGACAACAAACCCAGGTGTCTGCCCGGCCCCAGGTGCCGACGGCCCACCGGGAAATTTCCCGGTATCCTGGTGGGCCAGTCCGGCCCTGCTCCCAGTAGTGATGCCGATGCCAGGATGACGTCATATCCCAGCTTCCGGCTTACTGCAGGGTGAGCACATACTCCTATATGGTCCATAAACTTTTTTAAATCTCACTGCCTCCCAGTATATATCTGTCCTAGCCCCTTGTGTGAAAATGTGTGTTAGTGACAGCCTACGTACATGCAATATGTGTGACTGCATATGTAATCTGTGAATGTGAGCCTGTGTATAACGTGTCTATGTGACAGTGGGGGGGAACAGTTGTGTGTGCCTGGGACTTAGTGTGTGATATTGCATGGAGGAATGTGACAACGTGGAGGTATAGGTAAGTGGGTGAGTATAACTAGCAGGAGAAAGGTATATGGCAGGGTGGGACAGTGTGGTGGATACTATAACAATGTGTGCTATTGCACACAGTGGATTGAAGGAGGTGACTGCAGGTGAGGTGGTGAGTATATGGTCTTATATGGCAGGGGTGGGTGTTATATTTTAGGGGTGGGAACAATGGGATGGGGTGTTATATGGAAGAGAGGGTATTATGTCAAGGTGGAGGTGTATGGCAGGTTGTGCATTATGATAGGTGGGGTATATGGCAGGGAGGGTATTATGATCAGGTGGTGGATTTATGGCAGGGATGGTATTATGACAATGTGGGGGGTGGCAGGGGGGATTAGGAATATATGGCAGATAGGGTGGGGATATTATGGCAGGGAGGGGGGGGGTATAATGGCAAGGAGGGTAGGGATATATGGCAGAGAGGGTAAGGTTATAATGGCAGGGATGTGG
>OW240921.1:127521861-127581161 GCA_933207985.1 Pelobates cultripes | reverse complement strand
GGATATATGGCAGGGAGGGTGGTGGTATAATGGCAGGGAGGGTGGGGGGATATATGGCAGGGAGGGTGGGAGGGGGATGTCAGAGGGTGAATTTACAAATTTAACGCACCATTTAGGAAAGTGCAGGAACAGCTGGGACTGTCTCTTACCATGTAGTGGCTGCTTTTTCAGGCTCCAACCAGCTCCATCCCAGGGTCAGGCAGTGCAGCAGGTGCAGGGGATCTAGACAGGCTGACTCTGACCGCCTGCATGTTCAGAGTGGCCGCGGGGGAGAAACCTGGCTCTGCGCACTCTGCTGGTACACTCCATAACAACCTCTGTGGAGATGAAATTGCACGGTTGTGAGATTGCAATGATTTTAGGGCAAACATTATATTTCCATAAAAATGAATAAATCTGCAGAAATTATTGTTATGAGGAAATGTTAAACTCGACAAAGGATATAGGAACTGCCCTTTCTGCTTGCATAGCTCTAAGGCAAGACGCAGATAGCATTTGAGAGCTTCGACAATTTGACATAAATAAACTAAAGTAGAATAGATGTCCGTGTGTAATAACATTAGAGAGAAATAAATGCTTAACCAAAGCTGAGAAAGGGCTTTCTGCTTTTTCCCGCCAACTGCGATCAGATCAGATAATAGAACGTACAGATGTTTTTTCTTCTCCAGATTTACTGGAATATGTTAGACTTCAGTCCTTGTCCTTACACTTTCCACGTGGCCTTTTCTTGTACGAGCCGTTAATTATCTACAGTGATATTAATGTCATTTCCGATGCATTCACTGTGTATAATTGAGTAGTTTCACCACGCGAAAATATTGTACTTCTATCCTGTTTTATTCTTTCGTCAGCATTTACTGACAGTCCCAATGTTGGATAAAAAAAGGCTGCTGAGGTATTGGCGTCCGTCTTACAATCATTTGCCGCGTTAGAAGTGCTTTACAGAAACTATAGAACAGTACATAACCTTAATGTACGAGTGATATTGTTAAAGCTTATTCCAAAAGGTTTGCTTCATCAATATTCCAAACATTAAAAAAAAAATGCTATAACTACTGATCTATGAAATAATCTAATTCAATATTGATTATTTTATGGTATAATTATATGTAATTACATCTCTCACATTTTATTATAATGCTGCGTTCCACTACTTTTAACTATTTCAAATTACCCAAAACACCTCAGTTTAATGGAATGAACATGGCATCAATTTTAATGTGAAACGCTCTTTTTTCTGGTAAAGCGTGACCCTCTCAGACACTGAGCATAAATTACCAGAAGAATAAAATAATAATAATAAAAAAAAGTAGGAATATTTCACCGACAGAGCGTACGGCGAAAAAATAAATGTCACACAGAACAGTTTTGCGTAAACGGATCATACTATTATTTTTGTTTAACTGTAGAAACGGGTATTAGAGATGTTAGATGGGTCCTACGTAGACTGTAACATTGTAAGAGCTAAAGTAGAAAAAAACAAGATTTCACATAGAACAGAATTTAGATCAAAATACAATAGAATTTTTTTTATATTGATAGGAATTAAATAGAAATAAGCACTTCTTATTAATTATCTTTATGTTTTACTTTTTTTTAACAAAATGCATGAAATCTGCTGAAGAGTGCATGTTTGATATCGATATTGAGGCAACACAAGACACATATATATTTCATACATAAAATATTCTACCACGCACACTTATTACAGTTATATGCTTGGGCTAAAGCATAACTAATGCGGCACACTCTCAGAGAGGTCAAGACGCTACAGTTTCCTCATACAAGCAGAAGGTAAATAAACATACGGTGACTTTATATCAGTATCACCGGACATTGTGGTACGCTTATTTCAACTAAGAACCTCACTGACGAGGCCAAACAAGGTTGAAATGATCGTCTGGGGTTGCTATATCTCTCGTGCAGAGAGAGTCGGCCTGCATTTTGGATCTATTCTGCCCTTTTGAGTGGGATAAGTCTGAGATACCAATGGCCTGGTTCTTTTTGTAATGGCACAAGATGAGCTAAAACCAGCTTGAGATCTGAGCGGGGACCTACCGAAGGGCAGGTATGTGAGCTGTTGCCCATTCCCAGTACTCTTGCACTTTGCTTTTTGCTCTCACTGGAAAAAACTGCCAGTGGTTGGTGACACCTCAGAAACCCATATTTTATTTCACTGTACATTCCAAGTGTACACTTCCCTGTCTGTATTTTGTAAAGTGATTAAAAAAGGATTATCTTTGAATCCTGAGAAAACTAATGCAAAATGTGCAAATGCTTTTTGAAAAGTGCCAAAAAATTCAGTCGCATTGTGAAATAGTATAATGGAGGGGGAATGGGAGCTGAACTCGAGGCTTTGGAGTCCTGCGAATACTGTAACTTTCACTTATTGAGAGGTGTGCTACAGAATGATTTAAAACCACAAAGTTTCTGACATCATGTGATTGCTTTTAATTCTTTTCTATTGGTTAAAAAGTAACAATGAGTCGAAATACAAACGGCCCCTTACATAAAAATCGGAGCAGCAGGTGGCCTCCCTGTCCGTGGCTTCTCATTGTTTGGAAAATACACCAAAAATGGCTCGGTATATAATTGTGTTTACTATGATCAGATTTTATTTATTTATACCTTTGCATTGCATAAACTTAGAAACATGTATATTTGCAAATACTATACTTGAAATGTGTTAACCCTTAGAAAACTGTTTCATTTTAAACATTTTCTTTGTTGTTTCTTTTTTAAAAAACATTTTTGATAGGAAGTCGTTGTTCCAAATTTCCTCGTGGCTAAGCGCCATTTCGAAATAAAATAAAGAGTTTGTTTTGACAGAAGCTGAAATAAAATGATTCAGACTTGTAAATTGGCTCAGTTTTACACCCATTTAAAATCCAGCTAATCCTCTCAGTGGGGAAAAAACAAAACACGTTTTATTGATAGTGGAATTTGGAAAACTTTCTCAAATACTTTTAAATGGAGAACTGCAAATTGTATTAAAAATACATTTTAAACAGGCCAACAGGCGGAAGAAGGAATTTCGCCCCAGGGATGTCTCAAACATCACCCCATTTGTTCCAGCTGCAGTGAATTTTCAATTTTTGGGTTAATAAAGCTCAACTGAAAACAGAACTGAGGATTTTTTCAGCCTGGCTATTTTTGTGTCAATCATTTTTATTGAAGGTAATTTTTTCAAATATTCCGTAAGCATATGGTAAGTAAAACGGTAAATGGTACAAGACATATATAAACAAGTAACAGAACAATGCTCATATTTTCTACTATCAAAATCTGTAAGTTGTATACATGCGAACCCATGCCTGCGGCTTAGGGTCTGTGGAAGGTCAGTCAACCTTCGGTGAACCCGACTAGTGATTGCTGTGCTTTGTATAACCCTGCGTCCCCATGTGCGCCCCGAGGTGCATGTAGAATGCTTAGGTATCAACCCTTATAGGCGGTCAGTCATGTTAAACCCTCGGGGCCATTTCGGCGTGTTGTGGTCTAAATCTTCCCCCTCAGGGAAGGGGAGTAAAACTAGTTGCTCACTGGTATTGTGAGGTCAGCCTTGTACCTGTTGCCTTCTCCCCAGCCGTTATGTCTAGGAGGTTGACCCCCCTTTTCGGCTGTGTCAGTATGGCCTGTCCGTGTCCTGTATGTCGTCCATGAACTTTGGGGTAGTGCGTCCGTCGGAGCATGTTCCAGACTAAGCCAGTCTGCTGCAGGGTCTCCGTACTGGGTATAAGTTAAGAGATAGTACAGGCAAAGGGAGGGGAAGAGAGGAAGGAGAGAGAGAGAGAGAGAGAAAAAAAAAAAAAAACCCACACATCTCCCCCCCCACCCCAGGTCGGTTCCGCACCCCCGCAACTCATGCCACATCTCTCGAGGTATACTGCCTCCAAGGATACCACGTCAGGGCGCACTTATCTGCGCGCTCTCGCAGAGAGGCCGTCAGGATCTCCATGTCGTAGATGGTCTCCACCTTGTCTATCCATTGTCTAAGTGTGGGGACTGATGGACCTTTCCAGTGCAGGGGAATAAGGGCCTTTGCTGCATTTAATAGGTGTATTGTCAGTGACTTTTTGTATGCCTGCGTTGGGGTGGGTGTATGGTGTAGAAGCATTGGCAGCGGCTGTAGGGGGATGTCGTCCCCTGTGATCTCCTTGATCTTTGCCTTGATCATTTGCCAGTATGGTTTGATACTGGGGCATGACCACCAGATGTGTAGACTGGTGCCCCTTTCTAAGCCGCATCTCCAACAATCGCCTGTGTCCGTCCCCTGTATGTGTCTCAGTGTGTCTGGTGTTCTGTACCATCGTGTTAACAGTTTGTAGCTGGTTTCCTGGAATTTCGAGCTAATTGAGCATTTATGTGTGAGGAGGAATATTTTGTCCCATTCTTGGTCCGTCAGCTGTGTACCCGTCTCCTCCTCCCATCTGCTCGTGTAACCTAGTGGTCAACTATCCCCTGACTGCTGGAGCAGAGCATATAAGTGTGATACCCCATGGGTTAAATGTCGTCTGTCTGTGCACAAGCGTTTAAATTCCGTAAGTGTACGGTGGAGTTGGGTTCTCCCCAGGATTTTGGCATAGTAGGACCTAACCTGGCGATAGTGGAATTTGTCGAGAACAGTAGGCTGCCCGTCTGGCAATAAGTCCCCCAGCGATTGCAGCGTTCCCCCCGGACTCCACTGGCGCACATAGAACCAATCTGTCCTTTGGAAATTGCGTAAAGCAGCCGGGTGAAGGCCACCCGCAACCCTCGGGTTGTGTGTAATAGGCGTAAGCAGGTTTGGGGAGGTGGTGAGTTGGTAGGCATATCTTAGTCCGCACCATACCTTGAGAGTTGCGTCTATCACCGGGTTTTTTGTGTGCAGGTCTGTGTAGGTATACCCACCCAGCCAGAGCTGCGACGGGACAGCGCCCCGAGTCTGTTGCAGTTCCATGGGTACCCACCGTTTGGCACTTGGCCGCGCATGCCAGTCTACTACCCTATGGAGGTGTGTGGCCCTATAGTACGAGATCACTGACAGTAGCCCCATCCCCCCGGCCGCCTTCGGTCTCTCTAGGATCGACCTACGGATGCACGGCTGCCTGTTGTTCCACACAAACCTACGGATAGCTGTTGTCACCGAGTTGAAGAACGTCTGGGGGATCCTGGTGGGTAGTGCCGCAAAGAGATATAACAGCCTGGGGAGAATGTTCATTTTGACCGCACCAATACGGCCAAACCAGGATACGTACCGCTGCGTCCACCGCTGAAGGTCTTGTTGGATTGCGGAGAGGAGAGGGAGAAAGTTTAGCTTGTATATCTGCGTCAGGTCCGCTGGCAGCCAAGTACCCAGGTACCTTAGTTTGGTTGTGCACCAGGAGAAGGCGAACTGGGAGCCCAGCTGACGGGCCCGCTCCTCTCCCTGCATTATCGGCATGGCTTCGGACTTTTCCACGTTGAGTTTTAGGTTGGATACCTGGTGATAGGTGTGGAACGCCTGTAAGAGGTTGGGCATGGATATCCTGGGTTGTTCCATGAAGAAGAGCATGTCGTCCGCATAGGCCGCCACTCTGTGCTCTTCAGACCCCACCTTCACCCCCGTTATGCCCCCGTCCTGTCTGACCGCCTCCAGAAATGGTTCAAGAGAGAGGGCAAACAGGAGGGGGGACAGGGGACAACCCTGCCGGGTCCCATTACTAATCGGGAAGGACTGCGTTAGGGCTCCGTTAATGCGGATCCGTGCCATTGGGGAGGAGTATAACTCCGATACCCAGGCTCGTATAGTTGGACCAAACCCCATGTGTCTTAGGGTCTCGTCCAAATAGACCCAGTCCACCCTGTTGAACGCCTTTTCGGCGTCCGTAGAGAGGAGGACTGTGTCCCTTCCCGAGGTTCGTGCGCAATGTATGATGTTCAGGACTCGTATCGTGTTGTCCCTGGCCTCTCTGCCCGGAATAAAGCCAACCTGATCTGGGTGAATGAGATCCGGCAGGATCCGTGACACCCTCAGGGAGAGAGCTTTGGTAAATAGCTTCAGGTCCGCATTTAGCAATGAGATTGGTCTATAACTCGAGCAGTTTGATGGATCTTTCCCGTCTTTGGGGATAACCGTTACTATCGCCGCCAGGGAGTCCGTGGGGAACCGCCCCCGTCCTGTAAGGCGTTCAGGCCTGCTAGAAGTCGGGGTAGTAGGGCGTCTCGGAAAGTTCTTAAATATGTGAGGGGGAGGCCGTCCGGCCCCGGGGCCCTGTGAGGTTTGGAGCGTTTCATGGCTGCGGCTAGTTCCTCTAAGGTTAGGGGCTGTAACGGACCGTTTTGCACAAAAAGGGAAAAAAACGTTTAGGCGATCGGCCCCCTTTCCAGAGATCCAGGCACAGCTACTGCAGAACACCAAAACTCACGAACTGGATACAAAATAGCACTCCAACTCCCGAACTGGAACCTCCCAAATAGCTGCTAGCAGACGAACAGGAAAAGCACTCCTGGCAATCAGTCTCTAACAGCATACAGTGAATCCCCCCAAAGAACGAGACAAGGCTCCGTGTTGAGGGTCAAGCAGTGGTCTGAGGTGCTGGCACACCCAGCCTGGTTTTTATTACAGTGTTTCAAATACAGGACCACCCACAGGGAGGGATAAAACAACCAATCATATCACAGTTACATCCCACATATTCCCTCCCCTTATCCTGAGAGGAAACTCAATTATACATACAGTTAAAACATACTTTCTACCCAACTTTCATAACTCCAAAACCATACATCACATTCACATAAAATTACATATGCACAATCAATCCATTCAGGGGAACAACATATTCAAAAATGGCACAAATCAGACAAGGGGTTCAAAAGTTAGTAAAAAGTCCTTTGTGACTAAATGAAGCATGGCTTTCTGGCCCAAACCAGTTTCAGAGTCTTCTATCCTGGAGATAAGTAATTGAATTATCTCCCAGGACAGACACAAGACTCCATTAAGCACATGGTTGCAAAAAGACACAAAGCACTTTAAAATACATAAAGTCACATTTATACATAAAACACATACATTTCACATATCCCCAGATAGCTCAGGTCTGAGCGCACATTATTAAGTGAATGGCGCTCAGACCACACAAATACAGTTTAATCACCATGGAGCCAAAGTCTTTACAGTCAGTTTCATACGAATGGGCTCCATGGGATTCCCATCTGGGGTATAACACATTCAAACAAATCTACTGAAACCCAGGCAGAAAAGCACGAATGAAGCTTTTCTGCAGGCAAAAATAAAGTCTTTTAAAAGGGGGCCATAGTCCAAAGGCAGCAGGCGAGCAACCAGGCTTCTCCAATGCAATGTGGCGAGATTGGTCTCGTCACATCTCTCCCCTTTTCCAAACAGACTAACAGGGTATCTGACCTCCTGCCGGTCAGTGCCCTTGTTAGTCCAGCAGCCCACCCACAAAACATAATCACCAGCACAGCCCACCCACAATAAATGGTTACTACACCTGGGTAAAGGAGAAGCTTGTCCATGTCCAGGTGCCTCACCACGGCTGTGCTGGGTACGGGTACGCTGACTGGGTGGGTTGCTGCGTGGGCAGAGACCTGCGGCACTTTGCCCTGTTGCCAGCGCTACTGGGAGGGTAGCCTGGTTGAAGCCTGGTTGTTGGAGGGGGAGACCGACTGTCTCCCCTTTAGATACAAAGTCCTGCTGCTGGAGACCGACTGTCTCCCCTTTAGATACACAGTCCTGCTGCTGGAGACTGACTGTCTCCCCTTTGGACACGCAGCTCTGTCGCTGGGGGGCAGAACCGACCGTCCCTACCCCCTGTGCTGGCAGTGTAGAGACTACGGTCCCATCTGCACCGTTGTGGGGCTTACTGTCTCCCCATGGTACATGAAGCTGCCGCTGGGGAGAGGGGGTAACAAGCTCCTCTCCCATATATACTTCCAGCCGCGGGGGAGGGAGACCGACTGTCTCTGCTCCCAATACAGAGTCCTGCTGCTGGGGAAAGGAGACTGGGCTCTCTATTCCCGGTAGGACACTCTGCCGCTGGGGAATGGAGACTGGGCTCCCTATTCCCTGCATATCACACTGCCGCTGGGGAATGGAGACTGGGCTCCCAATTCCCTGCAATTCATTCTGCTGCTGGGGCTCCCAATTCCCTGCAATTCATTCTGCTGCTGGGGGACAGGGGCAACTATCTCTGTCCCCTGTAACTCAGCCTGCCGCTGGGGAATGGAGACTGGGCTCCCAATTCCCTGCAATATTTCCCGCTGGGGAATGGAGCTCGGGCTCCCAATTCCCTGCAATATCTCCCGCTGGAGAATGGAGACTGGGCTCCCAATTCCCTGCAATTCATTCTGCTGCTGGGGGACAGGAGCAACTATCTCTGTCCCCTGTAACTCAGCCTGCCGCTGGGGAATGGAGCTCAGGCTCCCAATTCCCTGCAATATTTCCCGCTGGGGAATGGAGACTGGGCTCCCAATTCCCTGCAATTCACTCTGCCGCTGGGGAATGGAGACTGGGCTCCCAATTCCCTGTATATCACACTGCCGCTGGGGAATGGAGACTGAGCTCCCAATTCCCTGCATATCACACTGCCGCTGGGGAATGGAGACTGGGCTCCCAATTCCCTGCATATCACACTGCCGCTGGGGAATGGAGACTGGGCTCCCAATTCCCTGCAGTACCTGTCGCTGGAGTTCTTCCCAACGTGCCAGCTGACCTTCTCTTTCTGCCCGGTGTTGCAGATTCATGAACACTAGGTTCCTCATGGACTGCACGTGTTTCTCAGCTGGATTGGGTCCAAAGAAGTTCAGCCGCAACCACATCATACGGTCATACTCTCTCATAGAGTATCTGTACTCCACTGCTGGTTCCATCCTGGTGCTGTCAGGGTCGCTGTACTCAGACATGCGTTGCCCTCAAATTGTAAAATCCACGGAATGGTGTCTCCTGTAGCTGTCCTTCTGGCTGTAGGAACGATCCCGCCGCTTGCCACCAATTGTAACGGACCGTTTTGCACACAAGGGGTAAAAACCGTTTAGGCGATCGGCCCCCTTTCCAGAGATCCAGGCACAGCTACTGCAGAACACCAAAACTCACGAACTGGATACAAAATAGCACTCCAACTCCCGAACTGGAACCTCCCAAATAGCTGCTAGCAGACGAACAGGAAAAGCAGACGAACAGCTTACACTCCTGGCAATCAGTCTCTAACAGCATACAGTGAATCCCCCCAAGAACGAGACAAGGCTCCGTGTTGAGGGTCAAGCAGTGGTCTGAGGTGCTGGCACACCCAGCCTGGTTTTTATTACAGTGTTTCAAATACAGGACCACCCACAGGGAGGGATAAAACAACCAATCATATCACAGTTACATCCCACATATTCCCTCCCCTTATCCTGAGAGGAAACTCAATTATACAAACAGTTAAAACATACTTTCTACCCAACTTTCATAACTCCAAAACCATACATCACATTCACATAAAATTACATATTCTCAATCAATCCATTCAGGGGAACAACATATTCAAAAATGGCACAAATCAGACAAGGGGTTCAACAGTTAGTAAAAAGTCCTTTGTGACTAAATGAAGCATGGCTTTCTGGCCCAAACCAGTTTCAGAGTCTTCTATCCTGGAGATAAGTAATTGAATTATCTCCCAGGACAGACACAAGACTCCATTAAGCACATGGTTGCAAAAAGACACAAAGCACTTTAAAATACATAAAGTCACATTTATACATAAAACACAGACATTTCACATATCCCCAGATAGCTCAGGTCTGAGCGCACATTATTAAGTGAATGGCGCTCGGACCACACAAATACAGTTTAATCACCATGGAGCCAAAGTCTTTACAGTCAGTTTCATATGAATGGGCTCCATGGGATTCCCATCTGGGGTATAACACATTCAAACAAATCTACTGAAACCCAGGCAGAAAAGCACGAATACAGCTTTTCTGCAGTCAAAAATAAAGTCTTTTAAAAGGGGGCCATAGTCCAAAGGCAGCAGGCGAGCAACCAGGCTTCTCCAATGCAATGTGGCGAGATTGGTCTCGTCACAGGGGCGCATCAATTTCCTCAGCGAGCTCCGGAGTGAGTTTGCGAGTCACATGTCGCGTTAGGTAGTCTGTGACCTTCCCACGGTGGTTTTGGGCTTCTGTCCCCTGAGCTGGCCTAGCTTGGTTGTATAGGTCCCTATAGTAGGCCCTAAATGCTGACACAATGCCCTCTGGTAGTCTGGTGTGCTGTCCGTGTCCGGTGCGTATCTTGTGAATATGTTGGGCTCTACGCTTCTCTCGGAGCACCTGTGCCAGGAGTCGACCGCACTTATTCGAGTGCTCATAGAAGTGCCTAGCTGATTTCCGCATAGTATGTAGTAATCCCTGGGATAAGTGTGCTTTGAGTGCCCTTCGTGTAAGTCGTAGGTATGTGTCGTCATCTAGGCTATGCTTATGTGTATTCTCTAGGTCTGCAATTCGTGTCGTGAGCCCTGTCTTTCTTGCGTTGCGAGCTGATAGATATAAAGTGACCCCTAATGACGCATTTGTGGGCTTCCCACAGCATCAGAGGGGGCATGTCGGGTGTGTCATTAGTGTCAAAGTATTGCGTTAGCGTCTGTAGTGTCTTGGTGCGTATCTCGAGCTCTGTTAACATGGTTTCATTAAGCTTCCATTGGCGTTCGGTCGGTTTAAATAAAGGTGAGCTCATTACCACCGTGTTTGGGGCATGGTCGGACTGGTTGATAATCCCTATGGAAGCATCTCGGAGAAGCGCAAGGCTCTCCTGGGGCATGAAGATGTAGTCTATCCTACTATATTGCCTATATACTGACGAGTAATAGGAGAAATCTCTTTCGTCCGGGTGGGCTACCCGCCAACAGTCGACCAACCCCATGCCAGTCAGTGCTCGTCGCATTGCACGTAAGCCGTGCTCTGGGACAGTGCTGGTCCCTCTGGTGGTGTCCACCCGGAGGTCCAGGGGAGCGTTAAGATCCCCTGCCAATATCAGCAGGCCGGCCCTGAATTTTTCTAGTTTGGCCAGTGTTTTGGTAAAGAATTTATGCTGTCCGCGGTTAGGGCTATAAATGCTTGCGAAAGTGTAGGTGTGGTGTGCGATGGTGCCCTTCAAGAAGATGAACCTCCCCTCAGGGTCCGTCATGGTGTCTATGTGGTGGAACGGGACTATGCGGGAGAACAGAATCGCCACTCCCGTTTTCTTAGACTCTGGGTGATTGGCGTAGTACCCCTGTGGAAAGCGTCTATTCTCAATCTTCGGAGAGTCCTGACCCCTAAAGTGCGTCTCCTGCAAGAGCGCCAGGGACACCTTTTCCGCCCATAACTGCCTCAAAAGTTGGGACCGCTTCTCCGGGGTATTTAGGCCCCTCACGTTATTAGACCACACTTTGAGTTGTGCGGGGGCGAGACTCCCCCCGGCCCCTCGGGGTGAACAGCCCCCGGCCGGCTCTGTCTGGGAAGGCATTGTGTAATTGACTGTACGTGGGCGCGGGGGGAAAAGGGGAGGGCAGGGGAGAGATGCAGAGAGAGAAAGGAATGGGAAGGTGGGAGAAGAGAGGGGGAAAAGAGAAGGAAAAAAACAAAAACAAAAAAAAAAAACGGTTTGATAGCAACAGTGAACCTCGGTCGGATAGAGTTGTTCGGCAGCTACTCGACTGTAGTCCTACCGAACTCCGACTAGTTTGTACACCACGGGTCAGTTGCGTGGGGTGTGAGCAAGGTCGCCTGCGGCGCAGAACAACCTAGTGTGTGTGTCTGGTCCGAGTCCGTCTCCCGGAGCTCCCAACCCGCCAGTCCAAGTGTCGAGTTGTTCCCGTCTCGTGGCCTATCCGTGTATGGTGAGTCGGTCTTCACGGGTTGCGCCCGTGTTTCCTTTCCTCCCTGCACCTAGCCCTCATGATGCGTGTGCGGTCTCCGTCTAGTTTCAGTTGTTCACCGTCAGCGTTCTACCCCTTGTACCACAGGGAGAGCATATGGACCGTCCTACCCCCTCAACCCCCCCATCATCCAGATTCTCCGTCCTACCCCCTACCGCCCTGCCAGATTATCCGTCTCCCCCCCCTCCGAGGACACTCGAGCCTTCTGGCCCTTCTTAGACTTTAGTGGTGCCTCTTGTAAGTAATGCTGATTGGTTCCTGTGCCCTGTTTCGGTCTATGCACGGGTTCCTTCGTGCGCCCCCAGGTGCCCGGTCGTCCCCCCTCTCTACCCTTCTCGGCCCTGCAGGGGTCAGGACGCGGACCTTTTGGCCCTCGGGCCCGGGGGGGTGTGACGGGTGCGCTTCCAGCCCCCCCCCGGGCACCGCCATGGCTCCCTGGCCCCAATGAGAAACCCCTTAGGAGACCCACCCCACCTCCCCCCAGGCCCCGCTCCCACTCCAGGTCTTGACATGCTGTTAATAGATCCAATAGATCGGGTGCTCCTCCCGAACCCGCTCTGCCCCTACTGAGGCCGTGTGAAGTGGTGGTGGCCAATTCCCTTCTATGCTTCCACTTTGCTACCCCCACATTTCCCGTCCCCCACCCAAGTGCTGAGTTCCCGGGGGTACGGGTCTTATAGTACACATAGGGGATTCCCAGGCCCGGGGAAAAGAACGGTACATACCCCGGATGCTCAGTTTCAAGTCCTCAGTTAATCCATGTGTGCCTACGGGCAGGTGTGCCCCTTACCCGCGGGGAAGGACGTGGGGGTCTCGGGGTTCCCGGTCCGCGCAAGAACCCCCCCAAGGGCGCACTCTCGGGTGCTTACAGACTTCCTACTCCTCCGCGGTGCTGGGCCCGCTTCGGTGTGTCGAGGAGCTCCGCAGGGCACCATCCGTCAGGTGTTCAGCTGGAACTGTAGGGCCCGTGGGCCTGGTCGGCGGGTGATCAAGGATCCAGTTAGGGACGGGAATCTCAGGGAGGCCCGCTGCTCGTAGAAATCTAGGCACATCATTAGGCCAGCGGACTGCCAGCCAGCGATTCTCAATTCTTGCCTGCAGGCTGAACGGGAATCCCCATTTGTAAGGAATCCGCTTCTGCTGTAGGATGCCTGTGATGGGCTTCAGCGCTCGCCTGGCATCGAGGGTGAGGGGAGACAGGTCCTGGTATAGGGATACATGCGAGTCCATGTAGGTGATGGTGCGCAGTGCCCTGGCCGCTCTCATGATACTTTCTTTCAGTTGGAAGGATTGAAAACAGCACACCAAGTCCCTGGGGAGGCCATCTCTCCTTGGTGGTCGAAGCGCTCGGTGGGCACGCTCTAATCCGAAATCCGGTGGAGCTTCTTCCCCTAGTAGTTGTGTGAACAGGCCTTCCAGGACCTCTCTTGGGGTCTCTCCTTCTGACTCTGGCAGGCCTCTGACGCGGATATTATTGCGCCGTCCGCGGTTCTCAAGGTCCTCCACCTGGCGTCGGAGTTCCAGGAGGAGGTTGCCCTGCCTCGTGGTAGCCAGATCTGTGGCCCGTTGGGATTGTTCTGACTACAGCTGTTGGACCTCTAGGTCTCCCACCCGGTGTTCTAGGGCGGAGAGGTCGCGCCGAACCGCAGCCACCTCCTCCCGGATAGCCGCGCGGAGTTCTGCCACCAGCTCTTTCTTATCTTGCCTGGAAAACATGTTTGCCGAGATTGCCGCGAGTTCAGCTGACATCTGAGTGAGGGCGTCTCTCCGCGGGGAGTCCTACGTGGAGCTCGATCTGCTCAGTGTTCCCGGCGATCCGGGCGCCATTTTGTCTGGGCCTCGTGTGCCGGCCATACATTGTGGGGTGGACAGGTACTCGTCCATCGGTCCCGATTGCTGCGACATGGCGGTAAGTTGCGGGCCCGGGGCAGTCCCCTTCCTCGGTTTACCCATTCGGACGGGAGTGGTAACGCTTTTAACACGGGCTATGGCAGGGTTGGGGCCCGGGAGCTCTCACTGCCTGCGTCCTACTCCATCGGCAGCCCAGCCACACCCCCAGCCTGGCTATTTTATCTATAATTTAAAATGACACTATAGTCACCAGAACTACTACAGCTTATTGAATTTGTTCTGGTGAGTAGAATCATTACCTTCAGGCATTTGCTGTAAACACTGTCTTTTCAGAGAAAATGCAGTGTTTACATTACAACCTAGCGATAACTTCACTGTCCACTCCTCAGATAGTTACTAGAGGTGGTTCCTGGGGCATTGTTGCACAGTGTGACTAACATTCAGTGTCTCCACCCTCTGCACGCAGACACTGAACCTTCCTCATAGAGATGCATTGATTCAATGTATCTCTATGAGGAGATGCTGATTGGCCAGGGCTGTGTTTGGCTTGACAGTCTCAGCCAATCCTAGGGGAAAGTATTGGGATTGGCTGAGATCACCACTATTGATGTCAGCCAAGAAGACAGATCAGGGACAGAGCCAGCAGCTGCAGACTTGAATAGAAGTAAGATGATATGCTGTATTTAGGGGGGCAAGGGTCGGGGGCCAGGGAGCTAGAGAGTGATTTTAACACTACAGGGTCAGGAATATAGGTTTGTGTTCCTAACCCTATAGTGTTACTTTAAATTTATCTTTGAATTCCTTATGAATTCTTGATAATTCACAATTCACGGAATAACCCTTTCTGTCTTAACTGTTAGCCCAGTCTATTTATGGACAGTTTTATTAGTATATGGATGCACTACAAGGATGTTAAATGAACACTCCTTACACTATAACCACTATAGTTTGCTGTAGTGGTTATGGTGCCTGGTGTGCCCTAGCGGCCCTAATGTAAGTAGTCAAACCATTTGCTTAGGGCTCTCCAGTCACTGGCCCCTGGCTCTCTTCTTCCTAAATGAAGAGGTGAATGCTCCTGTTAGCTCTCCGGTGCTAAGTTCTAATGTACAGGGCCAGATCGCTGGCTGAGAGTGTGAGCTGATTGCTCTCAGCCAATGAGCTAATCCCTGCACTGCTAAACTCGGCACCCAGCACACATTAGCAAACAGTGCGAGTTCTAGAACACTCCTGGCACCATAACAACTACACTGCACTATTGGGGTTATGGTGCTGTGGGTGATCCTTACATTTTCGATATTTGGTCTATTACGTCTATATTTCCAGTTATTGCAGCAGAAATTGAATTACAAAATAATGACCCAATTTTCTTTGAGCACGTGAGGCTCTCTATGTATAGATGCAGTATGTTTTGTTTCAGTGTTAAGTTGTTTGTTTTTAATGTAACACATTTGATTTCTTGCCACGTCCCAGGATTTCTAATATAAGGATTAGTTATCCCCAGGGGCCGCCATCAGGGGGTGACAACCATGACGATTTTCACTGGCCCGGCGGTCCTGAGGGAGCCCGGACTGTACTGCTAATGCTCCGGGCCCCCAGCCCTTCAATGAAGCACAGTGGACCAACACCAGCAGATGACATGGCTCCCCAAATCAACACAGGCAGTGGAAACTTCACACTGGACTTCAAGCATCTTGCAGTGTGTGCCTCTCCATTCTTCCTGCAGACTCTGGGTCCTTGGTTTCCAAATGAGATGCAAAAGTTGCTCTCATCAGAAAAGAGGACTTTGGACCACTGAGCAACAGACCTGTTATTCTTTAGCCCAGGTAAGACGCTTCTGACGTTGTTTGTTGTTCAGGAGCGGCTTGACAAGAGGAATACGACATCTGAAGACCATGTCCAGGATCCGTCTGTGTGTGGTGGCTCTTGATGCACTGACTCCAGCCTCAGTCCACTCCTTGTGAAAGTCCCCAACACTTTTGAATGGCCTTTTCCTGACAATCCTCTCCAGGCTGCAGTCATCCCTGCTGCTTGTGCACCTTTTTCTTCCACACTTTTTCCTTCCACATAACTTTCTATTAATGTGCTTTGATACAGCACTTTGGGAACATCCAGCTTCCTTTGCAATTACCTTTTGAGGCTTTCCCTCCTTATGGAGGGTGTCAATGATGGTTTTCTGCACAACGGTCAGGTCAGCAGTCTCCCCATGATTGCGATTCCTACTGAACTAAACTGAGAGACCATTTAAAGGCTCAGAAACCCTTTGCAGGTGTTATGGCTGACTTAGCTGATTAGAGTGGGACACTGTGAGCCTAGAATATTGCACCTTTTCACAATATTCTATTTTACTGAGATTGTGGATTTGGGGTTTTCATGAGCTGTAAGCCATAATCATCGCACTTATGACAAATAACGGCTTGAACTATCTTGCTTTGCATGTAATGCGTCTATCTCATATATTAGTTTCCCCTTTTACGTTGCATTACTGAAATAAATGAACTTTTGCACGATATTCTAATTTTTCGAGTATTACCTGTACTCTGCATTCACTATACACACGACATCCACTACACAAACACACTCTGCATCTAATAAACACAAACATACACTCTGCATCCACTATAAACACCACTTCCACTTTACTCAAGCACAGCATCCCCTCCACACATTCAATGTTATAGAAATGACTGTTTCCCTTTAAATGTCCTTTGTGTTAAATTGTTATAGTAATTTTATCTCATTTTATTAATTGCCTGCTCTCCATTATAAATGATCTTATTATGATGTGTAGTTATTATTCCCTACTCCCAATTCTCCACAAATTCTTTGGGGCAGAAATGTCACTTTTATTTCATTTTAAACATTTTTAAATCCAGATGTGTTCATTCTATAATAGTCATAACAAGTACAGAACTATAACATTTTAGGTCAATGTAGCTGAAAATAAAACATTCGACTTAGTGAACAAACCACTGTTTAATAAATCAAATTATCTTCAGCACTGATTTAATACGTATTATGCTGTAATTGAAAGACTTGTTAATGTTACTTACTGGCGTCAGATAAAATGTACTATGTACACAAATAAACACAATAACACACAGTATTTCACTAAAACGGTTATTGAAAAAGTATACAAAATGTTTAAAGGAATTTAGAAATCACTATTAATAATAATACAATGATTCCAATAGAATGCCTTCTTTAATGTCAAGGTAATCACTATGATTGAAAAGGGATGTAGGGTGGAGTGAATTCTGTCTCAATGGAAAGGAGAAGGTTAATCACCGGAGCATTAATGAAATGTCTGGAGGATTGCGGAAGCTGCATTAATATTTCACTTTGAAATAACATCATCGATCTCAAATTGGGGAAGATGAGTTAGGGGCGAAAAAATGGAGCATTCACACAAGCAAAATGGCTTATTGTTATCAGAAATAAATATAAAAGCTGGGCCCAGATAGTATCATTATCTAAACTGTTGTAAAACCTTAAATAATTGTTAAAACTAAAAATATAGTCTATTTCCAACAATGAGAAGCTTTATCATTCCGATTGCTCGCAGATCCATGTCTTTGAGAAATATTAAGAAACAAGACTTTTCACGAGTAGTAGGGAGGTGTCTTTGGCCTTCCCTCATCCTTTCTGGTCTGGGTTTATACAAGAGAATACAATTAGACGTTTTATTTTCAAAGTTGCATTTATTATACAATGTCTAAGCTGCAATTTGGTATCTAACATTAGACTTCCATTGCCGTGGTTATCATTGTTTTTTGATTGGCTCTGTTGTTCTTCATGAGCGTCAGGGGCAGCTGTTTGTATGTAGGCAATGTAAATGACATTCTCAAATAGAGAAGAGAAGGTAGGGTGGAAAAGAAGAAAGATAGAAATATGGTTCATATGGTCGGAGTTCCGGGTATAAGTGTACATATTGGTTCACCCGGAAGGGGTTTCGTATCTTTCCTGGGTTCGTGTCTCGCTATGCAGGGAGGTCAGGTTCTTGTTACTGGGCATAAGGGTTTTTGATCTCCCCATACCAGCTCCCACTTCCCCTAGTGCCCCCAGTATCCAGCCATCCACAAATCCTATCTTTTTTTCATACAATTTCATCATGCCTCTAACTTGTGCGGTTAGGTGGTCCATAATACCTGTGTCTTTAATTTTATGGATTACAGTGTCTACCGTGTCATGTTTGAGCGCCCTCTCTAGTCCTGTGTATTCCATACCCTTGTAGTCATGTGCTTTCATTCCTGGGGGGAATTGCCCTGTTTCTTAGTACTGGCATTAATTGGTGAGGGGGATGTGGTTAACTTGTATTTCAAAGCAGTGGAATCCCAGACCCAGAGAGAGGTCAAGATCGCAGGGCACTGTGTGCGAAGGATCACTCTGTGCTCTCTTGGTAGCCAGTAGTAAATTGAGGACGATCAGCACCCATCCATCATATTGGATTTGAGATCTGCCCACCTACGTTTGTCAGGCGTAGAGTGCCACATAGCGATCTGTGCTAATTTTGCTGCTTTTTAGTAATAGTAAAGATTTGGCAGGCCTAATCTGCCCTATGCTTTAGGTCTGTATAAAACGTTTCTGGATACTTTGTGTCTCTTGTTTTGCCAAATGAAGTCTCCTATTGCCTTTTGCAGGGGAGCTAAGTCGGTTTTGATGATTGGTATTGTTAAGGCCTGGAAGTAGAACAGCAGCCTGGGCATTACGTTCATTTTTATTGAATGGACCCTAACGATCCAAGACACTGGTTTGTCCACCCATTTGTCTAAGTCGTCTATCAGGGTCTTGAAGAGGGGTACCTAATTGGAGGGGTATAATTGCGCCGGGTCTTCTGCCAGCTGTACTCCCAGGTATTTTATATACCTGTGTGCTATGGGTATGCAGTACTTGTCTCGTATGAACGCTGTGTCCATAGCTGACATTGCTATTGGAAGTGCACTGGATTTGGTTAGGTTTACTTTATAACCTGAGAGGGTACCATATTCTGTCAGTTCGCCAGTGAACATATTCATTGAGTCTCTGGGGTGTGTAAGGCTAAGTAAAACGTTGTCTGTGTAACCCGACACCTTAAATTCTTGTCCGCTCACCGTGATATCTGTGCGTATGGCTTGTAAGAGCAGTTCAAGGGACATTACAAATAGTAGTGGGGTTAGTGGGCATCCCACCGAGGACTCAGATGATTTATTTATAGCTTGTTTGTTTGCGAAAGAAGTAATCTATTCATGAGTGGGTGTCATGTGGTGCTGAGTGATATGTATCATTTACTTTGCCTTTTTGTGTTTTTCGTACATAATTTTCCAGTAAAATATCTAAATAATAAGGAAACCACTATGGCGGGATGTATTACTGTTGGGAATTGCTGACAGTAACAGGGTTATTTGCTAAAGGATGAACTACTTTTCCAAATCTTGTAATATGGTTTAAAATGTGAAATTCACTTAAAATTCCCACTATTCACACTTTAACTTTGAATAACCCTCTAATTGTGTCGCAACAGCACATTTTCACATGGAAACATCTTTATACATAACACCCTAAATCAGAGATGAGGTAGATGCCCAGATGTAGAACTACAACCCCCATTATGCTTTGCTATTCGTAACCCCCAAGATCTCCCTCAAATCAGTCTTCAAAAACTGCATGGAATAACATTTGTAACCTTATCATTAAAAATAACACAGAACGTGTCAGAGAGTCTGGACGAGCAAGAAATTAGATACGGTATTAGATATGAGTATAATTTTTCTTTTAATTCTAAGAATATTCCAATTTATTCTGTTGGCTGAGGTTACAAATAAACCCGTTAATAAATCAATCATGGCTTTATTATGAAAGGTGTCAGTGAATTATGATGGATGAGGAAGTATAAACTAACATAGCTCTTGATATATTTTAGATAGCGATGCTCAGCATTTTGGAGATGGTGTAGAACATGTGTGAGGGATCTGGCTTGTTGCCTTGTAATGTAACGTAAAACAAGTGACAGGGTAAAACGAAACATTGCGATGAATTAATCACATAATGTCCTCACACACCAACTGTGATATCGTCCTCTTCTTAGGATTTGCCTGTTTTTTCAAAGATCTACAGGGTTATTTACTTAAGTGAATTCACAAAGAGAATTTTAAATTTCAAACCAAAGTAGTTGAACTGCAAGCATAGCTGACCACGAAAAGTTCTCCAACTTAGCTATTTTGGCCTTAAACCTAAATTGTACTTTCCATCGAATTTAAAGTCTCACTTGACTAACTACATAAAAGAGATGTAAGAAGAGGGAAAGCAAAAGGACAATATTGGTGAACTAATATAGCGTTCAGGTAACATATGACACACAAATAGCTAAATATCTCAGTCAATCATCTTATAAGTAAAAAGATTTAAAGAAAATAAATAAAAATAACGTTAGTAACTGAATGTCCAGCAAGTTTAACGTATGAGATATAGAGTGAAGAAGCAATGTGCTATATGGAGTGAATGAGTAATCGAGGACCCAACATGCAGACTGGGGTGTGGATACAAAGAAGAAGAATCATTGGTTATCAATATATTGTATCCAGGGATCCCATGTACATGGGTAGAATTGGGAGGTGTTATTTGAGGGGTTGCCAGTTCTTCCATACGGGGATGTCTTCTTCTCTCGTATTCTATCAGTAAGGGACGGTGACGTGGGCAGTCTCCAAAGAACAGGGATTAATGTTTTAGCCGCTATAAAGAGATGTGGTTCATGGATTCTCTTAAATTGAGATATGAATATGGAACCAGACCCCACTCTGGTGTTTCTTGTAAGGGGGTCCCAGCAATGGAGGAATCCGGAGACGTTTTTTCACTCCAAAACCCAAATGTCAACGGTCAAATTGGATGAGGACATTGTATGAGAGAGCCCATTTCATGCCTTCAGAGCCAACATTTATCAGGAATGGTGGTACTATCTGGGTGCGGGCGTGCAGGGGTTAGGTACCGTCTCAATAACAATGTGTAATTAGCTTCTCATTATCTATCACATATTGGGCTCTGGGGCCTCGAGGGTGAGTAGTTTCCTCGCTGTGAGGGTGTGAAAGTCATTGTTAGATTTTTCAAAAATGTGCAACATGGACATATCAGGGTCCAGATAAGATATCTACATGTTCTCTATAATTATTATTGAATGAAATAAAATGGGGTTACCCTAACTACTGCATTTTGTCTTTAAATTCCGTGCCATAGCTGGCATTTTCTTATATTTTAATAATATAGCTGTAGGAAAAATACGTCAGTAAAAATATACTAGTCAGAATTGAGACAATGTAGAAGGGTGGGATGATTTATATGCTTACTACAAAACAAAAGTGTCCCGATTTAGGAAGGACAGTCCCTATTTTGTGCCCAATTCTCTCTGTCCCTCTTTTCAATCCTAATATCCCTCTTCTCTAGGAGCTCCATATTGTTGGTGTGTCTAGGTGTATAACAGAGCTCCACGGTAATGTGTCTGAGTGTATAACAGAGCTCCACAGCAATAATACTCCCAGTAATGTGTCTGAGTGTATAACAGAGCTCCACAGCAATAATACTCCCAGTAATGTGTCTGAGTGTATAACAGAGCTCCACAGCAATAATACTCCCAGTAATGTGTCTGTGAATAACAGAGCTCCACAGCAATAATACTCCCAGTAATGTTTCTGAGTGTATAACAGAGCTCCACAGCAATAATACTCCCAGTAATGTGTCTGAGTGTATAACAGAGCTCCACAGCAATAATACTTCCAGTAATGTGTCTGAGTGTATAACAGAGCTCCACAGCAATAATACTCCCAGTAATGTGTCTGAGTGTATAACAGAGCTCCACAGCAATAATACTCCCAGTAATGTGTCTGAGAGTATAACAGAGCTCCACAGCAATAATACTCCCAGTAATGTGTCTGAGTGTATAACAGAGCTCCACAGCAATAATACTCCCAGTAATGTGTCTGAGTGTATAACAGAGCTCCACAGCAATAATACTCCCAGTAATGTGTATAGCAGAGCTCCACAGCAATAATACTCCCAGTAATGTGTCTGGGTGTATAACAGAGCTCCACAGTAATAATACTCCCAGTAATGTGTATAGCAGAGCTCCACAGCAATAATACTCCCAGTAATGTGTCTGGGTGTATAACAGAGCTCCACAGTAATAATACTCCCAGTAATGAATCTCCGTGTATAACAGGGCTCCACAGCAATAATACTCCCAGTAATGTGTCTGAGTGTATAACAGAGCTCCACAGCAATAATACTTCCAGTAATGTGTCTGAGTGTATAACAGAGCTCCACAGCAATAATACTCCCAGTAATGTGTCTGAGCGTATAACAGAGCTCCACAGCAATAATACTCCCAGTAACGTGTCTGAGTGTATAACAGAGCTCCACAGCAATAATACTCCCAGTAATGTGTCTGAGCGTATAACAGAGCTCCACTGCAATAATACTCCCAGTAATGTGTTTGAGTGTATAACAGAGCTCCACAGCAATAAAACTTCCAGTAATGTGTCTGAGTGTATAACAGAGCTCCACTGCAATAATACTCCCAGTAATGTGTCTGAGCGTATCACATTGCTCCACAGCAATAATACTCCGAGTAATGTGTCTGAGCGTATAACAGAGCCCCACAGCAATAATACTTCCAGTAATGTGTCTGAGTGTATAACAGAGCTCCACAGTAATAATACTCCCAGTAATGTGTCTGAGTGCATAACAGAGTCCACACACATCCCCAGTAATGTCCGAGGCATAACAGAGCTCCACAGCAATGATACTCCCAGTAATGTGTCTGAGTGTTTAACAGATCCCCACAGCAATAATACTCCCAGTAATGTGTCTGCGTGTATAACAGAGCTCCACAGCAATAACACCCCCAGTAATGTGTCTGAGTGTATAACAGAGCTCCACAGCAATAATACTCCCAGTAATGTGTCTGAGTGTATAACAGAACTCCGCAGCAATAATACCCCCAGTAATGTGTGAGTGTATAACAGAGCTCCACAGCAATAATACTCCCAGTAATGTGTCTGAGTGTATAATAGAGCTCCACAGCAGTAATACTCCCAGTAATGTGTCTGAGGGTATAAAAGAGCTCCACAGCAATAATACTCCCAGTAATGTGACTGAGTGTATAACAGAGCTCCACAGCAATAATACTCCCAGTAATGTGTCTGAGTGTATAACAGAGCTCCACAGCCATAATACTCCCAGTAATGTGTCTGAGGGTATAACAGAGCTCCACAGCAATAATACTCCCAGTAATGTGTCTGAGTGTATAACAGAGCTCCACAGCAATAATACTCACAGTAATGTGTCTGAGGGTATAACAGAGCTCCACAGCAATAATACTCCCAGTAATGTGTCTGAGTGTATAACAGAGCTCCACAGCTATAATACTCCCAGTAATGTGTCTGAGTGTATAACAGAGCTCCACAGCTATAATACTCCCAGTAATGTGTCTGAGTGTATAACAGAGCTCCACAGCTATAATACTCCCAGTAATGTGTCTGAGTGTATAACAGAGCTCCACAGCTATAATACTCCCAGTAATGTGTCTGAGTGTATAACAGAGCTCCACAGCAATAATACTCCCAGTAATGTGTCTGAGTGTATAACAGAGCTCCACAGCAATAATACTCCCAGTAATGTGTCTGAGTGTACAACAGAGCTCCACAGCAATAATACTCCCAGTAATGTGTCTGAGTGTATAACAGAGCTCCACAGCAATAATACTCCCAGTAATGTGTCTGAGTGTATAACAGAGCTGCACAGCAATACCACTCCCAGTAATGTGTCTGAGCGTATAACAGAGCTCCACAGCGATAATACTCCCAGTAATGTGTCTGAGTGTATAACAGAGCTCCACAGCAATAATACTCCCAGTAATGTGTCTGAGTGTATAACAGAGCTGCACAGCGATAATACTCCCAGTAATGTGTCTGAATGTATAACAGAGCTCCACAGCAATAATACTCCCAGTAATGTGTCTGAGTGTATAAAAGAGCTCCACAGTAATAATACTCACAGTAATGGACCTTTAACCTAAAATAAATGTGTTTAGAAATCAGTCTGCACCCACACACACACACATTTAATAAGATGGGAATCAACAGGAATTGAAAGTGATTTTCAAAAAGGTTTCTTCAACGGGTTGATTTTTTTTTTTGTGTTAAAATTTTTTTGCACCCATTTACATTAGCCAACCCACCGGTTTTTGCATGAAAAAAATTGTTAACAGAACACTCCTTGATGTCCTTTATTCTGGCTCACCTTTATGGTTTAAACCAATAGTACAAAAACTTCAAAACAGAAGACTATGGCTGCAGCAGGAAGGGGGCGCCACTGAGAGCTGTTGCTCTTAGGAAATCAGTGGCTCCCCATTCCTGAAACGCCTTATGTACGTGTTTTTGTCAAGGCGTTTTCGTGAATGGGGAGCCATTGATTGGCTGAGAGCATCACCAGGTAGCTCTCAGTTCAAAACGTATAGGTGAAATCACTTATTTGCACCAAAATAAATTCCTGATGACAGATTCAGGGTGGTGGTAGTCACTTACAAATCAAACACTGATGCACATTTTTACGTGTATATATTATTATTTAGAGAAAACTAGCCAACCTGGATTTTAAAAAAAGATTAACCGGAGAGTTTTCACAAATCAGCAACCTTGGTCTGCTTTTGGAGTCGTAGTTCCAGTTCAATATAATTAAATGTGCAGTAAATACATTTCTGTGGTGATTTCCCACATTTCCCAGTCTTACATAATGAAACAAATTGAATATGTAAATTCAAAGACAATGCCCGAATTGGCTGATCCATTAGCTTTTAATATGTAGAGGACTGTTTTGATAGCTTCATGAATTTACATGTTTACAATATATTGGGTGGGGACGTAGACCCTGATTCAGCAGCACAATATCAATTTGCATCTCCTGTCCTACCATTCCCAGCTTTTTTCAATTATTTCCCACTGATAGGGCCAGTGGTGACAAGTCCCCAATAAACATAACACGTGCATATCATTTTATGTTTTAGTGCCCTCCATACTGAATTAAGGACATCCAGCCCCTATGTGATCATTTCAAAAGCGCTCTGAATACGGGCTACCCTGACTGGGCCAATCCAAAGTGGGGCTGGATAGTTAGCTATTGGGATGTGCAAAGAATCTGACATGTAACAGCCTCACTTTAAAATGTTACCCAGGTCACACTCAGCATCATGGCCTACGAAGTGGCAATGGGTTTGAAACATTGCTTCTTTTGTGTTAAAAGGGAACTGTGACCTCTTTAAAGTACCTGCAATTTCTATTAACCAACATTTGTTAGGGGAAGTGGTATTTAAATTAACCCCTTAAGGACTGGACTGTTTTTGCGATGTTGTACATTTGCGACCAGGCATATTTTTACACTTTTGTGGTGTTTGTGTTTGGCTGGAATTTTCCGCTCTCTCATTTACTGTTCCCATACAAATTATATATTGTTTTTTTCAGGACAAAAGGGGCTTTCTTTACATACCATTATTTATATAATCTCATGTATTTTAATTTTAAAAAAATAAAAAAATATAATGAAAAATTGAAAAAAATACATGTTTTTTTACTTTTACTTGAAAAATCTTTTACTCATCTACAAAAGCGAATTAAAAAAACTGCTAAATAGATTCAAAATTTTGTCCTGAGTTTAAAAATACCCCGTGTTTACATGCTTTTTTGCTTTTTTTTGCATGTTATAGGCTATAGGTACAAGTAGAATATTGCGGTTTCAAAACATAAATTTTTTAAATTTATCAATAGTGAGATTGTAACACTATTATCTGTCATAAATCTCTGAATAACACCCCACATGTACATATTTTTTTTAAAGTAGACAACCCAGGGTATTCAATATGGGGTATGTCCAGTCTTTTTTAGTAGCCACTTAGTCGAAAACACTGGCCAAAGTAAGCATTCATATTTGTTTGTGTGTGAAAAAGTAAAAAAACTAAATTGAACGCTAATTTTGGCCAGTGTTTGTGACCAAGTGGTTACTAAAAAAGACTGGGCATACCCCATTTGCAATACCTTGGGTTGTCTTCTTTTGCAAATGGTATGCCATCATGGGGGTAATTCTCATTCCTGGGCTACCATACGCTCTCAAAGGCAACGTAACCAACCTGGCCATTTTCAATGTAAAAATATTTGACCCATATATTTGACCTTGTAACGTTCAAAAATGCTATAAAACCTGTACATGGGGGGTACTGTTTTACTCAGGAGACTTCGCTGAAACAAATTATTAGTGTTTAAAAACTGGAAAACGTATCACAACAATTATATCATCAGTAAAAGTGCTGTTTGTGTGTGAAAAATGCAAAAAAGTCACTTTCACTGACAATATCATTGCTGTGATATGTTTTACTGTTTTGAATCACTAATATTTGTGTTCAGCGAAGTCTCCCGAGTAAAACAGTACCCCCCATGTACAGGTTTTAGGGTGTCGTAGAACGCTACAGGGTAAAATACAGTGCTAGCAAATTAAATTCTCTGGAATTTCGGCCTGGGTTGGCAGGCAGGTCCCTCAAATTGCAATCAATAAAATTACTGAATTATGTAAAATATTACATAAATACGCACGTAGAATTTAAATATATATGCATATTTATATATTTGAAGTCTACGTGTATATTTATATAATTATTTATGTAATTTTGTATATGGACATATGTATATTTCTTATTATTTTTATTTATTTTTATATACATAGATATATATACAAATTCATTCTAAGTGTATTTTGATATAAATATATATATATTAATTTTAAAATACAGTTAGAATAAAATTTCATATAGATATATAATTTTTTTTATTTTTTTATTATTATTTAAAAAAAATTTAATTTAATTTAAATTACTTATTATTTATATTTTATAATAATATATATATATACAATATATATAGTTATTATATTTATTATATATATACGTGCGTAATTTAATTATAAGTGTATTTTTATATTAATATAAGTACATATTAATATAAAAATACACTTAGTATGACATTATATATATGATAGATAGACATATATTATATAGATATAATATATGTCTATATATCATATTTATACACATATATAATTTTTTTAATTTTTTTTATTAACACTAACTTTATTTTTTTTTTGATTTTACACTAGCAGGGAGACTGCCCTGCAGGCAGCACTATGGACACCTATTGTGACCATGTGATCGCTGTGTTAAGCGATCACATGGCCACAGGGGTCCTAAATCAGTGTGGGGAGACTGTCTGGGCTGCAGGCAGTCTGCCCACAACCGGAGCCACGCTGATCGCCGCCGGGGGAACGACGGCGATCAGGTAAGTACCCCCAGACCGTTAGGACGGTTCAGGACCGTCATCGGTCCTCAAGGCAAAAATGCCGATGACGGTCCTGAACCGTCCTCGGTCGCTAAGGGGTTAAACATAACCTCTAAATCCTGCTGTAGTGGTTATGGTGACACACGTGCCATGGCTCCATCATAGAGTGCATAGTCAAACCATTTAAGAGCAGTTTAAACAACTTATCGGAGTCCGGCTTGATGCCAGTCACTGCTTACCCTACAACCAAAGCTCCTTCTAGGAGCTCCACTGAACTAAGTCCTGCCATGCTCAGCTCACTGGCAAAGTTTCTGGTAGCTGAGGAGGTGGCATTGGGTGCCTGCAGTACCCAGGTATGTTGTCAAAATGTTCTAAAACTGTTTGACTACTTACTCTGGGTGGGGGCCATAGCACCACAACCACTACCGCTGTCTTTAGAGGTTATGTTTCTTGGAGTGTTTCTTTAAATATCACTTCCTTTAAAAATCTACATTTAAACACTATAGTCACCTAAATTACTTTAGCTAAATAAAGCAGTTTTAGTGTATAGATCATTCCCCTGCAATTTCACTGCTCAATTCACTGTAATTTAGGAGTTAAATCACGTTGTTTCTGTTTATGCAGCCCTAGCCACACCTCCCCTGGCTATGATTGACAGAGCCTGCATGAAAAAAAAAACTGGTTTCACTTTCAAACAGATGTAATTTACCTTAATAATTGTATCTCAATCTCTAAATTGAACTTTAATCACATACAGGAGGCTCTTGCAGGGTCTAGCAAGCTATTAACATATCAGGGGATAAGAAAATCTTAATTAAACAGAACTTGCAATAAAGAAAGCCTAAATAGGGCTCTCTTTACAGGAAGTGTTTATGGAAGGCTGTGCAAGTCACATGCAGGGAGGTGTGACTAGGGTTCATAAACAAAGGGATTTAACTCCTAAATGGCAGAGGATTGAGCAGTGAGGCTGCAGGGGCATGTTCTATACACCAAAACTGCTTCATTAAGCTAAAGTTGTTCAGGTGACTATAGTGTCCCTTTAACACAGTAATTGAATCCAAGATTGCTTGGTAAAGACAGAAGATAATAGAGAGGATTTAAAACGTCTCATCTATTCAAATAAATAGCAAAATGGACAGATGATGTGTGCCAATTTGATTCTTATCTGCCGTCAGTCAGTATGGTCCTGTAATAGGAGACCGAAATCTGGCAGAAAGTCTGTTGTCAAAAATTAAAAATAGCAGATTTTATTTTAAATAATGAGAACCAGCCTGTCCCTCTCACAAATTTGTAGTTGTTCCAGATTCTATTAAGGAACTGGCTTATGCTTCTGTGGACTGACCTTTTCTCGCTATAGTGTTTTATAAATGACTTCTAGGTGCTCGAGCTCGGGGTTCAGCTGTTGTGAGGATTTTGACAGTGTGGTCTTAATCCGGAATTGAGACACAGAACCGTAAATCAATTATTGATATAGATCTGTAGTAGAGCAACTATTTCCTTGACCCTTTAGAAACAGGACATTAAAACAGGTCAAAGTCTTTATTGGGATGGTGTACATATGAGAGTTTTTTTTAGGTATACTTGGGTAATGTCTGTACTACTCACGAGAACATTTGAAGGACAAAGTCAGAATAGAGTCAGGGTCCTTCACGAAACTAAAAGTTATTATGGATTTCAAAATTTAGGCCAAAGTAAAAATCATTGTGAAAATGATCCATCTTAGCAATTTTTACAGCACAGTTAGTTTTGCCTGAAATCAGATTTAAATGAAAAAAAAATAACCTAATTTATGTTATACTAATCAATAGCAATGAATATTATTTCCCCACTGAAAAGGCCTTTAAATGCATCCAGACCGCTTGAAAAGGAAATGATCTGGGTGTCATGTCCCCCCCCCTCCTTCTTCCTATAGCTGAAAATATTGATGAATGGTGGCTGCCAGTAACTTCACTATTTCAATCAGATTTCAGTTTCCATTGGCACAGTGTGTTGTTTTGCCATGCATGCGCACTAGCCTCCAAATGTGTTCCTATGGAAAAGTATTGGATTGGCTGAGATCATCATTCTTGATCGCTCAAAGAGGTGGGATGGCACCTTGGAGCACAGCGCAGTGACGGAGAAAAGTTGCGTAAAATCAACTTTCTGCTTCACTATTAATGCTACGTAAGAAAGCACTCATAGGGCTTCAAAAAAAACAACAGAGCGGCTTTATTTTAAGCAGACGTGCATTTGCATATAATCAATGTTTCAGACCAACTACCTTGACATATTAAGGAAAGTTTGTAAAGGGACTGAAATGGTGAATGCATGCTGTTACACGGCTGTAAAAAGTTATCTTGTTTAATTTAATGTCCTATGGGTGAACTCTTCACTTTGAATATATCATTGTGCTGAAGTATGCACCACCTAGTAACAAGTCTGTGCCAATATGTGCCCATTACATAAATGTTACAAATGTTATTAATGACATTCTGTGTGTATAATGCATATATAAATGTATATTAATATATGTGTAAATATTATAGGTATAATGTTATATATATATATATTACTAATACACATATTAACCCCTTAAGGACCGAGGACGGTTCAGGACCGTCATCGGCATTTTTGCCTTGCCGACCGATGACGGTCCTGAACCGTCCTAACGGTCTGGGGGTACTTACCTGATCGCCGTCGTTCCCCCGGCGGCGATCAGTGTTCCTCCGGTTGTGGGGAGACTGCCTGCAGCCCAGACAGCCTCCCCACGGCAGATTAGGACCCCTGTGGCCATGTGATCGCTTAACACAGCGATCACATGGTCACAATAGGTGTCCATGTGTCTGCCTGCAGGGGGACTGTCTGTACTGACAGGCAGTCTCCCTGCTAGTGTAAAATAAAAAAAAAAATAAAGTTAGTGTTAATAAAAAATAAATAAAATAATTATATATGTGTATATATGATATATAGACATATATTATATCTATATAATATATGTCTATATATCATATATATAATGCCATACTAAGTGTATTTTTATATTAATATGTACTTATATTAATATAAAAAATACACTTATAATTAAATTACACACGTATATATATAATATATATAATAACTATATATATTGTATATATATATTATTATAAAATATAAATAATAAGTAATTTAAATTAAATAAAATTTTTTTTAAATAATAATAAAAAATTTAAAAAAAATTATATAGTTATATGAAATTTTATTCTAACTGTATTTTAAAATTAATATATATATATTTATATCAAAATACACTTAGAATGAATTTGTATATATATCTATGTATATAAAAATAAATAAAAATAATAAGAAATATACATACGTCCATATACAAAATTACATAAATAATTATATAAATATACACGTAGACTTCAAATATATAAATATGCATATATATTTAAATTCTACGTGCGTATTTATGTAATATTTTACATAATTCAGTAATTTTATTGATTGCAATTTGAGGGACCTGCCTGCCAACCCAGGCCGAAATTCCAGAGAATTGAATTTGTTAGCACTGTATTTTACCCTGTAACGTTCTACGACACCCTAAAACCTGTACATGGGGGGTACTGTTTTACTCGGGAGACTTCGCTGAACACAAATATTAGTGATTCAAAACAGTAAAACATATCACAGCGATGATATTGTCAGTGAAAGTTACTTTTTTTGCATTTTTCACACACAAACAGCACTTTTACTGATGATATAATTGTTGTGATACGTTTTCCAGTTTTTAAACACTAATATTTGTGTTCAGCGATGTCTCCCGAGTAAAACAGTACCCCCCATGTACAGGTTTTATAGCATTTTTGAAAGTTACAAGGTCAAACATATGGGTCAAATATTTTTACATTGAAAATGGCCAGGTTGGTTACGTTGCCTTTGAGAGCGTATGGTAGCCCAGGAATGAGAATTACCTCCATGATGGCATACCATTTGCAAAAGAAGACAACCCAAGGTATTGCAAATGGGGTATGTCCAGTCTTTTTTAGAAACCACTTGGTCACAAACACTGGCCAAAATTAGCGTTCAATTTAGTTTTTTTACTTTTTTCACACACAAACAAATATGAATGCTTACTTTGGCCAGTGTTTTCGACTAAGTGGCTACTAAAAAAGACTGGACATACCCTATATTGAATACCCTGGGTTGTCTACTTTAAAAAAAATATGTACATGTGGGGTGTTATTCAGAGATTTATGACAGATAATAGTGTTACAATGTCACTATTGATAAATTTTAAAAATGTATGTTTTGAAACCGCAATATCCTACTTGTACCTATAGCCCTATAACATGCAAAAAAAAAGCAAAAAAGCACGTAAACACTAGGTATTTTTAAACTCAGGACAAAAATTTTGAATCTATTTAGCAGTTTTTTTCATTCGCTTTTGTAGATGAGTAAAAGATTTTTCAAGTAAAAGTCAAAAAACATGTATTTTTTTAAATTTTTCATCAGATTTTTGTATTTTTTTTAAATTAAAATACATGAGATTATATAAATAATGGTATGTAAAGAAAGCCCATTTTGTCCTGAAAAAAACAATAAATAATTTGTATGGGAACAGTAAATGAGAAAGCGGAAAATTACAGCCAAACACAAACACCACAAAAGTGTAAAAATATTCCTGGTCGCAAATGTACAACATCGCAAAAACAGTCCAGTCCTTAAGGGGTTAATATACATGTGTATATATATATATGTGTGTGTGTGTGTGTGTGTATTACTGTAAAAATCACGTCAATTACATCTATCTGTACATTGTGTTATTAAGTTTGCTAGTAAAATTTATATATTGGAAGGAAAATCTATTTAATAAGAGGTCTTTCTCTCACCTGTCAATTAACTCTGCGGCATAGACTCCTATGCTCAGGGCCGGCGCGTCCTATAGGCTAAGTAGGTGGCTGCCTAAGGCTAATCAGAGCGTTGCCGCGGGTTACCATGGCAATGCTCTGACGGGTCTCGCGAGACACGTGGTGTGCAGAGCTGCAGACCGGATATCACCACCGGACCACAGGTAGCCCACTGGATTACCATGGAATAAAAAAAGGTATTTAGTCCCGCTCTCACTCTCACCATCACCCCCTCTCACTCTCACCATCACTCCCCTCTCACCATCACACCCTCTCCCTCTCACCATCACCCCCTCTCCCTCTCACCGTTACCCCACACCCCCTCACACCATCACCCCCCTCTCCTCTCACAGTACTTTACCCCCTTCTCACCATCACCCCCCTCTCCCCTTCACCCCTTCCTGCTCACCATCTGCCCTCGCCTCTGCTTAAATACTTTCCCCTCTCCCATATACACCATCACCCCTCTCCTCCTCACGTTACCACGCCTCGCACTCTTCCCTCTCCCTCTCACCCATCACTTTTACCTTCATCGCCGTCGCCTCATCTCCCCTTCTCACCATCACCCTCCCTCTCACCAAATACCCCCTCTCCATCCACTTCCTCCGCCATCACCCTCTCCCTCACCATCACCCCCTCTCACTTGCGTCACTCTCACTCACCATCACCCCCTCTCATGCCCTCTGCACCATCACCCCTTCTCCCTCCTCACCATCACCCTCCTCTCCACCCATCCTCTCCCTCCCGTTGCTACACTTCCCCGCACCCCCCTCCACACCATCACCCCCTCTCCCTCTCACCATCACCCCACCCTTCACTACCATCCTGCTCCCTGTCGCCCCTTCTCACCATCTGCCCCCTCCACTCCCTCACCATCTCCCCCCTCCCTCTCACCATCACCCCACTCTCCCTCTCACCCTCAGTGTATGTAAGTCTGAATGAGTGGGTGGAACGAATGGGGCGGCAAAAAATTTTTCGCCTAGGGCGGCAAAAATCCTTGCACCGGCCCTGCCTATGCTGAAGAACTGAGTTACAGGGAGAGCAGGAGACACAGGCAAAAATGCATCCCCCCCCCAAACACACACAAAAAAATGCATCTTCTCTTGTGTTTCTCTTAACTCCCTTTTGAATTTCTTGCCATTTTTTGTGTTTCTTATTCCCTCTTTTGATTTTCTTTACCTCGTTTAGTGTATCTTGTCTCCAATTTTTCTCCTTTGTGTCTCTTACAACCCCCCTTGTGTGTCTCTTTCAACTCCCCCTGTGTATCTTTTACTTCATCCCAGCCCCTGTATGTTTTATTTTACCCTTCTCTAGCCCACTGTATGTCTCTTTTCCCCCAGCCACTTTTGTGTGTGTCTTTGTCCCCCCCCAACAAACCTTCTGTGTGTCTCTTTGTCTCCTCCAGTCCCTCTGAGTGCCTCTTTCTCCCCCAGCCCAGGTTTCCCTCCCACAAATCTTCTGTGTGTCTCTTTGTCCCCCCAACAAACCTTCTGTGTGCCGCTTTCTTCCTGCAGCCCCTTTGAATGTCTCTTTCTCCCCCTCACTGCTCTTCTATGTCTCTCTATCCCCCCTCTGTCTCTTTCTTCCCCCTCCCCCTGTGTCTCTCTATTCTCCTTCTGTCACTTCCCCCCCCTTGCCCTGTGTCTATCTCCCCCTCTGTCTCTTTCTCCCCTTCCATCTGTCTTTCTCATCCCCCTCTGCCTCTTTATCCCCTCTTCCCCTGTGTCTCTCTCTTCTCTCTCTTTCACTCACTCCCCGTTTGTCTCTCTCCTATCCCTTTCTCCCCACCCCTGTGTCTCTCTCTTCCTCCTCTTTCTCCTCCTCCTCTGTGTCTCTATCTTCTCCCTCTTACTCCCCCTTCCCTGTGTCACGATCCTTCCCCTTTTTCTCCCCCAGTGTCTCTTTCTCCCCCTCCCCTTGTGTCTCACTCTTCCCCCTCTGTCTCCCCTCCCGTGTCGCTCTTCTCCCTCTGAGTCTTTCTCCCCCCTTTGCCTGTGTCTATCTTTTCCTCTGTCTCTTTCTCCCCCTCCCCCCACTATTTCTCCCCTTCACCACCCTGAGGCTGACCTTGTCTGAAATTGGGTCTGGAGCTCTGGAAGAACAGCAAGGACAGCAATTTGCTGTTCTCTCTCTCTATCATGCTCCCTTGCAGTTCCCAAAATTCCAAGCATGGACACATCATAGAGCAATCACTATCTAGGTAACTATTGAACGCGGCCGGCCCCCTCAGAGTGTGCCACCGGACCGGCCACCCGGCGGCACCTACATGCGGCCGGCAGCTGCAATGTTACTCAAGCTGGCCGCAGGGCTCCCTCTCTATAGGAGGGAAGAATAAGAGCTGTGTTGCCCCAAGGTGCCGCAGCCCACCAGGAAAATTCTGGTATCCCAGTGGGCCAGTCTGGCCCTGATAATGAATCCCTTTGAAGTTTTAGCCTGAAATACTCTCATAAAAAACACAGTAAGCATTATCATGTGTAAAAACGTTAAAAGGACACTGTAGTCACCAGTACAACTACAGCTCAATGTAGTTATTATGGTGTCTATAGCCTGTCCCTGCAGGCTTTTTAATGTAAACATTGCCTTTTCAAAGAAAGGTAGTGTTTACTTTGCTGGCCAGTTACACCTCTAGTGTCAGTCACTTAGATAGCCACTGGAGGTGCTTCCTGGGTCAGTGTTGCAGAATATGCAGCACTGACGTTCAGCATCTCTACGCTTTGCGGAGATGCTGATTGGCACAGCACAGTGTTTTGACTACGATAGGAAAGCATTGGATTGGCTGAGATCATCAAATGTGATGATCTCAGCCATGGAGGTTGGCCAGCAGCAGCAAGATCGGTGCTACGCTGGAAAAAAGATTAGTGAAACACCTTTTTAAAGGAGGCAAGGAGGTTGGTACCCTAAACAGTGTTTTTAACACTATAGTGTCAGGAATAAACATATATATTCCTGACACTATAGTGTTCCTTTATTTAAAGGAACCTTTTGAATTCTAGAAGTGAACCATTGCCTATTCAAAAGCACCAAAAAAAAGTATGAATGGTGGAATTTAACAGGCATGAATACTTTTCATAACTTAAGTTTACTTTTACTAAGCTATAATGCAAGGGTAGGCAACCTTCAGCACTCCAGATGTTGTGGACTACATCTCTCATAATGTTCGTACAGCCATAATGCTGGCAAAGCATCAGGGGAAATGTAGTCCAGAACTCTGGAGTGCCGAAGGGTGCCTACCCCTGCTATACTGACTGCAGTTACAATTTATTTTGATGTTGAAGCTAGAAGAACTCTAGATGGCGACACCGAGCCACTTTCTAAATTGCTGCATCACAACATTTAGACAAATGTTTCATTATCCTAGATAAACTGCCTGTTATTCCAACAGGCAAATAATATTTTAGAATGCTTTACTGCATGGATGGCAATCGACAAAGTAGAAGACCGAACGTGAATTGGCCATCATCCCACACAGATTTGTTGAGATATAGAGATCAACATTTCGGCTCCTACTAGCGTTACTGAGCTTGCTAAAAGCTCCTGGGGCTGAAACTTTATATCTCGTTAAATCTGCCAGGGTTATTTCCAATTCATGCCCGCTCGTATTATTATTATTGGCATTATGCGTTTTTGGTTACCTTTCTTGCATGGATGGCGACATAATCTGTGCAATTGTTCCCATAATAAGTGGGGAATGACGGACAGATTACTTCCACGCAGACTGGGGGCCTTAGTCCCAATCAGAACTGGGGCTTACAGCATAATAATTATTTATATTAACTAGTAACATATTCTGCAGATCTGTGAACGGAGTAAACAAAACAATTCACCCAATAATAGCACGCAACTTTAACCAAATGGTAAGTAGTAGTAATTAAATTCCTGCTCAAATGCATATTGTCTAAAGCAAAACTCCTCAACACTCTCCTCAAGGCCCACCTAACAGTCCAGGATTTAGTAATTACCCAGGTGTGTCTAAGGTGTTTTTAAAAAAACTAAAAGCACCGTAGAATCTAAGTTGTTGTTTTTTTCTTTTCCAAACACCTGGGCAAGGTGTGCCTTGAAGAGATGGTTGAGGAGCACTTGTCTAAAGGAATCCGGATAATAATTCCAAAAAGGTGAAAATGAGCCCAGAAGGGAATATAAAATCCCAGGTTAGAGTCTGTATTAAATGAAATGTATCATTTATATAAACTAGCTGACGTTTATAGTAGGTATAGAGTGAGAGAATGACGGTGCGGGAGAAATAGAGCAGACGGTGAGAAGGGAAGATGTGAGACTGGGTATGGAGAGGAATCCATCTGTAGCTTGATAGACTTACATAAAGAAATGGATTTGTGGGGATTTATAAATGACTGACCAGATAGAGTCTGGTAGGTTGAGGTTTGGAATTGAATCCAAAAAGATTCAAAAAGTCACTGTAAGACTTGACATGGTGTGAGGTGGGAGTAGTATGGCTGGGTTAAGAACAATCAATATTTTACCATCTATATTTGCCAGTTACTACAATCTTTGCGTCCATGTTGTAAGTTGTAACTGACTTCATTTTGAGCCTTCTCTGTTGATATCTACCTGTTCACAGTTTATAAGTTGTCTCCATTTATACAAAGCGCTGTCCTCATGTTTTCACCAAGAGTTCTGATTGCATCTGGGTTCCATTTCTGCTACAGTCACCACTAGTTGGTTGCTTGTTGGGAACGTTGCCATTTAAATACTGATCAAGAGCCTTGGTTCATTAGCATCAGTAGAAAGGGAGTGCAACTTGGCAACTGAGAAATTTCAGTAATCCATTACGTACGGCATCAATGGATGTTACCAATCTCCATAGAATGTCATAAAATGATGAGTAAGGCATTTAGGCAGCAGGATTCCATGTGGGGTTTGATGTGTACTGCTGTTCTCCTAAGTACCATTTATTACTGAAATCATATTTATTGGTTTTATAATAACAATTTATCTATCTATCTATCTTCTCCCTTTGTGCTTGGTTTTTGTTTGCATATTGTTTTAAAGGGACACTATAGTCACCAAAACAACTTTAGCTTAATGGAGCAGTTTTGGTGTATAGATCATGCCCCTGCAGTCTCACTGCTCAAGTCTCTGCCATTTAGGAGTTAAATCACTTTGTGTATGAACCCTAGTCACACCTCCCTGCATGTGACTTGCACAGCCTCCCTAAACACTTCCTGTAAAGTGTCATCTACAATGTATCCTTCCTTTCTTGCAAGTTCTTTTTAATTTAGGTTTTCTTATCCCCTGCTATGTTAATAGCTTGCTAGACCCTGCAAGAGTCTCCTGTATGTGACTAAAGTTCAATTTACAGAGAAAGAGATACAATTGTTTAAGGTCAATTACATCTGATTGAAAGTGAAACCATTTTTTGTTTTCATGCAGGCTGGGTGAATCAGAGTCAGGGGAGGTGAGACAAGGGCTGCATAAACAGAAACAAAGCGATTTAACTCCTAAATGGCAGTGAATTGAGCAGTGAATCCAGAGAGGCATGATCTACACACTAAAACTGCTTCATTAAGCTAAAGTTGTTTAGGTGACTATATTGTTTCTTTAAAGGAACACTTAAGCACCGTAACCACTTCAACACACTGTAGTGCTTATGGTTCCAGAACTTCCCTGCCTAGGGGTGCCCTGGTCAGTGTGTATATGTGCATACATCCCAGGAATCAAACACCAACAGTACATGCATATCTATGGAATGAAACACAAATATTATATACAAACACACCCCTGCGTTCAAACACCAACACTACAGACATACGTACCTCCACATTTAAAAGCCAGCAATACATACAAACACATAACTGCAATCAGACACAAACTTTACATACAAAAACACCCCTGTATTAAAGCCCCAACATTGTATACAAACACCCCTTCATTCAAACACCAAAACTACACAAAAGTACATCTGCATTTAAAAGCCAACGCTACATAAAAAACACGGCCCTGCATTCAAACGCAAATATTAGTACACCACTGCATACCATTTTAATTTCTATTTATTTGACCTGTTGTATAATAGATACTAATAGATAATAATAAAAAAAAAGACAATATGGACCCATTAAAATACCAAAAACGATAAGTAGTTGTAGCCAAAAAGCCGAGACGAAATACAGAAACATGTTTCCCATATAGTTTTATCCACAGTTACAAATTAAAAAATCAATAGCTAAGTTTGCATATAATTTTTGCTAGAAACGCCCTGACTCACTGGCTGTACAGGATAGCATAGGTAAAAAACAAATGGCCCAACACACTTTTGAATTGAGTTATATTCTGATGGCTTTTAAAAAGAATCTTAGTATCTCACTTTGATCTCCTTTGGCAAGGCTTTTGTACTGATCAGCAGGTGGCGCTACTACCAAGTAGAAGAGAGGGGTGTGAAAGTTAATCCCTTGTTAAACAGACACTAAAGTCACTCGAGACTACTTCATCTCAATGATGTGCACTCGAGGAGCAGTGGAATTAAACCATAGTGAGGGGCAATAATAGCCGCCATAAGTAACGTCACTGGAAGGGGAGAGGTGAACAGCAGTAGATTAAACCATCATCGAGGAGACCATGTCTCCTCCGTAACGTCACTGGAAGGGGAGAGGTGAACAGCAGTAGATTAAACCATCATCGAGGAGACCATGTCTCCTCCGTAACGTCACTGGAAGGGGAGAGGTGAACAGCAGTAGATTAAACCATCATCGAGGAGACCATGTCTCCTCCGTAACGTCACTGGAAGGGGAGAGGTGAACAGCAGTAGATTAAACCATCATCGAGGAGACCATGTCTCCTCTGTAACGTCACTGGAGGAGGAGAGGTGAACAGCAGTAGATTAAACCATCATCGAGGAGACCATGTCTCCTCCATAATGTCACTGGAGGAGGAGAGGTGAACAGCGCCAAGTGAGGCACTATAGTGTTAGGAATACTGGTTTGAAATCCGATTGCTATTTTGTTAATAATCAGCTTTCACTATTGACACATCGTGTCCAAAGTAGTCCCTACTTAGTCATACAATATCTTTATGAAATTCCAAAACAATATGTGTTTTTAAAAAAAATGAAAAACTGAAAAACTTTACGAAAAACTGAAAAGTCATCTTTTTGTGACAGAGGCACCATAATATGCATCTTAGGTGTTAACTAATTATTATTATTATTGTTGGCATTTATATAACACCAACAGATTCCGTAGTGCTCTACAATATTATAAGAGTGGGGGATTTAACTATAAATAGGACATATATAAATCACAAAAATTTCCCCGAACATAGACAAGCGCACAGAGCAGGGAATCCCTTAAATCTATGTTCAGGGAAATTTGCCCGGACATAGATTAGAGGGATTCACTGCTCTGGTGCGTTCGTCTATGTTTGGGGAAATTTTTGTGACTTATATATGTCCCCCGAACATAGACAAGTGCACCAGAGCAGGGAATCCCTTAACTCCTCACTTACTGGCCAATTCGTTCTATGACCGGGACGTGAGGAGCACCTGTATATTAAAACTGCCTAGCACCCACTATTTGTTCAGTGTTTTTTGACTGATTTGGACACAGTAGTGGAGAAGGTCGCAAGTTTAGCTTCTTTGGTCATTTGCAACGCCGTTACAACGTTCTATGACTTATTTAATTTAGACCATTAAAAACCCCAAGGATAATTTGCAAACAAAAATGAGACCATATACTGAATTCTTTAAAAGAACTTTATTAGAAAACTGGGACTATTTCATCAGTTATATAAACTACCTATGTAGTTAAATAATAGAATCCCGCAGCTCTCAATAATTACATCCTAATTTTCTGTACCAGGATGTCTGTTTTTGTCTGACCTACTATTGGCGATAGAATCTGTCGATCATTTTAGAACTTTTGTTTCAAACTGAATTATTTTTGTAGACGACTGTGTGTTATCTACTTGTGACATTATTGCCCAGAGGACAGTAATGATTACAGAGTGTAGGTGATGCAATTGCAGCAAAAAAGAGGGTTAAATATCGATTGATGCGCGTATAAAGCTTTATCTTTTGTTCTGCCAGACAGGATTACTTATAGTGAAATCTGGTGGATTTCACTCACAGAAAAAAAGACGACAATAAGCGATGCTTAGTTTGATAAGTTCTTTTACAGTGTATATATGAAGTAATTCTTTCCTAAAACCTCGTTTTGCTCAATATAATCACTTCGCAAATTGCTCACTAAAGCAAGCAGGCTGACCAGCAACAACAGACTGAGGCCCACAGGGGAAATCAGTATTAAATGATTATAAAGTGTTACGAGGCATTTTGTTCACCAGTACATGTACAGATCAGACAATGCATAATATATCAGTACTGGCTAAACGTAGACTCCAGCTGTTATAGAACCGCAGGTCCCATGATGCTTTGCCAGGCTTATAGCTGGCAAAGTTGGAGTCTTCGTGAGATCCCGTATACACAATTATATAAGTAAACGGGAGACAGCCATAAATAAACAAAAAATCCAAACACAAGGTTATAAATTCTGCTCACAAGTCTAAAACCAAATTCTAATTGAATTCACCCCTCAGAGCAAACAATGGGTTATATCTGGTTATAACGGGTTAAAATGTGTACACGTGCCAACTTATGTTTTGGATTGTGCAAAGATAAAAGAAGAAAATAAAAGCAAAGTAGAGCCCATAAAACTCCTCTCGTTTTCCCCTTTACTCCAGAATTACATTTCTGCATCTCTGCAGAAGAACTGTAAATTGCTGTTTCTCTCCTTAAAGGGACACTATAGTCACCAAAACATTTGCAATGAAGGAAGTATAAATATTAGCTGACTCTTTACCGGAAGTGTTTAGGAAGGCTGTGCAAGTCACATGCAGGGAGGTGTGACTAGGGTTCATAAACAAAGTGATTTAACTCCTAAATGGCAGAGACTTGAACAGTGACACTGCAGGGAAAAGATCTATACACCAAAATTGCTTAAATAAGCTAGAGTAGTTTTTATTCACTACAGTGTCCCTTTAAACCTTTTAGACACATACCATGGCTGCATTATAGAATTCTGCACTATACACACATTCAGATATTTATACATTCTGAATGTGCATTATACATTCATTTTAAGGAAATGCCATAGAATTCTTTATAAATATAAATTAGTAGATTATTTTTGTTTATTTATTTTGTCACACCTAATGTATATGACAAATATAGTAATTCTACTTCTGGGCTAAAATGTCATTAATATTGCAAGATATGGTATATCATAGAATATGTAAAACTTTTAATCCCCCATGTTTTCGCTAAACTAAGACTAGAGAATTTTTTTGTAAACGTATTTAGGCCTCGATTTAATATATTTGAAAAAGCTTTTCAAATAATTTAATATTTGTGGGTAAACTTTTAAAATAATTTAATATTTAGAAAAATATTTGAATACATTTTTTGTAGATAAATTATATTTTTTTATTATATTTTTTCATATAATTTATTCCATAATCGTGAATTATATCTATTAAATAATAGATGTTAATGGTGTGCTAATGTTTTTAAACGTTTTTTTAATTATTTTTTTTGTTTTAATTTTTCACATTTCTTTTAGCATTTTCTGGTACATAGAATAAAGCATTTCTCCGGCTGTGTCTGACTTCCTTTTTTTGACTGGCTGCTAACTTTATGGATTGTTTTTTAAAGAAACACTTCAAATCCCTACAACACATCGGGTTGCTGAAGTGCTATAAGGGCTAACTAGACCCCTCCACCTCACCCCAACTTGTCATTTTATTATTATTATTTTATTATTTATATAGCACCATCAGATTCCGTAGCGCTGTACAATTGGTGGACTAACAGACATGTAATTGTAACCAGACAACTGGACGCACAGGAACAGAGAGGTTGAGGGCCCTGCTCAATGAGCTTACATTCTAGAGGGAGTGGGGTATAGTGACACAGAGGGTAAAATCAGGGGTATGAAGTAGGGTGTTAGAAAAGTATTCACTGAGGGTTTAGTAGGTAATTTTTGACAGTTGCAGGAGATTTCAATAGAAATTTTCTCCTTTATAAGACAGCCTCCTCAGCTGGTTGCTATGTGCCCCGTCGCAAAGTGTAAGCCTGTGATTCTCATAGGGAAGCACTGAATTCAATGCTTCTTTATGAAAAGCATTTCACGGCAACACCACAACTACTTTGTATTCGCTCTGCGCTCCAATGCTTCGGACTCAGTAGCGTTGGTCTGCAGTGTATGGAACGGAGATCTTTTGCTGCTAGATAAGAGGAAAGTTAAAGCATCACTATAGGGGTTTGTTTTCCTGACATTATATAACCCTTAGGTCCCCCCCACCCTCAGGGCCCCCCTCCCATGGCGCTGAAGGGGTTAAAACCCCTTCAGTTACTTACTTTAATCCCGCGCGCTGGTGACCTCTCCTCCCCCGCAGTCAGCTCCCGAGTGGAGTGGAATGTGCATGTGCAGCAAGAGCCGCGCGCATTCAAACAGTCCATAGGAAAGCATTTCTCAATGCTTTCCTAAGGACGTTCTGCACGCTGAATGCGCAGAAGCGCCTCTAGCGGATGTCAGGAAGACAGCCACTAGAGGCTGGAGGACCCCAGCAATGTAAACATAGCAGTTTTTCTGAAACTGCTGTGATTACATCTGAAGGGTTAAAACCTGGGGGCCCTGGCACCCAGACCACTTCATTGAGTTGAAGTGGTCTGGGCAGGGCCGTCTTTAACACGGGGCAAACGGGGCAGCTGCCCCGGGCCCAGTTACTCTTGGGGGGCCCAAGGCAGCTTCCCCGTGGGCCCCACTGCCCTCAACAATTGTTTCTCCCATGGGGCTGCCGGCCCCCACATTAAGCAGGCCACCGGGTGGGTATTGTAAGCAGGGGCCCGGTCACATACTGTACCACTTTAACAGCGCGATCGGGCCTGCTTTTCGGCAGCGCTGGGAGGAAGTGACGGCTGCGAGTCACTTCCTCCCACTGAGGAGAGGAGCCGCGCGGGTGACGAAGGAGGGACCCTTGCCAGGAGAGGCAGATCCCAACAGCCTTCAGTCTGGGCACCTGGGGAACCACCTTCCAAGGTAGGAAACTTGTGGGTGGGTTTAAAAGTGTAATTTTATGTCAGTATGTCTGTCTGTGTATGTTTGTGTCAGTCTGTCTGTGTTTGTGTCAGTATGTCTGTCAGTGTATGTTTGTGTCAGTATGTCTGTCAGTGTATGTGTTTGTGTCAGTATGTATGTCAGTGTATGTTTATGTCAGTATGTCTGTCTGTGTTTGTGTCAGTATGTCTTTCAGTGTATGTTTGTCAGTATGTCTGTCAGTGTATGTTTATGTCAGTATGTCTGTTAGTGTATGTGTCTGTGCTTGTGTCAGTATGTCTGTCGGTGTATGTGTCAGTATGTCTGTCTGTGTATGTCAGTATGTCTGTTATTGTATGTGTCTGTGTATGTCAGTATGTCTGTTATTGTATGTGTCTGTATGTGTGTCAGTATGTCTGTCATTGTATGTCTTTGTGTATATGTGTCAGTATATGTGTCTGCATATGTCAGTATGTCTGTAGTGTATGTTTCTGTGTGTGTGTCAGTATGTCTGTCAATATGTGTCTGTCAGTGTGTGTGTCAGCGTGTGTGTCAGTATGTCTGTCAGTGTATGTCTCTGTGTATGTGTGTTAGTATGTCTGGCAGGGGGCAGAGTCCAGGGGCCCCAAGCAAATGGTTGCCCAGTGTCCGGTCAATATTAAAGACGGCCCTGGGTCTGGGTGACTATAGTGTCCATTTAACCTTTTTATTTACAGGTCCTCAAAAGAAAGCAGGGGCGAGGAGATTCCCTAAAACCCCAGTGTTATGAATTAATATATTTTTTTAACACTGGAGATTTCCTTTAACATGTGTTTTATTTTGTTATGTTGTTGGTGAGGGGATTGGGAAAAATGCTTATCCACTATACAGACAATATTCTATGCTACTGATTAAAGTTTGGTGACAGATATAATTTTAGGGCACCCTCTTAGATATTTTGACATCTTAGAACATCTAGTAATCTGATATTTGATCTTTACTATATCAAAGAGATGATGTGCATGACTAGATAAACTGTTGCCTAACCACATGTTGTCTGATACTGTGGTTGAATTTGAGATAAAAATACTTTCAAAACTTTTCAACGGCTTGCACAATTTGTCATGGGGAAATTTAAATTCAGTTTCTTTTTTCCCCAAGTGGGATATTCAAAACTGTTTCAAAAACACAGTACGCTTTCCTAAACAGTTGATTTAACAGAGTATTATTTTTAGAGGCTACATGTTGTTGAACCTGGGGCAGGGCTGACCTACAGCCTTCAGTGGGTTCCCGTACTTTAACAAGGGAGAGTGGGAGGGTGGAGTTGTGCAAGTGTATTTTTATTTTTGCATGGCACTGAAGGCTTATGCATTTCAGAGAACCTGATACCTTGAGCTCTGTGAATCTGTTTACAGCACACAGTGCAGAACTGGCTTTAGTATGACAGCCTGGAGAGGAGACCGTACGGAATAAGTCCTAACGAATACAGCTTAGTAATAAGCCATAAACTATAAAACAGGCGATATCACAATACAGAAGAAAAGGAATATCCGAACTTGAGAAGGAAGAATACTGCATTGGACAAAGTGGAGCTGGAAACGAAGTGTTTTCGATGGGGATATGTAAGTTCTTGGAAAAGTAAGACAACTCGTAAAGAAAACTCCAACAATTTTGGTGAAGAAACCGATTTTTCCAGTTAAAAATTTACTTTACTGAAGGAAAGAACTGACGGAAGAGAAAAGGCAGAAAACCCCCCCAGAATCTATGTAAAATAAAAAATATTTTTGGGGAAAGGTATGTGAAAGCTTCAGAGAATGCATTGAATGCACATTGATATAAGCCCACTCAAGAGGCAAAAAGAAGTCGAAAAGATTTGGATTATGGATGCTTAATTAATACTTGGATGACCCTGAGAAGATTGATGTGCTCTCAGTCATGGAGAATGGGGAAGAAATGACTGGGAGCTCTAACCTTCTGGTGCCTGAAGAAAAAAGGTATGAACTCTGCTGTCAGAAGGACTGCTGTGAGCGAGTGGTCATCAATGTGTCTGGGTTAAGGTTTGAGACTCAAGTCAGGACCCTAAGTCGGTTTCCTGACACTCTCTTGGGAGACCCTAGTAAAAGAATGCACTTCTTTGACCCTCTAAGGAATGAGTACTTCTTTGACCGGAATCGGCCATGCTTTGACTCAATACTTTACTTCTACCAGTCAGGGGGTCGACTCCGTCGGCCATCTAATGTCCCTTTAGATGTTTTCATGGAGGAGCTGATGTTCTACGAGCTTGGAGATGATGCAATTAGAAAATTCAGAGAAGATGAGGGATTTCTCAAAGAGGAGGAAAGATTGCTTCCAGATTGTGAGTTCATGAAGCAAGTTTGGCTGCTTTTTGAACACCCAGACAGCTCCTCCGCTGCCCGAATCATTGCTATTATCTCAGTTATGGTCATCCTCATCTCCATAGTCATTTTCTGCCTAGAAACTCTTCCAGAATTCAGAGATGAAAGGGATCTGTCATTACCGGTAAGTTATTTGTTGCTCTGTAGTTCTTTGCATTCTTAAATCTTTTTCCCATAGCATGTTAGGGTACAAGACAACAATTTCATTCCTCCAATATTCAATATATCTGTAATCTGAAACCATATTTCACAATGTGCAAGCATTTAAGATAACAATGTATCAGCATATATCATATAATTGATGATCTAATAGTATACTTACTAGTATCTCTACTTATTAAACATGGTCTAACTACCTATTTCTTGTGTGTAATCAAAATCCCAAACAGTGTTTCCAATGCCAGTATTTCAGATTTGTACTCAATACAGATTAAGGAACAGCGCATGTACGAAAATACAGTTTTACATTTTCTAAAGCTACTTCAATTCACCTATCTCAGCAAACAAATATGAGGATTCAGTTCCACCATATGGCCATGTTGTGTTAAGCCCACCACTACCAGTACCAGTACCCCAATATCAGTGGGTCCTACACTATATTTAACTCAGGAGGCAAATTAAATTGTGCTCGTGCTAAATAACCTAAATAAGTGTATTTAATCTGTTGTAAGAGCAACATATATATTATAATGCAAAATTAATGTGATAAAAATTCCCTCTTTTTACTAAGTATTTCAAATTCGAGCCTTAAAATAAGTACACACAAATATATATTCAATTAGGCACCTTTTATATCTGTTATGAGACTTGTGTATTTGCCCGTGCCTATTGTTTGCCATCTAGCCTTTAAGCACAGCATTAATAGGAAATACAAGGGCTAGAGAAATCTCCTGTTATTTGTGACCTCTTTAAATATATTACGTCTTGTGATGTAGCAAAGCGTTTTACTGGTCCATGGCAGTAAATCAGTCTTACACAAACTAAGCTTTTTTCTAATAGAAAATAAAATTTAAGCAAAGTGAACATTTAGACTAAACTGATTTTGGAGGCTACCTTGTGATTTTAGATCACCTCTGTCTTTTAAATCAAGTCTTAATTTGTAATACGCTTTAAAGGGACCCTAACTTTTTTTTTAAATATTCCTTATTTTTGTTGTGCATGTTATAACAGATAGGTTAGTATAGTCATTCCACAAGATAATACTCAACATATAAATGGTGTAGACCTAGCATGAAATGACATGGGGAACCCTTACTTTTTAATATTAGTTTATTTTAATATTAGTTTATGTTATTCTTCATAAAAGCATATCAATTAAACTGTTAATAGCTCCTGACTGATTCCTCTTCTGCAACTGTCACTATTCTAATACTATCCTTACCTTTTTGTGTCATTTTACCCCACTCCCTCTAGCGTGTAAGCTCATTGAGCAGGGCCCTCAACCCCTCTGTTTCTGTGTGTCCAACTTGTCTGGTTACAACTACATGTCTGTTCGTCCACCCATTGTAAAGCGCTGTGGAATTTTGATGGCGCTATATAAATATCATAATAATAATAATTTGAAATTGAAGAGATGCTGTCATTTTCTAGTTTTTCATAACGTTGTTAGGATCATATATTTTCTGTATTCTGGATATTTCCAACACAATCAAAAGATATCACACATCAATGTGAGATATAATTAGATTTTTGGCAAAATATGCCAAGTGGTAGAGTCGAAAGCAGCTTCGGCCACCTCATCTTGACATTTCCATTCAGCCATCATTAGTGGCAGCTGATAGGAATTAGCATCTTTGTTTGCAAGATGTGCAATAGAGGCCCATGGCATCTCACTATGCATGTGTGAGGAGAGCTACGGAGGAACCTGCAGTTCCACTGGCTCTTTCATAGAACCCCTTTTTTACTTCTGAGAATAATTTAAAAAACCACAAGTGATGCAGCTTCTGACAGACGGAGCCACGAGGACCTGAAGACAGAGTTCAATGTGGATGGTGGCAGCACCAAGGAGGGAGACCTTAATGTAAGTGCATATCTTTGCCCACCCACCCACTGGTGCCACGATGCAAATGGGGGGGGTCACCTGGGGTTTCTTTAAAAAAAAAAAATTCAAAGTCATAATTCAACAATTGACATTGTCTCTTTCAAACCAGACACCCCTCTTTTTTATTGATTCATAGTGAAAACGAGTCTCTCTCTCTACAGATTGTAATGGGTGATTGTCAGTGACTTAGACAATCGGCATGTTTCTCTCTGAACTATGCAACTGCATAACAATGGATACAATGATACTTGCTTCCATTGTAGAAGCAAAACCTAAAGTTGATAATAGTTTAGTATCACTTTAAGTGCTCCATCACATGATGTGTGGATTGTTGGCGTTATATAAATATATAATGTTCTACCTGCCACCCAAATAGGAAGTACCACTTGTGAGTTTTTTTGCAGCCAAATAACCTTTGCATTGCCATATGCATGCGCACACATGTTTTTTTCTGTATTGATGTCCGAAAGCGTGTGAAATATCAAAGAAAGGCAAAATCACCCACAATAAGCAAGTGCAGTGTTGGTAAGTGCATTTTTACATACCTCCTCTGCAATATTCACTTTAGGAAAAGCTACAATATCATTTTCTGTAATGATTCATTAGGGAATCTCCCAGTCTCATATTTTGGAAGCTAAACTATTTTGGACTATAATTTGCAATTTTCAAGTAAATTTCTGAAAATTCCTAATTTAGTGAATAGCCCAGGATGTGTTTTTACATGTTGTGTATAGATATATATTTTTAAATAAATATAAGTTTGCAGATTTGCAAAACCAGCTGTTACATAAAGCCTCCCATATAATTACTAACACACTTTGTCTTGTATGGATGTAATTCTATTTAAAAATAAAAATAACAAGCGTATCCTTAGACTGTCTTTAAAATGACATCACTTTCTTTATAATACTGCATCTAGTTTAAGTTTCAGGCCCACAATGAGTTAATTAATTTCACGTAGGTCTCGCCGACCTAAACTAAACTTATCTGAGAATGACCCCCCCCCCATATGTTTGATGCTTGACTGAAGAATCCTGTGGATTTATATTTATAATTGAAGTGGTGGAAAGTTATGTTGTGCCACCCGTAAAAAGGGCTGCAATAATTTAATTTGCCTAAATTAGTATGGAGTTTAACTATGTTTGCTTTCACCGCAACTTTTTGAATACTTTGCTATATTCTTCACCTCTACATATACTCAGATGCACTTCAAGAACAGCACCATGCCTGTAAGTCCCAGAAGGACGAAATTTCACAGTCCATTGTTGGGTTTTGGTCCTTGATACGTTTAGATCTTAACCCATATCTTGGTGTAAAAAACTGTGTTTCAAAACAGTGATAGTTGCAAAAATGTGGGAGGTAGCCTAAAATTTCATACCTCTCTGTGGTCGTCAGTATTTTCAATAAAGCATTGAATTATTGTAAAAATTTGTTTTTTTCAGAACTCTAAATCCCAAGACAGACTTTTTCAAAGATCTGAGATATGTAGGTGATGTTTAACATTACCTGTAGTGTAGAGATATTGCACTCTCTTTAGACTGCAAAAGTGTTTGAACAACTCCATCATTATCTATTGTTTACGTTCGCTGAACTTGTTGTCATATTTACTTGTCCGTGTCATTATTCATTATGAATGCAATGGTGTTTATAAAGAAAGATTTTATGGAAAAAAAAAGTAAGTAATGAAACTGGTGATCTGGCAACTTAGTTTTTTATATATTTTTTTCATTCTTGGTTAATCCTCTGGACTGTAAGCTCTTATGAGCAGGGTCCTTAACTAACTATTGTTCCTGTTACATTTTGTTATTGTCTCATTTGGTAAATTCCCCTCTTATTGTAAAGCCCTGCGGAATAAGCTGGCGCTATATATAAATAATAAATAATACTAATATATTCATCATAGAAAAAATGATGGTGCCATAGCGTAGAATTACAAAATTCAGTGCAGTGCAAACTTACAGGTTTATGACATATTAAAGAGTCTCCGCATAGGGGAGAGTACAGTCTCGCACATAGTGTTGGAAGCTCTACTTTCAGGTTTGTCAGTTGCTAACGGTGAAATTTACAATCAGCACTGACACATAGTGTCAAGGGAACCAGTCGATTTAATTGCCAACGATGTCAGTGGAACTTGGAAACAATGTGTGTACATCAGTTATGTGGCAATTAAATAACTAACAAAGTAAACTACTGAATTAGCAAGCGAAATGTGTGTTGTCCACAAATGTAAAAAAAAAACCTAACAGCATTCTGATTATTGAAGAAATAAAATATATGGCTACAAAGAACAGCACATTTAACAGTTCTACAATTAGTAAATCTGTCAGTCTTGACAGGGGTGTAGAAATATCGCTGCAAATTCTTAGAATTATCAGGATTAAACACTAAACTCTGAATCCAAATAGCAAAATGTAGGCTACAACAGCTTATTTGGGAAAAAATATCCACTCAACGATAGCCACAGTTTGGTTATCTTAGCCTAAGTATTGCTATTCAGATTTAGGCCTCAATGTAATATTTTTGGACACATTTTTAAAATGATTTACTATTTTGCTAAATATTTTAATGTTTTGATGTTTATATATTATATATATATTTTAATATTTTAATATATTGAAAAATAACATTTTAAAAGTTAAAAGTCAATTAAAAAAAAAAAAATTGAGGTCTTAATTCAACAAAATTTTGAGTCTGGTGAACAACCTTGAATCAACCCATTTTCAAATGACATTTAATTAGCCATATCCAAACAGTTAAACTTTTTTTTTTTTTTACTAATTAAAGAGCAGTAATTGAAATGACATTACTTTCTATGCCTTAAACAAGAATTATTATATATCTGAGTTGCAATGGATTGGAGGAAATTTGCAAAGATGTCAGCAAGTGTGCTGACGTCCTCGAAGGTAGAGCGGGTGGATGCAGCAGAAGAGTCTTTGCACTGAAAAGGTAAGTAGTCTTTATTGTACTTACTTTTTTAAAAGAAAAGGGGGTTGGACAAGAGGGTAACTATGGTCTCAAAATAACAAATGTTATTTTCAGGACTATAGGTTCTCTTTAAAGCATAGTAATCCTTGTTTTGATCATAATTACAATTTTGAGGTTTTGTGTAATCAGAGCAACAAGTAAATCAAATTTACCTATTTTAAATAGTATCAGGAATTTCTTAAAAACATTAAGAATAAAATAAATAGTTTATATTGAAGATCATATTAACTGCTGAGTAGTGGAGTAGAGGTGATTTGATGTTATTTCAAGGGTTACCATGGAGACAATCGGAATAAAATCCTGTTATTTGGTGAAGCTTGGCCAACAGCAGTTCCAAGGATTTAAAGCCACCATGTTGTTGTCACGTTTTTTATTTAGTTGGTGTCACAAATGCACAAGCCGGCAGTCAGTGTGCCCTCTGTTTTGTTCTAAACCGAAGATGTAAATATAGCTTCCTTGCGCTTTGTAAGTCACATCACATCACTATGCAGCAGCATGAGCTGCGTTCATGAGTAATGAACGTGGTATGTGCAATGAGAATAATGTCAGCACTGTATATACATGGGAGATCTGTAAGGGCACAGGGGAACCTCCTATGGAGCTTACAGTGAGCTCCGTCTCTTGTGTAACACTGTTACATACATGTATTCACTATACAATTCCTGGATATGACACAGCAAACATTTCCCTACAAAGAGGTAAACATGTCATCTAAATATTGTGCTGGCCAAACTGACAGCAAATGAGTCAATGTTGCTCTAATTTCAAAGGAAAACTCTAAGCACCATAGCCACTGCAGTATGATGTAGTAGTTATGGTGTCAGGTTTGCCCTGGCGCACCCCTACAAGTAAGTAAACATTTGGTTGTCCACTACTTGTCCAGTTTGGAGAACCGGCAACTCCTAACAGGAAGCCTGTTAGCAAACAGTTTGACCACTTAGATTGGGGATGTGCAGGGACAGTCCTGGTATCAAAACCAATATAATGTGCTGTACGGTAGTGTGCTTCTAGGGTTCTTTTCATATCTCAATCTCCATTATGGTTTACAAAAATAAAATATGGAATACTGCTTCCAAGTAAAGCGGCAGGCTTCCACAAGTTGTAAAGTGTACATGCACACTTTTCATTAATCTACAGTTCCTAGTGATTTTGTCAGCAGAATAAGCAGATGGGACCTGTATTTTTAAAAATATACATGTACCACTATATAAATGAAACGTTTCCTATACTCCCTGCCCAGCGCTAGAAGCTAAGGAGTTTCCATAGCAACCACAGTGCACGTGCTGTGGTTGCTATGGGTGTGAGCAGAGGGACCTCTCATGGGAGGTCTTTTATGCTAACCCTTGTCAGTCAATGCCTCAGCATGCCGAGACATTGACTGACAAGTAAGAGAAAAAAAAATATTTTTAAATAGGTTTTTCTCCTAATCTATACATTTGCTAACAAAACCAAAACAATAAAATATCCAAGGTAAGATCCCCCCCAGTAACTGAACGACACACAGTTCTGGGTGTCAACTGATTTTTATTCAGCCACAGCTGGCTTTTATGCAACTCCCCATGCAAGGGGTTTCTCAAATCATATTCCAGGGATATTTCCCTGATGGACCTGAGAGGGGACAATGGACAAGTAAACAGTTCACAGCTTCTCCTCTGTGCCAGAGAGATAATTGAGTAAGAACAACTCTTTAATTAAATTATCTATCAGGTACAGAAAATATTCAATATTTACCAACATCATAAAACACATTTTAATATTTCAGAACCCCACGAAAGTCACATTACCGAATAGCTGAGATCTGAGCACCCACTTTGTCAAAATATCACTCAGATCCGTTTGGTGGTTTGAGAACGTCATTCGAGTGAAGTTTTGACCGGTCAGCCATGAGGTGAAGCCCCAAAACAGTTCCAGGGAAATTTAGGCTTCGACCGGTCTTCTTTCGGGGGTTCTCATACGAATGCTGACGAAGGTTCCCCCTGACTGCTAACATATGAATGTTCCCCGTGTTTGGTAGTTTAGGTCTCCCGAACGCCGTTTTCCTACTGGTTCGGGAAGTTGGATGGGCAGCGGTATCAGTTTACCGGGTGTTTGCGGAGTAGAGTAGCCAAAATTAGTTCCAGGTCGTCGATGACAATGTACTGCTGCCCACAATCGAGAGACAAAATGGCCACACAGGGGAAACACTTTCCTAACAAGCAATTTGCGGTTAACAGCCAGGGGTGGTCGGTTGTTAAATAATGCAAACCCAGGGGACTACACAGATGGGGTTCGGTAAACGAACGGGGGGTACGGACAGCCGAACAAAGGGAATGAAAAATTGTATTCTAACGATCATTCTGCTACACACAATGTATAGATATAATCTTATACTCAATCTTATATTGAAGTTGAAGCCAGATTAAAGCTGTTTGGGGCATGACAGGTGCCCTTTAAACTTTTTTTGGGTGGGGATAACAATATTTTGTTGATTTCATGTAAACCTCTCCCCCAGATATGGGTATTGCCACATATGGAATATCAGGAATGAATCAGCTAGTCTTATTTTTAGACTTTTCCTAGCTCCACAATGTTAGAAATCAATAGTGAAACCAGGACAGTATATTATAAGCACTCTTATTTTTCTTTCCTTTTTTATATCGGGATTCCTATCCTTTAGTGTTTTATATAATGGTTCCCCCTCTTGCCCCTTGCGCTTGCTCATATTTATTATATTGGTGTGTATATCAAGGTGTGTGCTGAATATTGCAGCGATAGGCACATTCCCACACTCCCGATGTTGTTCACTACATCTCCCATGATGCCCTGCCAGTGGCGTACACACAATCCATGGGGCCCTGCTGCGAAACTGATCTATATGCCCCCGCCCCCTCTCTCCCCCGATCCGTGGGCCCCCGCAACACATATATACAGACACACACACACACAAACGCATACACACACATACACCGCCCCCAACAGACTTATACATACACACATACAGACACACACATACATACACATACATACACGCAGACAGACACACACAAACACATACATACACACACAGACAGACAAACACACACACATGCAGACACATACATACAGAGACACACACATACAGACACATACATATAACTCCCTTTAAAAGAAAATGGGACTTCACACAAAAAAACTATTACCCAAGTTATAGGTTATTTTTAATACTTTATTCAGTGTTATAATTTGCAAACAGGTAACCCAGCATTGCCTAGCGTCATGCTATACGTTGTGGAGTATATTCTGTAGGCAGTCAGTACAGAAGGTTGTAGAGATTATTTGCTTCATATATCAGTTTCAGTATCACAGCATACAGACTGGACACTGACATTTATAACAGAATGTCTTATGTAGAGTATAGCATTTCATAAATATAAGATTCACAGAATCCTGTACCAAAGGCCGATCGGGTTCTTCTAAAAATGGTATAGTGCAGTGCTACATTAAAATCACTGTACTACGTGTGCCATATCTTATCTAGAATCACTTGCATTGATAGATTTTCAAAATCCTGTTTTTTAAATACGCACCACAGAACCACAACTTTGTGGGAGTGCGACTCATATCAGATAGCCTATTGGGCACTGCGGCCTAGGGATTTGTATTTAAATATTTTTTTATTGTATTTCCATATAAAAAAACATAACTATCAAAAGTATCCATGTAACAGTAATGAATCCTACTTTTGGTAAACATTTTCTTTTGGCGTTATACATTAATGTTTGCATGACATGAATAACTACATACGATAGTAACAATGTACAAATTATTATTTGCCACTCTTTAAAATAGGAGTGGGCTATGTGACTACGGTTCCTCCAAATTCCTATAACAATGGCACTGTGATTGTCGTTCTTATTATGCTTCTCATTGTCATAAAAGTTACACAGAATCAAACACACATAAAAATACAATTTGACATCGCAACATGGGTATAATATGCCTTACATACCACCTAGCGAGGGGGGGGGACCTAGGGATTTGGTTGTATTAAATACAGTAACACAGCATTCTGAAAAGTCGTCTCTTAAATGGGTTAGATTTGCAATTGTTTCCACCATATTTGGCTGTTCACGCCACTTTTCCACAACTTCTAGAACAAAGTGGGTATGAGGAAAAGTAGGTATGGTGCACGCAGGCTTGAAACTTATACCATCGTACAGAATTTTATAATTGTAATGATTCTGTTGCTAATGTCACAAACCATTTGATTCGCCCAGTTTTCAAGTTCCATATAATATTTGTATGATTTCGCTTTTTTAGAAGCTTCTGTTTCTAATTACATAGATATATAGCCTCTATAACAAAAAACTAACAAAAAACCCCAAAACTTGCGTATATCAAGTTCTGCTTTTCTCACTAATATTTTACTCACTTTATATATAACGTGCTCAGCTATACTTATGACCGAACCTCTGTGCTATGAATTGTCCTCTATGCCAAAAGAGTACTTTTCTCTGAACCTATTTTATGTGTGTCCGTGTAATATGTTAATGTTCAAACTCTAGAACAGGTGCATTAAGAAATGGATACCTAAAATGATAGCCCAAAGCTAAACTTCTATCCTTGAGATGCCTCTATACCTTATTATAGGATCACTATAGGGTCAGGAACACAAACATGTTTTCCTGACCCTATAGTGTTTAACTCACCATTTTGGTGGATTGCCACAGGTCTGCCCCCTTTGTGACATCATCAAAATGGCCAATTTTTAGCCATAGGGAAAGCATTGGATTGGCTAAAATCGGCACTGGGCTGGGCCAAATGCCATTTTGGCCAATCAGGACCTCCTCATAGAGATGCATTGAATCAATGCATCGCTATGAGGAAAATTCAGCGTCTCCATGCAGAGTGTGGAGACACTGAATGGCAGTGCTGCTTACTGTGCATAACTGAGGCAGGAAGCCCCTCCAGTGGCCATCTAAGAAGTGGCCATTTGGAGGTGTCCCTAGGGGCAATGTAAACACTGCCTTTTCTCTGAAAACACAGTGTTTGCATGAAAATGCCTGAAGGGAGCTATTATACTCACCAGAACAACTACATTAAGCTGTAGTTGTTCTCAGGGGCGTATTAGCCGGGAGGCAAACAAGGCATTTGCCTCGGGCGGCATTTTTCAGGGGGCGGCAAAAAAGCCGCCCCCAAATGCCCAGGGCAAATGCCTTGTTAGCCTCGTGGCTAACAGACATGCCGGACTGGCGCGCTGGGCGGGCGGCGAGGGAGCTCTTCCCCTGAGCGCTCTGCTCAGCTCCCTCGCGTGCCGTCAGCAGAGTGAGGCCGGGAGCCGGAAGATGACGTCCCGCCCGCCCGCCCTGCAGCCACTGGACCCCAGGACCCCAGGGAGAGTAAGAACCCCCCCCAGCATTCCCAAAGGTAAGGAGGCTGGGGGGGTTAAATAAAAAAAAAAAAAACACAAGTGAGTGTGTTAGTGTGTGTGTGTATGTTAGTGTGTGTGTGTGTGTCTGTTAGTGTGTGTGTATGTTAGTGTTAGTGTGTGTGTCTGTTAGTTAGTGTGTGTGTATGTTAGTGTTAGTGTGTGTGTCTGTTAGTTAGTGTGTGTGTATGTTAGTGTTAGTGTATGTTAGTGTTAGTGTGTGTGTCTGTTAGTGTGTGTGTCTGTTAGTGTGTGTCTGTGTGTGTCTGTTTGTGTGTGTCTGTTTGTGTGTGTCTGTTAGTGTGTGTGTGTCTGTCTGTTAGTGTGTGTGTCTGTTAGTTTGTGTGTCTGTTAGTGTGTGTGAGTGTTAGTGTGTGTCTGTTAGTGTGTGTCTGTTAGTGTGTGTCTGTTAGTGTGTGTGTGTCTGTCTGTTAGTGTGTGTGTTTGCCTGTTAGTGTGTGTGTGTTTGCCTGTTAGTGAGTGTGTGTTTGCCTGTTAGTGAGTGTGTGTGTGTGTCTGTTAGTGAGTGTGTGTGTCTGTTAGTGAGTGAGTGTGTCTGTTAGTGAGTGAGTGAGTGTGTGTCTGTTAGTGAGTGTGTGTTTCTGTTAGCTAGTGAATGCGTATCTGTCAGTGAATGTGTGTGTGTGTGTATTTAGAAGGCGGAGCAGGGGGGAAGGGTTGGGTGGCGGTTGCGCGGGTGGGGGTAGCGCGGGGGGTGCCTGAGTTTTGTCCTGCCTAGGGCAGCACAAAACCAGGATACACCACTGGTTGTTCTGGTGACTATCTTGCCCCTTTAATTCAGGAAAACGTATCTCCCTCCGGTTAAACAATTGACAATTTCTTTAAGTGTAACAAATGAAAAGAATGACACCAAGTGCTCACACTTGGCTCCAGAGGATTAAGGATAGTCAGCCCCTAGAATATCTTTGTATGCAGTTCACTTAAATTCCCTGTTTTTATTGACCCCCCATAGGGATTTAAAATAGAAGGCAGCATTAGAAAATAGAACATCACATTACAAATGGCTTGTAATAGGTACTCCAATGATAAAGCGTGGCATGGTCATACTGCTCAATCTACTTGAAAATCTCTGATCATCCTCTTCTAAAATCGGCATCAAAACCTTTACAACCAAACAGTTACGGTATTCGTAATCAAACTGACTCATTCACAAAGCTGGATGCCAAACCCAATGCTCACATGAAGAATTGCATTAAAATGTATTCAAGCTTTTCCAAACACTAACACCATCCCTGCACCATATTAGGGTTCTCTAATGGTATAGATACATGTAACTGTTAGCATTTAGGCAGCAATTGTACTGAGACAGTGTCAGTTTTGTGCTTGTTCAATATGGAACCCTTTAGAAAAGTGATAATATATTATTGTATTGCTCAGCATGAAATAATTTAGTAATAGAATGCCAGAGATAACCAGTGTGTGCTGATATTGTTGGCCAACAGTAGACATGTTTAGTAGACATGCCCCTACCCGCCTCATGGTTTAAAACCTCACTTATACTAGTATGGGGGTCATATTGACCCGCACGTTGTTTTATTTTAGACTAAGTTCAGAAGATATTTCTCCTTGTTGTGTATAGTTAATTTAACCCGTTGGGTAGGAAGAAGCAGGGGATCTAATCTAATTACAAGGAGGGAGCTGGTAACTTCCTCCTTGTAATTAAGCAAATGACAAATGAACAAAGTGCATGGACGAATTTACGTTCGTGATCACTTTATTTATTGGTCATTTCTTGCAAAGTGCAAGAATTCCTTCGTGTAATGTACTAATGGCACGAAATTTGCCCACTGCACCTCACCGAACTAAAGATTGACATTCTGAGTTCCATGTTCGGCATATAAACCAAATAAGGGGTTCAATCTCTCAGGATCCCAAGCAAACAGAAGATGAAAATCTAACCTTGACTTTCACATTCTTCACGTACATGACATGTATGATGTATAGGTCGTGTAACGAATGCCCTTTGGGTCTATTTCCAAAGGGCTGACTTAGCCTGGGATATACATTTTCAAGACTTTTCAACCTGCTATGAACATGGGATTCATCAGGACCTTTTTGACTTTGCAAAATAAATAGAAAATTTACAAAAAAAAGTTACTTTGACTCAAAAAAGCCAGTAGCCAATTTCCAGTTAGACAGCTCAGATCCACGAATACTGTCAAAGCCAGATTTATTGTAAACCACAACATTATATCTCACATTATTTAAAGAGCCTTTAAAGAGATGAAATCGATAATTTTTTTAAAAAGATGACTATATTTGTCTAAAATGTTCAATTCCCCAAAATGTCTTGTTTAGTGAATAACTCCACATGACTCATAAATATATGCCTTTATTTAAATATTAGGGAAAACGTACAAACCCTTGCAGTTAAGTACATTATCAGGTACCCAACATATAGTTTTGGGGCAGATCTTGACTGTCAAATTTAAGAATGTTTAGGAATGTTTTAAACATTCATCAGCCCTTTAATTCCTTCTTTCCCTCTCAGGTCAATTCTGTCTGTTCCATTTTAGCCTGTACATTTTTTCGTCATCGCTTCTGCTTTCTCATTATACGTTAAAGGACACTCCGTTGCAAAAAAATGAAATAAAAATCACTATTTAGTAAATATATACCTTGTGAAAACGTGCATACATTTTTTTCATTGTGGGTTTATCTAAAAAAAGTTTGCAAAAGCTGCAGATCTCTTGTCTGCAATATTTGCAAGCCCTTCCTCTTTGATTGAAATCAGTCCCAAATTATAAAAGCACTGATTTTTATTGAAATTTGAACTTTAATAAACTCTCAGAAATCTGACGGTCTTCAGACATATCAATAATTTCCGATTTATGTGTGTGAGATGTTTCGTTAAATTCTATTTAAACTGGCAACCACTGGAGCTTAAACATCTATACCACCGCGGCCTGCCTCCATTAGCAAAAAGTGAAGCAGATCATTTCTATTCCATATTGTTATGTGTTCTATTAGCAAACCTTAGAAAATACCTGTGGTGCATTTTTATACTAAATAGGCTGTAATGCTGACATGGTTGGAATTGCACACTTGGTGATACCTTATTTCATCCCCGTTTAATAATGTATATTTATACCATGCATTGCATTTATTTTGATAGCCAGCTTTCTCTCCCCTGTCTTTTATGTATTTCCGTTGGTTATGCCTGAATAAAAACATATTCCTAATGTAATTACCTAGTGATATAGATTATCTGACGCCACTTCAAGAATGTCTAATGTGAAAAAGATAGGGACGACCGCAAGAAGCTTTTGCATGACTGATCACAGGATCTTCAGCATAGGTCCTTCGGTGAAGGAAGGTGATAAAATAGGACGAAAGTGGTCGGTCATTCCAGAGGTTCATTTTCATAGCATTTCCGGAGAGCGTTAATTTTAGAGGAAAGAAGACTCCCACAGTCCCTATTTAGTATACTGTAAATTGACCATTCCTTCGACTAGGATGGCGTCTGCTCTCAAGTGCTAGAGAAGTATTTATTGGGTACTGATTGAATGGATACG
>OW240921.1:127486657-127521761 GCA_933207985.1 Pelobates cultripes | reverse complement strand
ACAGACAGGGAAGGTCGACTAAATGGCGGTTTTGCTTAAAGACACTGGGGGTGTCTTAACAGTGTGTATGCATGTATGTCTGTATGTATGTATGTATGTATGTCATTATGTGTGTATAAATGTCAGTGTATGTATGTCTGCATGTCATTATGAATGTGTGTATGCATGTCATTATGAATGTATGTCTGTGTGTATAGATGTCAGTGTCTGTATGCCAGTATGAATGTCTGTCTGTCTGTCTGTATGTCATTATGAATGTGTCTGTGTCTGTATGTCCTTATGCATGTGTGTCTGTATGTATGTTAGTATGTGTCTGTCACTATGTACGTCTGTGTGTCTGTATATGTGTGTATGGCTCAGTATGTGTGTGTCGGTATGTATGCCTATATGCGTATCAGTATGTGTGTCTGTTAGTATGTATCAGTGTGTGTGTGTGTGTATATCTGTGTCCTTTTGTATCAGTGAATGTGTTTGTGTCTGTGTGTGTATTCCTGTGGGTAGGATTTGGAGGCGGTCTCTATGGGCGGTTTTGGAGGCGGGCACCCAGGGGCCCAGACACTGAGCTCAGTTAGGGGCCCCAAAATTTCTGGTGGCGGCCCTGCACACTGCCAATACTGTGAGTTTTATTGCTGTGGAGCGCTGTGATTCACTCATACATGCTGCACATTACTGTGAGTTTTACTGTTGTGGAGCTCTGTGATACACTTATACACACTGTACATTACTGTGAGTTTTATTGCTGTGGAGCTCATACATGCTGCACATTACTGTGAGTTTTACTGTTGTGGAGCTCTGTGATACACTCATGCACATTGCACATTAGCTCTGGGACACACTCATAGACTTTGCACACTACTGAGAGTTTTATTGCTGTGGAGCTCTGTGATACACTCATGCACACTGCACATTACTCTGAGTTGCATTGTTGTGGAGCTCTGTGCCTGAGACAGGACTGAAATGCATGCAAGCTATAAGCACATTATAAAACACACCGTGTGCTGTACCAACATACAAAGAGCGTCTTAGATTAGGTCAAAGAAGAGCTACCCAGGACCCTATCACAATCAGGACCCTTACACTCTAGACAAGAGAATGTCTCCAAACTATATGAACTCTCAGTTACTGGAATACAAGGTTTTCACAAGTACTGCAGAAAGATAAAAAATTGGCAGGACACATAATGACATGTCTCTGCCTCTATTTTAAGTGCTATGTTTAGAATAGGTGACGTTTTAATTAGTTAATAAAAAGAGGTGAGGGGATTGTGCATGAAACTAATGCTCTCTTTGGTGGCTACCTCTATGCAGAGAGAATTAATAATATTGCTAAATCAATAAGTTCCCGATAAATTGCTCTCTTATTTTTAGGGTTGTTAATCATAGTTGGAAAATAGAAAAGTCCGTTAATGCAAAAATGAATAAATGCAGCGTCTATCACAAAATAAAAAGTCGAACATAAGGCTTTTCTTTCTCATTTATTGGGTTTTAATGGCATTTAAGTTTAAATAAAAATTTGTAGTGTAATGATAAAATGGTGAACGTGACAGGGGCAGGGCTAAAATACTATATTAAATGTTCAATAATCTAAAAATTATGGACGTCTATATAAAATTGTCTGGAACTTACAACTCTTAAATCAAGGAGTATAGGTGAGAAATAACTAATTAAGACAGAACAGATACAAGGATCGAACAACTTATTCATGGTCGTTAGACATTGGGCTTACCAAAGATACCTCTAGAAGGAGAAAAGAAACAGTCACACAAGATAACGCACACAAGAATACACAAACTAACATGGAGACACACACACAAGGACACACAAACTAACATGGAGAGACACACACACAAGGATACACAAACTAACATGGAGACACACACACACACAAGGATACACAAACTAACATGGAGACACACACACACACACACACACAAGGATACACAAACTAACATGGAGAGACACACACACAAGGATACACAAACTAACATGGAGAGACACACACACAAGGACACACAAACTAACATGGAGACACACACACACAAGGATACACAAACTAACATGGAGACACACACACAAGGATACACAAACTAACATGGAGACACACACACACACAAGGATACACAAACTAACATGGAGACACACACACACAAGGACACACAAACTAACATGGAGACACACACACAAGGACACACAAACTAACATGGAGACAAACACACACAAGGATACACAAACTAACATGGAGACACACACACAAGGACACACAAACTAACATGGATACACACACACACAAGGACACACAAACTAACATGGAGAGTCACACACACACAAGGATACAAAAACTAACATGGAGACAAACACACACAAGGATACACAAACTAACATGGAGACACACACACAAGGACACACAAACTAACATGGATACACACACACACACACACACACACACACAAGGATACACAAACTAACATGGAGACACACACACAAGGGTACACAAACTAACATGGAGACACACACACACACACACAAGGATACACAAACTAACATGGAGACACACACACAAGGACACACAAACTAACATGGAGACACACACACACAAGGATACACAAACTAACATGGAGACACACACACACACACACACACAAGGATACACAAACTAACATGGAGAGACACACACACAAGGATACACAAACTAACATGGAGAGACACACACACAAGGACACACAAACTAACATGGAGACACACACACACAAGGATACACAAACTAACATGGAGACACACACACAAGGATACACAAACTAACATGGAGACACACACACACAAGGACACACAAACTAACATGGAGAGACACACACGCAAGGATACACAAACTAACATGGAGACACACACACACAAGGATACACAAACTAACATGGAGAGACACACACACACACAAGGATACACAAACTAACATGGAGACACACACACAAGGATACACAAACAAACATGGAGACACACACACAAGGGTACACAAACTAACATGGAGACACACACACACAAGGATACACAAACAAACATGGAGACACACACACACAAGGACACACAAACTAACATGGAGACACACACACACAAGGTCTCCAACACTTGCACTAAACACAGAAACGTGTATTGATTTACCTATCTCACCATGTCTGTCATTGCTCAAACACCAACGCTGGTTTGCAGTAAGCAGATTTAATTTGAAACGGCAGCAATTATGAGTAGATTGTGTTGGGTTACGGATACATATTTTTAAGATATGTTATTTGTAAAGGGATTGAAACCAACACTACATTTGGGACGAGTCCGTAATGCCTCTTGAAATAATTATACGTTTGGGATAACTTATAAGACATCAATTATTAGAATGTTTGGGAAATATATGTATTCTATCTAATAGCTGAATAAATTGAAATATCACTGGTTGGACTGCTGTGGACTACGGATTCCACATGCCTGAGTGTAGGCGTTATAACCAACCACAATCAGAATTGGCTAAAGGATTATATAACTGACTTGTTTAACAAGTGGGCAAATTAAGTTGACTGTTTTGCCTCCTAAAAAAAAAAATGAAATAAATAAAAAATTCCCATCGCTCTGTGACTATATGATATTTTTCTTTCCCCTTTGATTAGTAGAAATTCTACACATTTGCTGCCTGTTTACCAGCAAATTTATTCCGATTTAGAAAAGAGTTTTACGCTTTAGAAAACATTGCCTCTCTCACTGAAGGTTAAAAATAATACCTGTAAGATTATAATGAAGCTTATGCATATTTGATGAAGCTCATTGCACATATGTATGGAGTTATTGGCGACACGTTCAGTGTGTAATTATCCCCGCTATGTTAATGAGACTATTTAAGAACATTGTGGGAATATTTACAATCCCAGTCAAAACTCGGACTTCAACAGTACATAATCTGGTATTACTAAATGATGGTGGTTATTATCTGCCAAAATAATGTATCCATAACTAAGCAGCCTCTCTGGTTGTTCCCACTTGTATTTTAGAAAGAATGGCTATCATTAAAGATGAGCAGATTGGGATTCATGATTTAAAGGGGGACGTTTCCCTTGTTGAAGCCATGTGGCAAATTTATATATTGGCGAGCCAGACATTATTATGTTACTATGTTTGTAATAACCATACTATTATCATATAGATAGATATATCTATATCTATATATGATGTCCTTAACCTTTATCCCTCTATTCACCTACAATCTAATCTCTCTACACCATGGGGTCTCTCAGATTTTTTTTGATGTCTTCCATCCTGGTTCTTCGGTTTGCCCTGGGCCATCTTCCATGCTCTTTTTTACACCTGGTTTACTCTCTCCATGTCTCTTCTTCATCTTGCTGTATGATGACATTATTCTGTATACCTGCCCTCTATCCATAATATAAATTTCCCTTATTATTATTATTTAATATTTATATAATGCCAGCAAATTCCATAGCACTGTACAATGGGTGGACTAACAGACATGTAATTGTAACCAGACAACTGGATGTGCAGGAACATAGAGGTGGAGGGCCCTGCTCAATGAGCTTACATTCTAGAGGGAGTGGGGTATAGTGACACAAGGGGTATAAGTAGGGGCAATGAAAGAGGTTGCTAGAAAAGTATTCACTGAGAATTTATTTTTGACAGTTGCTGGAGAGGAGTCATGGGGGGGGGGCAGGGGGGAATGAAAACCCGCTAACATTTTAAGGGATATGCTTTCCTGAAGAAGTGTGTTTTCAAAGAGTGGGGACTGGGTGAAAGTCTAACAGAGAAGGGAAGGGAGTTCCACAGAAAAGGTGCAGCCCTGGAGAAGTCTTGGAGGTGAGCATCAGATGTGGGAGTACGGACAGAGGATAGATGTAGGTCTTCGGCAGAGCGCAGGGGCCTCGACGGGACATACTTATCCTGCAAGCAAGTCTTCTCCCTCCTGTGCGGGACTCTAATTCCTTGCACTTTTCTCCCAGGCTGGTGGGACCATTTGATTATCAGTGGAGGTAGAATTCCAGTTTGGGTCAGACGCTTTGTCTATCACGATACATTTTATCTGAAAAATCTGCTGTTTGCTGATACAGTCCAACAATAAAGCACCCAATGGATTCATTAAATTCCTGCCTACCGTTCTTTTCAACAAACACATCTACATTAGTAAAATCTTCATGAACTTCCCTCTCAAGCTGATAGCATGAAGCATTTGTGTAAATGGTAATTATTTCTTCTCAAACAGCATGTAATAGAAGCCTTTATTTCTTGGGCACAAAGAGATCAAGTGATTTGCCCAAAGCCATGCGGCGATGGTAATTCCTCATGGCTCTCATCTGGAATTATGAGTTATTTTCAACATCCACAAAGCTCTATTAACTCCTTTAATATATTAACGTTTGTGAACCACGTAAAAAAAAAATGCAGCCAAGTGTCCTTGCTCGAGGGGTTAGTCCAAGAACCATGACCACTTCAGTGAGTTAAGTGGTCATGGTTGTCTGGGGTCTGTATATGTAATATTTTGCTATGAAACTCTGTACATACAGAGTTTATCCTCTCTGCTGCCAATGTTGTTACTCCATGTAAATCCGGCAGCTTCATTGAAGCATTATTAGCCTACATTCTAGGCTAGCCAATGTCAATCCGTGCAATTCAGCTGAATCTCTCAGCCAATGAATGGTTGTCATTACTGGCCAACGAAGAACCCTCAGCGCCTGGTGGGGATCCAGGTAAAAGACAGTTTGCCCCATAACAGGAAATGTGGCCATCAAGCTATAGTGGTTGTGATGTTTGGAGTAACCCTTCGGTATTTGGGAGAGATGGTTAGTCAGCAAAACATAACAATTAACTATTTTAGATGTCAATTAGTGTTATACTGACAAGAAAGGGATGGCTATTAGTTAAACAGGCAATTAAAAATAAGTGGACTGTATATTTTGGGCCAAAATATCAAAAATTTAGAAAATCTCCAAATTACCATTAATTATTATTTTCCAGTTTGGGTGTTTTGGGCTAAAACATGCAATTTCATATTGAAATCTCTGCAGTTTTCAGTTAAGTGAATAAATAAATTCTACTTTAGGGAAAATTAAAGTGTAGAATAAGCGGGCTTTCTAGAAGGGGGATTGACAGAGCATAGCAGGAGATTCAGCTTTTTGTTTGTCTGCTGGCTTTTGTGTGATCGCAGTCTGTTGGTCTCCATCCCTTTCGTTTTTTTTTTTTGTGCCTTTATTTTTTTTAAATAAAAATGTGCGCTGATGCTTACGCCTGTGTAATACATTATGCATTATTTGGTTAAACGTACAGCCTTTCACATCCTGACAGTAATAATAAAAAGTGAGGATGGGATTCCTAATACAGACTGACTAATGTTTCTAGAGCTGGCTTTATTTTTTTGCACCATAAGCAGTCCTCGCGAGGCTCCTTTTATATTCCTAATAAAATTATAGCAAAATACATCGATTTACTGGAAAAGGTTTTTTTTTTTTTTTTACCTTCTTGACGATAGCATTTTAAAAACGCTGATGAATATTATAAATCAAAGAGATCCAAATGCTGTTTGACTTTTAACCTAGACTTGGCGAAGTCTCACATGCCTGGATTGCTGTTAGCGTCTTTATGTGTAGTTTGTGCTTTATAAACGCATCTTAATTTCGCAGATGCTCGAGATGGGTTGGAGTCTAGGGGAATAAAAGTTTAAAGAAATCCACAAGTTATCAGAGTTACCAAATAACACAAAAAAAAACGTTATGTGGGTCTGTCACTTCCCTCTAAATTAGTATTTCATAAAGATATAGCCTTTCTAACATACTCACATACAGACACAAGCTCACTGAAACACACACACGCATACTACTGACAAGTTCACTGACACACACATACAGACACAAGCTTACTGACAAACACAAGGTCACCACAGACAAGTTCACTGAGACACACGTACAGACACAAGCTTACTGACAAACACAAGGTCACTACAGACAAGCTCAGTTGCACACACGCATTCACGACCACTCACTGCATGCTGGCCATTTTACACTTGGAGAAGGTGTTGGGGTCATTGGAATCAGCCTATATAAAACTCCCATGTCTCATTCTTTTGGTCGTGCTGTCTACCAGGTCCTTTGCTACCCCTTTCAGCCTCATTGGTCCGTCCCTCCCACATATGACTTCTTCACGCACAGGGTCAGGGGAAGGAAAACATGGATGCGGCGCCCTGGTGCTGTTTAAATGAAAAGGATCGGAGGAAGTCAGTGTGATGGGCTCCAGTAGCCAGCAGCTGATGATGGCACAGCACTACGTCTGTATGAATGTTTACTGTGCCATGGCCGTTGGTGCCCAGCTGCCACAAGGAACATATTTTTTACTTGTGTCTGTGGCCGGTATTATCGACCGTTACGTCTGTGGTTAAGACTGACTGTGGTGCCCCCGGGGAGCCGGGGCCCTAGGCTACTGCCTATGTAGCCTAAGAGAAGTGTCTGCCATGGGCAGAAGGTCCTGGTATTCAGTCTGGGACAGAGAAAATGGTGGGTATATTGCATGCAGAAGAAAAGGGACATGCCACACTGTTAGACAGACTGAAGCAACAAGAGCATTTACACAGTGCGCAAAGTCAAGTTGTGTTCCACTCCATCCCTCCTAAGTCCCCATAAATTATTCCCTCTGCACAAAACAAGAGCATTTGAAGCGTAGTAAAAAAAAAATACTTTGGCCTGGAGCTTGAGCTTCATCAGCCCCTATGTTAATAAAGCCCGGGGGGGAATACAACACTGACATGAGATCCTGCTAGTAAGCTGAAGAAGACTGACTGGATGAAGATGGAAATAGCGGGGATGCAAAGTTTCAGGTAAATAAAACTCACCTTTTCCTGCACCACACTTCAAGCAGAGTAGTCACCATCAGACACTGAGAGAACCGCTGTAACTCTGTATGTTACAGGACATAAACAAACAGTTCGTTATTAGATGGAGTATATGTGAGTGCGTATAAACACCCACACACATATATTGTATCAACATTAGGTAATGTAATGAAATTATGTATATCAAAAATAATAAATAACATATTTTGAACTTGTGAAACCACGAAGGTTAATATATGCAATCACATAACCTTAATAGGACCATTAATTAAACTCCTCACCCCTGAGTCTCCAAAATGTGAAGATTTTTAAGGATATCCGCCATAAGTACAGGTTGATGTGAAATGAACTAACCACTAATTAATTGTATCATAAGTGAGGCTTGAGGCCTGACTAAGAAAACACACATCTTGTGATGTGACGCCATTAAATTAAGATGGACCCAAAGGACTATTTGTGATATTTCATATCTGAAGAATTTGCAGGATTAACTTCAAGGAAATAAATATTAAAGGGAAACACAGTTGCGTGTGTTTTAAAAACATGTACAGTATTTCATTATTAATTCATTTAAATGTAAAATACACCTCTGAATCTCCTGCATTTTCTGCACATGTCCATGTTCCCCAGAAAGCAGATAGTGGCTAAGATTAGGACACAGCAAGGATTAATGGGGAACTCATGTTGCAGTTTTCAGCTTTCCGTTAACATTATTAAGTAGAACCAAAGCCAGCCAATAACAATTTTAATCATTTTTAAAATGAATAATATAAAAATACTCCAAAAGATAGAAAGAAATCCTCTGGGTAGCTTCAGTTATCGTGCCAAGTAGGTTCATTCACATTTTTTCATGACTGAAATTACTTTCACCACCTTAAAGCTACCGTACAAGCTTTTCTAAAGAAATAAGTACGTCTTTTGCTCAAAAAAATAAAGGGAACACCAAAATAACACATCCTAGATCCGAATGAATTAAATATTCTTCTGAAATACTTTGTTCTTTATATAGTTGAATGTGCTGACATCAAAATCACACAAAAATAAAAAAAATGGAAATCACATTTTTCAACCCATGGAGGTCTGGATTTGGAGTCACACTCAAAATTAAAGTGGAAAAACACACTACAGGCTGATCCAACTTTGATGTAATGTCCTTAAAACAAGTCAAACTGAGTCTCTCTAGTGTGTGTGGCCTCCATATGCCTGTATGACCTCCCTACAACGCCTGTGCATGCTCCTGATGAGGTGGCAGATGGTCTCCTGAGGGATCTCCTCCCACACCTGGACTAAAGCATCTGCCAACTCCTGGACAGTCTGTGGTGCAACGTGACGTTAGTGGATGGAGCGAGACATGATGTCCCAGATGTGCTCAATTGGATTCAGGTCTGGGGAACGGGCGGGTCAGTCCATAGCATCAATGCCTTTGTCTTGCAGGAACTGCTGACACTCCAGCCCCATGAGATCTAGCATAGTCTTGCATTAGGAGGAACCCAGGGCCAACCGCACCAGCATATGGTCTCACAAGGGTCTGAGGATCTCATCTCGGTACCTAATGGTAGTCAGACTACCTCTGGCGAGCACATGGAGGGCTGTGCGGCCTCCCAAAAAAATGCCACCCCACACCTTTACTAACCCACTGCCAAACCTGTCATGCTGGAGGATGTTGCAGGCAGCAGAACGTTCTCCACGGCATCTCCAGACTCTGTCACGTCTGTCACATATGCTCAGTGTGAACCTGCTTTCATCTGTGAAGAGCACGGGGCGCCAGTGGCGAATTTGCCAATCTTGGTGTTCTCTGGCAAATGCCAAACGTCCTGCGCGGTGTTGGGCTGTAAGCACAACCCCCACCTGTGGACGTCGGGCCCTCATACCACCCTCAGTGCTTGTCACGTATTCATCCGCTTATAAAAATTTGGTTAATGACATTTACTTGTGCCGAGCAGCAACCTAATCCACAGAAGGGTTAATGCTGAGCAGCAATTATGCAAATGAAACCTGACTTTGGGGTCAAAGGCCGGTTACAGCCTATCAGATCTAGAGGAGGGGTATTTAGGCCCAGTTCTCATCCTGCTCAGTGTCCTGTCGTGGTTTCCCTTGTGGTTGTCCGAGAGCGCGTTCCTGTTTATAGTTTTCTACCTGGTTTTTGACTTTGGCTTTGTTTATTGACTTCTCTATATTCTGGTATCCTGACTCCTGGCTTTCCTCATCGCTGCGTCCCATTCTGTGTTCCCTGACCTCGGCTAGTATTTTTGACTATTCTTTGTACGTTAAATTCGGCCATTCTAAGGACCGGTAATACGTTACTTATTTGTCATCCGTGCTATACAGTTCTACGTGCTGGATCAAACAGTAATCCTGACAGTGCTCCTCCTGTTCCTCCTTGCACAAAGGCGGAGATAGCGGTCCTGCTGCTGGGTTGTTGCCCTCCTAAGGCCTCCTCCACGTCTCCTGATGTACTGGCCTATCTCCTGGTAGCGCCTCCATGCTCTGGATAATACGATGACAGACACAGCAAACCTTCTTGCCACAGCTCGCATTGATGTGTCATCCTGGATGAGCTGCACTACCTGAGCCACTTGTGTGGGTTGTAGACTGCGTCTCATGCTACCACTAGAGTGAAAGCACCGCCAGCATTCAAAAGTGACCAAAACATCAGCCAGGAAGCATAGGATTCAGGCCAGCAAACAGCTTCCTGTCCTCCTGCTCCTGTTTGCCTGGGCCTTTAGTCTTCACAGCTTGAGGTGATGGATATTGAGGCTTTCTGGCTTCCCTCAGAGCTGCTGCAGCGTGGATGGTGGCCGGCACCTAAGGGAGCAATTTACAAGCATTAGTGGAGGTATGGCTGCCGGTGTGGGCACCCCCCATGGCCTACGCTCCCCTGGAGCACCCCCTGCAGTCTCCCCTGCTGCCTCCCATGCAGCCCCTGCCCCTGTGGGCCGCACCAGCACTGGCAGGCATTCCCGCCCGCCTGCCAGACTGTCCCTGGATCCTACCCCTTGGGCCTGGTTGAGGAGCAGGAGCCCGGGCCCGGGGCACCGCCAGGACCACGTGTCTGGGGCCCCAGGCACGCGGCCTACTACTATTGGGGGCCGGGATCCGAGGCCTACTGCAGCCGCGCACATGGCACGGCCTTCAGACACGAGGCCTGCCACTGCCGCGCGGCCCACTACTTCCATGGCCACCCGGCCTGCTACTTCCAGGCCGGGGATGGTGCCTAGTACCGCTGCGCGGCCTCCTGGTGCGGCTGCTGCGCGGCCTACGCAATTTCCCCCTTCACACCATCTGCCCCGGCCGCCAGCGCTGGATTGCGGGCCGGGGGCAGTGGGCAGGTCCCCCGCGGCTGGAGGTGAGTGGGCCCTTGCGGGCCACGCGGGGTACCTTGTATCGCCGTGGGGGTCTGGGGGGGTCCCCTTGCCCATCGGGAGCCTCCTCTGCCGGTGAGGAAGGCTCCCAGGGCTCTGTCTCCCCTTCCCTCCCTATTAGGCTGACTTTATTTTGTTTTTCTTCGGGGGGCCCAGCTTACCCTTGCCTGGGCCCCCCTGGTCCCCCCTCTTCTTGCCTGGTTTTCTCTCCCCCCTCCCCCTCTCTGGTGGTCCTGCACCCCCCCTCATCCCCCCCTCCTGCTCTACTCCTCCCCCCTCTCTATCCCTCCCTATCTGCATCCTCTCTGTTCTCTCCCCTCTAATCCTCCCCCCCTCTACCTTGCCCCTCTAGCTTGCCAGAACCCCTGCAGGTCACTTACCTCGGCCATCTCCTCTGGGGCGTGGGCTCTCATCTTCTCTGCTGCTTCTTCCCAGGATACTGCAGCAGTTCATGGATCCATCCAGCAGATGGCACCTGGATCGCAGCTGATGTCTTCTGTGGATGAGCTGGGTTGGTGGAGGTGCGTTTTGCACTTTCGTCAACGGTTGGCGGTGCGACCCTTCTTGGCCTGGGGCCGGATGGGCTTCGGCCGTTGGTTTTCTTTGGGGCTCACCTGGCACCTCAGCACGGCGTGTTTTTCGTCATCTCTGCAATCTGTCGGGATGGGGGACGTGGGTGCTCTCGGTTCAGGGCCCTCAGTCCATGTGGGAGCTCCATCGGGCGATGTGGGTTTAGTTTACCAAGAACGCTTGATAAGTTTACTTCCCGGTCATTTAGGGTGCCCCTGGATTCCGCTCTGCGGGCCCGCCCCCCCTTGGGTTATGGTGCCCATGGAGGAGCAGGGTCGGTATCGCCAGATTCCTTATTTACTCAGTTGTTGTTTCCTTCCAGGGGCTAGGTTTGGGATGGTGGCTCGGCGCAGTGGGCTGCGTGGGTGGGGCTGCGAGGGCTTGCAGCTGTGGAATCGGTTTTCCGGCTACTGCCAGTACGCCCATCGGGTTGATTGTTTCCAGGTTGTGTTTCCGACGGTCAGGATTGGGTGGCTATGTGCCTCCACGTGGGTTGCTCCTGATGTCGTTTATGTGTGGGGCCATCGGTGCCGCATGTCCGCACTCTGCTGCTGCAGTGTTTTTTCCTGGGGTAGTTTTATGAGTTTCGGAGTTCCATGGCCCAGGCCATATCCGTAGGTCGGGATATGGGCTGTAGTCTCCTGGATAGTGTGATCGATTCCTGCAACGGGATGTCGGTTGCCCCTGACTGCGGTTTGGGACATCGTGCAGGGGGCGTTGGTGGTTTTGAGGGGCGTTGTGGGTTTAGGCAGCACTACCTTTGGACTCTCCTGGGTACGCCGGGCTTTGCTTGTTGGGGTTGCCCTTGGGACGGTGGCTTGTGCAATCTGGCCCCCTAAGTCTTTTCCGCTGACTTCCAGCTGTTTGCTGCTGCAGCAGGTTTTGGGGGGTTTTGGGCCATTTTGGGCTCTCAGTGGTGTGCTGACTCTTGCCCATTACACTGGCAAGCTTTGGGGTTCTGGCGGACTCTGGTGTTCTTGGAGCTTCCCCTTTCTGGTGGCATGGTGGGCATGGGGTGCCCAGCTCTCGAACAGGTGGGTGGGTTTTCCTTTGGGACCATCGTGGGGCGGTGCGGGCTGTCTTGTCATGTGACAGTACCCTCTACCCCGGTGTTACTCTGGTTGCGGTGCCTGGCTTGGCGCTGTTTGAGTCTGGGGATGGCTGGTCAGGGGTTTTGTGTCCGGGTATTCCCGATGTGGTGGCCGACGCTCTGCCTTGGTCATTATGGGGCGTACTTCGGGCAGAGGTGCCGCGGGGCGATGTTAGGGCAGTGGAGGTGGTCGCTTGGTCCAATGGTCTGATGAAGTTGGTCTGTGGGTCGACCTATGAGGTGGCATGGGGCCCGTTCCAGTATGGTGGGAGTGATCGGGACGGATGGGAACGTTTCCTTGGGGGTTCCGGGAGTGGACTGCTCACCGTCTGTTAAGGACGCTGGGGGTGATTTCTGCGATTGGCAGGGCTCGGCTTCCTGTTCATGTTACGGTCGTTGGCAAGTGGTGGGGTGTTTTGCTGGACAGACTTATTTCAGGTTTTCGCCGCGCGACGGCTGTTGTCATTGGGACAGGTAAGTCAGTTGCGGTGTGGCTGATTCGTTGATGGAATCTGTGCAATTCTTGGATGTTGCGGGGTTGACATGCCCTGGCTTTTCCGCATTCTCCTAAGGTAGATGGAATGCACGGGGTAATGGTTGGGCTCCGAACACGATGTAAGGGGTTCCCAGGATAGTCTGACGAATTCTGTTCCGATCGGGGGCGGTGCAGGTTTCCGTCATTTGCCTGAAGGATGGTTGGGAGTTCAAGGGGCATTTATTCTGGTTTGGGACGGCTACGGTCGCCGCCAGGCTTGGCGTGCCTGCGCCAATGGTTCAGGGGCTTGAATGGTGGGAGTCAGGGTGGTGGGTTCCTTCAGGTTCACCCTGCTGGTCTCCGAATGGATTTCTCACCACGGTTACGGTCCCCCCGGAAAGGGGATGGTGGGATGCTTGTATGTAATTTGGGCCAGGAGGCGGGGGCGAGTGGTTGGATCTTACGCCTTCGGGAGCGGAGGTTCACTGGACTGGCACCAGTTACATGGAGGGGGTGTAGTCCTCCTCGTACGGGGTTAGCTGTCCCGCCTCATGGAGGTACCAGGGTTTTTTTGTCATCTCTGGGTGGAATGACATGGGTTCGGTGATGTTTTGGGTATTGGGTGCTCTTCAATCTGGACATGTTGCGCATTCTGTTTCATCCCTGGGGTTCTCAGGGGCTAGGCTGAGGCTATCTCCGTTCCTGTCGGCAGTGCGCTCTGCAATGTGACTGCCCTGGTGCGATGCCGTAAAAATTCTGACGAGATTGGGTTTCTGGGTTTGTCTTGGGGAATTCCAGTTCACCTTAGGGTTTGGCCGGATGCAGGCCTAGTTATCTCGAGGGGAGGGGTGCGCTTGCTGAAGGTCGGAATAGGCCTATGTTAATCTTGCGCTGCAAGAAGTTGTGGAACAGGCCATGGCTGGTTATGGTGAGGTCCCCCGCTGATTTTAGGTGTAAAACAGCGGGGTTGTGGCTGGGGTATGTCCTTGCCAATTGAGTTTGAGTGGTTACGTTTAAGTATATGGAATGAGATGAACAAGTTTTTTTAGGTCTCAACCTCCCCTGCTTCAAAAGGTTAAACATTAGGTTGCCACAGACCCCTTCGTGATCAGGAACGGAACCAGACAGGGCTGCCCCCTCTCCCCCCTGCTCTTTGTGCTAGCCCTGGAACCATTCCTGAACTCGATTCGAAACAACCCGGATATCCCGGGATTGGAGACAGGAGGGGGGAAACACGCAGTGGCAGCATATGCGGACGACCTACTGTTCTTCGTAACTAAGCTGGAAACATCCATGCCCACGATAATGAAGGAATTCGAACAGTACGGGGAGCTCTCGAACTTTAAAATCAATTTTTCCAAATCCACGATCCTCAATGTCTCCGTCTCGGGGTCCAGAGCGACGGCCCTCAAACGAGCGCTGCCATTTCAATGGTCCGCAACCTCCCTAAAATACCTCGGCGCGGTGCTAACAAACGACCTCACCCAACTGTACGCAGCGAACTTCCAAGCACTCCTGACCACTATACAGAAGGACCTGCAGGAATGGGACCAGGTGCGCCTCTCATGGTTTGGAAGAGTGGGAGTGCTCAAGATGAACATCCTACCGAGGGTCCTCTAACTGTTTCAAGCTATCCCCGCGACCATACCGGAGGCATTTTTTACCTCCCTTAGATCGATGGCCCTCCGGTTCACCTGGCAGAGACAGAAGGCTAGGATACAACATGACGTGCTCACACTACCGAAAGCCAAGGGAGGCCTAGCTCTGCCAGATTTTAAGAGATACCATTGAGCCACACACATCCAAAGGATAATGGAGTGCAGGGCCGTCTTTAATAACGAATGGACCCTGGGCAAGTGTTTGCTTGGGCCCCCTGTGCCGTGCTGCTCTCACCCCTCACTCCCTGGTGTGCAATCACGGCATCCATCCCAACGCAGTGGCGGTACTAAAGTAGAATTAATTTTATTGGGACCCCCAATTGCAAGGTTGGACAAAAGGTAGAACCCCATCTGTCGTGTAACTCCAACAATGCTTTGACAGCTGGGACTCTACCAATTTCCCATGCTTGCAGGGTTGTATTTAGCACTGAGCCATGTTAGTATGTTTGAATGTAAGCATGTGTTTGTATGGAGTATGTTTGTGTGAATGTGTTTGTATGTGGTACTGGAGTTTGAATGCAAGTGTGCATTTATGTGTAGTGTTTGTTTTTGAATGTAGGAGTGTGCTTGTATGTAGTGTTGACGTTTCAATGCAGGAGTGTGTTCTATATGTAGTGTTGAAGTTTGAATGGAGGGGTGTATTTGTATTTAAAGTTGCGGCTCAGATGCACAGGTACACACTCTGACGCACAAGCAGATACACAGATACATACACTGACTACATACAGATAAACAGGCACATACACTGACAGACACACTGACACAGGTACATATATTGACACACACACAGACACATACACTGGTAGACGTACTGACAGACATACTGACACAGGCACATATACAGACATACTGACACACAGACACAGACACATACACTGATCAACATACTGACACACATACACTGACAGAAATACTGACACCCACACACTGACAGATATACTGACACCCACATACACTGAGAAATACTGACACACACACACAGGCACATACACTGACACACACAGACTGATATACTGACACACACACACACACAGACATACTGGCATACAGACAGATATACTGACACATGCATACACATGCACTAACAGACATACTGACGCACTGACAGAACATACTGACACATACACATACTGACACACAGATATACACACACATATATACTGACACACAGACAGACGACACGACACACACACACAGACATACTGACACACACACAGACATACTGACACACACACACACACTAACACACACACTATCACACATACACTAACACACACTAACACACACACACTAACACACATGCACTAACACACACATACACTAACACACATACACACACACTAACACACATACACTAACACACAAACACACACACTAACACACATAAACACACACATACATACACTAACACACACATATACACTAACACACAAACACATACACTAACACACAAACACATACACACAAACACACATTTTTTTTTTTAAATGTAATCCCCCCAGCCTCCTTACCTTTTACAGGTGCTGAGATTCAAGAGATCCCAGTAGTGCCTTTGGCTTCCTGGGCTGGCTACCAATGCACAGCAGTCAGGCAGAAGCGTAGCGAGGAGCACTCACTGCTTCCTCTTCCAAAGATCCCTACGCTGGCGCCCAGCGTAGGATACCCAGCGCTTGGCGGAAGGAAGATGGCGTCATCTTCGGCTCCGGCCATCAGTGCGGCTCTTGGCGAGGCTGAAAAGGAAAGCTGGCTCGAAAGCTCTCCATACTCCCTGGCTGGCTTCCCTCCACCGAGGTCAGCGAGGCCTGAGGCAGGCTTCAGGCCCCCCAAGAGAAACTGGGCCCGGGGCAGCTGCCCCGTTTGCCCCGCGTTAAAGACGGCCCTGATGGAGTGGTCTAAACAGGGAGTGGAGAAACTCTGGAAAGATGTAGAGTCTTCCCTGGTGGAGAGACCGATGGCAGTCCTTCCTTGGCTAGACCCCCAACAAAGCAGACAGCTAGCTGCTCCACACCCCCTAATCAAAGCGACCGTGCGGGTTTGGCAAGCTCTGGCAGTACCACTCTCGCTCACCTCCACGCCATCCCTAATGATGCCTCTAGTCCATAATGAGGTCTTCCCACCAGGAAGGGAACCAAGAACGTTGGTCCAGCTGCTGGGACAAGACATACCGAGGCTCTTCCACGCCATAGACGACAGCCGCCTCAAATCACTAGAGGCCATGACGGGGAACTCCGATCACCCATTCATGCTCCAATTCAGATACCGACAACTGAAAGGGCTCATACAAGAAACCACCCGAAACAATCACACTCTCAGACCCTTAACAACGTTTGAAGAGATATGCATGGACCCGGACCCGCTGCCGAGGGGCCTATCAACGCTCTATGGAATGATCATGCGGTTGAGGAGGCTGCCACCCCCAAGCTTCATGGGGAAATGGGAAACAGTTTTAGGCACTACATTCACACCCAACCAATGGGACAAAATATGCACCCTCTCACTACACTGCGCACCATCCAGTGGAACGCAAGAAACAGCATACAAAATACTGGCCCTTTGGTACCGCACCCCACTCCACACACACCTATACGACCCCACGAAGGACGACGTATGCTGGAGGTTCAACACGCACAAGGGAACATACCTCCACATATGGTGGGAATGCCCAATCATCCAACCATACTGGTCAACCATTCACACGATCATCAAAAGATTCACAGACTCTCCACCACCCATGAACCCCGCAACATTCCTCATCCATCACACCAAGACGAAAGCATCGACATATAAAAAATCCTTAACCATATGGATACTTAATGTAGCCAAAAGCCTAATCCCCCTCTACTGGAAAAAACAATGTGCGCCCCCGTTGGGGACATGGTACCAAAGAATGGAGGAGCTGAGAGCTCTGGAAGAGCTCTCCCTGCTGGCAGAGGGGAGGACCCAGACGTACATGACGGTCTGGACACACTGGATACTGACCTCGACTAACACTGACTTCCAGGATCTGCTGACGTGACTGAAGACACCTGACGGGACAAACGACCACCTTGACTGAGAGAGTAACTACACAAACAAACAGGAAAAATACCAGAATCAACATCATAATAAATAAAACACCCCCTCCCCCTCTCCTCCCCCCCATCACCCCTCACCCGTCCCCCCCCGGGGAACCCGCGGGCGGGAAGGCGACACAGTAGAGAAGTTCATAAGACGTAGAGGCTCCGGACGGACGGGCACCCTCTAAGCAAAGAAAGGAAGAGAGGGAAAAGCTAAGGGTAGCAAAGGGGGAAGGAAAAGAACAGGAAGGGGAAAGCCAAGAGTAAAAAGAGAGAAAAAGAAAGGAGGGAAAAGGAAGGGAAAGGTGTAAGGAAGACAAGAAGGAAGGAGAAAAGAGAATCAGACCGGAAAAACAGGAAAAGGGACAGGGGTTCACAGTTAAGGATAAGACAAGGAGAAACAAGCCTAACTTTGCACCCACGCCAAATGCGGGAGTTAATGAGCAGACAGGAATAAGACGGTACAAACCACCTCCACCCCAGCCAGATTAACAGGGGTATACCCCACCGTCACCAAAGATCCGAGAACTGAACTCGCAAGGCACACACAACACCCTGTTTCTCCCCCATACGGTTGGTCATTACACACTACCTGTCTAGACACAAGACACAAACCACCTTTATCACACTGGGTGACTTAGTATAGCCACAACAACCGTACGATAGAGGGGAAACCCCATCCACACAAAGGTTCTTAGGACCTATGAGCCCAACTAGTATGTGTCTTTTGACTGTTTGATGACTTGCATGTCACTATGGTTGTTCACTATAACTATCTCATGTCTGAGACATGAACTGAAAAAGCCTTTATTGGACCTGCGTGTCCGCGACAATGTTTTATGCATAAAGTGAAAATTCTTTGAATAAAAGAAATTTACAAAAAAAAACAAACATTAGGTTGCCTGGGGTGTTGTGCCCATCGAGCGTGGATAAGGTCGGCTGATGGCGGGCATTGGAAATATATGATTTTTATGACGAGGGGGGAGGTGAGAGGAAGTGGTGATTAGGAACCACTGTATGTTTATTGGCAAGGACGGTTGGGTCACTGTATAACACTATGTGTGGAGTTATATATGTATATGTTAATTTATGCTTATTTATGTCTAACGTTTTGGTTACAGAAAGAAGAGATTTAATAAATAAAGTTATGGATGTGTTATGCAGTAATTTAGTTTGTGATAATAAATGCTGTGGCCTGTTCATCTATACTAAGTGGTCTGTCATTATTGGGGGGTTGAATGGGGTTAGATTTGTGCTAGGCTGCATCGCGATTCCCCACTATGTACATACATGACTTGGAGTTACATTGTGTTGTCTAAGTGTTCCCTTTATTTTTTTGAGCAGTGTATATCCCATTGTACAGCACTACGGAATCTGATAGCGCAATATAAATGATAAAATAACAATAATATATCACGTAGCAATCCAAACCTCCTCCTGTGATATCCCAGAGTGGGCAGAGGGGTATAGGGACATATAGCTGCACCCATTATAGCAAATTGTTGCAGCTATAATGAATTTGATCAATTAAGACAGGAATAGGAATTTCCATGCAACATAACCTAAATGAGAAATATCAGTCGTTCTAGGAATTGAAATTTGGAATGTCCCTTCATTAAACCTTTTTTTTTTACCTGGATATAAAATAATTACGTAAACTGAGGAGGAAACTGCTAGATCCGATTTAAGAATATTCATATCATAGTTGCCCCTGTGATCTCAATGGGGATCCTCGAGAGGGCTCTGTATGTGCCGCTGTCATTCTACATCAGAGTACAATGCGTCAGACGGGATCTTAACACAGATGCTCTTTCTACATATGAGAATAAAGCCCGCTCTCATCATTATTGCAAATATGGATTGTTAATACATGCAATGGAAGATATTTCAATCATCGTTTGTGCTATAGGGATTATATCTTCAGGGAAGAATTGGGGAGAAATGTCACACAAGTACAAATCAGAATAAAGTCCAGATGATCAAATATGTTTCAGTTGAGCCAATATTTCTGTAAATCCCTTAATAGATCATAGCCTTGCGTGTAGTGGTTATAATAAAATAAATACTTATGAAGGATTTGCAGAGTGGCCAGTGATAACCTTAGAGCATCAGCTGACACCCTCAGCTTGGCAAAACCTTGCTCCCCACGAAGGCAAGCTGGAGCCCTGACTCTCCTGCCCGCGTAAAAATTGCAATTAGCTAAAATCAGTATATCACTTCTGAAATAAAAGGGAATCATGACGGAATATTTCCGTCATGTGTCCTTAAGGGGTTAAGCAACATTAAAACATTAATAATACAAGCCTGTGTTTCAAACACTTTCGTATCCCTGTCCCTAGATAGATAGGAACCCCAGGTCGTGTGTGCAGAATAATTACGATTTCTTCTACTTCCATATTTCTAGCGTCGAGGGTTCCATGCATTCCTATGGGGGCTTCCATGTTACATGACTTGGATTTCCTCAGTTAGTGCCGTGGAATCCGTCAGATTTACAAGAGCTAAAGAGATATATAACTGTGCGAGCAGTCACCTGGACTAAAGGCAGAGTCACCTGGTCTAAAGGCAGAGTCACCTGGACTAAAGGCAGAGTCACCTGATCTAAATGCAGAGTCACCCGGACTAAAGGCAGAGTCACCTGATCTAAAGGCAGAGTCACCTGGACTAAAGGCAGAGTCAACCGGACTAAAGGCAGAGTCACCTGATCTAAAGGCAGAGTCACCCGGACTAAAGGCAGAGTCAACCAGACTAAAGGCAGAGTCACCTGGTCTAAAGGCAGAGTCACCCGGACTAAAGGCAGAGTCAACCAGATTAAAGGCAGAGTCACCTGGTCTAAAGGCAGAGTCACCCGGACTAAAGGCATAGTCAACCGGACTAAAGGCAGAGTCACCTGGTCTAAAGGCAGAGTCACCCGGACTAAAGGCATAGTCAACCGGACTAAAGGCAGAGTCACCTGGACTAAAGGCAGAGTCACCTGCACTAAAGGCAGAGTCACTCGGACTAAAGGCAGAGTCACCCGGTCTAAAGGCAGAGTCACCTGAACTAAAGGCAGAGCCATTTCTGTTAGTGTGAGTGCACCCTACATGCTCTATAATGCCGGGGTAAAGTAAATGCTGACCTTAAAGAGCTACCATTTAGGGTTATGTACAAACCTACTAGAATTGACATCTAGTGTCCCGCTCTGGAACATCATTAAACATTTTGTAGTAGGAGCAATGGTGTTGGTAGGAGGGAGTTGACATGGCCTGGAGCCCCAGGTGTGGTCCTGAAAAGCCTTGGGTCTGATTGATTTGGTGTTAATTTTGCATGGAGGGTGGGGTGATGCTGTGGGTGCAGGGTTTTAATGCAGTGGAGTGAAGGGGTAATATGACACTTTGGTCACTGCAGATGGTTTGGACTACACCTCCCATGATGCTTTGCCAGCATTATGGGTGTAAGAGCATTATGGGGGATGTAGTCCACAACATCTGGAGTGCCGAAGGTTGCCTATCCCTGCTTTAGGGCATGGTACATAGCTGGCTTTAGTCAATTTATGTGAAGGGCGATAACATTGATGAATTGATTCCCCTGGTCACTCCTGGTAATGGGTGGTTTTAAAAGGGCACTGTTAGCGTAACTGCTCCCTTTTATTGAAGTGGTTATAGTGTCTGGAGTCCCCTGGCACTGTCCTTTCATCAGCATTAAACTATTTTTTATGTTTTTTTTCCCATTTTTAAAATTTTCATAAAAGAGTACATAAATACATTCACGGTGCAGTCATGAAAACAGCAGGAGATTAGTGGACTCACCCCGTATTTAACAATCGCTAGAAGTAGTCGGTTACAAGACGTACCATCCAAGATATATTACAGTATTGTATGAGTACAACTTTTTCTATGAGCTAAAATGGACTATTCTGTACCCAATAATAATAATTTTATGTCTTTAGTCAGAATATTGCTAATTGCATCATGTAGCATATAGTACACATCAGCTGATCTTGAAATGATCAGAAGGACAACAAATAAGCAAACATTATAAAGCCAAAACCAAAAGTCACTGCATATTGTAAATCGTACCCAATCAGCATTTCATATACCCTGTAACGTGTAGGGCCATCAGCATTTCAGATACCCTGTAACGTGTAGGACCATCAGCATTCCATATACCCTGTAACGTGTAGGACCATCAGCATTCCATATACCCTGTAACGTGTAGGACCATCAGCATTCCATATACCCGTGTAACGTGTAGGGACCATCAGCATTCCATATACCCTGTAACGTGTAGGCCATCAGCATTCCATATACCCTGTAACGTGTAGGACCATCAGCATTCCATATACCCTGTAACGTGTAGGACCATCAGCATTCCATATACCCTGTAACGTGTAGGACCATCAGCATTCCATATACCCTGTAACGTGTAGGGCCATCAGCATTCCATATACCCTGTAACGTGTAGGACCATCAGCATTCCATATACCCTGTAACGTGTAGGACCATCAGCATTTCAGATACCCTGTAACGTGTAGGACCATCAGCATTCCATATACCCTGTAACGTGTAGGGCCATCAGCATTTCATATACCCTGTAACGTGTAGGACCATCAGCATTCCATATACCCTGTAACGTATAGGACCATCAGCATTCCATATACCCAGTAACGTGTAGGGCCATCAGCATTCCATATACCCTGTAACGTGTAGGGCCATCAGCATTCCATATACCCTGTAACGTGTAGGACCATCAGCATTCCATATACCCTGTAACGTGTAGGACCATCAGCATTCCATATACCCTGTAACGTGTAGGACCATCAGCATTCCATATACCCTGTAACGTGTAGGACCATCAGCATTCCATATACCCTGTAACGTGTAGGGCCATCAGCATTTCATATACCCTGTAACGTGTAGGACCATCAGCATTCCATATACCCTGTAACATGTAGGACCATCAGCATTCCATATACCCTGTAACGTGTAGGACCATCAGCATTCCATATACCCTGTAACGTGTAGGACCATCAGCATTTCATATACCCAGTAACGTGTAGGACCATCAGCATTTCATATACCCTGTAACGTGTAGCGCCATCAACATTTCATATACCCTGTAACGTGTAGGACCATCAGCATTTCATTTACCCTGTAACGTGTAGGACCATCAGCATTTCATATAACCTGTAACGTGTAGGACCATCAGCATTTCATATACCCTGTAACGTGTAGGACCATCAGCATTTCATATACCCTGTAACGTGTAAGGCATTCAGCATTTCATATACCCTGTAACGTGTAGGGCCATCAGCATTTCATATACCCTGTAACGTGTAGGACCATCAGCATTTCATATACCCTGTAACGTGTAGCACCATCAGCATTTCATATACCCTGTAACGTGTAGGACCATCAGCATTTCATATACCCTGTAACGTGTAGGGCCATCAGCATTTCATATACCCTGTAACGTGTAGGACCATCAGCATTTCATATACCCTGTAACGTGTAGGACCATCAGCATTTTTCTGCCCATGCAGGTGGGGTATGTTTTATAAGACAGGCTGCCCTACGGGTCAATTACTTCTTCTACAGGGCATAAGCCTGCTTGCCAATTGACCCATATGTAGTCATGAACTTGTAGGATATTGTGTAGTCTATTGCTCATTTCCTCATATATCCTTGTGGAGTTTAATTTCTCCATCACCAATGACAGCCGGGGGGGGATGCTTATTCCTCCAGAAAGTGGCGATACTGCTTTTAGCTGCTATCAGCATGTGAATGATGATCTTAATCATCGATTTGTTTACATGGGCAGGTAGCATATTGTGGCGGACCCAACCTCGCCACTGGTCACTGGAGGAGCCTGGTCGCCCGCCTCCTGCCACTGGACTATGGCTCCATGTTTAACACTGTTCTTTTTCCCTGCAGAAAGGTTGGTTCGTGCCTTTCTGCGGACTGTTAAAGTCACGAACACCGCTGAGCCGCCGACCTCCCTTCTCTTACCTGCAGTCAATTATCCGAACAACGGTCCATTCGGTACTTTACTGTTTAAACCATGCTACCCGGATAGCTATGCCATGGAGCCCAGCCGTATACTGAAAGACTTTGGCTCCATGGCGATTGAACTGTATGTAATAATGTGCGCTCAGATCTAAGCTATCTGGGGATAGGTAGAATGTGTATGTTCTATGTGATAAATGTAAAAGTATGTAATTTTATGTCTTTTATTGTCCTTTGTCTGCCATGTGGTTAATGGAGTTTTGCCTCTGTCCTTGGAGATAATTGGATTACTTCCCAATTATCTCCAGGACAGAGAGGAGCAATTGTGATGCATTGTGGGAGTGTTTAAAGGTGTATGTCTGTGATTGGTCAATGTCCAATATGTTTCCCAGTCTTCCATCTGGTACGCTAGGGGAGTGTCCACCAGGTGGGAGACCTGCATAAAAGCCGGGCAGGTAGCCCCAGTAAATCAGTTCTGCTTGACCCTCAAATGAAGTGTTGTCTCATTCTTGAGGGGAATTGGATTGTATGCTGTTACAGTGTGACTGCCAGGAGTGTAAGTTGTTCGTATGGTTTTTCCTGTTCGGCTGTTTAACAGCATTCGTGTGTTTCCTGTTCGGGAGTTGGTGAATTTGTGTGTTTCCTGTTCGGGAGTTGGTAAATTTGTGTGTTTCCTGTTCGGGAATTTGAGTATACATGTGTTTGCAATTCGGGAGATTGGTGATTGCAGCAGCTGTTTGTGTATTTAAAAGGGCAATATCGCCTAAACGGTTTTTAACCTCTTGTGTGCAAAAACGGCCCATTACACATATGTAAATATACACATTTCTATTTGGAGTGGAAGTGAAATCCCCGATGTTTTATATTATCCCAAAATGGGCGCATTATCTTGCAGTGCCAGAACACATAGCCGATGGTCCCCACCTGGTCCTCACACTTCCAGCATTTGGTAAAAATGGGAGCTAGCCTATGCGGTGTCATATACCATCTCATCCATACTTTGTATGTCGCTTCAATGTGGTCTAAACATCTTGTCACCTGTTTGTTATCCCTCATTGCTCTGAGCCCCAGCTTGGTTGAGAATTGAGTGTTAATTTCTTCCTCCCATTTGAGCATGTATAGAAACATAGAAGCATAGAATATGATGGCAGATAAGAACCATTCGGCCCATGTAGTCTGCCCAATTTTCTATAAGAATTGTATGGGTTTGGCGTGTTCCTGTAGTGCTCTACAGCAGAGTGCTAGTGGTTTTATGACTTTCCTTGTTCCCAAGTACACCTGGATAATGCCTCTCCTGTCTGTTGGGGCTGATGGCTGTATGTTGTGTTGAGCCAATATGTGTTTAAGCCTCAAGCTCCTCCAGTCCCCCCCTCAAAAAAACAACCAAAAAAAAAAAGCTATACTTTGGGTTCGCATAGAACACGGCTTACAAAAAGAACAGTGATTTTACCTACACAAAATATAGATCGGTTTTAGTAGCTGGTAAGAAAAAGAAATGTAGGAATCGGGACATTTTAAGAGAAATTGTGTCTTGTGCCTGTATAGTATGTGCTTGCAAGTTTCTATTTGCCTGTTGATTTTATCATTCCCCACCCTGGTTAGTCCATTTCCTGTAAATCTAAAGATATTGAAATGTACTTCCCTCCAGGCTTGGCAGATTTATTTACCCTGTTTATAATGGAAAGTTGATGTACATAGACTGACATTTAGAGCATTCCGATAGCTTATTTGCATTGTGCTGTTCCTCTAAAAGGATCTTTGTAACCATTTTGGTCCTACAGTAATGTATTTTAATGGAATAATAGTTTAAGATTATGACGCATCTTCAAAAGTGCAACTAAAACACAACTCCATATCCTGACAGACAAAATATCTCTGAAATCACCCCGGCTGCTCTCCGGGAGGCGGAGAAAGTGATTCTTTTTTCCTTTAGATATTTCAAACAAGGGATTGCTGTGAGTCACAACATAAAGTACAGTCTTCCCCCATTCTCAAGGAAACAACCCAATTTTAAATATTTCTTTTTCAATAAACTTTATACAATATTTTTATTCTGTCATATAAAAAAATCTATCACTTTCTATTGTAAATGTTACAGTTTTTTCCCTCCAATAGAGACATGGCCATATGTGGTAACTTGTAACACAGTGTCTGATGAGGTAACTTGTTACTGGGTCTCCATTTCAGAACTCTGTCCTCTTGTCACAGTTGGCACCAGAGAACTTCATTGAATGGCTCTACCCAATCTTGTGAATTCTCCACTTCATTTTACATGACTCTGTCCTCGTGGTTTACCCCTTACCACCTGATTGATACACAGGTTCACATGTAGGGCTATTCCCCAAATCACTAGAGTTCTAATTAACTTGGGAAATTCTTAGTCCTCGTCTAACAATAGTTGAGTTCGGAAAAAAATGTGATGTCAAGAAAAAAATTAATATACATTTATATTATAATATACATGATATATTATATCATGTTAGATATTATATTTTTCCTGTATTGGCAAATTGTCCCAAAAGCTGAACAGCATTGTAAGACAGAGCGTATAACAATGTCTGACGGGGAGCTAAGATGGAGACGCCCAGTTACAGGACAGAGTTTATAACAATGGCTGACAGGGAGCTAAGATGGAGACGCCCAGTTACAGGACAGAGCGTATAACAATGGCTGACGGGGAGCTAAGATGGAGGCGGCAAGTTACAGGACGGAGCGTATAACAATGGCTGACAGGGAGCTAAGATGGAGACGCCCAGTTACAGGACAGAGCGTATAACAATGGCTGACAGGGAGCTAAGATGGAGATGCCCAGTTACAGGACAAAACGTATAACAATGGCTGACAGGGAGCTAAGATGGCAACGCCCAGTTACAGGACAGAGCGTATAACAATGGCTGACAGAGAGCTAAGATGGAGACACTCAGTTACAGGACAGAGCGTATAACAATGGCTGACGGGGAGCTAAGATGGAGACGCCCAGTTACAGGACAAAACGTATAACAATGGCTGACAGGGAGCTAAGATGGAGACGCCCAGTTACAGGACAGAACGTATAACAATGGCTGACGGGGAGCTGAGATGGAGGCGCCCAGTTACAGGACAGAGCGTTTAACAATGGCTGACAGGCTAAGATGGAGACACGCAGTTACAGGACAGAGCGTATATCAATGGCTGACGGGGAGCTAAGATGGAGACGCCCAGTTACAGGACAGAGCGTATAACAATGGCTGACGGGGAGCTAAGATGGAGACGCCCAGTTACAGGACAGAGAGTATAACAATGGCTGACGGGGAGCTAAGATGGAGACACGCAGTTACAGGACAGAGCGTATATCAATGGCTGACAGGGAGCTAAGATGGAGACGCCCAGTTACAGGACAGAGCGTATAACAATGGCTGACGGGGAGCTAAGATGGAGACACCCAGTTACAGGACAGAGCGTATAACAATGGCTGACAGGGAGCTAAGATGGAGACGCCCAGTTACAGGACAGAGCGTATAACAATGGCTGACAGGGAGCTAAGATGGAGACGCCCAGTTACAGGACAGAGCGTATAACAATGGCTGACGGGGAGCTAAGATGGAGACGCCCAGTTACAGGACAGAGCGTATAACAATGGCTGACGGGAGCTAAGATGGAGACGCCCAGTTACAGGACAGAGCGTATAACAATGGCTGACGGGGAGCTAAGATGGAGACGCCCAGTTACAGGACAGAGCGTATAACATTGGCTGACATGGAGCTAAGATGGAGACACCCAGTTACAGGACAGAGCGTATAACAATGGCCGACAGGGAGCTAAGATGGAGACACCCAGTTACAGGACAGAGCGTATAACAATGGCTGACAGGGAGCTAAGATGGAGACGCCCAGTTACAGGACAGAGCGTATAACAATGTCTGACAGGGAGCTAAGATGGAGACGCCCAGTTACAGGACAGAGCGTGTAACAATGGCTGACGGGGAGCTAAGATGGAGACACGCAGTTACAGGACAGAGCGTATAACAATGGCTGACGGGGAGCTGAGATGGAGACACCCAGTTACAGGACAGAGCGTATAACAATGGCTGACAGGGAGCTAAGATGGAGACGCCCAGTTACAGGACAGAACGTATAACAATGGCTGACGGGGAGCTGAGATGGAGGCGCCCAGTTACAGGACAGAGCGTTTAACAATGGCTGACAGGGAGCTAAGATGGAGACGCCCAGTTACAGGACAGAGCGTATAACAATGGCTGACAGGGAGCTAAGATGGAGACGCCCAGTTACAGGACAGAGCGTATAACAATGGCTGACAGGGAGCTAAGATGGAGACGTCCAGTTACAGGACAGAGCGTATAACAATAGCTGACAGGGAGCTAAGATGGAGACGCCCAGTTACAGGACCGAGCGTATAACAATGGTTGACAGGAAGCCAAGATGGAGACGCCCAGTTACAGGACAGAGCGTATAACAATGGCTGACAGGGAGCTAAGATGGAGACGCCCAGTTACAGGACAGAGCGTATAACAATGGCTGACGGGGAACTAAGATGGAGACACCCAGTTACAGGACAGAGCGTATAACAATGGCTGACAGTGAGCTAAGATGGAGACGCCCAGTTACAGGACAAAACGTATAACAATGGCTGACAGGGAGCTAAGATGGAGACGCCCAGTTACAGGACAGAGCGTATAACAATGGCTGACGGGGAGCTAAGATGGAGACACCCAGTTACAGGACAGAGCGTGTAACAATGGCTGACAGAGAGCTAAGATGGAGACGCCCAGTTACAGGACAGAGCGTATAACAATGGCTGACAGGGAGCTAAGATGGAGACGCCCAGTTACAGGACAGAGCGTATAACAATGTCTGACAGGGAGCTAAGATGGAGACGCCCAGTTACAGGACAGAGCGTGTAACAATGGCTGACGGGGAGCTAAGATGGAGACGCCCAGTTACAGGACAGAGCGTATATCAATGGCTGACGGGGAGCTGAGATGGAGACACCCAGTTACAGGACAGAGCGTATAACAATGGCTGACAGGGAGCTAAGATGGAGACACGCAGTTACAGGACAGAGCGTATATCAATGGCTGACGGGGAGCTGAGATGGAGACACCCAGTTACAGGACAGAGCGTATAACAATGGCTGACAGGGAGCTAAGATGGAGACGCCCAGTTACAGGACAGAGTGTATAACAATGGCTGACGGGGAGCTAAGATGGAGACACCCAGTTACAGGACAAAGCGTATAAGAATGGCTGACGGGGAGCTAAGATGGAGACGCCCAGTTGCAGGATGAAGAGTTGTGAATTTCTATATTTAATTTTATTTTGCACACTTTACTAATCCTTATTTGTGAAATGTAAGGATAAGTAAAAGTAATATTGAAAACCATCAGGAGTGACCGTTCCCCTTTAAATCAAAAACATTGTCCGCATCCTGTCTGTACATTTGGTTTTGTGAGGTCTTCTTACAGACTGATTATCAGGGGGTCGTACAGCAGGTTTCTGTTATAAAATATCCTTATTAAACGGAATCAATCCGTACGCTTTATCTCATTCAGCAGGTTTTAAAACTATGTATTGGTACAATGTTAAAGACCGCTTTAAAAAGCTTAAAAGCGTTAAAATGTAGTAGGATCATAGAACTGCAGAGCTATTCACACATTTAATTACTATCAGTCACTTAAACAATGGATGACTTAACAAATTTCTGGCAGGCAATGAAACCTATCTGACTGCTAATTGTTTTAGTCTGGATGCTGTTGTGAAAATTATTCATTTTAAAGGTCTTCCCAACGCATTAACAGTAACAGTGCCTCTCCACTTTGACTGTTAGTTAACTTTGCAGGGTAGCTTGAGGTTTGACATCACAATTTCCTTGTGTCTAGCAAAAAGCCTAGAACGGTACAGCAATGACTTATTTAATATTGAATGGTAAATGGTATTAACCCTACTAATTAGTATTGCAATTTGTAGCTTAATTTCAAAGACCTATGATAATATATACAGGGATAATGGAGTCTCATATATTCAAGGACATTCCAACACTTTGTAGGACAAAACAAAGGATGGTTGTATTTCGCCTTAAAGCTGAAGAGATGTAAAAAGGCATTGTATTTATTTATTTCACTTTTTTTTGTAGAATACTCTAATTCAGGACACTTTGCATAGATTACCGGTAGTATAATCATTAATGAGCACATTAATTATACAATGACGAGTTAGAACGTAGAAGATTAGAAACAAACAGAATTAGACTGGTTTGATAAAGTAATAGGGGGTTGGAGTGGTGGGTATACTATTGAAACGTATGGATAGAGAGTGGGGATGTCACATTAATTAAACTGATGGCGATAGGGGAGACGCAGGTAAAATAAGGTCCGAAAGGAGACTGAACTATAGAGCTTCATCCTACCAATAAGAAGATATTCAGCATTTTTCTAAATATTGTAAAGGTAGATGGCAATTTGGAAGACGAGGTTTGAACCTATTCCAGAAATAGGGGGGCTGGGTGAGAGAATGGCAGTAAATAAGTATGGGTATATAGAGTAGGGTGGACAAGCACTATGGAGACAAGAGAGACAAGACGTTGGTTATGGGGTCAGTAGTAGATAAGGAGAGGCAGGTATGAGAAAGGAAGTAGCAGGGTTTGTTGTATGAGAGTAAGGAATTTTTAGATACTTACTTGGCAGTTGAAATGTCTGTGGGGTTTCAGTAGAAGCTAGGAGATATGATTAAATCAAAGTATAAGTATAAGGGAAGATAAAGACAGCAGAGAAGTACTAAGGTGGGCGCACTTGGCCATTATTTGTAGTTCTATGTAGGCTGGCTGCAGGGTCAAGTTTTGGCCCATCACTATGAATCAGAGGAAGCAGGAGCCTCTGCTAGAGGGGGCAAAATCAATGGGTTCGCTGCCTACAATGACACTGTGGGTGCAGTAGGGGAGATGGAGGGACAGCGCATGCATAATCTGCTTCGACATACGAAATGAGTGACACCCCAGCTGTAATGCAATAAGCTGTCTAGTAAAATTAAAAAAGGTAACGAACAGATGGACAAACAAACCAGAAGGTATTTAGAGAAAAAGAGAGAAAAACAACTTAATTACATATATTTTATTGTCACTGTCTTCTTTACACTAGTGGTGGATGTATATCAATATTTGGATCAATATCTGTTTTATTCCTTGATTTGACAAAAAAAGTTTTGTGATTTCTTTAAACAACTTCACATCTTGTTTTAAGGAATAACATTTTTTGTATCCTTATTAATAAACACACATTTAATAGCATGAAACTTGTCTCTGGTGTCTCCATAAATGGCCTGCGGGGCTAGAGTTCACTCTCACGAGACCGGAGGGTTGCCGTGGCAATGCTCCGACCTTGCGAGAGGACCCTGGCAGAGCTGCAAGATAGAGCTCCTCCGGGTCCTCTCTGGTCTCTTTCCCTAGCCAGCAACAGCATGTAACTACCTGTGGGCCGGTGAGGGAGATCTTTTATCTCCCCACCGGCCCTTCATGGAATACAGAAGGAAAACGCTGGCACTGCATGGACCGACCAGGGAGATCCTGTGACCTCCTATGCCGGCCTCGGGCCATGGCCATCACAGCCCGCCTGACATTTGTCCGGTGTGCTCGATGGCCATTCTGGACCTGGCTTCTGCTATTTCACCCCTTATCTCTAGGACCCTATAACCAATCTACATTTTGCATATTTGCACTGCACATCTTCATATTACGAGATACCTCGCTGTACCGGGCCTCCCTCTGTGGCGTTATTCTAGTCAGGTTCTGGAGCATGCGTCTCTGTGTTCTGATAAATCTTCCTTTCTCTAAATCCTGCGTAAAAAGAATTCTAGACAAAACCTTCATCTTACCTCATTCATCCCATCATATGGAAAAATAAATAAACAAGTGCCGTTTCCTGGAAAAAAGGTAGAGTTTGGCAAAAATAAATCTGCCCCTTGCTAAAACTCAAATAGTATTAAAAAGTGACATATCCAGCTTATTTAGTTTGTTAATGGTCGGTTGTCACATTGTTACTAACAGCACTTGGCAGACCTTCAAGGAATAAAATGATAAATTACATGAAGGATCGATGAAAAAAAAACAGTGCATGGTCATTGACAATTTATAAGATTTCATGGAAAATCGCTCGATATTTTAACAATAACCGTTATCAGGTTGAAAATCTGTTTAAACAAACACTGATCCCTGATCCTCATTTCACCAATTTATTTATTTTTAAGTTGCTTCTACGTTCTAAACCATGGATTTAATACATTTTACAAATAATTTATCTACCCAAATCCCCACATACATTATTGGGGACTTAAAGAGATAAATAATTAGGAAGGTTTTTTGATCAGTGTTGATTCATTTACAAAGTTTATTAAATTGAAGCCATATTTGAAAATATTGTAATTTTTATTTTATTATATGATAAACACTAGAGTTTTGTGATAAGGCTTTGGATGCAAATGAATCACCGGCAGGTTATAAGCCCACACAGTTGGATATAAAGTACAAAGGCAGGAGGTTACAGGGGGCAGGGGCGAGGTCCAACAGCCAAGCTGGAAGGAAACTTAGCATTAGAACTCCTACTATCGTGTCCACTTAACTTGTTAGAGACATTAAACTGCAAAAATGTATCTAACAGGCTGGCACATTATGAAACAAGCTGTGCTGGTGCTGACTGTAAGCCCTTTTTTACCTGAGATGGACCCTTTTGGAGCGATTCTTGAGATTGCGGCCTGGTCCTGAGTGCAGTGTGCAGGGGAGGTAGCTGCTCCCTTGCATATCAGCAAACCAGCCTGCTTGGGTTCCCGCATCACGCCCTGTTCTCCCTCCGCTCCTTATGAACTGGAGGCGTTATTCCGGTCCACCCTGGTGGAGCCCAATACATATCTGCCTGCGGATATCATCTTGGCTGAGAGAGCCTGCAGATTAGCAAATCAGAAGGTGTCACGTCCTGTTACAGTCTGCGGAGATTTCTGGCAATGGCTTCTGGTATCAGTACTCTTTTTACAATCCTTGTTTAGTTTTTTTTGGTTTTTCTGGTTTTCTATTCTATGTCTGGTTTTCTTTATGCTGGGTTTTCTGGGTTCATTCCTGTATTCCGTTCCTGGAATTCCCAGTCTCTTGGATTCCTTTAAATGTTTGTTTTATGTTGCCACACCCGTTCCTTTCCCATTAATCCTTTTTGTTTCAGTTACCTGCTAGCAGTGGTCTCATTCCTCTTTCTTTGCAGGTAAGTGCTGTGTGTGTTTTATTGTTGTACTTTCAGTCACGCATATCTAGGCAGTTAGGACCCACCATAATTGGAGTACTTTGGCGCAGTGGTGGGCTGCATACATCTTGGCCATTTATGTATGTCTAAATCTCCAATGTTCATTACATATATAGTACTTAGTTATGTCTCCTCTTGTTTTGCCTTGTATCCCTTGTATCTTTGTTTTATTTTGTCTTGTATTCCCAGTTCATGTCCTGTCCTGTCCTGCCCTGTCCATGTCCTGTTCTTCCCTCGTGTATTGTGTACATGTTCTGGGTTCTGCTATCTGTCCTGCTCCGGTTCTGGGTTCTTCTAGTCTTGTCTTGTTATCTTGTTTGGTGCCTATTCTAGTCTTGCCTTGTTTCTAGTACTGGATACATATCTGCATAATATCAAGCTCCTGGGATCCGCAGAAGCTGCATCACGCTGATTGTTCATTTCCACGCTGTGACTCCTACCATCAGGCATACAGGAGTCCCGGTCCCCAGAACACCACCCGTGACAGAAGATGGCCACCGACTCCCTGCTGCTGCACCCACATTTAGAAGACCAGGCCTTTGAGGACATATGTGCAAACTTTTAGGCAAAACTAGAGCTGCAGGTTTGGAGCCAGGCAAATCAGGTTCTGCAACCAGGCAAATCAGGTTCTCCTTACGACTTGGGCCACAAGCCAGCTGGAGGAGGTCTGATGGGCCTTACCTGAGGCTCCTAGGCTACTTTGAGGATGCCACCAATTTATAATGGTGGGCATTATCCAGCGCATGAAGCATCCATCGATGGCAGATCCCTACAGAGATGTTATCTGTGTCACTTTGACTTTTAAAATGTATTCTGTCCAATCTATATATATATATAATATTCAAGGAACACTATAGTCACCTAAATTACTTTAGCTAAATAAATCAGTTTTAGTGTATAGATCATTCCCCTGCAATTTCACTGCTCAATTCACTGTCATTTAGGAGTTAAATCACTTTGTTTCTGTTTATGCAGCCCTAGCCACACCTCCCCTGGCTATGATTGACAGAGCCTGCATGAAAAAAACAACTGGTTTCACTTTCAAACAGATGTAATTTACCTTAAATAATTGTATCTCAATCTCTAAATTGAACTTTAATCACATACAGGAGGCTCTTGCAGGGTCTAGCAAGCTATTAACATAGCAGGGGATAAGGAAATCTTAATTAAACAGAACTTGCAATAAAGAAAGCCTAAATAGGGCTCTCTTTACAGGAAGTGTTTATAGAAGGCTGTGCAAGTCACATGCAGGGAGGTGTGACTAGGGTTCATAAACAAAGAGATTTAACTCCTAAATGGCAGAGGATTGAGCAGTGAGGCTGCAGGGGCATGTTCTATACACCAAAGTTGTTCAGGTGACTATAGTGTCCCTTTAAATATTTCTGTTGGCATCACATGCATATCTCAAGATGGATTTTGGATAATCCTCCAAGGGAAGAAAAATAAAAGAATGTCATAATGTCAAACCCAAACAAGGAAACAATACTTTTTAGATAAATATAATACATGTAAAAAATGCAATAAACAATTGCAAAAAAAACTAAATTTTAGATTCTCATTGATAATCTCCATGTAGCTTCCTAGGCCAAGTCTGGAGTACTATGTGCTTCTGCTAATATCATACAATCACTCTCATCACATGTAGCCAGCAAATGAGAGTTATTGTCTAAGCAGGATAAACTAAGCTGACATGGCACAGAATAAGGAATTTCTTTTTTTTGGCCCCGTCTCACTGGGGGTGCCTAGCTCTCAGCGTTTAGGTACTGATCTCTCCAT
>OW240921.1:127461657-127484157 GCA_933207985.1 Pelobates cultripes | reverse complement strand
TGCCACAAATACACATACACTGCCACATATACACATACACTGCCACATATACACATACACTGCCACATGTACAGCATACACTGCCACATATACACATACACTGCCACAAATACACATACACTGCCACATATACAAATACACTGCCACAAATACACATACACTGCCACAAATACACATACACTGCCACATATACGCATACACTGCCACAAATACGCATACACTGCCACATATACAAATACACTGCCACAAATACACATACACTGCCACAAATACGCATACACTGCCACATATACGCATACACTGCCACATATACGCATACACTGCCACAAATACACATACACTGCCACATATACGCATACACTGCCACATATACGCATACACTGCCACAAATACACATACACTGCCACAAATACACATACACTGCCACATATACGCATACACTGCCACATATACGCATACACTGCCACATATACACATACACTGCCACAAATACGCATACACTGCCACAAATACGCATACACTGCCACATATACGCATACACTGCCACATATACGCATACACTGCCACAAATACGCATACACTGCCACATATACGCATACACTGCCACATATACGCATACACTGCCACATATACACATACACTGCCACAAATACGCATACACTGCCACATATACGCATACACTGCCACATATACGCATACACTGCCACAAATACACATACACTGCCACATATACACATACACTGCCACATATACGCATACACTGCCACAAATACGCATACACTGCCACAAATACGCATACACTGCCACATATACGCATACACTGCCACAAATACGCATACACTGCCACATATACGCATACACTGCCACAACTACACATACACTGCCACATATACGCATACACTGCCACATATACACATACACTGCCACATATACACATACACTGCCACATATACGCATACACTGCCACATATACACATACACTGCCACAAATACGCATACACTGCCATAAATACGCATACACTGCCACATATACACATACACTGCCACATATACACACACACACTGCCACATATATGCATACATACTTACACAGTTATACATACAGATTGAGACACACATTGACACACATACAAATGCATACACATATACATACACTGACATACACACTGACACACATATATACACACAGACACACTTAGATAAACACACTGACACAAACACACTAAAACACAAACATACACAGATGCACACAATGACACACACATATAAACACACTGATACACATAGATAAACACACTGACACAGACACACACACACAAGCACATACACTCACACACAGACATACACATACAGATACACACTCACATACAGACACATTCACACAGACAAATACACACACAGGCAAACATTCTCACACAGAAGCACATTCACACAGATACACACTGACACAAATACACATTGACATACAGTCACATGTAATATTTTTTTTATAATTTTAGCCACCCTCCTGTTAACATACCATTTATGTTCAATAGGGTGTCATCTTTGGAGTCCTGGTGCTGGCTGAGTCTAATAGGAGTGTGGGGCTGGGGCTGACACTGCCCTTGCTTCTCCCCCATCCTTTTGCCTGCTCTCTCCCTCCCATGCAGCTCACTATCTGTATCTGGGAGGAAGTAAGAGACACTCATTCCCCCCAAGAATCGGTGATGACAGGGTTGTACTGTTAAAGGGCCACTGAGTCCAACCGGGCCCCTGGCCAGAAATATGATCAGGTGGCCTACGCACTTAGGGCTACATAGGCCGATTTAGCCTTTCCAGGTTGTGGGCCCCGGTATTTTTGCTGCTGGTTCTGCCATTAAAGATTTTTTTCTGCATCCCCCTGTTGGTACACTTACTACAGGTTGAGAACTGCTGCTCTAGATCAAAGGCTTCCAACCAAGTCCACAATATACATTATGGTCTAGGTTCTGTCAGCACCATCTTTTAACACATAAATCATGGCCTTCCTTAGGGATATTCAAGACAATGTGCTGGGCCAGAATTTCAAAAGATCCCTGCTTTAACTGAGGTGAGTTAACCAGTTACTCAGATATTCATTTTTCATTGAGACACATCAGCAGAATTGTTCAGTGATAGTGGATGGTTGGTTGGTGGGTCTCGGGGGGGACAGGACTGAAAAGCCCAACTCTAGACAAGTTATTAAAGAATGCAGCTGATTAATTGTCATCACTTGGGGAGAACGCATTGAAAGATTTTTTTTAAAAGTCTCTTACTTGTCTACAAAAACACAAACATTAATGCAATGTTGCAAACGTCTCCAACCCTAATTTGTTTTTTATTGTGAAAATGTTACATTGAGGTTTCAATATGTGATGACATTCAGTATGAGTTTATTAGTAGTTTTCCATTTTGTTTGTTCATTTTTTGGGGGTCATAAGAGGATCGTAGAGGTAGTATATGCTTTCATTTTATTGTTGGTGTCACCAACACAAGGGGACTGAGCATCCTTCAGGCAAGCTAATTTTTGTGAATTTCAACGTTTCTCCATCTAGCAGCCTGATGAAGAAGAGAATTGGCAGTTTAATGGACCTGGTGTTGGAGAACCCTTGACCCAGTTTACGGGGAACATGTAGCGGGCCCCTAGTGAATAACACAGAGTCTTGCAATTTTACCCATAACCTATTGGGAGCTGCCCGTGGCTTGGCCATGTTCATTATGGGGTGTTGGCCACATAATGAAGGTCCTGGATAAGGCCCAGTTTTGTTTTTCTTATAGTACTGTTGATGCTGAGTGATTGGTCCTAAGGACTAACAGTTATCAGCCAAACAGCACCAAACTGAATTTAAAAGTTTTTTGAAGATGGCAATGGAATTCTATTATTTGATGGGTTTCTGTTATTTACTTCTGTCATATTTTGACCTCTGTGGATAGCGCAAGTATGGGGCAGCTTTGAACATTAGTTTATTTCCAACTCTTCTTAAACAGTTTAAAATTAAACTGGGGGATGGCAGTGGGATGACCCCAAGGGGCATTCTAGGCTAGCTAAACACTACAGCAGTCTTTATGGCATAGTTTGCATCGAGTGTTCCTTTAACAGCCATAGATTTTTAGAATATGATGTATTTTTGCTTGTTTCATTTTTTTCCCCTTTACTCCAGGGCTCTGCGTATTAAAGAAACTGATGGCCACATCTGCATTTAGTCCTTTGACAGCCTCTATTAGAGCTGTATTGCACCAATAACAAACTATGCATATAAAGTGCTATTTAACCATTTTGTTGCAAGAATAGTGACCAAGACATTGCCGTGCATTTTGCTTTAGCACTTAAATTGTTAACAAAGTGTTTAGCCTGGAGGAAATTGATTGCTCTGGAAAAAAAATCATTATACTGACTATCGGTACAAAAAAAAGGTGTTTAATTTTTATGCATGGGATTTTTTTAATTACCTTCAGCATTCAGTAATAATATTCGCATGTAGCTAGACATGGAAGGTCACAGGTAGAAAGAGGAAATAATTTAATGATATCTCTTAGAAAACTAGATTAAATTTGGCATATCTCTATTATGCATTGTTTTCTGTAGATTTAATATATTAGATTTAATATACGGAAAAAACATAGGTTCAATATCTTATTTTTCAATTTCCAAATATCATGAGAAAAAAAAGGATAAGATAGTCCCCAGAAATATAATGTATGTATCATAAATTTTATATATCCAATACGACCACTAAACTAGCAGGTGTTAACGCTAATAGAGAAGAAACCTTATAAATGATGAATTTCTGTAACGTTATCTGTGAATTTTCCAGAGTTTCGTCCAAAATACAGAGAACACACACAGCAGTCAATATGCGGTTATGGATTATAAAGCTGAAATGTTATATTAATTGAATGGGGATGAGAGTGACACCACCAACTGTGTCTAGAACAGCTGTCAGAGGGTGATGAATGCAATGCACTTCTGGATTTCGATATATTTACAATGACTTATTCCTATTTATACATTGACCGTTTTTTAAATATTTCCATCATATCTGTCACAAATCAAGGGTTCTTAGGTAACAATTTGTCTTATAGAGAAACAAAGATTGCTCTAGATCACCATTCGCTATTCTGTAGAATTGCTCTATCAACCTCATGGTGGTTATTAATTAAACAACAAATTATGGGGAATTGAAAAAGTTTCAAAATTTAAGGTAAAATAGCCAAACAGTGACAATAGTGGCACTGGAGAGTTTTAAATAAACAACGATCTTTGTTTAAATATTGTAATTCTCTGTTTAATTCATTACAATTTAGGGTTTTGTCAATAAACTCCAAAGAGATAAAATTCTGGTGATTAGAGATGCCGTTGAAAGTGGGTGAAAGTGGACGTCTGGGAACGTGTGTGGCATTGAAGGTACCAATGAAAATGGGTGCAAATGGCCATGCTTGCCAATGACTATTGTATTGACTGTCAATGATTGCAGTAGCCAATTAATGTATCTGCCAAAAGGCTCCTGAACGAGTCCTCGATCATGACTGTTGTTCTGTATACACCCAGTTGCATGCAAGGTCTTGTGTAAGCTGCGCTCTGCATTATGGGAGAGCACGGATATATACAAGCCAAACCCAGCACACTATATTTGCCCTGTTCCAGTATACAAATATTAACTAGAATATTAAAGTGAAATAAAATATTGTGACAGAGCTCCCGTACTCCGATTAAGTACATGCCCAGTTTATTTCCTAGCCGCTTCCAGGGACCCTGTAACGCTTTAGCCCCAGTCCCCCCAAAGCTTGACTGGGGTCTCTCAGAAGCTCTTCCACCCAACTAGGCTGCAGCACTCTCCTTCCAGGAAGGTATCGTCCCCTCTGGCTTTTCATCTTTAGCTTCTTTACCAGGCTGGCATCCAAACCTCTGCCTGTACGATGACCAGCAACTGCCTTTACTTTGCTCTTGGGTCCCGGGCTACAGGGCAGCCAGCTTACACGTCCGAAGACTCCGTTACTGGGATCCCTGAACAAATCCACAAAGGCATGCAATTCCAACAGGAACTAACACACAAAGCTTTATTCTTACTCAGGACTAGTCCATATACACATTGCATTTAACTTACTGTGACAAGGTCAATAAAATACTAAGAACCAAATCACATGGGGAAACATACAGGAACTCCTAATATTAATTAACATATTTATAATAAATACATTACACACACCATGCACCTATAATGGGCACAGGGTGACTAAAACATAAGAGTAATCTAGGAACCTACAGAAAGCATCTGTCTTCCATCCCCAGTGATGGTGGCTACCGTCACAAATATAATCTGTACATCTGATAGCAGTTTAACTATCACATTGCACAGATGGAATGCTAGGGACCTCTGAGTCCTCATTGTCATGTTTGCATTGCAGACGCACTTTCATTCATTCTGAATAACTATCTGAAAACATACTGAAAATTTACAGGTAGCGTCATTGCTCTCCCAAGACCAGGACAAACTGATTCACACTAATCCATGGACTTTTCTTCTCTCCATGCTTTTTGGGGGCTTTCAGAGGACAGAAAAAATGTTTATTTCTGCATTGGCCTTAGCTGCCAGAAGAACCCTTGCCCAACATTGGAACACTCAACGCTACATAGAAACATAGAATGTGATGGCAGATAAGAACCATTCGGCCCATCTAGTCTGCCCAATTTTCTAAATACTTTCATTAGTACCTGGCCTTATCTTATAGTTAGGATAACCTTGTGCCTATCCCACGCATGCTTAAACTCCTTCACTGTGTTAACATCTACCACTTTAGCTGGAAGGCTATTCCATGCATCCACTACCCTCTCAGTAAAGTAATACTTCCTGATATTATTTTTAAACCTTTGTCCCTCTAATTTAAGACTATGTCCTCTTGTTGTGGTAGTTTTTCTTCTTTTAAATATAGTCTCCTCCTTTACTGTGTAGTTTCCCTTTATGTATTTAAATGTTTCCATCATATCCCCCCTGTCTCGTCTTTCCTCCAAGCTATACATGTTAAGTTTCTTTACCCTTTCTGTGACGAACTGAACCTCGTCACTGGTTCTTGGAGGAACCTGCTGGCCAGCCTCTTACCCTGTGACTATGGCCCCTGCAATAGACCTGGCTAAAATACTTTAAACACGCTCTGTTCATGCAATTGGGACTATATGGTTTGTTTACTGAACAACCGCACGAACCAGAGACCACCATGGAGCTTGTTAACACCTATTAACAACTTGGAACGTTTCTCACACCAGTGTTCTAATTGTGTTTGTCTGGGTGGCCGCAATTCTTATGGATAACCACGAGGTGGTGGCCATCTTGTTTGCGTGAATGCAATTTCCATCATCGCCTGCGTTCGGTTCTTTACAAGTTAGAAGGGCACTGTTCGGTGGAATCATTCGTCTGGATGAAGGGAACAAGCTCCAGGGTAAGACTATTGACGCTGCAATATTGTAATACTCCCCTGAGTATAATCATTAGCTCTTATAAGAGCTGTTCCTGCTACGCTCTCTGGACTAGGACAGGTCTACCTGGGTCCAGGGTGGGTGGAGGACGGTGAGACCCCAACCAAGCTGCGTCGGTTTGTGGGGTTTATGGTGGTTATGGTGTTCCAGTGCAGTGCTTATGGTACTCGCAAGTACTAGGAAGCAACGATTGACGGGGTACCCGGTCGGGGTGCCAGGCGGTCCATCACACTTTCCTTGTAAGTTTTATCCTGCAATCCATGAACCAGTTTAGGAGCCCTTCTCTGAACTCTCTCTAAAGTATTAATATCCTTCTGAAGATACGGTTTCCAGTAATGCGTACAATACTCCAAGTGAGGTCTCACCAGTGTTCTGTACAATGGCATGAGCACTTCCCTCTTTCTAGTGCTAATACCTCTCCCTATACAACTAAGCATTTTGCTAGCATTTCCTGCTGCTCTATTACATTGTCTGCCTACCTTTAAGTCATCTGAAATAATTACCCCGAAATCGCTATCAAATATTCTGTACTCTGCACTTGGGTTTTTACGTCCAACATGCAATATCTTGCACTTATCCACATTAAATGTCAGCTGCCACAACTCTGACCATTTTTCTAGTTTACCTAAATCATTAGCCATTTGGCTTATCCCTCCTGGAACATCAACCCTGTTACATATCTTAGTATCATCAGTAAAAAGACATAGCTTATCACCAAGACCTTCTGCAATATCACTAATAAAAACATTAAAGAGAATGGGTCCAAGTACAGATCCCTGAGGCACCCCACTGGTGACAAGTCCAAGCTTCGAATATATTCCATTGACTACAACCCTCTGTTGCCTGTCACTCAGCCACTGCCTTACCCATTCAACAATATTGGAATCTAAACTTAAAGATTGCAGTTTATTGACAAGCCTTCTACGTGCAACAGTGTCAAACGCCTTACTGAAATCTAGGTAAGCAATGTCTACTGCACCACCCTGATCTATAATTTTAGTTACCCAATCAAAAAAATCAATAAGATTAGTTTGGCATGATCTCCCTAAAGTAAACCCATGTTGTCTCTGATCTTGAAATCCATGTTATTTTAAATGTTCATCAATCCTATCCTTTAACATGGTTTCCATTACCTACCCCACTACTGGAGTAAGGCTTACTGGCCTATAGTTGCCCGACTCCTCCCTACTACTTTTCTTATGAATGGGCACAACATTCGTTAAGTTCCCATTTCCTGGGACTACTCCTGTTAACAATGATTGCTTAAATAAATCTGTTAATGGTTTTGCTAGTGCACCACTAAGCTCTTTTAATAACTTTGGGTGTATTTCATCAGGTCCCAAGGACTTATTTGTCTTAACTTTTTTTTTATTTTATTTTTTTAATATATAAATATTTAATGATTTTTTTTCAGATATAAAAAACAAGACAAACAGTCACAAATCATCGAAAATACAAAATTATACATTCCAAGACCCCTAACAGTCCCAATATACTTATTAATCAAGTCAACATTGGTCAGTCTACTTTACGATTTAATAATGCTAAGACATAGACATACTTAAAAACACAAAAAAAAAAAAAAACATGATGGTCTCTAATCATTATATAAAGAAGATAAAAATAAATAAATACAATAAAGAGTTCACAAATCAGATCTCGATTTAACACATCCTACATTTTAACCATATTTTATACACTGAACCCCTATCGCACAATCCTATAGGAGTGGGAAGGGAAGAGAGATGCGGGGAGATATCGCAAGATACTAAATAGAGATTGATATATCACCATTCAGGAAATTCTCTCAGCTTTCATTTTAAGGTATATAGCTTAAGCTTCTCAGATAGAGTTGTTTCATATACTCCATCCATATTTAGTTATGGGCAGGGGCTCTCTCCATCTTTAATTGGAAGGAGATTTGTGTTTTTAATATTGTCCATGTTGGGGACTCCCTCTGCTTCCAAAATCTAACAATTCATTTTTTTGCTGCTATCAGAATATGAGTAGCTATGTATCCATCTTTTTGCGATAATTTAGGCCAATCAAGATGTAATAGGGCAAATTTGGGAGAATAAAGTTAAATGAGCGCCCGTAAAATGTTATATGTTAATTCCCAAAAGGGTTTTAATTCCTGGCAATTCCACCAGATATGAATATCAGAACCTTCTAGATGATTGCATCGCCAGCAAAGAGAGGAATATGTAGTGAACATCTTATTCATAATCTCTGTATCCAAATGCCATTTAGTTAATATCTTATATTGTAACTCTATAAGATTGAGGCAATGTTTATAGATTTCTTGACTTTTGGTATAATCTTATACCAGTCTGAAATTTGAATCTCTATTTCAAGATCACTTTTCCATTTATTTATAATGCTGTTAACTGGGTTTACTCTAGATGGATCTTCACCATCAAAGATAGGGCATTTCATTAAAGTTCCAACATTTTCTCCATATTTTAGTAAGGAATCTAGTCCTATGATTTCATTATCTTTTTTACATGGAAAATTTCTCAGATAGCTTTTAATTCTGAGATAGGATACAACTTGTTTGGGGTAAGATGGAATTCAAGAGCTATTTCATGAAAAGATTTAATATGAGAGCCATTTAAGATATCTATTAAGGCATTTATACCATTATTTTTCCATGTAGATAATTAATTAATTTCTTCCATGTTATATTCTAGAAGACCTATGCTAGTACACCACTAATCTCTTTTAATAACTTTGTGTGTATTCCATCAGGTCCCATTGACTTATTTGTCTTTACTTTTGACAGTTGAAATAGAACCTCTTCCTCTGTAAACTCACGTGTAATAAATGACTCATTTGTCCTTTTTCTCAACTGAGGTCCCTTTCCTTCATTTTCATCTGTAAATACTGAACAAAAATATTCATTGAGGCAGTCAGCTAGACCTTTATCCTCTTCTACACACCTTCCTTCTTTTGTTTTTAATCTAACTACCTTCTGATATTGAATTATACAGTATCCTGACTGAGGGATATGTAACAACTCACAGTGAAATGACACGATTTTCCACAACACAGTTAAAACATTTTGTCATCTTGGATACAGGACCCTCTGCTTCCTTAGTATTCGAGCTATGGTCCCTTTGGTGGATTTTGAGACATTCCTTTTTCTCCACTATTTCTAGTGAGCTAAATATTTTAGATTGGATTGGATTATATTTGGATTGACAAGTTATGTCCGTCATCCTTGTACGTAATGAGTGATATTCTTAACGTCGCAATGGCCAATAAGGGTCTTATTGTAATTTTGGTTTACTGTTCATAAAGTTACAGTAATAATTTTTTATTTGTTGTAAAGGATTGAAAAATTGATAAACAAAAAACAAAACATATTGGAAATATCGATTTTTAATCACAGAAAATGAGATACAATTAGCCCCCTTCGTAAACAAGGATCCAAACAACACCCACCGGCCATATCATCTAGACGTGCATACTTTTATCAGACTACGACACGCTAGGGAAATCCTGACATTCAAACATTGTTCCATGTAATCTTTAAACTATTCTTGTGTGTTTTTTTTTGCTTTCTCTAGTTTCTAATGTCATACGTTGAAGGACAGAGATTCTATGATTGTGAAAAAAAACTTTAGAACAGGTGTAATACGAGACAGCTGCCCCTCAGCACAATTTATATTTTCTACAAAGTTCCTTTTCAGAACGTAATCTTGCGAGCCATCTGCTCACGGCAAACATATGTCCCAAGGAGAAAAAAAGGTCTATCCCCAGAAGAAAAACTAAGGAGTTTTTATAAAAATGCGAGTGGGTAAATCCACAGTTTGGGAGAAGTCTGACTGGAGAAGATTAAATGGATTGATTGAATACTCTTGAGCGTTGACAGTTGACCTGACAACCTTCTCACATTCATTTCTGTAATCGTTAAAAACATCTCCAGAATCAAAATTGGCAGCATAAACAGTGGGTTTTCATCTTCACATGCAGAAGATTACATTTGCGTGTGAACAGTTTACAGCCTTGATTTAAATATATATATTTTTAAAATGTATCAGAATTGTATGTCAGGATGGCAAATAAAATAGTTGTGACAAAGTGGGGTTTATTAACTAGATACTAAATTGTGGTGAATTAAATACTGTACTGCAAAATTAATACCGATTTTGGAAAAAGTATCCAACTCCGCTGAAGTCACAACTATTTTAGTCTAAATTTTGCCATTCGCATTTCAATTCATTACAGTTCGATGTTTATTTTTTTATTTGTATGAATTTTTTTTTTCATATTTAAAATTTCATCCATATACAGACTTTCATAAGAAAAATAGGTTTTAAAATATTACAGAAAATCAATTATTATACACATAATATTATACACATAATTAATAAAACCATATTTTATACTTTTGTACACTAACTACAGTCAAATCTATAGATTACATACATTAACACTTTCTTACACTTCCATATAAAGCTGTTACATTTCCTAAGAGAGGTTAGGTTGTCATTGGAGGGAGGGGGGTTTTAATTTTAAGACTAAGATATCTATTCCAAGGGGCCCAAATCTCCTCATGTTTCTCCTTGGATACTTTATTTAATGCTATGCCTGCTTCCATCCTGCATTGATAATCCGCTTGTACACAAATATCTTGCCAAACCAACGGACCCAGATTTCTCCAGTTTCTAGCTATAACTAGTTTTATTGCCATAAAAATATGGATCATAAGAATTATTAATTTTATGTTAACCCTTGGCATATTTAAATGAAACAGGAACGTTTGAGCAATAATAACAGTTTGTGCATTCAGCGCAAAATTTACAAAATCCGATAAAATTGCCTTCATCGGTTTTAACTCTTCACAGTCCCACCATATGTGAGAGAATGAGCCTAGTTCCCTACCACATCTCCAACAATCTGGTAGAAGTGTGGGTTGAAATCTATGAAGGCGAGTGGGCACCAGATACCATCGATACACAAGTTTAAAGTACACTTCCTGTATATTTACCCCACGAATATGTTTTTTTACTAATTGTAAGCCCAAAAGCCAATCTTCAACCGGAGAAGAAAAATTAAGTTCTTGCTCCCATTTATTCATTGCTGACACTTTATCTATTTGCCTTTGGCTTCTTATAAATTGATTAAACTTGGAGGCAATTTTTTTCCTATGGTGAAATGCTATAAACTGGTCAATTTGAGAGATTTCAAAAAAGTTTTCCCTATGATAAAAGATTTTATTCTTAAATAATTAAATATTTCTTTGGAAGGAAGGTTGTATTTAAGCGGTAACTCTGGGAATGACAATATTTTATTATCATCTAATATTTCCGCAAATTTTGCAATTCCGCACTTTTCCCATTCTTGTATGTTTATATCTTTTATATAAAGTTTTAAACATGTTAGTGGGGCAATCCTTGATATATACTTAGTGCCATATTTTTTCTTTAAATATTTTGCTATATAGATCATTGTATTATTCATCGGATTGTTCGATTTTATATTTTTTACAAATTCGCTATCGCACCACATAAGAAATAAAGGTTCGATATTACCCAAGTCCGATTTTTCTATATCTAACCAAATAGGTCTTGATTTTGTAAAATTATCGCACTTAATTAAATGTACTACCATATTAGTCGTGTATAATTTTTGTACGTCCGGAAAAGAAACCCCCCCTCCTTCCAATTTCTCTGTAATATTTCCAATGACACTCTAGGTCTCCTATCTTGCCATATATAATGTGACTGCCCGCCCATCCCCACCATTACAGTACAATGTTTAGCGAATTAACACCTAACAGGCAAAGCATTTCACACAATTTATGATTAAAGATTTAATCCAAGCATGTTCATTTATTGCTACATGGGTTAACAAGTACTGGCTGTTACTGCCCCCAACCCCTGACACATTTTGACTTCAAAAGAAAAAAAAAATATGCCCGAAATACAGCGGCAGGATCGGGTTAGCTGTAAAGCAGTCCCTGCCCATATTTGTGTGGTGCCGCATTCTTTCTTTTCAGTCCAATCAAATGCTTCTTGTAGAGGATTGTTGGACCTTGTATGCGTTTTTCAGGAAGCACCATAACCAGAGTGGAAGCAGGGACAGGGGAGGTATGAAGGACTGGACCAGAGAAACTAGTGGTAATGCCGAAAGGGGGAGGAAGTTATAATTGAATGTTAGGAGGCAGCAGGGCCGGTGCAAGAATTTTTGCCGCCCTAGGCAAAAACCAATTTGCCGCCCCATTTGCTCCACCCAATCATGCAGACTAACACACACGTTGACTCAAGTACACACACACTGCCCCATGCAAACTGACACACACACACTAACCCATAAAGACTGACACACACTGACCCATATACACAGACTGATCCATGCAGACACACACATATCTACACACACTGACCCATACAGACACACACGACTCATGCAGACACGCATACTGACCCATACAGACACATACTGAACCATAAAGACACACACAATGACCCATACACACACACACACACTGACCCATACACACACACTTACCCATACAGACACACTCAATAACCCATACAGACACACTCAATAACCCATACAGACACACAATGACATAAACAGACACACACACTGACCCATACAGACACACTGACTCATATAGACTCACACTCACTGACCCATGCAGACACTCACCATGACCCATACAGACACACAATGACCAATACTGACACACACACTGACTCATGCAGGCACACATACTCACCCATACAGACACACAATGACCCATACAGACACACACACTGATCCAGACAGACATTACACACATGACAGACACACACACGGACCCATACAGACTGACATACACAAGCATACTGACTTAAGCAGACTAACACACATTCTCTGACACACACCTTACCTTCATTGCTGTTCCTATGTCCATCTTGCCTGCGCCTGGTGGCCCATCACTCCCTGTCTCAGCCCCATGCCTACTTTACTAACGCCCACCTCTCCCCACATATAGGGTGGGGAAGGAATTGAAGTGTCATTGCACTTCTGCTGCTGCCATCGATATCTGGAAGGGGGACATGGCTCCGAGGTGGATGCTGCCAGACCTGTGTTCTACCTGGCACTAGTCAGCAGCAATGTAATTATGTCCAGTAGCATTCTCAAAATAATCAAACTTGAAGGAGGGGCGTGGCACAAACGATCATAAAGCCAGGGCTGGCGACCCCCTTCAGCAGCACGCTAATTGGCCTATAGGAAGCGCAGGCCCTGGAAGGCAGGGAGATTTGGGGGGAATATTGAAGTGCTTGCTTTTAAAGCCAAGTGCACATAGTCCTACAGTCTTCACATTGTAGTGCACGCTCACAGCCCTGCCAGCAAGTGATGATGAAGCAGATTTCGTCCATCACAAAGCGCTCAGTGTGTATTGACGATGGACATATTTTTTTCGTAGAACTCATATTGCACATTGAGTTCAGGGCTGCCTAAATCATATATTCCATTGGTACAGATACATCCGGGCACACAAATCAGATATTATCTCTATATATATGTGTGTCTGTTAGGGAGTTTGTAGGTGTTTGTGTGTCTGTCAAAGAGTATATGTGTGTTTGTCAATGAGAGTGAATGTGTGCTTGTCAGTGAGTGTGTGAGAGTGTGTGTGTTTGTCAGTGAGAATGTATCTGTTCTTGTCAGTGAGAGTGTTTATGTGTTTCTATATGTGTCTGTAAAAGAGTATGTGTGTTTGTCAGTGAGAGTGTATGTGTGTCTGTCAAAGAGTATGTGTTTATGAGTGAGAGTGTCTGCGTGTCTGTCAAAGAGTATGTGTGTCTGAGTATGTCAGTGTGTGTATCTTTGTGTCAGGGTTTGTGTATGTGTCACTGTGTGTATCTAAGTTCCTGTGTGTGTGTGTGTGTGTGTGTATCTGAGTGTGCAAGTGTTTGTATATGTCACTGTGTGTATCTGAGTGTGTGTGTATTTGTGAGTCGAGATGTGTGTGTCAGTGTGTATCTGAGTGTGTGTAAGTGTGTATATGTGTGCCACTCAGGGCCGGCGCTCCTGGCTGCCTAGTCCGCCTAACAGGTAGCGCCGGCCCTGAGTGGCACACATATACACACTTACACACACTCAGATACACACTGACACACACATCTCGACTGCAGCCACCCGAGCGCTCTGTAGAGAGCCTCAGGCGGCTGCAGCTTTGCCCGGGCTAGTGCGTCCATGAGGGCGCACCGCCCGGGCGCAGCATGAGGAGAGGGGCTGACAGGAGGGAAGCGCTCAGCGCTCCCTCCTGTCACTCCCTCACTGTAGCGTGGCCGAGCTCTGTATGGTCCGCGGGTACAGGGAGCATCTGTCTCCTGTACCTGGCTGGACTAAAAGGAAGGCCACGCTACAACAGAGGTAGGGGAGGAGGGAGAAGAAGAAATTGGTAGGGGAGGGGGGTGAAGAAGAAATTGGTAGTGGGGAGAAGAAGAAATTGGTGGGGGAGGGAGAAGAAGAAATTGGTGGGGGAGAATAAATGGTAGTGGGGGATAAGAAGAAATTGGTAGTGAGGGGATAAGAAGAAATTGGTAGGGCAGGGGGAGAAGAAGAAATTGGTAGGGGAGGGGGGGGAGAAAGAAACTGGTAGGGGAGGGGGGTGAGAAATTGTTGGTGGGAGAAGAGGAGACAGGGAAGAAGAAATTGGTGGGGAGGGAGAAGAAATGGTGGGGGGGAGAAGAAGATATTGACAGGGGAAGAAGAAATTGGTAGGGGGGAGAAGAAGAAATTGACAGGTGGGGGAGAAGAAATTGACAGGGGGTGAGAGTGACAGGTGAGGGAGGGGGAATGAGAGTGGGGAGGGGGAGGGGAGAAGAAAGTGACAAGGGAGGGGGGAGAGATTAACATCCATCACACACACACAATGCACCCCTTGCACACAGAAAAACACACAATGCATTACACACACAATGCATTACACACACAGACACACACCAGCACATACAAACACAGATACAAACACTATGAAACATAGATACACACAACTTGACACACATATACAGATACACACTGTGTATCAAGGTGTGTGTATCTGTGTCAGTGTGTGTATCTGTGTGCCACTATCTGCCAGTGTGTGTATCTGTGTGTTAGATTCATACACAATGGCACATACAAACACAGATACACACACCTTAACACACAGATATATACATACCTGTGTGTGCCACTATGTGCTAGTGTGTGTGTGTGTATGTGTGTGTCAGATATATACACACACAAGCGCAGATATACACACCTTGACACACACCGGCACATGCAAAAAATGACGCAATTTAAAAAAGAAATTTCTGGGGGTGGGGAGGGATGTTGATAGACTATGTCAAAGGGTTCCACGGGAGAAATTAATTGGGAACCCCTGCTCTATAGAATTTTATATGCAAATTAACATGCCCTCAAGAGTTAAAATTTGCAAAGTTTGGCTTCATGATGTCACAGTGGATACAAATTTTAGGAATTTAAAACCAGATTATTTCATTGAAGTATATGCAATATAATATAATTCTGTCAAACACAAATTTTTCTTATTTTTGGATCAAGTTGTTTAAAAAAAAAAAAAAAAAAAGATTTATTTTCTAAAGTCAAGGCTTGGGCTTAGCTATGTTTAGATGCCATAAAATGAATTACTCGTGGATTTTAATTTAAAATATTTGGCATTTTTATTTTTCATGCCACAAAACCACTGAAATTAAATAAGAACTTTGCAAAACAAATTTAGAACATTGCTGCCCCCTCCCCGAAGTACAATAATCAACATATAATCACATGAATCAAAAAGCACTAATAATATATCATTATTATTTCATTCACGCTTGTCTCTGTTATATCTCTGTTTTTCTCCTGGGTATGTCTATATTTTGTGTGTTTTTGTCTTGTTTTTACGTCAGTATACAGAGTATTTAGCCTTATGGACCTTCCTAAATTAATTGTAAGCCCCAAAAAGAAAACTAATTAAAAAAAAAAACGAAATGAAAATAGAATCAGCATCCAAACCATTACCAATGAATAACATGTGAAACGTGCAGCATAAGATATAACATAAAACATAGTATTGTTTTAACCACGAGTTTCTTATATGTAGAACCTCCCAACACTTCAAATTGACAAAGTGGGACACTTTAATTTTAGGGGTGTGATTTACTAATAACAATTTATACAAGAACAATGTAATGTTACACAAACCGATTTCGAAACACTTTTTATTGTAGTATAAAGACACATTACTGGGAGTATTATTGCTGTGGAGCTCTGTTATACACTCAGACACATTACTGGGAGTATTATTGCTGTGGAGCTCTGTTATACACTCAGACACATTACTGGGAGTATTATTGCTGTGGAGCTCTGTTATACACTCAGACACATTACTGGGAGTATTATTGCTGTGGAGCTCTGTTATACACTCAGTCACATTACTGGGAGTATTATTGCAGTGGAGCTCTGTTATACACTCAGACACATTACTGGGAGTATTATTGCAGTGGAGCTCTGTTATAAGACACATTACTGGGAGTACTGTGGAGCTCTGTTATACACTCAGACACATTACTGGGAGTATTATTGCTGTGGAGCTCTGTTATACACTCAGACACATTACTGGGAGTATTATTGCTGTGGAGCTCTGTTATACACTCAGACACATTACTGGGAGTATTATTGCTGTGGAGCTCTGTTATACACTCAGACACATTACTGGGAGTATTATTGCTGTGGAGCTCTGTTATACACTCAGACACATTACTGGGAGTATTATTGCTGTGGAGCTCTGTTATACACTCAGACACATTACTGGGAGTATTATTGCTGTGGAGCTCTGTTATACACTCAGACACATTACTGGGAGTATTATTATTGTGGAGCTCTGTTATACACTCAGACACATTACTGGGAGTATTATTGCTGTGGAGCTCTGTTATACACTCAGACACATTACTGGAGTATTATTGCTGGAGCTCTGGACACATTACTGCTCTGTTATACACTCAGACACATTACTGGGAGTATTATTGCTGTGGAGCTCTGTTATACACTCAGACACATTACTGGGAGTATTATTGCTGTGGAGCTCTGTTATACAGACACATTACTGGGAGTATTATTGCACATTACTGGGAGTATTATTGCTGAGCTCTGTTATACACTCAGACACATTACTGGGAGTATTATTGCTGTGGAGCTCTGTTATACACTCAGACACATTACTGGGAGTATTATTGCTGTGGAGCTCTGTTATACACTCAGACACATTACTGGGAGTATTATTGCTGTGGAGCTCTGTTATACACTCAGACATTTACTGGGAGTATTATTGCTTGGAGCTCTGTTATACACTCAGACACATTACTGGGAGTATTATTGCTGTGGAGCTCTGTTATACACTCAGACACATTACTGGGAGTATTATTGCTGTGGAGCTCTGTTATACACTCAGACACATTACTGGGAGTATTATTTCTGTGGAGCTCTGTTATACACTCAGACACATTACTGGGAGTATTATTGCTGTGGAGCTCTGTTATACACAGACACATTACTGGGAGTATTATTGCTGTGTGGAGCTCTGTTATACACTCAGACACATTACTGGGAGTATTATTGCTGTGGAGCTCTGTTATACACTCAGACACATTACTGGGAGTATTATTGCTGTGGAGCTCTGTATACACTCAGACACATTACTGGGAGTATTATTGCTGTGGGGCTCTGTTATACACTCAGACACATTACTGGAAGTATTATTGCTGTGGGGCTCTGTTATACGCTCAGACACATTACTCGGAGTATTATTGCTGTGGAGCAATGTGATACGCTCAGACACATTACTGGGAGTATTATTGCAGTGGGGCTCTGTTATACACTCAGACACATTACTGGGAGTATTATTGCTGTGGAGCTCTGTTATACACTCAGACAAATTACTGGGAGTATTATTGCTGTGGAGCTCTGTTATACACTCAGACACATTACTGGGAGTATTATTGCTGTGGAGCTCTGTTATACACCCGGACACATTACTGGGAGTATTATTGCTGTGGAGCTCTGTTATACACTCAGACACATTACTGGGAGTATTATTGCTGTGGAGCTCTGTTATGCCCTCAGACACATTACTGGGAGTATTATTGCTGTGGAGCTCTGTTATACACTCAGACACATTACTGGGAGTATTATTGCAGTGGAGCTCTCTTATACCCTCAGACACATTACTGGGAGTATTATTGCTGTGGCGCTCTGTTATACACTCAGACACATTACTGGGAGTATTATTGCTGTGGAGCTCTGTTATACACTCAGACACATTACTGGGAGTATTATTGCTGTGGAGCTCTGTTATACACTCAGACATATTACTGGGAGTATTATTGCTGTGGAACTCTGTTATACACTCAGACACATTATTGGGAGTATTATTGCTGTGGAGTACTGTTATACTCTCAGACACATTACTGGGAGTATTATTGCTGTGTAGCTCTGTTATACACTGAGCCACATTACTGGGAGTATTTTTGCCGTGAAGCTCTGTTATACCCTCAGATACATTACTGGGAGTATTATTGCAGTGGAGCTCTGTTATAACCTCAGATACATTAGTGGGAGTATTATTGCAGTGGAGCTCTGTTATACCCTCAGATACATTACTGGGAGAGTTATTGCTGTGGAGCTTTGTTATACAGTCAGATACATTACTGGGAAAGTTATTGCTGTGGAGCTCTGTTATACCCTCAGATACATCACTGGGAGTGTTATTGCTGTGGAGCTCTGTTATACACTCAGACACATTACTGGGAGTATTATTGCTGTGGGGCTCTGATATACCCTCAGACACATTACTGGGAGTGTTATTGCTGTGGAGCTCTGTTATACCCTCAGACACATTACTGGGAGTATTATTGCTGTGGAGCTCTGTTATACCCTCACACACATTACTGGTAGTATTATTGCTGTGGAGCTCTGTTATACTCTCAGACACATTACTGTGGGGCTCTGTTATACACTCAAACACATTACTGGGAGTATTATTGCTGTGGAGCTCTTTTATACCCTCAGACACATTACTGGGAGTATTATAGCTGTGGAGCTCTGTTATACTCTCAGACACATTACTGTGGGGCTCTGTTATACACTCAGACACGTTACTGGGAGTGTTATTGCTGTGGAGCTCTGTTATACACTCAGACACAATACTAGAAGTATTATTGCTGTGGAGCTCTGTTATACACTCAGACACATTACTGGGAGTATTATTGCTGTGGAGTACTGTTATACTCTCAGACACATTACTGGGAGTATTATTGCTGTGGAGTACTGTTATACTCTCAGACACATTACTGGGAGTATTATTGCTGTGGAGCTCTGTTATACACTCAGACACATTACTGGGAGTATTATTGCTGTGGAGCTCTGTTATACACTCAGACACATTACTGGGAGTATTATTGCTGTGGAGCTCTGTTATACACTCAGACACATTACTGGGAGTATTATTGCTGTGGAGCTCTGTTATACCCTCAGATACATTACTGGGAGTATTATTGCTGTGGAGCTCTGTTATACACTCAGACACATTACTGGAAGTATTATTGCAGTGGAGCTCTGTTATACCCTCAGATACATTACTGGGAGTATTATTGCAGTGGAGCTCTGTTATACCCTCAGATAAATTACTGGGAGTATTATTGCAGTGGAGCTCTGTTATACCCTCAGACACATTACTGGGAGTATTATTGCTGTGGAGCTCTGTTATACTCTCGGACACATTACTGTGGGGCTCTGTTATACACTCAGACACTGGGAGTATTATTGCTGTGGAGCTCTGTTACTGGGGGTATTATTGCTGTGGAGCTCTGTTACTGGGGGTATTATTGCTGTGGAGCACTGTTAGTGGGGTTATTATTGCTGTGGAGATCTGTTACTGGGAGTATTATTGCTGTGGAGCTCTGTTACTGGGAGTATTATTGCTGTGGAGCACTGTTAGTGGGAGTATTATTGCTGTGGAGCTCTGTTACTGTGAGTATTATTGCTGTGGAGCTCTGTTACTGGGGGTATTATTGCTGTGGAGCTCTGTTACTAGGAGTATTATTGCTGTGGAGCTCTGCTACTGGGGGTATTATTGCTGTGGAGCTCTGTTAGTGGGAGTATTATTGCTGTGGAGCTCTGTTACTGGGGGTATTATTGCTGTGGAGCTCTGTTAGTGGGAGTATTATTGCTGTGGAGCTCTGTTACTGGGGGTATTATTGCTGTGGAGCACTGTTAGTGGGAGTATTATTGCTGTGGAGCTCTGTTACTGGGAGTATTATTGCTGTGGAGCTATGTTACTGGGAGTATTATTGCTGTGGAGCACTGTTAGTGGGAGTATTATTTCTGTGGAGCTCTGTTACTGGGAGTATTATTGCTGTGGAGCTCTGTTACTGGGGGTATTATTGCTGTGGAGCTCTGTTACTGGGAGTATTATTGCTGTGGAGCTCTGTTACTGGGGGTATTATTGCTGTGGAGCTCTGTTACTGGGAGTATTATTGCTGTGGAGCACTGTTAGTGGGAGTATTATTGCTGTGGAGCTCTGTTACTGGGAGTATTATTGCTGTGGAGCACTGTTAGTGGGAGTATTATTGCTGTGGAGCTCTGTTAGTGGGGGTATTATTGGTGTGGAGCTCTGTTACTGAGAGTAATATTAGTGTGGGGCTCTGTTACTGGGAGTATTATTAGTGTGGAGCTCTGTTACTGGGAGTATTATTGCTGTGGAGCACTGTTACTGGGAGTATTATTGCTGTGGAGCTCTGTTACTGGGAGTATTATTGCTGTGGAGCACTGTTAGTGGGAGTATTATTGCTGTGGAGCTCTGTTAGTGGGGGTATTATTGGTGTGGAGCTCTGTTACTGAGAGTAATATTAGTGTGGGGCTCTGTTACTGGGAGTATTATTAGTGTGGAGCTCTGTTACTGAGAGTAATATTAGTGTGGAGCGCTGTTACTGAGAGTAATATTAGTGTGGGGCTCTGTTACTGGGGGTATTATTAGTGTGGAGCTCTGTTACTGAGAGTAATATTAGTGTGGGGCTCTGTTACTGGGGGTATTATTAGTGTGGGGCTCTGTTACTGGGGGTATTATTAGTGTGGGGCTCTGTTACTGGGGGTATTATTAGTGTGGAGCTCTGTTACTGGGAGTATTATTGCTGTGGAGCTCTGTTACTGGGGGTATTATTAGTGTGGAGCTCTGTTACTGGGAGTATTATTGCTGTGGAGCTCTGTTACTTGGAGTATTATTAGTGTGGAGCTCTGTTACTGGGAGTATTATTGCTGTGGAGCTCTGTTACTTGGAGTATTATTAGTGTGGAGCTCTGTTACTGGGAGTATTATTAGTGTGGGGCTCTGTTACTTGGAGTATTATTAGTGTGGAGCTCTGTTACTGGGAGTATTATTAGTGTGGAGCGCTGTTACTGAGAGTAATATTAGTGTGGGGCTCTGTTACTGGGGGTATTATTAGTGTGGAGCTCTGTTACTGGGAGTATTATTGCTGTGGAGCTCTGTTACTTGGAGTATTATGAGTGTGGAGCTCTGTTACTGGGAGTATTATTAGTGTGGGGCTCTGTTACTTGGAGTATTATGAGTGTGGAGCTCTGTTACTGGGAGTATTATTGCTGTGGAGCTCTGTTACTTGGAGTATTATTAGTGTGGAGCTCTGTTACTGGGAGTATTATTGCTGTGGAGCTCTGTTACTGGGGGTATTATTGCTGTGGAGCTCTGTTACTGGGAGTATTATTGCTGTGGAGCTATGTTACTGGGGGTATTATTGCTGTGGAGCTCTGTTACTGGGGGTTTTATTGCTGTGGAGCTCTGTTACTGGGAGTATTATTAGTGTGGAGCTCTGTTACTGGGGGTATTATTGCTGTGGAGCTCTGTTACTGGGAGTATTATTAGTGTGGAGCTCTATTACTGGGAGTATTATTAGTGTGGAGCTCTGTTACTGGGGGTATTATTGCTGTGGAGCTCTGTTACTGGGGGTATTATTGCTGTGGAGCTCTGTTACT
>OW240921.1:127446371-127461557 GCA_933207985.1 Pelobates cultripes | reverse complement strand
ACAGCCAGGCATTCCTTCTCGATGGCGGCGTAGCTTACTTCTCGGGGTAAAAGTTTGCGACTGATGTAAGCCACGGGGTGTTCTCCGCCATCTGCCCCGACTTGGCTCAATACTGCCCCCAATCCAAACATAGAAGCGTCTGTGTGGACAAGAAAACGTTTAGTTGGATTGGGAGCGGCCAAGACAGGGGCATTAACAAGGGCATCTTTCAGGTGTTGGAATGCCTGCTCGCACTCCGGAGTCCAGGTTACTTGGCGGGGAAGGTTTTTACGGGTCAGGTCAGTGAGAGGTTTGGCCAGCGCACTGTAATTGGGGACAAACTTTCGGTAGTACCCTGCTGTTCCTAGGAAGGCTAACACCTGGGTTTTAGTCCTCGGGGTGGGCCATTGGGCTACCGCCTCTACTTTGGCGGGTTCTGGCTTTTGTTTCCCACAGCCCACTCGGTGGCCCAGGTACTGTACCTCGGCCATTCCAATGCTGCACTTAGCGGGTTTCAGGGTCAAACCCGCTTCTCTGATTCGGTCTAGGACCGCTCCTATATGGGCCAAGTGCTCCTGCCAGGTATCGCTAAATATGGCAATATCATCGAGATAGGCGCAGGTGTAGTCCTGGAACCCATCTAGGAGGCGATCCACCATCCGCTGGAAGGTAGCCGGCGCGTTTTTCATCCCAAACGGCATGACCTTGAATTGGTACAGGCCGAATGGGGTGACAAAAGCGGACTTAGGGATGGCGTCCGGGGCTAAGGGGATCTGCCAATACCCTTTACACAAGTCAATAGTGGTAAGGTATTGGCCCCTGGCCATCCGGTCTAGTAGCTCGTCTATTCTGGGCATCGGGTATGCGTCGGATACCGTCTTCTCATTCAACCTCCGGTAGTCCACGCAAAAGCGGGTCGTGCCGTCCCGTTTTGGTACGAGGACCACCGGCGAAGCCCAGGGGCTATCTGAGGGTTCAATGACTCCTAACTGAATCATCTCCTCAATTTCTTTGCGCATGTTCTCACGTACCGCTTCAGGGATGCGGTACGGGGGCTGGCGCATGGGGAGTTGCCCTGGGGTTTCTACTCGGTGGGTGGCCAGAGGGGTGTATCCAGGTACATTGGAAAAGGTCTCCTGCTTTTCTTGCAGTAGTTGTTGTACCTCGATACGCTCCTGTGGGCTCAACCGATCCCCCAGTACGACTGCCCCTAAGTCTCCAGCCAGCTGCCCGTCTTCTAACAGATCGGGGAGAGGTAGGCTGTCGCCTTCCTCAGAGGTGGGTGCGCAGATAGCGGTCACCTCCTCTGAGCGTTCCTGGTAGGGCTTCATCATGTTTACATGAATCATGCGTTGCCCTCCAGTTCCTGCGCAGTGGCCAATTATATAAGTGGTGTCACATCGTTGTTCTACCACTTTATAAGGGCCTGCCCGACCTGGAAGCTACGGTCCCTGGCGCCCCTATCGTACCAAGTGCGCTGACGCGTCTGCGCCGCCTGTAGGTTTTCCTTTACCGTCTTTGTGAGGGCTTCCAGGCGATCTCGGAGTGCCAACACATATGGTACAATAGGGGTGCCGTCTGCGCTACGGTCTCCCTCCCAATGCTCTCTAATTAAGTCTAGGGGCCCCCTGACCCTTCTCCCGAATAGCAGTTCAAAGGGGGAGAATCCCGTAGATTCTTGCGGCACCTCCCTGTATGCGAACAGTAGGTGCGGCAGGAACTTCTCCCAGTCCCGATGGGTTTCTGCGAAGGTTCGGAGCATCTGTTTTAAAGTGCCATTGAACCGCTCGCAAAGCCCATTGGTCTGAGGGTGGTAAGGGGCACTAATGATGGGCTTAACATTACACAGTTTCCAAAGCTGTTGGGTGATCTCTGCCGTGAACTGAGTGCCCTGATCCGAGATGATCTCCCTGGGTAACCCCATCCGGGAGAAAATCTGCATCAGCGCTTCAGCCACCGTCTCTGCATGGATGTTGGTTAGGGCCACTGCCTCGGGGTAGCGAGTGGCATAGTCCACTACGGTCAAGATGTACCGCTTGCCCGATGGGCTAGGTTTCCGGAGGGGACCTACAATATCTACTGCGACCCTATGAAAGGGTTCTTCGATTATGGGAAGCGGGTGTAGCTTAGCCTTACGCCTGTCCCCCCTCTTCCCTACCCTCTGGCATGTATCGCAGGTGCTACAATACCTGCGCACCTCCTGGCTAATCCCTGGCCAGAAGAAACTTTGGGTTAGTCGATATCTGGTACGACTGACCCCTAAATGTCCAGATAGCGGGATATCGTGTGCTATCCGGAGTAATTCGGTTCGGTACCTCTGTGGTACTACTAACTGTCTTGCAGTGATGGGGTCTGACCCCTCTACCTGTTTACTCGTTTCTCGGTACAATAACTGTCGGTCCCACACAAATCTTTCCCCCTCCGCCCCCGGTTGGTTAGAGGTGACCTTGTCTCGGTACACCTGTAAGGTAGGGTCAGTGGTCACCTCGGCTACAAATTCGGCAGGAGGGCCCAAGGGAGACAGTCTAGGGACGGGGAAGGATCTCTTACCTGGACCTCCGGCAGTGCGTTGTTGGTCTGGGTGCGGGCCTGTTGCCTGGTGACTACTGGGTGCGCTTCCTCAGTAGTTTGGGGCTCAAAGGTGGAAGTGAGTCTGCCCAGGTCATTCCCTAGGACCACTTCGGCAGGCAATTGCGGCATTAATCCCACTTCCACATTCCCGAACCCCGCACCCCAATGCAAGTGTACCCTGGCTGTGTCTAGCCGATACACAGCTCCCCCTGCAACCCGGACAGCCACAGTCTTGTTAAGTTTGGCCTTGTCAGAGACCAAATGGCTTTGCACTAGGGTGATGGTGGCTCCCGAGTCTCTGAGTCCTTGCATAGGTTTCCCGTCTAGATATACGGTCTGCCGATGGTGCTGTCGATTGTCCGCTTGGGCCTGTAATGGGTTGGCCTCATGCAGCACTTCCCACTGTTCCACAGTCGTGACTGGAACGGCAGAGTTGTAGGGACGTGGTACCTCTTCCTGGTAGTGATGTGCTGCTGCTCTCGGTGGTGGTGGTGGAGGCCCTGGTCGGATCCAGGTGGTACGATCTCTCGGCTGTGGACAATCTCGCTGGAAATGTCCCCACTTCTGGCACCGGTGGCATTGCACAGAGGCAGGTGTGCGATATCTCGTTTGCGCCGCTGCCGGTGCCGGTGGAGGAAGTTGCCTTGGTGGAGGCTGAGGGTTAGGGACAAAGGAGTTTCCCCCCAGCGGTCGCATGGCAGGTTTGGTACTCACTGCCTTGGTTTGCCTGCGGGCATCCATAAAGTCATCTGCCTTTTTAGCAGCCTCGGTGAGGGAGGTGGGGTTCCGGTCCCTCACCCATTCCTGCAGTTCTGCAGATATCCCCTCATAGAACTGTTCCAATAGCAACAATTGCAACAAGTCCTCCATGGACCGCGCTTTACTTGACTGCATCCACCCAAGAGCTGCCCTTTCTAGTCGGCAAGCCCACTCTGCGTGAGAGTCCTTGTCAGCCTTTTTCAGCTCTCTGAAACGCCTCCGGTATGCCTCTGGTGTCATTGCATACCTAGCCAGGATAACCTCTTTTACACGGTTATAGTTCCTGATCTCCGTGTCAGGTATAGTACGGTAAGCTTCCGCTGCCCTCCCGGACAGCCGTCCTGCTAATACGGGTACCCACTCTTCCCTTGGTATGTTATGCAGCGTACACAGTCTTTCAAAGTCCTGCAGGAAGGCATCTATATCCTCCTCTGCTTCCACATATGTTTTAAACGCTTGATAGGGGATTTTGGGCTTACCCTCTTGTGCCACAGCTCCTGCTGTACTCCTTTCTGGTGCTTGTGGCCTCCTTTTGCTCATTACAAACTCCTGCACCTCTGTCATGGTTTTAGCAATGATCTCTGTCGGTGGGTTTTCCCCATAAAAGGCCAACCTGAATTGTAACTGTCTCTGGAACTCCTCTTGTTCTGTTTCTGGTCTTTGTTCTGTGGCCTGGACCTCTTCTGCCCTGTATTCTGCCATCACTTCAGTTATGAGTGTCGCTTTAGATTTGCTGCTGGCTGAAACACCTTTTGCTTCCAGGAGGTCTTTCAATGTGGATCTCTTTAGGGTAGCAAGGTCAATCTCCATTAATCCCTGTTCCTCTGTGAGTCTGGATCCCACCGCTGCTACCAATGTAGCGGAGAGCTGATCTCTCACAGCTATTCTCCGCTTAAGATCCTTAGTGAGGCTCAGGAACGAGTCAGTAGTACATCCACAGCATAGTTTTCCATCAGGTAACAGGTACAGCAATATCCCCACGACACTCCCAGTAACTGGACGACACACAGTTTCAGGAGTAGAAGAACTAACTATCGTTTATTCCACAGTTCTTTATAAAGCCTGCTCCCATGCAAGGGAGGGCACAACATGAATTATGACATTAGCCAATACAGTGCTTGTTACCTCCCACACCTCTCCTCCCCTCAGAGTGAGTCATAATCCCCTTAACTGGTACAGCAATTCACCCCGAACCTAGATGTACCCCTAAACCATTATACAACCTTAATATTAGGGTACCGCTAGGTAGCCCTGATCTGGGTGACTATTATATCCAAAATTCACCCAGATCAGACCAGGGGTTCGGCAGTTAGGGAGAGGTGAAGTTTGACCGACCGCACACGAGTTGGTATCCGAAAAGGGTTCCATGAGTTTGGGCCCTGCGGTCGGTCTCCGTTCGGCAGTTAAAACACACATTGATACTGGCCCTTTACACTTATATTCGCCTAGATACTGATTCCCTCATTCGGTACTTTGTTTCTACCGAATGGGAATTTGTTCAGACTTTCCGTTCGCCAGATACGGAACTCCGGAGGTCTCAGCGATGTTTGGTTGTTTGAGTATCCGATTTGGGTTCCAGACACTCGACGACCGAACACCGCTGAGCTTTTCATGCGTAAGATGGCCGCCGCCACGTGTACGCATGCCGAATGGCGGCCACCCAGATACATTGTTAACTTGCGATTTTCACGGTATGCAACCTTAATTACCAACACACTTCTCTCTGGGGTGGTCTATCAGTTCGGTAGTTTCCATACGTATATGGTACGGATGGAAACTACCGAATAGCATATATTCACACAATACAACATACGAAATGGGAGAATTAACACAGGCAGAATGTACAAAAGATAATCACACAGGCAGGTTATAGGACAGGCTTACTGCATTCCGCTACACCCCCCATAATTAATACACCCCCCATAATTAATATACACCCCCCCCATAATTAATACACCCCCCCATAATTAATACACCTTTTAATTAATTAAATAACATTACATAAATTACATAAACACATAAATTACTACTCACGTTTTGATGATGCCTTCCCTCCGAGACCGACCACTGGATCCTTGTGCTGAAGATCCGTGAAGGCGGACTGACGACGGCGCTGCGTACGGCGTCATCACACCGCGTCCGCGTCCCAAAGACTCCTCCCTCTTCTCAAAGGTGCGGCTGAGCGCAGCGTGATGATTGGGGCCAGGGGGGTGACACATGACACTTGAAGTCATGGCAACCCCCTGGACAGTGGCACCCGGGGCGGGCCGCCCCCCCCCGCCTCCCCCTTAGTACGCCACTGCCACCGTGGACTCCTTCAGAGAGCAGGGCAGGAACAAGCTCTTACAAGAGCTCAGTGATTATAGCAAGGGAGTATGCAGAGCATAGCAATCCCTTGTAGCAGATTCCCCCAATAAGAGACGGCACTCCAAATTGAGGGTGAAGTAGAACTGCCTTTTAATGACACATACTCTGCTTTTATGCAATTCTCCCGTGCAAGGGAGACGCCCACAGACAATTACACAATACCCAATGACACACTGGTTACAGTGGTAACACAATTAGCCATACAGTCTAAAACATACTTTTTACCCAACTTTCATAACTCTAAAACTATACATCCAATATTAATAAAGTCACATATTATTAATCAGCATATTTCAAATATAAACATACCCAAAAATCATTCGAATCCGTTCAGCCGTTCGGGAGATAGATATAAGTCAAGTTTGACCGACCGCAAGCACATTTTCATGGCGAATGGCGTTCGAACTGTCGAATGCATTGAAGTCTGGAGAAGGTAAAACTTCAGCTGAATTAAAGATGGCCACCGCCACGTGTTCGTTTGTCGAATGGCGGCCCCCCAGCGTTCGGCAATTTACCTACAGCAGGCTCCCGGCCTGGGAGGTAAATTGCCTGCATACTTCCACTTCTGGGTGGTCGGCCTGTGTGGTACCTGGTTCAGTAAGCCCAATTTACTGAACCAAGTGGGAGAAAGCCAGGAACACAGTATATTAACAGTCTGGGGACAAAGTCTTAAAGGGGCATTGTTCCAAATAAGTCTGGGGACACTGGGGACACCGTCTTAAAGGGGCATTGTTCCCAAAAGTCACAGTATGTCGCCAGATGGTTCTTAAAGGGCCAACAGCAACATAATAAAATACAATATGCCAAAATACTGTATTTAATGGGCCAAATCTCCCAGGGGCCATAGTTAGCAGGCAGGAGGTGGGCAAACAGGCTTCTCCAATGCTCAGTGGCGAGGTTGGTTTCGCCACAACAATTTTATACGAAGTGGATGCATTATACAGTATTTGGTTGTTTTAAAAAAATGCTGTGGCCTGTTATATCCAAGTTTTAGTGTCTGTCATTATTTGGGAATTCATGGTTGGTTTGAGGGGGATATCACATCCAATGCCCACTACGTACTTACATGAATTCACTAAAGAATGGGTTCCCTTCTGGACAATATCTGAGAGGGAACTGGGAAGCTTTTCCCTTAAATCAACTAGGAAGGTGCGGTTTCTTCTTAAAGTGGGAGATTATTCCAGTTGATATCTGACATATCAGAGGGCATTGATTTGAGTAGAGACACATGTCCGGTCTTTAAACTTCATACGTTGTATTGCCACATAACATTCAATATGGTCAGAAGCAAAGAGAATTTTGGAGAAGTTCTGGTCCCTCTTGACACAAGATGTGCACGTCAAGTAAGTCCTAACCTCCCAAGTGTCCCTTACGGCTAGGAGAAGAACATACTAGTGCCCAGTCACCTCTCCGCTTTGAAGCTTTCGAAATGCTGGCTCTTTAATCTGGATGTGGGCACTTGCCAATGTCTGCAAATACATTCAAGAAATCCCAAATCCATCTCTGACCATCATTGTAGTATAAAGTAAGACATGTTTTCCCACTGTAATACCACTTGGGCGATACCTACTTACCTGCTCATGTGGCCAGTGATACGTAAGGAAGACCTTTCATCTGTTTTAAAAAAACAATAATGAATGGCATACCTTTGGCCACTTCGCATAGAGACACCTGAATGGCAAGTCACTTGAAGGCAGATCTCCAAGGTTCGTCCAAAGAACTGAGATTTCCAGGCATTAAGCGAATTAATCTGGGTTAAGGAGAGGGGGACTTGGACCTCACCTTAAAACTTGGAGTGCTTCTGGATCCATAGGTTAAAGACATTACCACCTATGGGTCTCAATGAAGGATTTACGTTGACTCCATTTTTAGCTTGCCATTGATCTATATACTACTGTTATTTTAAAGGGGGTTAATAGATTTGTAACAGAACCCCTGTTATTGTCTGGACTGTAACATTGTATAACCCCCTGGATTCGTTACTTTTATTTTGTTGCCAGTTTTGAAAACATACAAATGGGAAAACGAATGACACTGCTAACCCATTCGTATGAACGAACAAACCGCCAAACGAGAGACCACCCAGCCCAGTTGTGTGCTGCCAATTACACCCTTGACTCTGTGCCAAACTGCAAAACCACAAGCATTCTAAGTGGTTCAATGGGTGGCTGTTGATTCGTATGTACGAACACGTGGGGGCGGCCATCTTGTTTTGTCGAACGCGTCCAGCTGTGTTTGGTCGTCGAGTGTCTGGAACTATTTTTGGACACTCAGATTCTCAAACACCGCTGAGACTTCAAGGACCACTTAGCTTCGCCCAGATGCATACGAACGAGGCGGCGTTCGGTAAAAGTATTGCACGAACACAGCGGCACACGACCAGCAAAATCACGAACCATAAAAAGCATGACTGTCCGGTATTTTTATAGTACGAAAGGAGACCGGCCGCACCAGCTAAACACATGGAACTATTCTGGGCAGGAGCCTCGTGTGCGGCCGGGCAGGGAAGGGACATTCGGCTATCTCCCGAACCACTGAACTGACTCGTGTGATTTTTGAACATGTGTGTCCCCCAATTATGCTTGTTCCAAATATGTAACTTTTAATAAAATTGAATGTATAGTTTTGATGTTACAGAAATGGGATAAAAAGTATATTTTTCGCTTGGAGATAATTGAGCTGATACAACAATTAACTCAATTATCTCCCAAGCAGAGGGGAGGAATGTACAGTAATGAATGGGTGAGTTTAAACTGTATCACTGTAACTGATTGGCTGTTATGTTTGTGTCTTCAGTGCCCAACAAGGTCCACGTGGGTGGTAACCTTGTGGGAAAATGTGTATAAAAGAAATGCTTGTGTGGTCATTAAAACTGTTCTTTTTAATCCTCATACGTAGCCTCGTCTCGTTATTGAAGGGAACCTGCTTCCAGCTTAATCACTAGTTCTTTTAAGAGCTCTGCTTCTCCCTCTCTACACTGATCCAGCTGATGGGATATCAGGAATACTCTGCAGCACACCCTCTCGCCGGGAAAAGGACGTCTCCAACGGCATACACCCCTCCTACAACCAGGGTGGCCGTTACAAGATTCATTTATTACTGTATACTATGTAAATATTTAGGCATACTTTTTTTTCACCATTATACCAGCTTTTACCACTTTCACATTTTATTTTGTTAATTATATCTTTGATACAAGTTTTACCACCCCCGGAGTCATGTAAAAGCCTGGTTTGATTTTAGCCACCTCTAGAAGAATGTAAATGCTTACTGGGACACTATAGTCACCAGAACAACAACACCTTGTAGTGTAGTGGATATGGTGTCTATAGCCTGTCCTTGTAAGCCTTTTAATGTAAACACAGCCTTTTGTGTTTGAGAGTGTGTGCAGCGGCTGAGTGTTGTGTGTGTGTGTAGCGGAATGGAGAACCTTTTATTTCCTTTGTTTGGCTGTCCGTATACCCCAGTTTGTTTACCGAACCCTCTCGCTGTGTGGCCCCTTGTTTGCATTTTTTAATCACTGACCACCCCTGGCTGTAAACCACAAATTGGTTATTAGTTTAAGTGTTTTCCCTGTGTGGTCGCCGTACGTATACACTGACGTGTTTTAACAATTGGCGGCCATTTTGTCTCCCGAACTTGGGCAGCGGTACATGGTCGTCAACAGTGTAAGGAAATCAAGTATAGCTGAACCGCTTTGATAATTCCTCCTGCAATGCCAGCGTCTAAGGTAGTTCTAAGCAATGAAGTCCATAAGAAATATAACAGCTTCCCAAGATAATCCCCTTGGTAAAGCATACGAATTCCCAAATAACAGTCAGAGTCCAGAATCAGGATACAAGTAGATCTGAGGTCTGGAATCTCCAGCCTGCTTTTTATTACGGTTACAGACAAGAAATACACACCCAGGGGGAGGCATTAAATCACCAATCAGGAATAGGTTATAGCCCATACCTCCCTCCCCTCTGATAAACAGTTAACTTAATTAAAACGTGCACTATTTTACCCCAGTTCTGGATGTACCCCAAAAACAGGGGGTACACCTTTAAATCTGGTACCGCTGGATAGTTCTCATTTGTGTGGACAACATATCGAAAAATCAGTCCATTCGGATGAACGGTTCGGGAGTTATGGAACACTAAAGTTTTGACCGACCGCACGGACCATCTAGCCGAAAATAGTTCCATAAGTTTTGGCCCTGCGGTCGGTCTCCGTTTAGGCGAATAAAAGAGACGAAAGCCCTGCCATCCGTTCGCATCTTTGTGATCGTTGAAATCCCCATACGAAGTTGCATGTAACTACCGAACGGCCGGTGATTCGGTTGTTCTCGTGCGAAGTTCTGGATGTATGGAGGTCTCAGCGGTGTTCGCCTGTTTGCGTATCCGATTTTAGTTCCACGCGTTGACGGGCAAACACCGCTGTTCGCACGTAAAATGGCTGCGGCCACGTGTAAAGTGCCGAAATGGCGGCCACCTATATTTTACACAGGGAATTCGCCTGAATACATCCGAAAGGTAGAAATCCTGATTAACGGAGTCATTTCTTCACACTGCTCCCCTATAAGTCCATAGGTCGGCATACCCGCCTAGACCCTGTCGGGTTGGCTTGGGGATGTCCGATGAAAGTATGTTTTTAGGTGTCCAGTTCGGTCTGGCGGGACAGTCCATCCGCATTCCCATTTTGTTTACCCGGACGGTACTGCATGGTAAAATTGTATGGTTGGAGAGCTAGGCTCCACCGGAGTAGCCTGGGGTTGTCACCAGCTACCCGGTTGAGCCATACCAGGGGGTTGTGGTCGGTCATAAGGGTAAACGCTCGCCCATACAGATAGGGCTGAAGTTTCTTGAGGGCCCACACGAGGGCCAAGCACTCTTTTTCTACGGTGGCATAGCTGACTTCTCGGGGCAAAAGTTTACGGCTGAGGTATGCCACCGGGTGTTCCATGCCATCCGCCCCCACCTGGCTTAGCACGGCTCCCAGCCCAAACATGGAGGCATCTGTGTGGACAAGAAATTGTTTAGTGTAATCGGGTGCTGCCAACACAGGGGCCTCACTCAATGCCGCTTTGAGCTTCTGGAAAGCGTCCGTGCACTCTGGGGTCCAGGAGACCTGTTTGGGAAGGGCCTTTTTGGTAAGGTCCGTGAGGGGCTTGGCCAGGGCGCTATATTCTGGGACGAACTTTCTATAATACCCGGCCGTCCCTAAGAAAGGGTTTTGGTCCGGGGTTGGGGCCAGTTAGCTATGGCCTCTACCTTAGCGGGCTCTGGGCGTTGTCTACCGGAGCCAACCCGGTGGCCTAGATACTGGACCTCGGCTAGGCCTACGTGACATTTGTCGGGTTTCAAAGTGAGCCCCGCGAGGTGGATTCGTTCGAGTACCCTGGACACATGACCTAGATGGTCTCCCCATGTGCGGCTATAGATGGCAATATCATCTAGATACGCACATGCGAAGTCCTGCAACCCCTCCAGGAGCCTATCCGCCATCCGCTGAAACGTAGCCGGGGCGTTCTTCATCCCAAAGGGCATAACCTTGAATTGGTATAGCCCAAACGGGGTGACGAACGCCGACTTGGGGATGGCCGCAGGCTCCAGGGGGATCTGCCAATAACCCTTGCACAGGTCCAGGGTAGTCAAGTAGTTCCCCCCCGCCATACGATCTAAGAGCTCATCTATTCTGGGCATGGGGTAGGCATCGGTTATGGTACGGTCGTTAAGCCTCCGGTAATCTACGCAGAAGCGCGTAGTGCCGTCGCGCTTCGGTACTAGTACCACCGGGGAGGCCCAAGGACTTTGGGAGGGTTCTATTACCCCTAGCCGTAACATATCCCTTAACTCGGTGAGCATACTCTCACGTACTGCTTCCGGGATCCGATATGGCTGTTGCCGTAGGGGCGTCTCTCCCTGGGTTTCCACACGGTGGACCGCAGCGGAGGTATAGCCGGGGGTAGCGGAAAACATCTCTCGGTATCCCTGCAGCAGTTGAGTAGCCTCACCTTTCTCCAGGTGGTCTAAATTTTGCCCCAAGCTTACTTGGTCAATAGTACAGGGGGTGGTCTCCAGTAAGTCAGGAAGGGGAAGCCCTTCACTATCCTCTGTGGCGGGGGCGCACACGGCGCCCACCTCCTCTGTCCTTTCAAAATATGGTTTGAGCATGTTAACATGGAAGGCTTTGGTCAGCCTTTCATCTGAGCATTTGCTCACGATGTAGGTAGTCTCGCTAACCTGTTCCACTACCTTAAAGGGTCCCTGCCAGGCTGCTTGAAGCTTGTCCTTTTTAATGGGCCTCAGAGCCAGTACCTTCTGCCCTAAGTCCAGCACTCTATCCTGGGCCCTCCTATCGTACCACTTTTTCTGGTCCTCCTGGGCCGCCTGCAGGTTCTCCCGAACCGATTCGGTGAGGGCCCGCAGACGGTCCCGGAACTCCAGGACATACTGGACGATAGGGACTCCCCCCTCATCTGTATTGCCCTCCCAGTGTTCCCGTACGAGCTCCAGTGGGCCCCGAACTTTTCTCCCGTACAGGAGTTCGAAGGGGGAAAACCCAGTGGAGGCCTGGGGCACCTCACGGTAGGCAAACAGAAGGTGGGGGAGGAATTTTTCCCAATTCTTGTGGGACTCTGTAAAAGTTTTTAGCATCTGTTTTAGAGTGCCATTGAAACGTTCACAGAGCCCGTTAGTCTGGGGATGATACGGGGCGCTGAACAGGGGCTGCACTCCACAGCTCTGCCACAGTTGTTGCGTCAGGGTGGCTGTGAACTGCGTCCCCCGATCGGAGAGTATCTCCTGCGGGAAACCTACTCGGGTGAATATCTGAATAAGGGCCTCTGCCACGGTCTCGGCCTCTATATTGGTGAGGGCGACTGCCTCCGGGTATCTAGTGGCGTAGTCAACCACCGTTAGGATAAACTTTTTGCCCGACGGACTGGGGCGACTGAGGGGACCTATTAAATCCACCGCTACTCGGTGGAAGGGCTGTTCGATGATGGGTAGGGGGTGAAGCTTAGCCTTCCGAAGGTCTCCCCTTTTTCCTACCCTTTGGCATACATCACATGTCCTACAATAGTACTTTAGGTCCTGGGTAGCTCTGGGCCAGAAGAAGGTTTGAGTTAACCTGTCTCTGGTCTTTTTGACCCCTAAATGTCCTGCTAGGGGAATGTCATGACTGAGTTTTAACAACTCAGCCCGAAATTTACGGGGCACAACTAACTGTCTTTTTATGACCTGGGTAGCCCCCTGTCCCACCCCCTCGGTTACCCTATATAGCAACCCCTTATACCACTCAAATTTTTCGTGCGGGTTGTTCTCGGGGGTAGCGGCCGCGGCCTTCCTATAGCCTTCTAATGTGGGGTCAGTACGCTGTTCCTGTTCAAACCCCTGGGGGGTATCCCAGAAGGGTACGGGGGGATCGGGTAAAGGGGGTATTTTGACTCTTACCTGGTTTTCCTCAGAGTGCAGCGGAGCTTCCAGTCTGGCTTGAGCTCGGGTGGTAACCGGGTAGGCCTCGGCAGGGGGGTCTCGGGCTAGTTGGGAGGTTAGGCATCCCACATCATTTCCCAACAAAACCTCGGCGGGCAGTTCTTGCATAATCCCATAATCCCGGAACCCCAATCAACAAACATATTAGCGGTGGGCAGTTTGTGAATAGCGCCCCCAGCCACCCTTACAGCGACTGTGCGTCCGGTGCGAGCTTGTGCTCTCACCGTGTGGGGCTGTACCACAGTCAAAGTAGCCCCAGAGTCTCTCAGCGCCCGGGCCCCCACGCCATCGACGGTAATCCATTGGCGGTGATGGTCCCGGTTGTCCCCCCCAGCTTGTACTGGATTGACCTCATGTAATACACTCCACTGTTCTTCGTGGTTAAGGGCAGGGCCTGTGTGATCCTGTTGCACACAGTGAGCAGCTGCCCTGGGTTGTTGTGGGGCTGGCCGTTCCCAGCTTCCCCGGTTTAAGCGAGGGCACTGATACTTGTAATGTCCTGGTTGCTTGCAGTAGTGACACACTGCAGGAGGTCGCGGTGTGTTTGCTGGGTTCGGTGGGGGGTTACCTATGGCAGGTCTAGGTGGAGTCGGGTTTGTTGGAGCTGTGTACTGAGGCTTAAATGGTGGTCTGCTCGCCCCTTGCTCCTTCCTCCTGTTATCCTGGTACTCGTCCGCTAGCCTAGCGGCCTCCTCCACAGTTTTTGGTTTCCTATCTTTTACCCAGTCTTTTATGTCCTCTGCAGTATGATTAAAAAATTGCTCCAGTATCACTAGTTGCAAAGCTTCTTCTAGGGTGGTTGCCTGGCAGCCCTTCATCCAATTGCGGGCTGCCCGCTGCAGGCGAAAAGCCCATTCCATATGGGAATCTCTCCCAGTCTTTCTCAGGTCTCTAAACTTTTTCCGGTATGCCTCCGGAGTTACCGCATATCTGGCCAACAAAATGTCTTTTATTTTCTCATAATTATGTATGTCCCCCTCAGGTACTGCTCGCAGCGCCTCGGCTGCTCTACCTGACAATTTACTGCTGACGACTGCAGCCCATTTGGTGGAGTCTAATCCCTCCAGTGCACACTGGCGTTCAAAGTCTTGCAAGTAACTGTCAATTTCCATTTCATTGTCAACAAATGATTTAAACGCTGCATAATTTACCTTCTTTGGTATTTCCCCAATACTTCTCGGGGGGTGTAGCAAATCCCCCTGTGACGCTCTGTCCCGGTCATCTCGCTCTTTTTGCGCTTGTCTGGCTTGTGCTACGACCTACAGTATCGCCTCTGAGGATGGATTGGGTCCCAATAAACTGAGTGTCCATCGGATGTCCTTTTGCATCACGGTTTCTTCCTCTTGGTCCATCTCTATATTACTGGTATTATCGCTCTGCATTAACTCCGCAATTATCGTGGCTTTTGTTTTGTTACTTGCCACTCTGCCTCGAGCTTCCAGTAAGTCCTTTAGCGTGGTTCTTTTAAGTAGCTGGTACTGCTGAGCCATTCATTCCTTTGCTTGTTTTGAACTGTCCATTTGGGATTCGAATCCCTCCGCTTGCCACCAGTTGTAAGGAAATCAAGTATAGCTGAACCGCTTTGCTAATTCCTCCTGCAATGCCAGCGTCTAAGGTAGTTGTAAGCAATGAAGTCCATAAGAAATATAACAGCTTCCCAAGATAATCCCCTTGGTAAAGCATACGAATTCCCAAATAACAGTCAGAGTCCAGAATCAGGATACCAGTAGATCTGAGGTCTGGAATCTCCAGCCTGCTTTTTATTGAGGTTACAGACAAGAAGTACACACCCAGGGGGAGGCATTAAATCACCAATCAGGAATAGGTTACAGCCCATACCTCCCTCCACTCTGATAAACAGTTAACTTAATTAAAACGTGCACTATTTTACCCCAGTTCTGGATGTACCCCAAAAACAGGGGGTACACCTTTAAATTTGGTACCGCTGGATAGTTCTCATTTGTGGGGACAACATATCAAAAAATCAGTCCATTCGGATGAATGGTTCGGGAGTTATGGAACACTAAAGTTT
>OW240921.1:127429358-127445054 GCA_933207985.1 Pelobates cultripes | reverse complement strand
TACATACAGACAGACATACATAGACATACAGACATACATACAGACATACATAGACATACATACAGACAGACATACATATACATACATACACATACACACATACATACATACATAGACATACATACATACATACATAGACAGACATACATACGTAGACAGACATAGACATACAGCCAGACATACAGACAGACAGACATAGACAGACAGAAATGCATACAGACAGACATACAGACAGACATACATAGACATACAGACAGACAGACATGCATACAGACAGACATACATAGACATACATACAGACAGACATACAGACATGCATACAGACATCCATACATAGACATACAGACAGACATAGACATACATAGACATACAGATAGACATACAGACATGCATAAGACAGACATACATATACATACAGACATGCAAACAGACAGACATACATAGACATACAGACATACATAGACATACAGACAGACATACATAGACATACAGACATACATACAGACAGACATAGACATACAGACAGGCATACAGACAGACATACATAGACATACAGACAGACATACATAGACATACAGATAGAAATACAGACAGACATAGACATACAGACAGACATGCATACAGACATACATAGACATACAGACAGACATAGACATACAGACAGACATACATAGACATACAGATAGACATACAGACAGACATAGACATACAGACAGACATACATAGACATACAGATAGACATACAGACATGCATACAGACAGACATACATAGACGTACAGACAGACTTACAGACATGCATACAGACAGACAGACATACAGACATGCATACAGACAGACATACATAGATATACAGATAGACATACATACAGACAGACATAGACATACAGACAGACATACATACAGACAGACATACATAGACATATATACAGACATACATAGACATACAGACAGACATACAGACATGCATACAGACAGACATACATTGACATACAGACAGACATACAGACAGACATGCATACAGACAGACATACAGACAGACACACAGAGCTCATTTCCCAGCCACCATCCTGTCTCTTACCTTGTCTTTGCAGGAGGGTGGCTGGGGCTGATGGGACTGGGAGTTGGCTGGCTCTCCCTCTTCACTGCCGGGGGCGCTCTCCTCCTGCGCAGAGTGAGCTGGGAGGAAGTGACCACTTCCTCTCAGCAGCACTTGCGCTGCGGCGGCATTTTTTTTTAAAGGGTCCCGGTCATGCTATACCACGGCCACATCGCTGACCAGGCCCCTGCAGATATAGGGCCCATCAGGTGGCCCTAAGTGCGTGGGCCACCTGATGGGCCCCATCAGCATGCGGGTGCCAGTGCAAGTGCAGTTCCGCCGCTACACGTGGGGCTCAGGCTGGCCGGGCCCCCCAGGGCCGCCGGGCCTGTGTCACCCCCTGATGGCGGCCCTGGCAGTGTGTATAAGTGTATCACAGAGCTCCGCAGCAATAAATCTCAGAGTAACACAGTCTGACAGCAATCAAAAACATATTTAGCTAGCTCTTGCTTTGTGCCAAAAAATCCATTTTTATTAAACAACTTTTCGTAAGCAGACAGATGAATCTAATGAAACTGCTAAAAAGCAGAGTACAAGAGTTTTGTTCATTTGACACGTAAAATTCACAATATTAACCAAACTTCAATTAAAAAAATATCCATTCTGCTGAGATGAGTTTTTATTCCGAGTAAAACTTTGTAAGTTGTCAACTCCTCAATCACTGTTTAGTGAATGTACCGCATAATCTTAGGGTTCTAGAAAGCTAGATAGCTGTTTGAGTTGTCGTTGTCAATGCTACCGATGTGCTTTAAAAGTGTTACATTACAATAATTTGTTTTGTATTTCTGGAGAGCATATTTTTAACATAACAGATGACTTATATTAGCTTTTGGGTAGATTTAATATAATCTATTACTTGGTTTATGGAGCAAATTATATATTCCCAGTAATGTTAGTAATTATTCCATTATAAAAATGGAGATGCAACAATCTGAAAACCACAAGAATGTTAAAGACAAGCTTAGAGGAATGGATTGTAAGTCAGGTCCCTCGTTGCTGATAGTAAATGTATTATCAATGTGGTTAAAACACTGTACGGGGGAAAAAAACTTTCTACAATTCCTCCGTGTTTCCCGGGTAGAACTGTTTAAATTGTTCTACACTGTCTCCTATGCTTTCAATTATTATTGAGCTTTTTTTAACCAATTTCAGAAATGGCAAGTCAAATAATCCATAATGAATAACTTCAACTACCCCCTAACAGAAATCAGACAAAAAATATTGATGTCTTCAAATGAATTAATAGACATAATATAATGTCTAAACGAAAGCAATTGTTTAGAAATCAGTAAAATAAGGAGCTCTATTAGCTCAACAGTAAGCATGGTGAGTTAATAGCTGATTTGTAAAAAAACATAGTCTGAGTTGAACTGTTTAGTGAGCAGGCCTTTTTCTTAATTATACAAATTTTGTTATGACATTTGCATGCAGTGCAAGAGAATATGCAAACAGGAATCAAATGTGGTGGGTAATCACAATTAAAACAGGAAAACAAGAGACAGAACCAATCAGGTGGCCTCCCAACTGTCCTGATTCAGTTTGGGTCCTGCCCCGCCATTTGTTCCCTGGTATTTTATTTTTGGGAACACCAGGGAGCTGTTCCCAACAAGCACAGTGCATGCGCATCATTAGAAGTGCTTGCACTGCACCATGCTCATGGCGTTCGGACACTTGAGAGAGCACTGAAACAGCGCCCCTTGCTTGGCCCACTGGTCTACGTGATTGACAGGCAGCCTGTCGTGTATTCTACGGGCGAGCATCCCCTTCTTTTCCAGGTGGGTTTGCCCAATGACACCAACATTTTACCCTTTTATCACTCCCATCAGGTTTCACAGGATGCCGAAGGTGTGAGGTATGAGGATAGGACACTAGACGAGATCCAAGCATAGGTGTGCGCAATATATATATACACACACATACATACACTGCTGTGTGTGTGTGTGTGTGCTGTGTGAGGGTGCTGTATGTGTGTGTGTAGGTGCTGTGTGTGTGCTGTATGTGTGTAGGTGCTGTGTGTGTGTGTGCTGTGTGAGGGTGGTTTGATGGTGTTGTGTGTGTAAGGGTGCTGTGTGTGAGGGTGCTGTTAATGTGATGTGTGTGTGAGGTTGCTGTTTGTGTGCTGTGCGTGTGTTTGTTAGGGTCCTGTTAGTGTGGTGTGTTTGTGAGGGTACTGTTTGTGTGTTTGTGAGGGTGCTGTTTGTGTGCTGTGTGTGAAAGGGTGCTGTGTGTTTGAGGGTGCTGTGTGTGTGAGGGTGCTGTATGTGTGAGGGTGCTGTATGCGTGAGGGTGCTGTGTGTGTGTGTGTGCTGTGTGTGTGTGTGTGTGTGAAGGTGCTGTATGTGTGTAGGTGCTGTGTGTGTGCTGTATGCGTATAGGTGCTGTGTGTGTGGGTGCTGTTAGTGTGATGTGTGTGTGAGGGTGCTGTTTGTGTGATGTGTGTGTGTTTGTTAGGGTCCTGTTAGTGTGGTGTGTTTGTGAGGGTGCTGTTTGTGTGTTTGTGAGGATGCTGTTTGTGTGCTGTGTGTGAGAGGGTGCTGTGTGTTTGAGGGTGCTGTGTGTGTGAGGGTGCTGTGTGTGTGTGGGTGCTGTGCGTATGTGTGTGTATGTGTGTGCTGTATGTGTGTGTGTGTGCTGTATGTGTGTGTGTGCTGTGTGTGTGTGTGAAGGTGCTGTATGTGTGGGTGTGTATGGGTGATTGTGTACATTACTTAATATCCCCCCTCTCTTCTTAGGGAGGGGGGATTCTTGTTCTGCTGCTTTCCCTGGTGGTCCAGTGGAGACTGAACTCTAGCCCCTGTGGGGCTAGAGTTCACTCTCGTGAGATCTGAGCGTTGCCGCGGCAACACTCAGATCTCGCAAGAGGAACCCGGCGGAGCTGCTGGTTGAGCTCCCCGGGTCCTCTCCTGCCTCCCTCCATGCTGTAGTGGGGAGGGAGGCTGAGAGCAGAGCCGGCGCTCGGATAGCGCCGGCTCTGCATGAGCCAACAGGGGGGATCCTGAGATCTCCCCTGCCGGTCTCACTCCATAGGCGTGCCGCATGGATTAGGGTGTGCCCAGGCACACCCGGCACACCCCGTGCGCACGCCTATGGATCCAAGGCCAAGAATGTGTCTTTTTTAATATTAAAAAACTATTTCCAAAATGTTTCCCCTCAAAGTATTTAATACATCTTCTAATATGTAAAACATATTTGCTAATTATTCTACATAGGGATATTGTACATTAGTTTTGATGAAATACAAAGAAAACATAAATATATCATTTTATTTATAAAATATTTAGGTTTCACAAAGTGAAACACTCCTAGCAATATCTAGCAGTTGCCTTGCCATCTGATCAAATTCGATATCAGAGTATCTCAGAATAAAATACAAGGGAAAAACTGGGTCGTCAATACATAATAATGAACAATTTGAATTCATTTTAAAATCCACTATTTCTAAAAAAAATTCCAAACTTCTTATAATTACCAGCTACGATTCCAGCGCTTGTAAATGTTTTAATTGGACGCATATTTCAATTTCCATAAAATGAAGGATGATAGCTCGTAATGTGAAACACCGTCTTTTCTCCTTGAATAGGAATTTTCAGCTCCCATGGGGCAATATTACTGAAAGAAGACCCAATCAGAAGTCACAGTGTTGATACAATGTCACAATGCTCACACAATACAACCCCCTTCAATATATTTAAGTCCTTAGACATTGAAAGAGCATGAAAAGACATTCGCTAATAACGTCCCCTCCATCAAAGAGTTAATACCAAGCTGTATTTATTAAAGGAAGGGAAAAAAAAACAATAGACTAACCATCTCAACATTACAATTCGGGCTGACAGCAATATATAATTTGCTATTATAACTAGACCTTTTTAAGCTATTGACATCTGATACTTATGGCAATGAGCGGATTTTATCCTGAAAAAAAAAAGACCTGCATCAGCAAGTTATTAACAATTAGGGAATTCGTCATCACATCAAATGTTAATGAAGCACTAAAACAACTAGTGCAGATTGCTTCAGGCTAAGAGAGGCCTATTAGCAAATTACCACTTCTATGTCAGACTACTTACCAAATGGACTGACCTAGTGAGGAAGGCTCAGCTCTGCTATATGGGGGAAGCAGATAAAAACCTACTGCCAAATCATTTTAACTGTCGGCTTGAAGCAGCGAGGGCCAAAATACCACCTGACAATATTCAAATGCTGGGACATGACTGAATTTACCAAAGTGGCCTAAGACTAGCACACAAGTTTGCTATAATACGATGAGTGTGTGAGATAGCTCAGTGGTTAATGCTCCGGTTCTTGTAACTCTAGTACCTGATTTTAACCTCACATTGTAAGCTTGCCAACTTTAAAAGGAAACCTATAGTCCTGAAATATACGTTCCCCACTGTTACAGTGACCACGCACTTTTATGTAGAAAATCTTATGTTTGAAGGAACATAGTCATCAAAACGACTTTAGCTTAATGAAGCAGTTTTGGTGTATAGATCATGCCCCTGCAGTCTTTTCGCTCAATTCTTTGCCATTTCGGAGTTATATCACTTTTTTATGCAGCCCTGACCACACCTTCCTGCATGTGACTTGCACCTCCTTCCTAAACACTTCCTGTAAAGAGTCATCTAATGTCTACACTTCTTTTATTGCAAATTCTGTATAATTTTAGAATTTCTTATCTCCTGCACTGTTAATAGCTTGCTAGACCTTGTAGGGGCCTCCTGTATGTAATTAACATTACATTTACATAACAAGAGATACAAACGTTTAAAGTAAGTTACATCTGATTGAAAACTAAACAATTTTGTTTTCATGCAGGCTGTGTCAGTCACAGCCATGGTAGGTGTGACTAGGGCTGCATAAACAAAAACAACAGTGATTTAACTCCTAAATGGCAGAGAATTGAGCAGTGAAACCTGCGAGGCATGATCTATACACCAAAACTGCTGCATAAATCCAAAGTTGTTTTGGTGACTATAGTGTCCCTTTAATATATTTCACTTACCTCGTTTATAACGCCATTGAAGTTGCCTGTTCTGCTTCCTTCTTCGACAGCAAGCATACTGACGTCTTCCACGTCCTCTTCTAATCCAATGCTTCTCATTGAAAAGCATTGTGGATTAGAAGTGCTTGTGTTTTAAAAAAAACTTGCTCCTGCACTCACATGCTTTTCATTAGAAGTATCAGAGTAGGTAACATGTGGGATCCGAGTCTGACTTGTTTCTTGATGCGGGGGCACCTTTTAGAGATGTTACATTGCCGGACTAAAAGTTCAAGGTCACTACAACAAGACCAAATTACAAACCAATTCAGCGAGATGAAGTACTATGGGTGTCTATAGTGGTCCTTTAAATACTGATAGTCCAACTAAATATTCATGAGACACTGCAATACTGTAATTAATTAATAATTTTACATCAGCAGCATTAGACAATGGCCTATGTCCGTGAGAACAATGGAGGTTTGATAATGATAAATATTTTAAATATTTTAGTCAACATCGTAATAACATGAAATATTATATTTTTTGTATCATTTTCTAATATTGCGATATAGGTCAACAATATTTTATATCGGTAGCAGTTACTATATTATTTTAAAGAAATTCCTCCAATTTCCGGGATTTTTAATATCATGATTGCTTATTCCCTATTGTATTAAACAATTATGTGTATAGGAGATCTAAAAAAAAATTAAATGACGCAATCCATACACCTGTATTTACTTTTTCCTGGAACAGAGTGCATCCCTCTTTATACCTGTCAATCATGAGAATCTACAAATTATTTTGTTATTAAAAAAAACAAAAAAAATTTTGTACCCGTCAGTCAGCAATTAGAGAGCAGAGCGTAAGGAGGAGATTTGGAAACAGTGATACAATTTCTCTTCCTCTAACAATGTATCGTCTTTTTGAGCCAGCACTGAATATATCAAGTCTTAAATCGTTAATATACATTTAAAAGATAGTGGAGCGCCATGTAAAAAAGGTTAACACATGTTGTAGAGGATTTTCAATGTTTTGTCTGTAAGTGACAGTTTGTCATTAATTTTGAATATTTCACTTTTGCAGAAGAAATGTAAACAGAACCTCTTCACACGGTAAAATCGACAAACTCGAGGGGGATCTGTCCACCTCCGTACTGCATGTTAGAGGGTGGGGACATTTTATGAAATTACACAGTTCTCAAAAAAACAAACCAGGCAGCTGCCATCACAATAAGAGTATGTACAGGTAACAGCGGGATCGATGTATTCTTTATATTTACAACTGGTGTAATTAACCAAGCAGAAAAGAAAAGTATGGGTTTTCTAACACATGGTGTCTCAGTTATAAGTAGTACTTTTATTCAGATGGCATTTCTCCAAAGAGTCATAACCGGAGCGTGTTTTCATCAGATTAACTGTTTTACAACAAGGTAAACTCTAATAAAATGCATTTATTTATTAGAGAGCCAAGAAAATAGTGTAAACACGCTTCTTTCAAGTTGATCAGGAAGTGGGTTTGGAAAGACAAACTGATCTGTATTATTAGGGGTCAAGTCCTGGGGAAAAAAGTGTGGGAACTCACCCAAGATCCACCATCTCCCTTCCCCCCACAAAAAAATTATACACTCGTATGCATATATATAAACGCGTGCACTCACACCACACACACTGACAGGTGCACACATACACTCAGACACACACTCACAGACACACACAAGCACACTCACAGACACACACATACACTCACACATACTCACAGATGCACACACACATACACACAAAAACACACACATACACTCACACAGACACACACATACACTCAGACACACACTCACAGACACAGACACACACACACACTCACACATACTCACAGACGCACACACTCAGACACACACTCACAGACACACACACACTCACCGACACACACACTCACACACACTCACAGACACACACACACTCACAGACACACACACTCACTCACAGACACACACACACACATACACTTACAGACAACACACACACTCAGACACACACAATCACAGACACACACACATACTCAGACACACACACATACACTCACAGAAACACACAAATTATTTATATTTTTAACATTTACAAATGTCCACCCAGCCCCCCTACCTGGAGAGCTGGTGTGGACCTGTCCCAGTGGGGCTTCAGTGAGGTGGGTGGCTGTCTACATGTCAGACGCAGCGAGGCAGCTGTATTCTCTCTCTGCTCCCTCGCGCCGCACGGGCTGTCTACTGATGTAGGGAGCAAGAATATGACGTCATATTCCTGCTCCCGGCATCAGCAAACGGTGTGCAAGGGAGCAGAGCTGGGAGAACACCGCTCCCTCGCCGAAACTGACAGCCGCCCGCCGGCAGGCCACCGCTTGGCCCCCCCATGACAAGGGGAACACGGGGGCATTTGGGGGCAGCATTTTATGCTTCCCCCTGGTTAGTGCCTGCAGGAGTAACAGGAACGGTGTTCCTGCTGTGAAAAAAGTGCCGTTTCCAGGCGTTCCTGCAGGACCCAAGCCCTGTGTATTATACAGAGTGAGACAAACTGGTTTCTTCCCACTTGATTGAATTTTTTTCATTATATAATCACTGCTGTGTTCAGGTTTATCGGTCTGTATTCACAAGACTGCGTTCCCGTTCCTTTTCAAATCAACAGCACTGCAGGGAATGTTCAATAGTCCCGTGACATGAAACATTTCAGATGTCCAAAGCATTGACACACGGAATAAACCATTTCAGTGTTTGCAATGTGACCTACAAAAGATTCTATTATTTTAATATATGTAATAGTGTCCTACTGGATACTGGATCAACAACGTTGATCTTTTGACCAACATTCAAGTAGGTGAGCACTTGGGAAATAGTGATCACAATATAGTGTCCTTTGAAATAAACGCAAAAAAACAAAAGCACATGGGGGTATACTAAAACATATAATTTTAAAAAGGCCAATTTCAATAAGTTAAGGGAAGCTTTACAATATATTGACTGGCGTAAACTCTTTAGTGAAAAGAACACTGAGGATAAATGGATCATCATACAAAAAATATTAGAAAGGTACATTTCTCAGTACGTACCATTGGGAAATAAATATAAAAGAAACAAATTAAAACCAATGTTGCTTAGTAGAGAAGTAAAACAGGAGATTACAAATAAGAAAAGGGCATTTAAAGCATTTAAATCGGACAAATCGGATGCATCTTATAAAAGATATAAGGAAGCAAATGTGACGAGACCAATCTCGCCACATTGCATTGGAGAAGCCTGGTTGCTCGCCTGCTGCCTCTGGACTATGGCCCCCTGTTAAAAGACCTCTTTTTTACCTGCAGAAAAGCTTCATTCGTGCTTTTCTGCCTGGGGTTCGGTAGATTTGTTTGAATGTGTTATACCCCAGATAGGAATCCCATGGAGCCCATTCGTATGAAACTGACTGTAAAGACTTTGGCTCCATGGCGATTAAACTGTATTCGTGTGGTCTGAGCGCCATTCGCTTAATAATGTGCGCTCAGACCTGAGCTATCTGGGGATATGTTAAATGTCTGTGTGTTATGTGTAAAAGGTGACTTTATGTATTTTAAAGTGTTTTACTGTCTTTGTGTCACCATGTGCATAATGGAGTCTTGTCCCTGTCCTGGGAGATAATTGAATTACTTCTCACTTATCTCCAGGGCAGAGGAGAGGAAGCCAGGATGCATTGTGGTAAAAGGTATGTGTATTGGGTTACCTCTCAGGATAAGGGGGAGGGAATCTGTGGGTTGTAACTAATATGTTACTGGATATTTTATACCTCCCTGTGGGCAGTCCTGTATTTGCAAGACTGTAATAAAAACCAGGCTGGGTGTGCCAGCACCTCAGACCACTGCTTGACCCTCAACACGGAGCCTTGTCTCGTTCTTGGGGGGATTCACTGTATGCTGTTAGAGACTGATTGCCAGGAGTGTAAGCCGATTGTCTGCTTTTCCTGTTCGTCTGCTAGCAGCTATTTGGGAGGTTCCAGTTTGGGAGTTGGAGTGCTATTTTGTATCCAGTTCGGGAGTTTGGTGTTCTGCAGTAGCTGTGCCTGTATCTCTGGAAAGGGGGCCGATCGTCTAAACGGTTTTTACCCCTTGTGTGCAAAACGGTCCGTTACAGCAAATAATGCGTGCAAAAAGGCAATTAGATTTGCTAAACCTCAAAATGAACAAAATGATAGCTAAAGAGAGCAAAAACAACCCCAAAACATTTTTTAACTACATAAATTAAAAAACAAAACAAAAATGAAAGTGTAGGTACACTAAAAACTGAAACGGGGGTGTAGTTAATGAAGACCAGGAAAAGGCAGGAATTTTAAATAACTATTTCTCCTCCGTATATATTAAGGAAGAACCCATGGCAATAGATGTGCAAATGATTGCTACTAAAAACTTGCAGAATAATTGTAATTGGTTAACTCAAGACAAGGTGCTGCAGCAACTAAAGAAAGTTAATATAAACAAAGCTCCAGGGCCTGACGGTATTCATCCACGAGTACTTAAGGAACTAAGTGTAGAAATAAGTGAACCTCTGTTTTTAATCTTTCAAGATTCTTTTCTTTCAGGAAGTGTTCCGGAGGATTGGAGGAAGGCAGATGTGGTTCCTATATTCAAAAAGGGTTCAAAATCCTTGCCTGGAAATTATAGACCTGTGAGCTTAACTTCTGTGGCTGGTAAAATATTTGAAAGGTTATTGTAAGGAAATCAAGTATAGCTGAACCGCTTTGATAATTCCTCCTGCAATGCCAGCGTCTAAGGTAGTTCCAAGCAATGAAGTCCATAAGAAATATAACAGCTTCCCAAGATAATCCCCTTGGTAAAGCATACGAATTCCCAAATAACAGTCAGAGTCCAGAATCAGGATACAAGTAGATCTGAGGTCTGGAATCTCCAGCCTGCTTTTTATTAGGGTTACAGACAAAAAATACACACCCAGGGGGAGGCATTAAATCACCAATCAGGTACAGGTTACAGCCCCTACCTCCCTCCCCTCTGATAAACAGTTAACTTCATTAAAACGTGCACTATTTTACCCCAGTTCTGGATGTACCCCAAAAACAGGGGGTACACCTTTAAATTGGGCACCGCTGGATAGTGCTCACTGGTGGGGACAATATGTCAAAAAATCAGTCCATTCGGATGAATGGTTCGGGAGTTATGGAGCACTAAAGTTTTGACCGACCGCACGGATCATCTAGCCGAAAATAGTTCCATAAGTTTTGGCCCTGCGGTCGGTCTCCGTTTAGGCGAATAAAAAGACGAAAGTCCTGCCATCCGTTCGCATCTTCGTGGTCGTTGAAATCCCCATACGAAGTTGCATGTAACTACCGAACGGCCGGTGATTCGGTTTTTTCCGTGCGAAGTTCTGGATGTATGGAGGTCTCAGCGGTGTTCGCCTGTTTGTGTATCCGATTTTAGTTCCACGCGTTTGACGGGCAAACACCGCTGTTCGCACGTAAAATGGCCGCGACCACGTGTAAAGTGCCGAAATGGCGGCCACCTAGAGTTTACACGGGGAATTCGCCTGAATCCATTCGAATGGTAGAAATTATAGTTATATGCCGAATTCCAGCTGAATTGGGTGAATTAACTTGTGCAACAAAGGTAGAAATCCTGAGGAACGGAGTCATTTCTTCACACTGCTCCCCTATAAGTCCATAGGTCGGCATACCCGCCTAGACCCTGTCGGGTTGGCTTGGGGATGTCCGATGAAAGTACGTTTTTAGGTGTCCAGTTCGGTCTGGCGGGACAGTCCATCCGCATTCCCATTTTGTTTACCCGGACGGTACTGCATGGTAAAATTGTATGGTTGGAGAGCTAGGCTCCACCGGAGTAGCCTGGGGTTGTCACCAGCTACCCGGTTGAGCCATACCAGGGGGTTGTGGTCGGTCATAAGGGTAAACGCTCGCCCATACAGATAGGGCTGAAGTTTCTTGAGGGCCCACACGAGGGCCAAGCACTCTTTTTCTACGGTGGCATAGCTGACTTCTCGGGGCAAAAGTTTACGGCTGAGGTATGCCACCGGGTGTTCCATGCCATCCGCCCCAACCTGGCTTAGTACGGCTCCCAGCCCAAACATGGAGGCATCTGTGTGTACAAGAAATTGTTTAGTGTAATCGGGCGCTGCCAACACAGGGGCCTCACTCAATGCCGCTTTGAGCTTCTGGAAAGCGTCCGTGCACTCTGGGGTCCAGGCGACCTGTTTGGGAAGGGCCTTTTTGGTAAGGTCCGTGAGGGGCTTGGCCACGGCGCTATATTCTGGGACGAACTTCCTGTAATACCCGGCCGTCCCTAAGAAAGCCAGTACCTGGGTTTTGGTCCGGGGTTGGGGCCAGTTAGCTATGGCCTCTACCTTAGCGGGCTCTGGGCGTTGTCTACCGGAGCCGACCCGGTGGCCTAGATACTGGACCTCGGCTAGGCCTACGTGACATTTGTCGGGTTTTAAAGTGAGCCCGGCGAGGTGGATTCGTTCGAGCACCCTGGACACATGACCCAGATGGTCTCCCCATGTGCGGCTATAGATGGCAATATCATCTAGATACGCACATGCGAAGTCCTGCAATCCCTCCAGGAGCCTATCCGCCATCCGCTGAAACGTAGCCGGGGCGTTCTTCATCCCAAAAGGCATAACCTTGAATTGGTATAGCCCAAACGGGGTGACGAACGCCGACTTGGGGATGGCCGCAGGCTCCAGGGGGATCTGCCAATAACCCTTGCACAGGTCCAGGGTAGTCAAGTAGTTCCCCCCCGCCATACGATCTAAGAGCTCATCTATTCTAGGCATGGGGTAGGCATCGGTTATGGTACGGTCGTTAAGCCTCCGGTAATCTACACAGAAGCGCGTAGTGCCGTCGCGCTTCGGTACTAGTACCACCGGGGAGGCCCAAGGACTTTGGGAGGGTTCTATTACCCCTAGTCTTAACATATCCCTTAACTCGGTGAGCATACTCTCACGTACTGCTTCCGGGATCCGATATGGCTGTTGCCGTAGGGGCGTCTCTCCCTGGGTTTCCACACGGTGGACCGCAGCGGAGGTATAGCCGGGGGTAGCGGAAAACATCTCTCGGTATCCCTGCAGCAGTTGAGTAGCCTCGCCTTTCTCCAGGTGGTCTAAATTTTGCCCCAAGCTTACTTGGTCAATAGTACAGGGGGTGGTATCCAGTAAGTCAGGAAGGGGTAGCCCTTCACTATCCTCTGTGGCGGGGGCGCACACGGCGCCCACCTCCTCTGTCCTTTCAAAATATGGTTTGAGCATGTTCACATGGAAGGCTTTGGTCAGCCTTTCATCTGAGCATTTGCTCACGATGTAGGTAGTCTCGCTAACCTGTTCCACTACCTTAAAGGGTCCCTGCCAGGCTGCTTGCAGCTTGTCCTTTTTAACGGGCCTCAGAGCCAGTACCTTCTGCCCTAAGTCCAGCACTCTATCCTGGGCCCTCCTATCGTACCACTTTTTCTGGTCCTCCTGGGCCGCCTGCAGGTTCTCCCGAACCGATTCGGTGAGGGCCCGCAGACGGTCCCGGAACTCCAGGACATACTGGACGATAGGGACTCCCCCCTCATCTGTATTGCCCTCCCAGTGTTCCCGTACGAGCTCCAGTGGGCCCCGAACTTTTCTCCCGTACAGGAGTTCGAAGGGGGAAAACCCAGTGGAGGCCTGGGGCACCTCACGGTAGGCAAACAGAAGGTGGGGAAGGAATTTTTCCCAATCCTTGTGGGACTCTGTAAAAGTTTTTAGCATCTGTTTTAGAGTGCCATTGAAACGTTCACAGAGCCCGTTAGTCTGGGGATGATACGGGGCGCTGAACAGGGGCTGCACTCCGCAGCTCTGCCATAGTTGTTGCGTCAGGGTGGCTGTGAACTGCGTCCCCCGATCGGAGAGTATCTCCTGCGGGAAACCTACTCGGGTGAATATCTGAATAAGGGCCTCTGCCACGGTCTCGGCCTCTATATTGGTGAGGGCGACTGCCTCCGGGTATCTAGTGGCGTAGTCAACCACTGTTAGGATAAACTTTTTGCCCGACGGACTGGGGCGACTGAGGGGACCTATTAAATCCACCGCTACTCGGTGGAAGGGTTGTTCGATGATGGGTAGGGGGTGAAGCTTAGCCTTCCGAGGTCCTCCCCTTTCCCCTTGGCGCCCATCACATGTCCCTACAGTACTTTGGGTCCTAGGTAGCTCTGGGCCGAAGAAGGTTTGAGTTAACCTGTCTCTGGTCTTTTGACCCCTGCTAGAGGAATGTCGCTGACTGAGTTTAACAACTCAGCCCGAAATTTCGGGGCACAACTAACTTTGTCTTTTGCCTATGACCTGGGTAGCCCCTATCCCACCCCCTCGGTTACCCTATACCATAACCCCTTATACCACTCAAATTTTTAAAGTGCGGGTTGTTCGGGGGGTAGCGGCGCTGACAACTCCATAACCTTCCCTAATGGGGTCAGTGTTCCTGTTCAAACCCCTAGGTATCCCAGAAGGGTACGGGGGGATCGGGTAAAGGGTGTATTTCGACTCTTACCTGGTTCTCCTCAGAGTGCAGCGGAGCTTCCAGTCTGGCTTGAGCTCGGGTGGTAACCGGGTAGGCCTCGGCAGGGGGGTCTCGGGCTAGTTGAGAGGTTAGGCATCCCACATCATTTCCCAACAAAACCTCGGCGGGCAGTTCTTGCATAATCCCCACCTCCAGTTGTTTAGACCCGGAACCCCAATCAACAAACATATTAGCGGTGGGCAGTTTGTGAATAGCGCCCCCAGCCACCCTTACAGCGACCGTGCGTCCGGTGCGAGCTTGTGCTCTGACCGTGTGGGGCTGTACCACAGTCAAAGTAGCCCCAGAGTCTCTCAGGGCCCGGGCCCCCACGCCATCGACGGTAATCCATTGGCGGTGGTGGTCCCGGTTGTCCCCCCCAGCTTGTACTGGATTGACCTCATGTAATACGCTCCACTGTTCTTCGTGGTTAAGGGCAGGGCCTGTGTGTTCCTGTTGCACACAGTGAGCAGCTGCCCTGGGTTGTTGGGGGGCTGGCCGTTCCCAGCTTCCCCGGTTTAAGCGAGGGCACTGATGCTTGTAATGTCCTGGTTGCTTGCAGTAGTGACACACTGCAGGAGGTCGAGGTGTGTTTGCTGGGTTCGGTGGGGGGTGACCTATGGCAGGTCTAGGTGGAGCCGGGTTTGTTGGAGCTGTGTACTGAGGCTTAAATGGTGGTCTGATCGCCCCTGGCTCCTTCCTCCTGTTATCCTGGTACTCGTCCGCTAGCCTAGCGGCCTCCTCCACAGTTTTTGGTTTCCTATCTTTTACCCAGTCTTTTATGTCCTCTGCAGTATGATTAAAAAATTGCTCCAGTATCACTAGTTGCAAAGCTTCTTCTAGGGTGGTTGCCTGGCAGCCCTTCATCCAATTGCGGGCTGCCCGCTGCAAGCGAAAAGCCCATTCCGTATGGGAATCTCTCCCAGTCTTTCTCAGGTCTCTAAACTTTTTCCGGTATGCCTCCGGAGTTACAGCATATCTGGCCAACAAAATGTCTTTTATTTTCTCATAATTATGTATGTCCCCCTCAGGTACTGCTCGCAGCGCCTCGGCTGCTCTACCT
>OW240921.1:127414570-127429026 GCA_933207985.1 Pelobates cultripes | reverse complement strand
TCCAGGACATACTGGACGATAGGGACTCCCCCCTCATCTGTACTGCCCTCCCAGTGTTCCCGTACGAGCTCCAGTGGGCCCCGAACTTTTCTCCCGTACAGGAGTTCGAAGGGGGAGAACCCAGTGGAGGCCTGGGGCACCTCACGGTAGGCAAACAGAAGGTGGGGAAGGAATTTTTCCCAATTCTTGTGGGACTCTGTAAAAGTTTTTTAGCATCTGTTTTAGAGTGCCATTGAAACGTTCACAGAGCCCGTTAGTCTGGGGATGATACGGGGCGCTGAACAGGGGCTGCACTCCGCAGCTCTGCCACAGTTGTTGCGTCAGGGTGGCTGTGAACTGCGTCCCCCGATCGGAGAGTATCTCCTGCGGGAAACCTACTCGGGTGAATATCTGAATAAGGGCCTCTGCCACGGTCTCGGCTTCTATATTGGTGAGGGCGACTGCCTCCGGGTATCTAGTGGCGTAGTCAACCACCGTTAGGATAAACTTTTTGCCCGACGGACTGGGGCGACTGAGGGGACCTATTAAATCCACCGCTACTCGGTGGAAGGGCTGTTCGATGATGGGTAGGGGGTGAAGCTTAGCCTTCCGAAGGTCTCCCCTTTTTCCTACTCTTTGGCATACATCACATGTCCTACAATAGTACTTTAGGTCCTGGGTAGCTCTGGGCCAGAAGAAGGTTTGAGTTAACCTGTCTCTGGTCTTTTTGACCCCTAAATGTCCTGCTAGGGGAATGTCATGACTGAGTTTTAACAACTCAGCCCGAAATTTACGGGGCACAACTAACTGTCCTTTTATGACCTGGGTAGCCCCCTGTCCCACCCCCTCGGTTACCCTATATAGCAACCCCTTATACCACTCAAATTTTTCGTGCGGGTTGTTCTCGGGGGTAGCGGCCGCGGCCTTCCTATAGCGTTCTAATGTGGGGTCAGTACGCTGTTCCTGTTCAAACCCCTGGGGGGTATCCCAGAAGGGTACGGGGGGATCGGGTAAAGGGGGTATTTCGACTCTTACCTGGTTCTCCTCAGAGTGCAGCGGAGCTTCCAGTCTGGCTTGAGCTCGGGTGGTAACCGGGTAGGCCTCGGCAGGGGGGTCTCGGGCTAGTTGAGAGGTTAGGCATCCCACATCATTTCCCAACAAAACCTCGGCGGGCAGTTCTTGCATAATCCCCACCTCCAGTTGTTTAGACCCGGAACCCCAATCAACAAACATATTAGCGGTGGGCAGTTTGTGAATAGTGCCCCCAGCCACCCTTACAGCGACTGTGCGTCCGGTGCGAGCTTGTGCTCTGACCGTGTGGGGCTGTACCACAGTCAAAGTAGCCCCAGAGTCTCTCAGCGCCCGGGCCCCCACGCCATCGACGGTAATCCATTGGCGGTGGTGGTCCCGGTTGTCCCCCCCAGCTTGTACTGGATTGACCTCATGTAATACGCTCCACTGTTCTTCGTGGTTAAGGGCAGGGCCTGTGTGTTCCTGTTGCACACAGTGAGCAGCTGCCCTGGGTTGTTGTGGGGCTGGCTGTTCCCAGCTTCCCCGGTTTAAGCGAGGGCACTGATGCTTGTAATGTCCTGGTTGCTTGCAGTAGTGACACACTGCAGGAGGTCGAGGTGTGTTTGCTGGGTTCGGTGGGGGGTTACCTATGGCAGGTCTAGGTGGAGCCGGGTTTGTTGGAGCTGTGTACTGAGGCTTAAATGGTGGTCTGCTCGCCCCTTGCTCCTTCCTCCTGTTATCCTGGTACTCGTCCGCTAGCCTAGCGGCCTCCTCCACGGTTTTTGGTTTCCTATCTTTTACCCAGTCTTTTATGTCCTCTGCAGTATGATTAAAAAATTGCTCCAGTATCACTAGTTGCAAAGCTTCTTCTAGGGTGGTTGCCTGGCAGCCCTTCATCCAATTGCGGGCTGCCCGCTGCAAGCGAAAAGCCCATTCCGTATGGGAATCTCTCCCAGACTTTCTCAGGTCTCTAAACTTTTTCCGGTATGCCTCCGGAGTTACCGCATATCTGGCCAACAAAATGTCTTTTATTTTCTCATAATTATGTATGTCCCCCTCAGGTACTGCTCGCAGCGCCTCGGCTGCTCTACCTGACAATTTACTGCTGACGACTGCAGCCCATTTGGTGGAGTCTAATCCCTCCAGTGCACACTGGCGTTCAAAGTCTTGCAAGTAACTGTCAATTTCCATTTCATTGTCAACAAATGATTTAAACGCTGCATAATTTACCTTCTTTGGTATTTCCCCAATACTTCTCGGGGGGTGTAGCAAATCCCCCTGTGACGCTCTGTCCCGGTCATCTCGCTCTTTTTGCGCTTGTCTGGCTTGTGCTACGACCTGCAGTATCGCCTCTGAGGATGGATTGGGTCCCAATAAACTGAGTGTCCATCGGATGTCCTTTTGCATCACGGTTTCTTCCTCTTGATCCATCTCTGTATTACTGGTATTATCGCTCTGCATTAACTCCGCAATTAACGTGGCTTTTGTTTTGTTACTTGCCACTCTGCCTCGAGCTTCCAGTAAGTCCTTTAGCGTGGTTCTTTTAAGTAGCTGGTACTGCTGAGCCATTCATTCCTTTGCTTGTTTTGAAATGTCCATTTGGGATTCGAATCCCTCCGCTTGCCACCAGTTGTAGGGAAATCAAGTATAGCTGAACCGCTTTGATAATTCCTCCTGCAATGCCAGCGTCTAAGGTAGTTCCAAGCAATGAAGTCCATAAGAAATATAACAGCTTCCCAAGATAATCCCCTTGGTAAAGCATACGAATTCCCAAATAACAGTCAGAGTCCAGAATCAGGATACAAGTAGATCTGAGGTCTGGAATCTCCAGCCTGCTTTTTATTAGGGTTACAGACAAAAAATACACACCCAGGGGGAGGCATTAAATCACCAATCAGGTACAGGTTACAGCCCCTACCTCCCTCCCCTCTGATAAACAGTTAACTTCATTAAAACGTGCACTATTTTACCCCAGTTCTGGATGTACCCCAAAAACAGGGGGTACACCTTTAAATTGGGCACCGCTGGATAGTGCTCATTGTGGGGACAATATGTCAAAAAATCAGTCCATTCGGATGAATGGTTCGGGAGTTATGGAGCACTAAAGTTTTGACCGACCGCACGGATCATCTAGCCGAAAATAGTTCCATAAGTTTTGGCCCTGCGGTCGGTCTCCGTTTAGGCGAATAAAAAAAGACGAAAGTCCTGCCATCCGTTCGCATCTTCGTGGTCGTTGAAATCCCCATACGAAGTTGCATGTAACTACCGAACGGCCGGTGATTCGTTTTTTTCCGTGCGAAGTTCTGGATGTATGGAGGTCTCAGCGGTGTTCGCCTGTTTGCGTATCCGATTTTAGTTCCACGCGTTTGACGGGCAAACACCGCTGTTCGCACGTAAAATGGCCGCGACCACGTGTAAAGTGCCGAAATGGCGGCCACCTAGAGTTTACACGGGGAATTCGCCTGAATCCATTCGAATGGTAGAAATTATAGCTATATGCCGAATTCCAGCTGAATTGGGTGAATTAACTTGTGCAACAAAGGTAGAAATCCTGATGAACGGAGTCATTTCTTCACAAATCCCCTTGGTAAAGCATACGAATTCCCAAATAACAGTCAGAGTCCAGAATCAGGATACAAGTAGATCTGAGGTCTGGAATCTCCAGCCTGCTTTTTATTAGGGTTACAGACAAAAAATACACACCCAGGGGGAGGCATTAAATCACCAATCAGGTACAGGTTACAGCCCCTACCTCCCTCCCCTCTGATAAACAGTTAACTTCATTAAAACGTGCACTATTTTACCCCAGTTCTGGATTTACCCCAAAAACAGGGGGTACACCTTTAAATTGGACACCGCTGGATAGTGCTCACTGGTGGGGACAATATGTCAAAAAATCAGTCCATTCGGATGAATGGTTCGGGAGTTATGGAGCACTAAAGTTTTGACCGACCGCACGGATCATCTAGCCGAAAATAGTTCCATAAGTTTTGGCCCTGCGGTCGGTCTCCGTTTAGACGAATAAAAAAGACGAAAGTCCTGCCATCCGTTCGCATCTTCGTGGTCGTTGAAATCCCCATACGAAGTTGCATGTAACTACCGAACGGCCGGTCATTCGGTTTTTTCCGTGCGAAGTTCTGGATGTATGGAGGTCTCAGCGGTGTTCGCCTGTTTGTGTATCCGATTTTAGTTCCACGCGTTTGACGGGCAAACACCGCTGTTCGCACGTAAAATGGCCGCAACCACGTGTAAAGTGCCGAAATGGCGGCCACCTAGAGTTTACACGGGGAATTCGCCTGAATCCATTCGAATGGTAGAAATTATAGTTATATGCCGAATTCCAGCTGAATTGGGTGAATTAACTTGTGCAACAAAGGTAGAAATCCTGAGGAACGGAGTCATTTCTTCACAGTGAATATTCCACTATATAAGAGTATTTGGTATTTAGTGAATATTCCAACTATATAACAATGTTTGGTATTTAGTGAATATTCCACTATATAGCAATGTTTGGTATTTAGTGAATATTCCAACTATATAACAATGTTTGATATATGGTTAATATTCCCCTATAGAACAATGTTTGGTATTTAGTTAATATTCCCCTTTATAACAAAGTTTGGCATTTGGTTAATATTCTCCTACATAACAATGTTTGGTATTTAGTGAAAGATTTTCTTATATAACAAAGTTTGGTTTTTGGTTAATATTCTCCTATATAACAATGTTTGGTATTTAGTGAATATTCCCCTATATAACAATGTTTGGAATTTAATTAATATTCCCCTATATAACAATGTTTGGTATTTAGTGAATATTCCCCTATATAGCAATGTTTGGTGTTTAGAGAATATTCCACTATATAACAATGTTTGGTATTTTGTAAATATTCCCCTATATAACAATGTTTGATATTTAGTGAATATTCCACTATATACGAATGTTTGGCATTTAGTGAATATTCCCCTATATAACAATGTTTGGCATTTAGTGAACATTACCCCATATAGCAATGTTTGGCATTTGGTTAATATTCTCCTATATAACAATGTTTGGTATTTAGTGAATATTCCACTATATACGAATGTTTGGGATTTAGTGAATATCCCCCTATATAACAATGTTTGGTATATTGTTAATATTCCCCTATAAAACAATGATTGGTATGGTATTTAGTGAATATTCCCCTATATAACAATGTTTTATATTTAGTGAATATTCCCCTATATAACAATGTGTAGTATATGGTTAATATTCCACTATATAACAATGTTTGTTATTTAGTGAATATTACCCTATATAAAAATTGTTTGGAATTTAGTGAATATTCCCCTATATAACAATGTTTGGAATTTAGTGAATACTCCCCTATATAACAATGTTTAGTATTTAGTGAATATTCCCCTATGTAAAAATGTTTGGCATTTAGTGAATATTCCCCTATAAAACAATGTTTGGTATTTAGTGAATATTCCCCTATGTAACAAGTTTAGTATTTAGTTAATATTCCCCTATATAACAATCTTTGGTATTGAGTGAATATCCCCCTATATAACAATGTTTGGTGTATGGTTAATATTCCCCTATATAACACTGTTTGGTATTTAGTGAATATTCCCCTATATAGCAATGTTTGATATTTAGCGAATATTCCACTATATAGCAATGTTTGGTATTTAGTGAATATTCCACTATATACGAATGTTTGGGATTTAGTGAATATTCCACTATATAACAATGTTTGGTATTTAGAGAATATTCCCCTACATAACAATGTTTGGTATTTAGTGAACATTACCCCATATAGCAATGTTTGGCATTTGGTTAATATTCTCCTATATAACAATGTTTGGTATTTAGTGAATATTCCACTATATACGAATGTTTGGGATTTAGTGAATATCCCCCTATATAACAATGTTTGGTATTTGGTGAATATTCCCCTATATAACAATGTTTGGTATTTAGTGAATATTCCCCTATATAACAATGTTTGGTATATTGTTAATATTCCACTATAAAACAATGATTGGTATGGTATTTAGTGAATATTCCCCTATATAACAATGTTTTATATTTAGTGAATATTCCCCTATATAACAATGTGTAGTATATGGTTAATATTCCACTATATAACAATGTTTGTTATTTAGTGAATATTACCCTATATAAAAATTGTTTGGAATTTAGTGAATATTCCCCTATATAACAATGTTTGGAATTTAGTGAATACTCCCCTATATAACAATGTTTAGTATTTAGTGAATATTCCCCTATGTAAAAATGTTTGGCATTTAGTGAATATTCCCCTATAAAACAATGTTTGGTATTTAGTGAATATTCCCCTATGTAACAAGTTTAGTATTTAGTTAATATTCCCCTATATAACAATCTTTGGTATTGAGTGAATATCCCCCTATATAACAATGTTTGGTGTATGGTTAATATTCCCCTATATAACACTGTTTGGTATTTAGTGAATATTCCCCTATATAGCAATGTTTGATATTTAGCGAATATTCCACTATATAGCAATGTTTGGTATTTAGTGAATATTCCACTATATACGAATGTTTGGGATTTAGTGAATATTCCACTATATAACAATGTTTGGCATTTGGTTGATATTACCCTATATAGCAATGTTTGGTATTTAGTGAATATTCCCTTATATAACAATGCTTGGTAGTTAGTGAATATTCCCCTATATAAGAGTGTTTGGTATTTAGTGAATATTCCACTATATAACAATGTTTAGTATTTAGTGAATATTCCAACTATATAACAATGTTTGGTATTTAGTGAATATTCCACTATATAGCAATGTTTGGCATTTAGTGAATATTCCCCCATGTAACAAGTTTAGTATTTAGTTAATATTCCCCTATATAACAATGTTTGGTGTATGGTTAATATTCCCCTATATAACACTGTTTGGTATTTAGTGAATATTCCCCTATATAGCAATGTTTGATATTTAGTGAATATTCCACTATATAGCAATGTTTGGTATTTAGTGAATATTCCACTATATACGAATGTTTGGTATTTAGTGAATATTCCCCTATATAACAATGTTTGGTATATGGTTAATATTCCCCTATATAACAAAGTTTGGCATTTGGTTAATATTCTCCTACATAACAATGTTTGGTATTTAGTGAAAGATTTTCTTATATAACAAAGTTTGGTATTTGGTTAATATTCTCCTATATAACAATGTTTGGTATTTAGTGAATATTCCCCTATATAACAATGTTTGATATTTAGTGAATATTCCCCTATATAACAATGTTTGGTATTTAGTGAATATTCCCCTATATAGCAATGTTTGGTATTTAGAGAATATTCCACTATATAACAATGTTTGGTATTTTGTAAATATTCCCCTATATAACAATGTTTGATATTTAGTGAATATTCCACTATATACGAATGTTTGGCATTTAGTGAATATTCCCCTATATAACAATGTTTGGCATTTAGTGAACATTACCCCATATAGCAATGTTTGGCATTTGGTTAATATTCTCCTATATAACAATGTTTGGTATTTAGTGAATATTCCACTATATACGAATGTTTGGGATTTAGTGAATATCCCCCTATATAACAATGTTTGGTATATTGTTAATATTCCCCTATAAAACAATGATTGGTATGGTATTTAGTGAATATTCCCCTATATAACAATGTTTTATATTTAGTGAATATTCCCCTATATAACAATGTGTAGTATATGGTTAATATTCCACTATATAACAATGTTTGTTATTTAGTGAATATTACCCTATATAAAAATTGTTTGGAATTTAGTGAATATTCCCCTATATAACAATGTTTGGAATTTAGTGAATACTCCCCTATATAACAATGTTTAGTATTTAGTGAATATTCCCCTATGTAAAAATGTTTGGCATTTAGTGAATATTCCCCTATAAAACAATGTTTGGTATTTAGTGAATATTCCCCTATGTAACAAGTTTAGTATTTAGTTAATATTCCCCTATATAACAATCTTTGGTATTGAGTGAATATCCCCCTATATAACAATGTTTGGTGTATGGTTAATATTCCCCTATATAACACTGTTTGGTATTTAGTGAATATTCCCCTATATAGCAATGTTTGATATTTAGCGAATATTCCACTATATAGCAATGTTTGGTATTTAGTGAATATTCCACTATATACGAATGTTTGGGATTTAGTGAATATTCCACTATATAACAATGTTTGGTATTTAGAGAATATTCCCCTACATAACAATGTTTGGTATTTAATGTATAATCCCCTATATAACAATGTTTGGCATTTGGTTGATATTATCCTATATAACAATGTTTGGTATTTAGTGAATATTCCCTTATATAACAATGCTTGGTAGTTAGTGAATATCCCCCTATATAACAATGTTTGGTATTTGGTGAATATTCCCCTATATAACAATGTTTGGTATTTAGTGAATATTCCACTATATAGCAATGTTTGGTATTTAGTGAATATTCCACTATATAACAATGTTTGGTATTTAGTGAATATTCCACTATATAAGAGTATTTGGTATTTAGTGAATATTCCAACTATATAACAATGTTTGGTATTTAGTGAATATTCCACTATATAGCAATGTTTGGTATTTAGTGAATATTCCAACTATATAACAATGTTTGATATATGGTTAATATTCCCCTATAGAACAATGTTTGGTATTTAGTTAATATTCCCCTTTATAACAAAGTTTGGCATTTGGTTAATATTCTCCTACATAACAATGTTTGGTATTTAGTGAAAGATTTTCTTATATAACAAAGTTTGGTTTTTGGTTAATATTCTCCTATATAACAATGTTTGGTATTTAGTGAATATTCCCCTATATAACAATGTTTGGAATTTAATTAATATTCCCCTATATAACAATGTTTGGTATTTAGTGAATATTCCCCTATATAGCAATGTTTGGTGTTTAGAGAATATTCCACTATATAACAATGTTTGGTATTTTGTAAATATTCCCCTATATAACAATGTTTGATATTTAGTGAATATTCCACTATATACGAATGTTTGGCATTTAGTGAATATTCCCCTATATAACAATGTTTGGCATTTAGTGAACATTACCCCATATAGCAATGTTTGGCATTTGGTTAATATTCTCCTATATAACAATGTTTGGTATTTAGTGAATATTCCACTATATACGAATGTTTGGGATTTAGTGAATATCCCCCTATATAACAATGTTTGGTATATTGTTAATATTCCCCTATAAAACAATGATTGGTATGGTATTTAGTGAATATTCCCCTATATAACAATGTTTTATATTTAGTGAATATTCCCCTATATAACAATGTGTAGTATATGGTTAATATTCCACTATATAACAATGTTTGTTATTTAGTGAATATTACCCTATATAAAAATTGTTTGGAATTTAGTGAATATTCCCCTATATAACAATGTTTGGAATTTAGTGAATACTCCCCTATATAACAATGTTTAGTATTTAGTGAATATTCCCCTATGTAAAAATGTTTGGCATTTAGTGAATATTCCCCTATAAAACAATGTTTGGTATTTAGTGAATATTCCCCTATGTAACAAGTTTAGTATTTAGTTAATATTCCCCTATATAACAATCTTTGGTATTGAGTGAATATCCCCCTATATAACAATGTTTGGTGTATGGTTAATATTCCCCTATATAACACTGTTTGGTATTTAGTGAATATTCCCCTATATAGCAATGTTTGATATTTAGCGAATATTCCACTATATAGCAATGTTTGGTATTTAGTGAATATTCCACTATATACGAATGTTTGGGATTTAGTGAATATTCCACTATATAACAATGTTTGGTATTTAGAGAATATTCCCCTACATAACAATGTTTGGTATTTAATGTATAATCCCCTATATAACAATGTTTGGCATTTGGTTGATATTATCCTATATAACAATGTTTGGTATTTAGTGAATATTCCCTTATATAACAATGCTTGGTAGTTAGTGAATATCCCCCTATATAACAATGTTTGGTATTTGGTGAATATTCCCCTATATAACAATGTTTGGTATTTAGTGAATATTCCACTATATAGCAATGTTTGGTATTTAGTGAATATTCCCCTATAGAACAATGATTGGTATTTAGTTAATATTCCCCTTTATAACAAAGTTTGGCTGTGGTTAATATTCTCCTACATAACAATGTTTGGTATTTAGTGAAAGATTTTCTTATATAACAAAGTTTGGTATTTGGTTAATATTCTCCTATATAACAATGTTTGGTATTTAGTTAATATTCCCATATATAACAATGTTTGATATTTAGTGAATATTCCCCTATATAGCAATGTTTGGTATTTAGTGAATATTCCACTATATACGAATGTTTGGCATTTAGTGAATATTCCCCTATATAACAATGTTTGGTGTATGGTTAATATTCCCCTATATAACACTGTTTGGTATTTAGTGAATATTCCCCTATATAGCAATGTTTGATATTTAGTGAATATTCCACTATATAACAATGTGTGGTATTTAGTGAATATTCCCCTATATAACAATGTTTGGTATATGGTTAATATTCCCCTATAGAACAATGATTGGTATTTAGTGAATATTCCCCTATATAACAAAGTTTGGCATTTGGTTAATATTCTAATACATAACAATGTTTGGTATTTAGTGAAAGATTTTCTTATATAACAAAGTTTGGTATTTGGTTAATATTCTCCTATATAACAATGTTTGGTATTTAGTGAATATTCCCCTATATAACAATGTTTGATATTTAGTGAATATTCCCCTATATAACAATGTTTGGTATTTAGTGAATATTCCCCTATATAGCAATGTTTGGGATTTAGTGAATATTCCCCTATATAACAATGTTTGGTATTCAGTTAATATTCCCCTATATAACAATGTTTGGTATTCAGTTAATATTCCCCTATATAACAATGTTTGGCATTTGGTTTATATTCCCCTATATAACAATGTTTATTATTTTATTGAATATTCCCTATATAACAATGTTTGGCATTTAGTAGATATTCTATGTCACAATGTTTGAGTGAGTGAATATTCCCTATATATGATGTTATTTAATTGAATATTTCCTATATAACAATGTTAGGTGTTGGTTAATATTCCCCTATATAGCAATGTTTGGTATTTAGTGAATATTCCCCTATATAACAATGTTTGGTATTTAGTGAATATTCCCCTATATCACAATGTTTGGTATTTAGTGAATATTCCCCTATATAGCAATGTTTGGTATTTAGTGAATATTCCCCTATATAACAATGTATGGTATTTAGTTAATATTCCCCTATATAAGAGTGTTTGGTATTTAGTGAATATTCTCCTATATAACAATGTTTGGTATTTAGTGAATATTCCCCTATATAGCACTGTTTGGTATTTAGTGAATATTCCCCTATATAACAATGTTTGGTGTATGGTTAATATTCCCCTATATAGCAAGGTTTGGTATTTAGTGAATATTCCCCTATATAGCACTGTTTGGTATTTAGTGAATATTCCCCTATATAGCAATATTTGGCATTTAGTGAATATTCCCCTATATAACAATGATTGGTATTTAGTGAATATTCCCCTATATAACAATGTTTGGTATTTAGTGAATATTCCCCTATATAACAATGTTTGGTATATGGTTAATATTCCCCTATAGAACAATGATTGGTATTTAGTTAATATTCCCCTTTATAACAAAGTTTGGCATTTGGTTAATATTATCCTACACAACAATGTTTGGTATTTAGTGAAAGATTTTCTGATATAACAAAGTTTGGTATTTGGTTAATATTCTCCTATATAACAATGTTTGGTATTTAGTTAATATTCCCCTATATAACAATGTTTGATATTTAGTGAATATTCCCCTATATAGCAATGTTTGGTATTTAGTGAATATTCCACTATATACGAATGTTTGGCATTTAGTGAATATTCCCCTATATAACAATGTTTGGTGTATGGTTAATATTCCCCTATATAACACTGTTTGGTATTTAGTGAATATTCCCCTATATAGCAATGTTTGATATTTAGTGAATATTCCACTATATAACAATGTTTGGTATTTAGTGAATATTCCCCTATATAACAATGTTTGGTGTATGGTTAATATTCCCCTATATAGCAAGGTTTGGTATTTAGTGAATATTCCCCTATATAACAATGTTTGGTATTTAGTGAATATTCCCCTATATAGCAAGGTTTGGTATTTAGTGAATATTCCCCTATATAGCAATATTTGAAATTTAGTGAATATTCCCCTATATAACAATGTATGGTATTTAGTTAATATTCCCCTATATAAGAGTGTTTGGTATTTAGTGAATATTCCCCTATATAACAATGTTTGGTATTTAGTGAATATTCCCCTATATAGCAAGGTTTGGTATTTAGTGAATATTCCCCTATATAGCAATATTTGGCATTTAGTGAATATTCCCCTATATAGCAATATTTGGCATTTAGTGAATATTCCCCTATATAACAATGATTGGTATTTAGTGAATATTCCCCTATATAACAATGTTTGGCATTTAGTGAATATTCCCCTATATAACAATGTTTGATATATGGTTAATATTCCCCTATAGAACAATGATTGGTATTTTGCGAATATTCCCTTATATAGCAATGTTTGATATTTAGTGAATATTCCCCTATATAACAATGTTTGGTATTTAGTTAATATTCCCCTACATAACAATGTTTGGTATTTAGTGAATATTCCCCTATATAACAATGTTTGGTATTTAGTGAATATTCCCCTATATAACAATGTATGGTATTTAGTTAATATTCCCCTATATAAGAGTGTTTGGTATTTAGTGAATATTCCCCTATATAACAATGTTTGGTATTTAGTGAATATTCCCCTATATAGCACTGTTTGGTATTTAGTGAATATTCCCCTATATAGCAATATTTGGCATTTAGTGAATATTCCCCTATATAACAATGTTTGGGATTTTGTGATTATTCCCCTATATAACAATGTTTGAAATATGGTTAATATTCCCCTATAGAACAATGATTGGTATGTCGTGAATATTCCCCTATATAACAATGTTTGATATCTAGTGAATATTCCCCTTTATAACAATGTTTGGTATTTAGTGAATATTCCCCTATATAACAATGTATGGTATTTAGTTAATATTCCCCTATATAAGAGTGTTTGGAATTTAGTGAATATTCCCCTATATAACAATGTTTGGTATTTAGTGAATATTCCCCTATATAGCACTGTTTGGTATTTAGTGAATATTCCCCTATATAGCAATATTTGGCATTTAGTGAATATTCCCCTATATAACAATGATTGGTATTTAGTGAATATTCCCCTATATAACAATGTTTGGGATTTAGTGAATATTCCCCTATATAACAATGTTTGATATATGGTTAATATTCCCCTATAGAACAATGATTGGTATTTCGTGAATATTCCCCTATATAACAATGTTTGATATTTAGTGAATATTCCCCTATATAACAATGTTTGGTATTTAGTTAATTTCCCCCTATATAACAATATTTGGCATTTAGTGAATATTCCCCTATATAACAATGTTTGGTATTTAGTGAATATTCCCCTATATAACAATGTTTTGTATTTAGTGAATATTCCCCTATATAACAATGTTTGGTATTTAGTGAATATTCCCCTATATAACAGTGTTTGGTATTTATTTTTGGAAAGTTGTGAACGGATATATAGATATAAAATGAATTTGATGTGTATATATACAGTAAGAAAAGTGAAAGGAATATATAAATACATCTCTCTACTAGAAAATGCAAGTAAATAGAATAAATTGATAAAAAAATTCTTATTACAGAGTAAAGTAAATAAATAAATGGGGATGGTGATCTATTAAATATAACAGTTTTAACATAACGTGCCTACTTTGGTTGTATGAAATAAATAAATACATCTTATATAAAAAATTGTGTGGACATTTTTTTATGAATATAAAGTAAAGCTTATTCAGAAGTAATTATGTAAAATGGTTGGTTAAGAGTGTTAAAACGAAGGGGTGTGCTGGCCGAGCTACAGAGTGGTCACATCTTCACAGAGCTTCTGCTCCATAGAGGCACATTAAAGCCATTATACCATGGAAATACGCAGCTCTACAGATAAATGCATACCTGGAGGCACCCCCAAAGAGAGATGACATGAAAACACAAAAAAGCTGCCCAGACAGAGGGTACACACCACACGGACATCCGACTCTCCTTCCACAGATTGCACTCACAGGCCTGACCCAACATGGCGCCTGTGGCATCGCGTGGCTCCCGCGATTCTGAGTCACCACACAGAAGGCAAAGTCTATCAGAGGTCCGACTCCGATTCAGACAAATCACCCTCCACTAAGGGGGCATCAAAAACCTCCTTAGAGATC
>OW240921.1:127350422-127414470 GCA_933207985.1 Pelobates cultripes | reverse complement strand
ACCATAACCACTGTGTGTCCAGTCATTACTAATACAGGGACCATAACCACTGTGTGTCCAGTCATTACTGGGACCATAACCACTGTGTGTCGAGTCATTACTAATACAGGAACCATAACCACTGTGTGTCCAGTCATTACTAATGCAGGAACCATAACCACTGTGTGTCCAGTCATTACTAATACAGGAACCATAACCACTGTGTGTCCAGTCATTACTGGGACCATAACCACTGTGTGTCCAATCATTACTAATACAGGGACCATAACCACTGTGTGTCCAGTCATTACTTATACAGGAACCATAACCACTGTGTGTCCAGTCATTACTAATACAGGAACCATAACCACTGTGTGTCCAGTCATTACTAATACAGGGACCATAACCACTGTGTGTCCAGTCATGACTAATACAGGGACCATAACCACTGTGTGTCCAGTCATTAGTAATGCAGGAACCATAAGCACTGTGTGTCCAGTCATTACTAATACAGGAACCATAACCACTGTGTGTCCAGTCATTACTGGGACCATAACCACTGTGTGTCCAGTCATTACTAATACAGAGACCATAACCACTGTGTGTCCAGTCATTACTGGGACCATAACCACTGTGTGTCCAGTCATTACTAATACAGGAACCATAACCACTGTGTGTCCAGTCATTACTAATGCAGGAACCATAACCACTGTGTGTCCAGTCATTACTAATACAGGAACCATAACCACTGTGTGTCCAGTCATTACTGGGACCATAACCACTGTGTGTCCAATCATTACTAATACAGGGACCATAACCACTGTGTGTCCAGTCATTACTGGGACCATAACCACTGTGTGTCCAGTCATTACTTATACAGGAACCATAACCACTGTGTGTCCAGTCATTACTAATACAGGAACCATAACCACTGTGTGTCCAGTCATTACTAATACAGGGACGATAACCACTGTGTGTCCAGTCATTTCTAATACAGGGACCATAACCACTGTGTGTCCAGTCATTACTAATACAGGAACCATAACCACTGTGTGTCCAGTCATTAGTAATACAGGAACCATAACCACTGTGTGTCCAGTCATTACTAATGCAGGAACCATAACCACTGTGTGTCCAGTCATTACTAATGCAGGAACCATAACCACTGTGTGTCCAGTCATTACTAATGCAGGAACCATAACCACTGTGTGTCCAGTCATTACTAATGCAGGAACCATAACCACTGTGTGTCCAGTCATTACTAATGCAGGAACCATAACCACTGTGTGTCCAGTCATTACTAATACAGGAACCATAACCACTGTGTGTCCAGTCATTACTAATACAGGAACCATAACCACTGTGTGTCCAGTCATTACTAATACAGGGACCATAACCACTGTGTGTCCAGTCATTACTAATACAGGGACCATAACCACTGTGTGTCCAGTCATTACTAATGCAGGAACCATAACCACTGTGTGTCCAGTCATTACTAATGCAGGAACCATAACCACTGTGTGTCCAGTCATTACTAATACAGGGACCATAACCACTGTGTGTCCAGTCATTACTAATACAGGGACCATAACCACTGTGTGTCCAGTCATTACTAATACAGGAACCATAACCACTGTGTGTCCAGTCATTACTACTGCAGGAACCATAACCACTGTGTGTCCAGTCATTACTAATGCAGGAACCATAACCACTGTGTGTCCAGTCATTACTACTGCAGGAACCATAACCACTGTGTGTCCAGTCATTACTAATGCAGGAACCATAACCATACTATATGCAGTTAAAAAAATAAAACTTACCTGCTGAGTTTTCACTGATCGCATCAAGTCTGCTTGTGTGAAAATGTAATGAGAAGGAACGTGATGAAGTGCCATACAGGATACACAGAACGCACACGGTCCTAAAATGGGAAGGTTTATAAACAATAAGGCCCACATTAAGAAATATGTCATCACATTACTTTGCTGTCTTTATCGATTTGCCAGAAGAATAGCAATAATATCCGTGGTGAAAAAAAAGTATCGTGACGTAGCTTTTCATAGATAAATTTAGTAACAATTTGTCAAACACAATTTAAAGATCCCATTTAATTCTCTTTAAAGTAAAACTGGGGCATGTCTGCTGATAAGTCCACTTCCCCAAGATATAGTTTCCATATTTAACATAAATTGTTTTGTATTCATGAAAAGCAGTGAAACCTTCTGCTTTTCAGTGCATTGAAGGACACGCCACTAGCTTTAAGAATAAATCCTATTGTTATTAAATAACAAAAGTGTACATTGTGTTTATCCTCCTCTCAAAACAATCACACAGCTTGAGGAAAATGATATGAAATGATTCTGTCCTTTCGGTCAATTGTGATTTAAAGAAGTCCCCATGCACATACAAACGGTCTCAATAAATTGGAAATCCCTTAAAATGGATTTATGTTTAAATGTGAATTAGATTGTAATGGGAAAGCACTAATAATGGGGGAAACTAATGTTTTTGATTATTCGTGTTACATAATTTACAATGAGCACGTTTCCATTACATTGGACAGTATCTCGAAACATGAGCACTGGAAATATATCTCCATTCACGTTAAAATGAAAATACTGCAAATAAAACTGGCCCCATGGGTCTACTGTTCACCTCAAACGTGTTCTGTTTAAAAATCCCATTCTATACTATTTATCAGTTGTACATTTCATTTTTGCCATGTTGGTCCCAATAATTAACTTACCAGCCAGTATGGAGAGATGTCATTGTGCAGCTCTACTGTATATATGTCTAAAGCTTTCACTGCACATGGTTTAAATAGCCCTACTTCCCCCATCTTGGTGTGAATTAAACCCGGGACTATAAGGAGAGGTGTCAGTATTATACACATTTTGCAAGTTCAGTGGAAATCCCTGGGGGTTAACTTCGTATCAAAGGACTGATCACGCTAACGAGTCCCCAATAACCCTATTCCTATTTGTTATGACACAGGAATAAACAGGGCCAGTAGCTGCAGCATTGTATCTCAGTATTGGAGCCCTGTGGGGTTTGTACACAGTGACACTTTCTGTACACAAACACTATGTTTTATAGCAGTACCATAGCAACCAGTATCAGCTTGATTTTGGTATGTGTATGCTATATTTATAATATATTTATATTTTCTGAATTGCACACATGGCTTTTTATGTTCTATTTAAGAAATAAAAAATAGCTGAACAAGTCTGGCTACTCTAAAATCACAGCCTATAACTTTTCCTCTACATTAATCTCCCGTGGTAGGTTATTCCATGTAGCTAAACCATTAGCCTGTGCCTTATTGTAACTGCTAAATTTACCTCAGGACCTCAGTGGTGTGGTATCCCCCCCCCCACCACACACACACACACACACCCCTATAAAAAAAAAGAAAAAAAAAAAGAATATTCATCATTTGAGGTTCTTGCACTTGCTACAAATGTCCATGCTTTTCAGCTTATGCAGGGCTTCTGCCAAGACCAGAAAACATTTGACAGCAACTCACTTAGATTAAATGAATTGTGATTGCTTTGTGTCCTGTTTTGTGAAAGGAGTTATCTGACCCACTGTACAGCGCTATGGAATTTGCAGGCACTATAGAAATAATAATAATCCGATGCAGTCAAAGTAATGTGCATGCGCATGACTTTCGTTCAGTCTCTTCCACAGTTAGGTGAAGACTTGTATAGCTTGTGTATATCGCTCCATTATTTGGATAAGCAGAGGAGGACATACAGCTTTGTGTTCTGACATTAGTCCCTGAGGGTTCATAGCTTCAGCAATTTCTGGTGATCACAGCAGTTATTTGAAGGGAGGTGGGGATAGGGCCCGCAGGGGAGCAGCACAGAGGCAGCCTACAGCTCAGGTAATTGAGGGGTGGGTGGGTGGGGGGAGACAGCATAGAGGAAGGTAACGTAGAAGGAGCAGAAAGGGATCAGAAAGAGAAAGGGGCAGAAGGGCGCAAAATAAGCATAAAGTAGCAGAAAGGTAAAGGAGCAGAAGGAGCCTCAGAAGAAAAAGAAGACAGTGTCAACTGAAGGAGAGGAAAAGGAGATTGGAGCAGGAAGGACAAATGAAGTGAACCCTCCACTTTATTCTGGACACCACATCATAAGGCTTTGGTACCTGGGCCTGGCAGGGAAACTTTGGACCTTCTCATCTCCCCAGATAAAAAAAAATATCAGTGTTAATGTGTTCACTTTTATTTACTGAGTGTCAGGAAGCACAGAGTGCCGCTGGGTAGGGGTGCCGCTGATTGACTAGAGCGGTCAGCTGGCACTCTAGCCAATCAGTAGCTCCCCATTCATAAAAAAGTAAAACATTTTTATGAATCGGGAACTAGCGATTGGCTTAGAGCGTCAGCTGACCACTCTAGTCAATCAGCGGCACCCATGCCTGACGTCAATCTGCACTTACTGACACTCTGTTTCAGAAGCCGAATACCACTGAGCGACCTGGAGCTGGAGGAAGCCTTTGGGGTTAAACCATTTGAGAGCGGTTTCACCCCTTAAAGGAAAGAGAGCGCCCAGGGGCCTCCTGGCATCATAGCATTTTCATTTAGATGAAGCTGTTATGGTGACCAGAATGTTCATTTAATTTGCTCAAAGGAACACTATAGTGTCAGGAATACAAACATGTATTCCTGACACCATAGTTGTGAAAACGCTATTCACCCTGGCTTTATGTGATAATGACTATGCTCCTTCCCTTTCATGACACTGTCAAAAAGGGACTAAGCATAGATGTCATTACAATTATGCCCCCCTGGAAAAATTCCTGCGGACGCCCATGGATGGGGGGCCTTCTTGCAAGGGAGTTGCTATAAATGTTGGAGTGTCCCTTTATCCATTTAGGTGGCTTCTTCTTTTCTAAACAAGTGGTAATCATAGAATATAAATCTTGAGACGAGGCGTAATAAACATTTGAGTACATATGTTAGTCCAGTGATGCAAATTCTAAATGGAGGTTTGCAGTATCTTCTAAGGCCTTTTAGAAACATAGAAACATAGAATGTGACGGCAGATAAGAACCATTCGGCCCATCTAGTCTGCCCAATTTTCTAAATACTTTCATTAGTCCCTAGCCTTATCTTATAGTTAGGATAGCCTTATGTCTATCCCATGCATGCTTAAACTCCTTTACTGTGTTAAGCTCTACCACTTCAGCTGGTTTTATGACATTTTGTAATGATAGTTTTCATGAAATTATCAGTTTATCAAGTTGAAATAATTCTTCTAAAAGCTTGCCATTCCTGAATTCTGTTAGCCCAGAAAACATGTTTTTGACATATAGTGCTATACTGCACGACTTTGCATATTGAAGAGATTGTAGTCAAGTTTGCTCCTTGCCCTTATAATGCTGCTATTTGTGTTCTAACTGCATCTTCAGTCCCCCATCCCATAGATCAGAGTTCTCGAAACTCTGGCACTCCAGATGTTACTGAATACAACTCCCATGATTCTCTGGCAATTTATTTCATTCAAAGAATCAAGGTAGTCATAGTTGTGCAACGTTTGGAGAACCCTGCCGTACATAACACAATTTGCAAAAAAGTAATGATGGTCCAGGTACTCAAGTTCAATCCACTGGGCAGATTTATTGAAGCAGAATCAACGTTTCGGCCCACGACAGGGCCTTTGTCAGGCTGAGAAAAGCATTAGATGAATACAGTGCCTTCCTGGAGTGTAACTCCCACTAATCTCAGGTAAAATGGGACATGTATTACCCAGGAGAGGGAAAATAACATAAACCAGGAAGCTGCATATTAGGGGAAATAAACAAGGAAAGTGCATATTAGGGAAATAATATAAACAAGGAAAGTGCATATTAGGGAAATAATATAAACCAGGAAGGTGCACATTAGGGGAAATAACATAAACCAGGAAGGTGCATATTAGGGAAATAATATAAACCAGGAAGCTGTATATTGCAGTAATAACATAAACCAGGAAGCTGTATATTGTGGTAATAACATAAACCAGGAAGGTGTATATTGTGGTACTAACATAAACCAGGAAGATGCATATTAGGAAATAACATAAACCAGGAAGCTGCATATTGGGGGAAATAACAAACCAGGAAGCTGCATATTAGGGGAAATAACATAAACCAGGAAGCTGCATATTAGGAAATAACATAAACCAGGAAGCTGTATATTATGGTAATAACATAAACCAGGAAGCTGCATATTGTGGTATTAACATAAACCAGGAAGCTGTATATTGTGGTAATAACATAAACCAGGAAGCTGCATATTGGGAAATAACATAAACCAGGAAGCTGTATATTGGGGGAAATAACATAAACCAGGAAGCTGCATATTAGGGGAAATAACATAAACCAGGAAGCTGCATATTAGGAAATAACATAAACCAGGAAGCTGTATATTGGGGGAAATAACATAAACCAGGAAGCTGTATATTGTGGTACTAACATAAACCAGGAAGCTGTATATTGTGGAAATAACATAAACCAGGAAGCTGCATATTAGGGGAAAGAACATAAACCAAGAAGCTGCATATTAGGAAATAACATAAACCAGGAAGCTGTATATTGTGGTACTAACATAAACCAGGAAGCTGTATATTGTGGTACTAACATAAACCAGGAAGCTGTATATTGTGGTATTAACATAAACCAGGAAGCTGTATATTGTGGTACTAACATAAACCAGGAAGCTGTATATTGTGGTAATAACATAAACCAGGAAGCTGTATATTGTGGTAATAACATAAACCAGGAAGCTGCATATTAGGGGAAATAACATAAACCAGGAAGCTGTATATTGTGGTACTAACATAAACCAGGAAGGTGTATATTGTGGCAATAACATAAAGCAGGATATTTATATATATATATTGTGGTAATATTATAAAGCAGGATATTTATTTATATATTGTGGTAATATTATAAAGCAGGATATTTATATATATATTGTGGTAATATTATAAAGCAGGATATTTATTTATATATTGTGGTAATATTATAAAGCAGGATATTTATTTATTGTGGTAATATTATAAAGCAGGATATTTATTTATATATTGTGGTAATATTATAAAGCAGGATATTTATTTATATATTGTGGTAATATTATAAAGCAGGATATTTATTTATTTATTGTGGTAATATTATAAAGCAGTATATTTATTTATTGTGGTAATATTATAAAGCAGGATATTTATTTATATATTGTGGTAATATTATAAAGCAGGATATTTATTTATATATTGTGGTAATATTATAAAGCAGGATATTTATTTATTGTGGTAATATTATAAAGCAGGATATTTATTTATTGTGGTAATAATATAAAGCAGGATATTTGTTTATTGTGGTAATATTATAAAGCAGGATATTTATTTATTGTGGTAATATTATAAAGCAGGATATTTATATATTTATTGTGGTAATATTATAAAGCAGGATATTTATTTATTTATTGTGGTAATATTATAAAGCAGGATATTTATTTATTTATTGTGGTAATATTATAAAGCAGGATATTTATTTATTGTGGTAATATTATAAAGCAGGATATTTATATATTTATTGTGGTAATATTATAAAGCAGTATATTTATTTATTGTGGTAATATTATAAAGCAGGATATTTATTTATTTATTGTGGTAATATTATAAAGCAGGATATTTATATATTTATTGTGGTAATAATATAAAGCAGGATATTTGTTTATTGTGGTAATATTATAAAGCAGTATATTTATTTATTTATTGTGGTAATATTATAAAGCAGGATATTTATTTATTTATTGTGGTAATATTATAAAGCAGTATATTTATTTATTTATTGTGGTAATATTATAAAGCAGGATATTTATTTATTTTGGTAATATTATAAAGCAGGATATTTATTTATTGTGGTATTATTATAAAGCAGGATATTTATTTATTTATTGTGGTAATAAATGTTTATTTGGACTCTGGTTTATAATGGAAGGGCCCATGGTGCAGGGATTGTGTCGCGCTGAGCATTGTGGGTGATTTAGGCCCCCGGGGGCCGACTTGGTGACTGTGAATGAGGCCTGCGCGGCCTTTGTGTGAGCGAACCATGTGCTCAGCTGTCTGCGCATGCTCAGACCCGGCCGCTACCATCTCCGCGCCGAGGGGGGGCGGTTTATGGTTTCTCCTGTCCCGTTACTCAGTATCCCGCTCGCAGTGCTGTGGATTCCACACATTCTGTGTGAATGTGAAACAGGTTTATTATTAGAGAATCTCGGTGATTCCCAGTGATCAGAACCCCGGGTTCTGGCGGCCATTATCGCGTGGTCCCCCCTCCCCCGGCTGTAGTGGTATCGCCCAGGCCTTGATGAGTCGCTGAGAGGAAGAAGCGGCCGCCATTTTGTGAAGTGCAGAGAGCGGGAGCGTCAGGTCTCAGCGCGTACAGAACCAGCAGCCCAAACGGAACCAGAATTCTCCCAGCTCCCCCCTCTCCGGTCCCCGAACTGCTCCACCGTGGATTTCATCGATAACCTTCCCGAACAAGAGGTGAGTGACGGCGGCAGCAGATCACTGCCAGACCGCGTGTCCGGGCCTAGTGGGCCTCACTGTCTGATACCGGGCCCGAATTAATTATAGCGGGCCCGGATTAATGCTAGTGGGCCTCACTGTCTGCCCACCGCGCCTGAGTTAATACCGGGCATCGATTAATACCGGGCTTAGTAGGCCTCACTGTCTGATACCGGGCCCGAATTAATGCTAGCGGGCCCAGTAGGCCTCACTGTCTGAATTACCAGTTACTGAGCCTGAATTACCAAATATTTCCCATCTCTGGCCCAGGCCTGAAATACCCCATATTACCCATCACTGGGCCTCCTTACCTCCTCTTATAATATTGTAAATTGCAACGGAATCTGTTGGCGCTATATAAATGATAATAATGGAGCGTCATTGTCTATTACTGGGCCCTCATTGTCCATCACTGCACAAGGCCTCAATTACTCAATGTTTATTACTGGGCCCTCTTTGTTTGTAACTGGGCCGTGCCTGAAATACCCCATATTACCCACTACTGGGCCGTGCCTGAAATACCCCATATTACCCACTACTGGGCCAGACCTGAAATACCCCATATTACCCACTACTGGGCCAGACCTGAAATACCCCATATTACCCACTACTGGGCCAGACCTGAAATACCCCATATTACCCACTACTGGGCCAGACCTGAAATACCCCATATTACCCACTACTGGGCCAGACCTGAAATACCCCATATTACCCACTACTGGGCCAGACCTGAAATACCCCATATTGCCCATCACTGGGAACCTCACTTCACACCTGGATCCAGTCCTGAAGTACTCTGCATTTACCAGTTTCTGTTCCATCACTAGGGCAAGCATGAATAATTCTGAGATTTAGTCTGGTATCTTAAATTATCCAGTGCTCGGTGCAAGGCTGAATTGCATTGGATTTGTAAATTTGAGCTTTAAGTCTAACTTTTTTGGCAAGAGGTTTTGGGGGGCAAGGAATAATAAAAAAATCTACTTTGACATTACTGATCCACTGTTAATTGCAGTAAGTACCTTTTACAGCTGAAAATTAAGGTTTTACTTTATCTTTATTTTGTAGTGAGCTCTCCTGGTATCAGGAAGTTGAAGTGTTGTAAAATGTTTTAGTTTTCTGTCTAAAAATATAGTTGGCATTTGATGTTTGCTCGTGCTCTAACCTGGCTTCTAATTTCAGTGTGCAGCCATGGAGATGGAATATATCAGGGTTGCGGAGGATGAGAATGAAGAGCCAATGGAAATACCATCGGAAGATGATGGAACTGTCCTCCTTTCTACAGTTACTGCCCAGTTTCCTGGGGCCTGTGGTCTGAGATACAGAAACCCAGTGAATCAGTGTATGCGTGGTGTTCGGCTAGTGGAAGGCATCCTTCATGCCCCTGAGAGTGGCTGGGGCAACCTAATATATGTTGTCAATTATCCTAAAGGTGAGTGCTTTTGCCTCAGGGTGTTTGGACCATTTGTTTAACATTCTTGTGTGTAACAGAAATTCCATATTAATTTGGAAGGGTAACTGGCATTGTCGGTTATAGGATATTCTCTTCTGGTAGAGGCTAGGTTTTAGTTGTGAAGCACTAGGCTGAAATACTTGTAGTGCTCATTTACATGGGCACTGTATGCACCACAACTGCTTCATCTCAAAGTGGAGATATTGTCTAGATTATTGTGCTGTCTTTCAATCCAGTGTTAAACATTTACTTTTTAATGCTAAACAAGAGTTCCCAGCAACCTCTACTCTGTGCTACTTGGGTTAATGAGGAGGTATTAGTCTGAGCAGCAGTGAGCAAAGTGAGTGGCTGATCACATTTAACCTGCCATTGCAAGTGTGAATCTCTATGACTATAACTGTGTAATATCTAGCTTTGTCATGCCTCCAGTGGAGGTGGGGTACAGGGAGCTAGGGAACCTCATTCACTATTAAACTGTCTGAAAATGGAGGGATGGTCCTCTGACTCCAGGTACTATAATACATTAAATGTGAAATTAATATAGTGTCTACAGTGGCACTAAGTTCAGTGTGCTTTCCCAGCTATCATGTGGCATTTAGAAGAAACCTAATGTCACTTCTTTGGGGCAGCAGAACAAATATATATAAAAAAGAAATTGTTAAACCACGCAATCTGTCACTTAAAGGGATATATTATAGGCATCAAAACAAATGGAGCAGTTTGGGTGTAAAGTCCTGCTGCTCAATTCTGACAGAGTTAAATCACTTTTGTTTCTGTCCATGTAGTCATAGCTACATCTCTCCTGGCTGATTCACACCACAGCCTGCATAAAATGTTTTTAATCAAACATTTAAAGTAAGTTAATATCTCCTGCTCTGTAAATTAAACTTTAATCACACACAGCTATTTAGAAATCTGGTGGTAAAAAATTCTAATGTGTAAGCTTCCTTTATTGCACTGCCTGTTTAATTCAGAATTTCTTAAATCACTAGCAGGTGGGTGTGGATAGGGCTGCCTAAATAGTGAGTTAAAACCTAAAAGGCATCGAAGTGAGACTGCATGGACATATGATCAATACACCAAAACTGCTTCATTAAGTTGGTTTTGGTGCATATAGTATAGTCTGTTCTTTATAATCCATTTAATGCCCCATAAACCTAACTTTGCATATTTAAGCTGCTTGCTATTAAACCTTTGTCTTCAGATAACAAGAGAAAAATGGATGAAGCAGATGCATCTTCTGCTGTGAAGATCAAACGTGCGGTTACAAAAACATCAGATTTAATTGTTTTGGGATTGCCATGGAAAACTACAGAACAGGATCTGAAAGACTATTTCAGCACGTTCGGTGAAGTCATCATGGTCCAGGTTATATATCTTATTACAATACACTTTATGATTCTACACAGATTCAATACTTGGCTCTCTAGACTTACTCTATCATGTTTTTGCAGGTAAAAAAAGATGCCAAGACTGGACATTCAAAAGGTTTTGGCTTTGTCAGATTTACAGAATATGAAACACAAGTGAAAGTAATGTCTCAGCGCCATATGATTGATGGTCGATGGTGTGATTGCAAACTACCAAACTCAAAGGTACTACTAACCTGTCTGTTTCATAGCTGTACTTGCCAAATGTGGAAAGTGTCCTTTGAGCGCTGTTTGTCTCCCTCATCAAGGGCACTGGCGATATAATTGACTTTGTCCGTTGCTTGTTAAGAAGTCTCTCCTGCTTGATGAAGAGTAGGACTTTTTTGGCTAATAAAGAGGCTTGTATAACTAAACAAACTGCACCCAGAATGTTATCAATGTTAATCAGTGCTAATAACAGGTCATGGTAAGAATCCCTTTAAAATGTTTTCCATGTTGCCTAAAATATTTGCTGAAAATCCATGGCTTCTTCATCCAGTTAAACTGGATTTGTTTTGCTGACTCTTGTGACCCTTTAAAGCATAAAAACTGGCAGTTTTTCTGCAGTTAACAGTTTATGCATATTGACTTCCAAGAACAGAACACTTCTCACTGATTATTTAGTCCAGTGTACACTTTAACAAGATCTAAACTTGTTTTAATGTTACAACTTACAATAGGTAATCCAGTTTCTATTTTTACTCTCATTCAATCTCAAATCTAAGGGGAATTTTTTCTGTTTTTCACAATAGCAGAGTCCTGATGAACCCATGCGGAGCCGGAAGGTGTTCGTTGGACGTTGCACAGAGGATATGAGTGCTGATGAGCTGCGTCAGTTCTTCACCCAGTATGGTGAAGTGGTGGATGTCTTTATTCCCAAGCCCTTCAGAGCATTTGCATTTGTTACATTTGCTGATGATCAGGTAAGAAATTGATTGGATGCAGGCAATGGTATATAAAGTAAATTGTAGCTTTGGTGTTTTGTGTGTTGTCTCCACCTAAGGGTGTTATATTTTTATTTAGCACGTTTTTATTTTGTTAATGCTATAATTGACTTTTGCAAACACATTTTTCATTTTAGTAGGGGGCAGTAATGAGCTTTTAGTACTTGATAAGACTTGTTCTCATCTTTCTGTGCCCCCTTGCTGTGCAGGCAATAGAAGCTGTATTTGACTGTAATTGGTCAAATGTGTTGCTACAATCCTCCTACTCCTGTCTATGTACCACTGTTCTTCCCCAGCACTCTAGAATATTTTGTCTAAGGGATATGAAAGCCCATGTATTAAACATTTTTGTTTTCTTCCTTTAGGTTGCTCAATCACTTTGTGGAGAAGACTTGATAATTAAAGGAGTCAGCGTACATGTATCTACCGCAGAACCCAAGCACAATAGTAATAGGCAGCTAGAGAGAGGCGGAGGAAGATTTCCTGGGCCAGGATTTGGCAATCAGGGCTACCCCAGTGCAAGGCCCAGTGGTGGACCCCTTGGAAATAACCAAGGTGGAAACATGGGTGGAGGGGGTGGGATGAATTTTGGGGCATTTAGCATTAACCCAGCAATGATGGCAGCTGCCCAAGCAGCTCTGCAGAGTAGCTGGGGGATGATGGGGATGTTGGCCAGTCAGCAGAACCAATCTGGTCCTCCAGGTAGTGGGCAGGGCCAAGGCAATCAGCAAAGAGAACAACCACAGAGCTTTGGGTCTGCAAACAATTCATACGGATCAAATTCAGGTGCAATTGGTTGGGGTTCTCCTAATACTGGGTCCAGCAGTGGGTTTAATGGTGGGTTTAGTTCGAGTATGGAATCCAAATCTTCTGGTTGGGGCATGTAGAGATTAAGAGGTGCTAAAATGTATTGTATGACTGGTAAACATTTCCCAATGTCATGGTAAGTATATTGTAAAATGCATTTACAGAACCTTTCCTTTTGGTTTTCTATTTGAAAGGGTTTTTTTTAGCATGCAGTGTTCAGCTGGGTGTCCTGAAAGATGTTTCTTTTGTAATTATTTGGAATCCTGATTATAAGTTTTGTATTTAGTGTTTGAAACCTCTCATTGACTGAACTCTGCATGTTGAAGGAAACCACTAACCATAAGCTGACATTACCCAATGTTTTACATAAGCCCTCATTTGTTTTTTGTTTTTTAAATCTCTTTAATCAATGTAAATGGCATCCCAGGTTTTGTTTAGGACAGTCTTCCTTTCCTCAATGTGTTCATTGCTTCAACTGATCTCTGCTCCTCACCATGTCTCTCTGGAAAATGCACTTAATAAGTGGTGCTGTTTCCTACCCTGGATCACTTTTACCTACATGCTTTTCCATCAAGACATCTTCAAGCTGCACATGATGAGTCTTAAGACGGTGGGTGATCCATTTTTATCCGCTACTTTATTTGATGGAAGTCGTACCAGCACTTTGAACGCACGGCTGTGAGGTGGAACCAGAAGGCTGTTTGAACTGTGGGATTGGTGTTTCCAAGGAATGAGAGGCTTGCGAATGAGCGAGAAAACGAGCGCGTGCAGAGACCTGGTGGTGCATTATGGATATTTTTAAGATTTGGCGATGTGTCTCTCAATCCAGTGGCAATGGTGAGAGTGTTAAGAGAGCAGTGGGAGCAAGTAACGTACGAATGTTTCTTGCATTCAAAAGACTTTGGTTCATTTGGAAGACTGAGGCTTTTCTGCCTAAAGCAATTGAATTGTTTGAAACTAGTTTTTGAAACTTCTTTTCCCTCTCCTTGAAATGTATACTGCTGTGAATGCTGTATGATGTGTGCATTTTTTCTGTTATTGAAATGTGAGTCAATGTGAAACCGCATTTGATGGGGGTGGGTGGTGAGCACGCTTTAGAGTGATTTTGAAACTCTCCTGTTTCCCAAGAGTGTTGGGGATGTTTTGGTCTGTAAGTAACTACAAGAATGCTGTTTGCTGCAGTCATGTGTTCTGTGTTTGGATGCTTTTTACAAGACTTGTCAATGTAGGATATTCTTAAATAAAACAATTTAATGAAATGTTTCTGGCTGTGCAATTGATTACAATCTCATTTTCTTTGGACTGCTCTGATTTACACTCTGATTCTGACACTTAAACTCTTGCTTATTAGCATTTGTATCGCACCCCCTATTCTGCAGCGTTGTACAATTATAGAATGGGGATATTTTACAATAAGGAATTGGCATACAGGATATAACAGACATAAGGTTAAGAAGGCTTTGCTATAATGAGGGAACTCTTCAGAAAGGAGTGGAAAGGTAGGCAAGGGATTTTGTGAAATGTGAATTTAAAAAAGTTGTAACTTGCTTTTTGTACACCACTGCTATAGCTTCTCACTTTCCCAACTGCCTGCCTTACATGAGCCACACTGTTTGTCAGGTTGGATGGTTAACCATAAATGTCCCCTTTCAATTGGAAGTCCTTAAACTATTAGAGTTTGAAAAGTGAATTCATGCTGGTATAAAACCAAGAAAGGGATGATTAAAGGAACACTAGTCACCTAAACTACTTTAGCTAAATAAAGCAGTTTTGGTGTATAGATCATTCCCCTGCAATTTCACTACTCAACTCACTGTCATTTAGGAGTTAAATCACTTTGTTTCTGTTTATGCAGCCACACCTCCCCTGGCTATGACAGAGCCTGCATGGGGAAAAAACGGGTTTCACTTTCAAACAGATACACTTATTTAAGGTAAATTGTATCTCAATCTCTAAATTGAACTTTAATCACATACAGGAGGCTCTTGCAGGGTCTAGCAAGCTATTAACATAGCAGGGGATAAGAATCTTAATTAAACAGAACTTGCAATAAAGAACCTGAATAGGGCTCTCTTTACAGGAAGTGTTTATGGAAGGCTGTGTGTCACATGCAGGGAGGTGTCCCTAGGTTTCATAAACAAAGGGATTTATCTCCTAAATGGCAGAGGATTGAGCAGTGAGGCTGCAGGGCATGTTCTATACACCAAAACTGCTTTGTTAAAAGACCACTAGGCACCCAGACCACTTCAGCTTAATGAAGCGGTCTGGGTGCCTGGTCCAGCTAGGGTTAACTTTTTAGAAACTGTTTCAGAGAAACTGCTGTTTACACTGAGGGTTAATCCAGCCGCTAGAGGCACTTGCGTGCTTCTCACTGTGAAAATCACTGGCTCTTGCCATGCATCCACATTCAGCCGATGTCGCTAGGAAGGAGGAAATTTCCCTGCCCGGCACTGGAGAAAGGTAGGATTTTTTTTAACCCCTTCCTCTACTCAGAGCATAAGCACAGATCATGAGAATTTAGTAGAGAAGGGTAGATCCCTTGTATTTAAAGGGACACAGTCACCTGAACTTTAGCTTAAAGGACCACTATAGTGCCGCCATTGGCGGCACTATAGTGTCCCTTTAAATACATCTGATCTACCCTTCTCTACTAAATTCTCATGATCTGTGCTTATGCTCCTTCAAATACTAGTCTAGTTTTGAGATCTCCTTTACACTATGGTTGTGTATCTATGCTAAATGTTCTTATGCCTTCTGCTACAACACTTATAAAACAGACTTTTGAAATCTAGCCTGACTGTTTCTGCATTACGTGAAAGGTAAGAGCATATATTGGAATACAGAATTAATGGGGATAAATGTAATTCTAGGATGCCTTGCAATCTTGAAAGGGATACTATAGTGCCAGGGGTACAAAGCTGTATTACTGGCACTTTCATCCCCCCAAGCTAAAAAGTTCAAAACCCCTTTACTTTTTCCAGCACAGATGTCCGCAGGGGCAGTGCTCCATCTGCCATCCCACGAGCGGGCGCTAATGCGCATGCATGGCAAATTCCCTGCCTGCATTAGACCTCTGCTTTCCTATGGGGAAAAAAATCTGATGCTTGGTATCATCATGCAGCGTGCAAGGATGTCCAGCATAAGACAGGACCAAAGGTCTGTTTGAACTCCGGAAGCCTCTAGTGGCTGACTGGTAGGCAGCCACTGTGGGCAGACTTAATGCTGCAATGTAAACATCACAGTTTCTCTGGAAGTGCAGTGTTTAACATTACAGCAAAAGGGAGAGTGCAGACACCCAGACCACTTCAATTAGCTGAAGTGGTAAGGTTGTCTGCAGTGTCCCATTTAGTATTACATTCTGATAGACTATATAAGAATATATATAATTTTTTTTTTTTTCTGAGCTGGAAGTGGTTTTGAAATTAGAAAACAGTGTTGCCATCACAGACCAGTCAAATTCTGGGCCTTCTCTTGCTTGTAAATTTGTCTTTCTGAGATGGTCAGAATTGCACTTAAACTCCATGCTTGAGGCAAGTGAAACCACTTTAATGTGTTAAAATTTATATAGTCTACTTATTTTGGCAGAAAATTTTAATTGCTTCAACTGTTGAATTAAGACATACTACAAATACACTTGTGGTTACAGTATAACTTGGATGGGTTTACCCATGTTTCTGGATAGTTTTTTCTATCCACTCGATATAATTACTCACTTTTGTGTAAACTCCATATTGGCCTTTTATGCCGCACTCTACCCCCCAGGATACAATCCCCCCATGAAACCATTTTTTGGTCTGGCGATCTTTGAATGCCAGTGCACCCCCACTATCTCCAGTGCAGGAATCCTTTCCCCCTTCTTCGTCACCGGCACATATCATGTTATCGTATACAATACGCTCCATCTTCTTGTATTGTGCTTTGCATACTGCATGGTCAATAACCTCTACTTGTACAAACTTTAAAAATCGTGTTTTGATTCTGTCAGCAGTGCTCCCCCATCCTGCCACTAATCCTATGTGATTATCTTGATCAGTATGGGAGATACGGAATCTTTCCTCCTTGGTTGGAAGGCAAATTGCCATAAGGTTCCTGCTAAGAGGGGCTTTATTTTTTAACTTGATGAGGGCAATATCATTGTTGAAAGTTTTATTATCAAAACCTTCGTGAATGAAAACTTCTTCTGCCACACCCTTAAAGGAATTCTCATCTATAGTGCTAATCATGCCCATTTTTATATGATACTCTGACAAATCCTTGGCCTTCATTACATGTGCTGCTGTGATAACCCAGTTGTCATACAGAAGAGCCCCTCCGCCTCTCGAATCAGTTTCTATTAGCACCTGCCAGGGGACGTTGCCCAGGTCTGCGTTTTTTCCTCCTATAATGCGCTGAATTGACTTTGAATCCACATTTATTCCACAATCTAAGAAAAAGGAAGGGATACAATGTATGTTACAATTCAGTTAATTATTTGATTATAGCAGAGCTCTTGATAAAATTTAGCAGTAGGTATCCTAAAATGTAGTAATCCCAAGAGCTAGTGGAATTCTGTATAGAATATAGTACACTATTTGAATTTTATTAACACAGGTAAGAACTTGACATATTCTTTACTGCTGTGCCATTATCATACTGCTATTGCGTTATACACTGATTGCTTTAGACAGCTGTCTGGATATGTTATGTGACATCACACTACAGGTAAATCTATTGTAAGATGAAGATCTTAAGTGTTCTAAAAACCATAACCTCTACAGCTGCTGTTGTGGCGTTAGGAGTAACCTAGCTCCCTTGGTAGTGAATCTGTTTAAGATTGTTTGACAACTTGCTTGCTCTATACCACTTTCTCTAAGCTTAGGAGTCTTAGTGTGCTTTAGCTCTCAATTTTTTTTTTTTTTTTTAAAGAGAAGATATTTGGCTACATTTAGCAATATTCATTTAATTCAATGAAAATCTTGAGGATTTTAGTGAACTACTCTGTATTTGTAAAATGTTCATGAAATGTCGCAGACAAGTGTGCTACAGTTTAAAAGGCATTTAAAATGTCTTCACAAGAAGGTAAACTACAATTGTTCATAGGCTACAAGTAGAGGGTCAAAGAAATTTTGTAAATTAATATTTTTAACCTGCTAGGCACCCTATGGGGCCTGGTCATTTTTCATCATTTTAATGGAACATTCCTGGCACCATAATCACTACAGGAGATTGACTTGAGGTTACACAGCACTACTGGCACGATGAGTGCTTCAGCACACTAGTGATATGGTGCTTGGAGTGTTTCCTGTAAATAATGCATATCTTTGTATGTTATCTATAGAGTGCTATTTACCTGGCAAACAGTTTGGCAGTGCCCTGCTGTTAGTAGAATCTTCCTCCCAATATCCTAATGCTCCACACCGATAGCGACCTAAAGCAGAAAAAAAAATATGTAGATATTTTCTTTTATTGAATTCTTTCTATATAATTACAATATTATTTGTTCCAAGCCAGATCTAAAGCTTTAGTTTGATAAAGTGTCAACTTTTGTAACTTTCTATTCTTTTTACTATTAAAAATTATCTTGGATTGAGAATTTTACCTAATTGATAATATGGAAATATATACTCGGGGCTTGCTTTATACTGACCAGTAGGTCACAACATGCTAAATTTGTGAAGTTATTTGGTGTTTTTTTCTGAAACGGCGCTCCACTGCAATGCTATCTCCTGTCCATGTGATTTTAATAGCCAACCATAATAGTGATTTGGCTGCCATCAGCATCCATCTCTGTGTAGGACCTAGACAAAGGCGCAGAGATGGATACACAGAGGTATCCGCATAATGTAGCCGTATAATTCTTCACTTTCTTTGGAAACAGATTTACACTGTGCTGCCTCTAAATATCTCACACTGTGTTATTTACTAAAGTGAGACTTGTCTTAAATTCAAAGTGAATTTCAAATTCAAGGCCTAAATAACTGGAAAAATTCTGTAATTCAGCAATGTTTCTCGTTAAGCTAATTTAGTTAAAGGGAAACTAAAGTACCTGGAAAACAAACTAATTTTCCTGGCACTATAGCTTCCCCCTCCCGCAGCACTGACCCCTTCAGTCACTTACCTGGGTCCAGCTGCACACGTTCCTCCCCCGCTAGCAGGGAAGACCTAATGCTCATGTGCGGCAATGGCCGCGCTTGCATTAGGATCTCCCCATAGGAAAACATTATTGAATGCTTTCCTGGAAAATCTGACGCTGGAAGTCCTCATGCAGGCCGTGTCTGTTTTAATTCCGGAGGTCCCTTTAGTGGCTGTCTAGAGGAGGTGTTAACCCTCAGAGGTAATTATTGCAATAATTTCCACTGCAGGGTTAAGGGTGATGGGAGTTTGCACCCAGACCACTTCAATGTCCCTTTAAGCTACTTTGCCCATACATTTGAAATTTTGAATTCCCAATGATTCTCATTTTAGGGAATGACCTTGCTAATGTGGGTATGTGAATAATTCTGAAATTGAGTTTGCAAAGCTTTTTATGTATAACTGAAAGTTTGTGGCTGGTTCCTTATGTACCTACAGTGTGAGTTTTAAAAAACAAAAACAAACGTATGTTAGAAAAAAGCTTTTCAAATTCCCATAGACTTTAATTTTGAAAAGTATTTCTAACAGGTTGTGGTAATTTAAAAAGTTTATCCCAACTAATTATATCTTAAATTAAGTATTTTGCTATAATGTAATTTAACAACCCCTCTTTCTAGATTGTACACCGATTGCTCGGATAGAGTCCTCTGCCCAGACTATGTGCTACCATAGATACCTTGACAATTCCCACACATTCTTGTTAAGTAAATAAGCCCACATCATTTCTTTCATTTTTAGCAGTTCTTACCTTTCTCCTCTTTCATGTAGTAATAGGGCTGATGGCATTCATACTGCACCAATGCTTGATACGTTGTCACGTCTTTCTCCGTTAAAAATGTGAAGTTTCCATTTTCTATCTCTTCAGGCATCCCGCAGTTCACAACTGTGTGTGACACATGGTAGAATACGTTAAATTTTGTGTAGAATACGTGCGTGCACGAGATACAAGAAGCTTTTCTAATAAATGCTTTGTTTTGATATATTAAAAGGGAACTGCACAGCTTCTACTTTAGGAATTCCCTGCCAGCTAAAAAAATGTGAACATACTTCCAAGTCACTGGTAGTCCTAAGAAATACATGCTGTTAGTAAACAGTTTGACTCTCTACTTGGGGGAGGGAATGCTGCTGTAGTGGTGGTTATTGTCCTTGGAGTATCCCTCTAATATTACTCTGCAGAGCTGTAGCCATGATTTAGTATTTGTGGTATTTTAAAGCCTTGTTGACAATACAAAAACTACTGTCCTTTTAATATTTTACATAATTAAATTTTCTGTAATCGTAGTTTGCCTGGATAATCAATAAATACAGCAAAGTAGATATTGTGTAAGTATTTAGTAGGATGGGCTCTCTTAGACAGCTACTCACTTTCACATTTTGGGACCAACTTGTCCCACATTCCATTCTTCTGGCACAGTGCAGTGAAGGAAGATAAAACTTTTTTTTCATTCTGGAAAACAAAAAAAGCCAAGCAATTTTTACACCTCTTCTATATAGTTACATTTCATCTCTCTCCATCATATAAAAAAAATAGCTGCCACCAGTCAGATTGTTTTTAATGGTTTAATAAATAATTGTTTCTTAAAGGACCACTCTAGGCACCCAGACCACTTCAGCTTAATGAAGTGGTCTGGGTGCCAGGTCCAGCTAGGGTTAACCCATTTTTTTTTTATAAACATAGCAGTTTCAGATAAACCGCTATGTTTATAAATGGGTTAATCCATCCTCCAAATCCTCTAGCGGCTGTCTCATTGACAGCCGCTAGAGGCACTTGCGTGATTCTCACTGTGAAAATCACCGTGAGAACACGCAAGCGTCCATAGATAAGCATTATGGGAGGAGAGGAGGAGGAGGAGAGCTCCCTGCCCAGCGCTGGAAAAAAAGGTATGTTTTAACCCCTTTTCTCTCCCCAGAGCCGGGCAGGAGTGGGGGCACCCTCAGGGCACTATAGTGCCAGGAAAACGAGTATTTTTTTTTTACTGGCACTATAGTGGTCCTTTAACTCCTAATGGCTGGTGGACGTACTATGCCGTCCTGAAAAATGTGGGCTTTAATACTGCAGGGTGGCATAGTATGCCCTGTGGATTTGGACCTTCCCATGCAATTGATAAATATAATTGGATTCTTTGACACTGACCGTGGAGGCCCTTTTCATGTCATTCACAACAGTAGCTTAAGTTACGCTTAATGTTGGGATTCTCTTAAATTTTGGTCATTTGCATTTAAAATACGAGAATAGGGACTGGAGACACAGTACATTTCTTTATTAATTATTGGCGGTTAATTTTAATGGTGTAGAATACACCAGAGATCTGAACAAGGACAGACCTTTGAATTTATTATTTAGACAGATATGTAATTCAAGTACGTTCCTAATATAGTTGTTTAATTTGATTGACAAGACGGCAACACTTAGAGTTTAGTTACTATGCAATACTGTGTTTGAGGTTTGCGCTTATAACAATGCACCACCTTTTCTTTATTCATCAGAACGAGGTGGTGTGATTCCCCTTCCCATCACTCTTAGTCACACGCACTTCACATGTTTATTAGTATTCACATCTTTATCACATTTGGTTTTGCATCCCACTCACCACATACACTCTTTCCCCTCACACTAGCTCGTTCTGTCTTTTATACAAGTATTAATCCTCTGTGCCAGATTCCCTGCTTACGAAAACGTCTTTTCGTTACGTTGTAACCACTGCATGCATACGTTTGCTCACTGGAGATAGTCACTTAGCAACCTAGGTTGATCACATCACACGTACACGACACGTGTGGTTTCTTGACACTTCTGGGTTGAATCAGTATTTGGGTTGTCCTACCTCTTGATTGGCAAGTCACTTATGTATTTTCTTATTTATACACATTATTGTATTGACACTGTGATCTTGATAAAGACCCAAACAGGTCGAAACATCGATTTGATTGGTAACACAGCTGAAATTTGGAAGATTAAATTAAAGGGATCCTGCAAACAGCAAACAGGTATGAATATTCTGTCAATGGGATCTCTAAAAATCCACACAGGATACAAGTTCTAAAAGGAGCTAACATACAATACTTTATTTTATTTGGGATTGGCCCATATGCTTATAATATTTAGATTGCTATGACAACTATAAAAAAAATAAATACAAACCTAAAGAACATTAACCCCTTAAGGACACAGCTTCAGAAGCTCGACTTACGCTTAATGACACAAGCAATGTTTGCATTTTCTTGCTGTTTGCGTTCAACTGCAATTTGCATCTCTCTCATTTATTGCACCGACACATATTATATACTTTTTTAAAGGACAGAAAGGGCTTTAATTTGATATAACATATATATATATAAATGCTTACTTATTATAAAAAAAATACAGAAAAATGCAAAGAAAATGAAAAATATTATTTTTTTTTTACAGTTTTTGCAATAATAATGTGTGCCTAATTAGTGCAGGTTAAAGAAAGTAATTAAAAATAAATTAATTTAGTTGTTCTGATTTACAGAATATATAATGTGTCTGGGATTTTAAGTTTTTTTTGGTAGTTACAGGTCACAAAGCACAAGGAGTAAAATAAACTTTTAATGTGGAGCGATTTTAGAATTTGGTATGTTTGTCTTGTAAGCTTAATAGCCATAAAAGAAAACAAAATTGCCACACAAAAGTATATATTTATATAAAGTAGACATCACGGGCTATTTACCTAAGGTTGTTTTGACACTTTCTACGTAGCCATTTCACCGCCAACCTCTGCTAAATATTGGAGTAAAATTGTGTTCTTTTTGGTTTTTGGCACACAAACTTATAACAGAGAAATTCTCGTGTATATTTTGTAAAGTTGGTGTGTGCTATTCCTGTACAAAGTTTTATTTTGTGTTCAGTTACATCTGCTGAGTAAAATGACACCCCCATTGTATGTCTTTTGCACTATTTCGTGAAGTTACAGTGCCATACAGGATACCTGTCCTTTTCAGTATTCACAGTAGAATTTTGAGAGATGAATTTAATGAGCCTTAGCTTCCATTTGGGGTATTATAACAGTTTGACTGTTCAAAAAACCCCCACAAAGGCCTACCATTTGTAAAAGTAGACACTCCAGGGTATCTTATAAGGTGCATATTGTGCCTTAACATGCCCCCATTTTTTCACCAATATATGCCAAAGTATGTGGTAAAAAATAATTTTGTGCATTTTTTACATACGGATTGCATTTTTGCTGGGCGTTTTGTATATTTCATATGTGCCACTAAGTTCAAACCCCCCAAATTATGCTCAGCTAAGTCTTCTGAGTAAAATGACACCCCATATGAATGTCTTTGTCACTATTTTGTGAAGCTACAGTGCCATATAGGAGACCAAGCCATATCCGTTTTTACCAAACTTTGAATTTTGACGCTGGGCCTATGTGCAATTTCCAAGCATCTTCGCAGGTTTTAAATTCAAACTACCCCACAAAGGCCTACCATTTCTTAAAGTAGACACCCCAGGGTGTTTCAAAAGGTATAGTTTGAACCTTAGCGTGGGATCATTTTTCCGCTAGCTTGTACCAGATGTAGTGGTAATAAGCGTTTTTTCTGCCTTTTTGACATATAAAGTGAGTTTGCACAGTATATTTTGCAAACCTTATGTGTGCTACGACTGTATAATACTTCATATGTTGCTCAGCTATGTCGGCTGAGTACAGCAATACCCCCGTATGTACCTTTGCCAGGTATGTGTGGACATCGGAGGGGCACATTTGGGACACAGCCATTCCAGTTTTTTTCAAACTTTGAATTTTTATGCTGTGCCTATGTCCCATTTTAGAGTATTTTACCAGGCTATATAATCCAAATTCCCCATAAAGCCATACCATTTCTTAAAGAAGACATACCAGGGTATTTCAAAAGGCATATTTTGAACCTTAGCGTGGGATCATTTTTCCGCTAGCTTGTACCAAGTGTAGTGGTAATAAGCATTTTTTCTGCCTTTTTGACATACAAAGTGAGTTTGCGCAGCATATTTTGCAAACCTTATGTGTACTATGACTGTATAATACTTCATATGTTGCTCAGCTATGTCGGCTGAGTACAGCAATACCCCCGTATGTACCTTTGCCAGGTATATGTGGATGTTGAAGGGGCGCATTTGAGATGCAGCCATTCAGTTTTTTTCTAACTTTGAAGTTTTACGCTGTGTCCATGTTCCAATTTGGAGTAGTTTAGACGGTTGGTTATTGAAACTTCCCCACAAACACATACTATTTATTAAAGAATACACCCTGGGGTAATTCAAAAGGCATATTTTGAACCTTGGCGTGGGATAATTTTTTCTCTAGTTTGTTCCAGGTGTAGTGGTAATGAGCGTTTTTAAAATGTATTTTTTTACTTTTTATAACTTTTTTACTTTTAAAAACTAGTTTTTAAACTTTTGTTTTGCTTATAAATTTTTTTTAAACTTTCCTAAACTTTCTTAAAACTTTTTTACAGATTTAACATTTTTCTAAGCTTTTTTTTTTACCGTTAACCCCTAACTAGCAGTACGCAGCACTAACAGTAAATTCCCCATTTTCCCATAACTCCCACCCACCCCAGCTAGCAAAATATATAGTTATAAAATATTTAAATTAATTAAATAAATTGAACCCCTGAGTGTTAAAAAAATAAATAAAAGTTAATCCTCAGGGGTTAAAAAAAATTAGATCACAGTATAATACTGTGATCTCTATTTGATCGCTGTAGGCAGTGATCGACTGGCAGGGAAGGGGTTAATTTTTATTTGGACTAGGTAAAGTGTGTTTTTTTTTGTTTTTTTTACTTAAATGTTATTAAAACATTTTTTTAAGCTTAACTTTTAACTTTTTAAAGTTTCTTTTAAAACTTTTTTTTAACGTTAACCCCTAGTTAGCCTAACGCCAAATCCCCCAATTCCCCACTAACTTCCACCCACCCCAGCTATCTAAATATATAATTTAAAAATAATTTAATTAATTTAATTAATTTAACCCATGAGGGTTAAAAAAAAAAAAGAATTAACCCTCAGGGGCTAAAAAAAAAATCAGATCATAGTAAAATGTAATCCCTGCCAATTGATCACTGTAGTCAGTGATCAATTGGCAGGGAATGGGTTAATTTTTTATTAAAATGGGTAAGGTAAATTAACTTTTTTTTTTCCAGCAGGGGGCAGGATCATCACTGATCCGGCTCCCTGCACTTCACACAGAACCCGGAAGTGCAGGGAGCCGGTAGGTGAGTATACAGAGCACATGTGCTCGCTCTGACTTGCGGTCAGAGCGAGCACATGTGCTGGGCAGCCTGACCGGGTGCTCCCGGTATGCCTCTAATGCAGAGGCATACCGGGAGCACCATTAACCCCGCGATCGGGGGGTTAATTTTACCGCGTGACGGACGAGGTCTGTCACCCGTCGTTAAGGGTCTCCCCTCTGTGACGGACCTCGTCCGTCACTCGTTCTGAAGGGGTTAAGCAATTTAAATTAATACATGAAATATATAATAAAAAATAACTTTCAAAGACAATAAAAAGAACCATATTTACGTAATTAAGTGTGTTAAAAAATGATAAGCTTAGAGTCATGTCTACAAATGCTTGCAGTTTAGGGAATAAGATCCATGAACTTGTGGCAATAATGGCAACTGATAGTGTAGATTTAGTCGCTGTTACTGAGACATGGTACAATGAGAAAAATGACTGGGACATAGCAATACCAGGGTACTTTTTATATAGAAACGACAGGGAAGGCAAGAAAGGGGGAGGGGTGGCCCTGTATGTAAAAGCATAAAATCTAGCCTAATAAAAGTTAGTGAGGCGAACATAGAGTCCATTTGGGTTACGTTAGAATTTGATAATCACACAGTAATGCGTGTAGGTGTGATTTATAGGCCCCCAGGACAAATAGAAGCGTTAGATAATCTACTAGTTGAGGAAATAGCTAAAATGACAATTAAGCGGGAAGTTATCATCATGGATGACTTTAATCTTCCTGATGTGAATTGGAAAACAAAAATAGCTGCTTGCGCGAGGAGCACACATATTCTAAACTCCCTACTGGGATTGTCTCTAAAACAAGTCGTTGAGAAGCCAACTCGTAAAGACCATACTAGATTTAGTGTTAACAAATGGAGATTTGGTATCAGATATTACTGTAGGTGAGGGAGTTCCTGTTTTAACCCTCAAAGTGAAGTGTCGTCTCATTATTGGGGGAAGGATTTATTGTATGCTGTTCCAGTTTGACTGCTAGGAGAGTAAACCTATTCGTATGGTTCCTATTCAACTGTCTACAGCATTCATATGCTTGGGAGAATTTATTTGTTTCTCCGGTTCGGTGATTGTGGTGTCTGCCAGAGTGCTTGGAGTCCTCAGGAAGCGCTAGGAGCATCCTTCAACGGAGGTACCCAGTCGGGGTGCCAGGCGATCCGTTACATTGGTGGCAGCGGTGGGATGGCGTCCTAGTGCGAGGTAAAGCAGCTCAGAGACACCGTTCGTGGAGTTACAAATTGAGGGCAACGCTAGCACACGTGCAGCGCCCCTGGGAGCAGAGGTATCCAGCGACTTGGAGCAGACAAGTATGGAAGGCTCTGGTGATGATTGGCTGGCCGAGGTGAGGCAGCGAGTGGCCCAGTATGGTGATAATGTGCCCATGGATATATTCCAGGCGATCTGGAACCAGGTCACAGCCGAGCGAAACACAAGGATGGACCGAGAATTCCGGCTGGCGAAAGAGAGAGAATATGCTCAGCGGAAGGAGTGTTACAGCAGCCAAAGAGAGGCTGCATTCGAGGAGGTTAACCGTTTCCCCCTGAGGCGGCCAGAGGAACCCGAAGTAGGGGTCCTCATAGACTGGTCCTGTGAGGAACCACAACAGGCAGGTGGAGATGGGACCGAGGTCTCTCCACTGGGCCCAACAGGATGCTGGGCAGCCGGCCCAGATCCCCAGCAGCAGCCGGAGTTAGCGGGTGCGGAAGCCAGTGGTCCTTACTTGCAAATGTTGAGGGACCTCACAGACTGGTCCTGGGAAGACCCACAGATGGCAGGTGGAGATGGGACTGCGGTCTCTCTACCGGCCCTACAAGGATGCTGGGCGGTCGGCCCAGATCCCCAGCGGCAGTGTGTGTTACAGGGAGCTGAAGGTGCCGTCCTTCCTCCCCAGCGGCAGTTTGAGTTACAGGGAGACAAAGGTGCCGTCCTTCCTCCCCAGCGGCAGTGCGAGTTACAGGGAGCCAAAGGTGTCGTCCTTCCTCCCCAGCGGCAGAGTGAGTTACAGGGAGCCAAAGGTGCCGTCCTTCCTCCCCAGTGGCAGAGTGAGTTACAGGGAGACAAAGGTGCCATCCTTCCTCCCCAGGGGCAGTGCGAGTTACAGGGAGACAAAGGTGACGTCCGTCCTCCCCAGCGGCAGTGTGAGTTACAGGGAGCCAAAGGTGCCGTCCTTCCTCCCCAGCGGCAGAGTGTCCTGCAGGGAGCAGAGATAGTCGGTCTCGCCTCCAAGCAGCAGGACAATATATTGAAAGGGGAGACAGTCGGTCCCCCTCTCCACCAGCAGAGAGAGTGTCAGGCAGAGGAGCCTGTTACCCCATCTCCCCAGCGGCTGAAAGTGTGTAAGGGAGAGGAGCTTGTTACCCCCTCTCCCCAGCGGCAGCGTAGCCCACCAAGGGGAGATGATAAGCCCCACACCGGTGCAGAAGGGACCGTGGTCTCTGTGTCCCAACCACAGGGGGTATGGACGGTCGGTCCTGTCCCCCAGCAGCAGGGCTGTATATCCAAAGGGGAGACAGCCTGTCTGCCCCTCCAGCAGCAACACCAGGTCCAGCAGGAGGAGCCTACTAACCCTTCTCCTCAGCTGGGCTCCAACCAGGCTACTCCCTTGGTAGCGCTGGCACCAGGGCAGAGTACCGCTGGTCTCTGCCCACTCAGCAACCCACAGATCCAGAAGGCTAGTACCCCCCAGAGCCGTGGTGGAGCCCCTGGACATGGACAAGCTACCCACTATCCCAGGTGCAGTAACCAATTCTTGTGGGTGGGCTGCACTACTTACTATGTTTTGTGGGTGGGTTGCTGGACTAACCAAGGCACTGACCGACAGGAGGTCAGATACCTTGTTAGTCTTTTTGGGAAAGGGGAGAAATGTGGCGAAACCGACCTCGCCACTGGGCATTGGAGAAGACTGCCAGCGTCCTGCCATGTGACTATGGCCCCTGGGATGTATTGCCCTTTAAAGACATGATTTGGGCATAATGGATTTGTGTTGTGCTGCTGCTAGCCCTTTTAAGAACCATCTGGGGACATACTGTGGAGTTACTGGGTGGCCACCATTTCCTGTATCAGAAGCACATGGTGAGAACAATGGATGGCGGCCATTTTAACTCACAGACACTGTGTGGACTTTTCAACACGGTGCCATCTCGCCAGTATTTGTTGCACAGAGACATCGTGCGGTGGTTTTGGACTATACAGCAGGGGACACATTATACAGTGATTGTTTTTTATTTAGCCTGTATATGTTCTGCAGAATCTGCATTAAACTGTATTTTCCAAAGTACTGAACGGATCTGGGTGAATTTTGGATATGTGGTTCACCCAGATCCCCCAGTTCCAAGGATATACTTATATATATTTTTATGGGGTTATTGCATGTTTTGGGGTCCCTGTGATGTGTTTTATGAAACTGTATTTCTCTGGCTGTGATAATTAGATTACCCATTGTGTTCAGTAATCATATCACAGCCAGAGGGGAGGATTTTGTGTGGGAGTGTCTGGGTGTAGTGTATGGATTGATTGGCTGTTTTGTAACGCCCTGTGGGCTGTACTATGTTTGTGGATTGGGAATAAAAGAGACTGTATGTGACAGTACAGGGAGTTCCTGTTTTAACCCTCAAAGTGAAGTGTCGTCTCATTATTGGGGGAAGGATTTATTGTATGCTGTTCCAGTTTGACTGCTAGGAGAGTAAACCTATTCGTATGGTTCCTATTCAACTGTCTACAGCATTCATATGCTTGGGAGAATTTGTTTCTCCGGTTCGGTGATTGTGGTGTCTGAAGAGTGCTTGGAGTCCTCAGGAAGCGCTAGGAGCATCCTTCAACGGAGGTACCCAGTCGGGGTGCAAGGCGATCCGTTACACCATCACTGCAGCACTACGTGCAGCAAATGTCCCCTACAAGTGGGGTTTCCCTAAAAAATTGTTAATCAAGCGGAATGGTGTAAACAAACCAATACTCAGCCCAGACGATGGAAAGAAGATCCTCCAGGAATGGAATATTCCACTACAGGCCAGCAGTCCTAAAGGACCACTACAGACCACTGCACCAAAACCTCTCACTAAAGACTGGGAACGGACAATGAAAGCTCCGCGCACACCCACAGACCGCAGAAGCTCTCCAACATGAAGAAACTACCAGATCATAGCAAGATCGGTGAAAACCGAATGGACTGGAAGTACAGGTTCTATAGTTCTACTTAAATTACTTGACCCCTTGTAATCTATTCTGGTATTGTCGGTTAAAAAGACCTTAGCCCAGGCCGTGACCGGGTGGAGCAACACCCGGACTCCCTTTGTTTGAACCCTAGCATTGTTATAGATCACATACGTTGTAGATCATGACAATTCGCCCCAAGTGGGCCACCCCCAAGGCTCTTAAGAGCTATACTTGTCCGTTGCTGTACGCAACCCAATGTCCCCACATGGTGACACACGGAATACTGTATATAGTTATTACCCTGTTGCTCCCCCCCCCCTTGTGAGTATACCCACAAATTATACCGTATCCAACTTACAACAAAACCCTGGGTCCTTCATATTTAAGGGTACAGCGCACCATACAACTACATTATGGTGATTAAAATTATGTCCCTAAACACGAAGGGACTCAACTCCCCGAACAAACGCAGGTTGGCCACACAGGAGGCTAGGAAATGTGCTGCCCTAGTGGCGTTCTTCCAGGAGACGCACTTTAGGTGGAAAGATAGACCTAATTTACCTCCAAATGGTTCCCCCACGACTTTCACACCTGTTATACAGCCAAACAAAGGGGAGTTTCCATCTTAATAAGCAAAGATGTAGTGTTTTCTCTGGTCCGCAAGATAAATGATAGAAAAGGGTGCTACCTGATTTTGCAATGCCTTCTTAATAATAACCCATACACATTAGTCAATATTTACAGTCCTAATGAGAACCAACATGAATTCTTAACCTCGACCCTGGCATTACTTGAAATGTATAAATATGGGGAGGTAATTATTGGAGGCGATACGAACTTCTTACTAGATAGCGAGTCTGACTCGTCCACTGCTATGGGGCTCTCACGAAGCACCTTACGGCAAAGAGCGGCTCTAGCAGCCAAAGTATGCACCACACTAGCCTCCAACCACTTGGTGGACCCATGGCGCATCCTCCACCCCACAGAGGTGGATTACACATGTCACACAATAGCTACTCCTGAATAGACCGCTTTCTTATCCCCGCCACCTTCATGCCTAACATAGAAGAAGCTACTATTGGAACAATGTCATGGTCTGACCATGCACCTGTTACCCTTAGCATTAAAGGACCACTATAGTGCCAGGAAAACATACTCGTTTTCCTGGCACTATAGTGCCCTGAGGGTGCCCCCACCCTCAGGGACCCCCTCCCGCCCGGCTCTGGAAGGGGAAAGGGGTAAAAACTTACCTTTTTCCAGCGCTGGGCGGAGAGCTCTCCTCCTCCTCTCCGCCTCCGTTACGCCCCGCCGGCTGAATGCGCACGCGCGGCAAGAGCTGCGCGCGCATTCAGCCGGTCTCATAGGAAAGCATTTACAATGCTTTCCTATGGACGCTGGCGTGCTCTCACTGTGAAAATCACAGTGAGAAGCACGCAAGCGCCTCTAGTGGCTGTCAATAAGACAGCAACTAGAGGATTAGGGGGAAGGCTTAACCCATTCATAATTATAGCAGTTTCTCTGAAACTGCTATAATTATGAAAAAATTGGTTAACTCTAGAAGGACCTGGCACCCAGACCCCTTCATTAAGCTGAAGTGGTCTGGGTGCCTAGAGTGGTCCTTTAAGGAAACATTCCCCAATAAAGGGACAGGCACTTGGAGACTAAAAGAATCCCTTCTAACAGATCCGTCCATAGTGGCACGGATCACTACAGACCAACACTATTTCACCGAAAACACGATAACTCCCCCATAGAACAGATCTGGCTAGCACATAAGGCGGTCATACGGGGTAGTCTTATAAAACATGCCAGTCGAGCCAAAAAACTAAGGTTAGCAAACTATAACTCGCTGGTAGCAGAAATCACTACGCTGACACACTCCAACAAACGAGAACCAAGCAAGACCACCTGCAAAAAACTACTAGCCCTCCAAAACCAATTGAAAAACATGGAATTAGCCCAAACAACATATCTCTTACGCAAAGCTAAACACAACTTCTTTACCAACGGTAATAGAGCAGGCGTCACAATTAAAGGAGAGGTGTGTCGCCTCCAGGATTGCCTTCCTAGTAGATAATAAGGGAAAGAAGACATTAAACCCACAAAGTATTGTAGATCTGTTTGCAAAATATTACAGTGAATTGTACAATCTCAAAACTGACCCCAACATGTTCTTACCTACCCATGATGATATTGACAATTTCTTGACAGGCCTTGACTTACCGAAACTAAAAAACGGAGACCTAGACCTACTACAACAACCATTCTCCCTAGATGAGCTCACAGCTGTAATATCGCAACTCCCAGCCCACAAATCACCAGGCCCTGATGGCTTCACGAACGCATATTACCAGAAATTCTCAAACATCTTCATGCCGCACCTCCTAAATCTTTTAAACAACTGTGCTACTGTAGGTGCATTGCCGGATGAGATGCTGCTTGCCCATATATCCACCATCCCTAAGCCCGGCAAACCCCCCACCCAGTGTAAAAATTTCAGGCCCATCTCCCTACTTAACGGAGATGCCAAAATTTATGCTAAACTCATCAGCAACCGGCTGGCCCCTCTCCTCCACAAATTGGTACACAATGACCAGTCGGGGTTCATAAAAGGCCATCAAGGCTCTGACAACACCATGAAAATTCTGAACATGTCAACACTTGACACAGGCGGTTCGAAGGGCCTCTTCCTCGCACTTGACGCGGAGAAGGCCTTCGACCGATTAAACTGGGAGTACATGACTAAGACTCTGCACAAATTTAACTTTCCTGTATCTACCATTAAAAGTATAATGGCATTATACCACAATCCAGCAGCCAGAGTCTCTCATGGAGGCTTCCTGTCCAACCCCTTCTCTATCACGAATGGTACTTGACAAGGATGCCCCTTATCCCCCCTTCTGTACATACTGGCCCTGGAACCTCTAGCATGTAAAATCAGATTACACCCCGACATACAGGGGATTCCTATACAAGACAAGATGTACAGCCTAGCCCTCTTTCCTCTTGCTTTGTGGCATTGACAGACCCCACCCATTCCCTACCCCATATGCTGAAACTCATACGACAATTCTGAAGAGTCTCATACTATAAATAAATCAAGACAAAACACAGGCCCTACCCATCAACCTACCAAAAACCCTAGCAGACTCCATCCGTACCACATACAAATTCGACTGGAGAACCACCTCCATTACATATTTAGGGATAGTGATGTCCCGAATGGTTCGCCACGGACTCATCATTGAGTAAACTTTGACCCTGTACCTCACAGTCAGCAGACACATTTCAGCCAATCAGCAGCAGACTCTCCCTCCCAGACCCTCCCACCTCCTGGACAGCTCACTAAGAATGCAGCTTCAAAATGGATGCTGTCCAAGAGGTGGGAGGGTCTGGGAGGGAGGGACTGCTGCTGATTGGCTGGAATGTGTCTGCTGACTGTGAGGTACAGGGTCAAAGTTTACTCAATGATGAAGCCGCGGCGAACTGTTCGGCAAACCGTTCAGGACATCACTATTTAGGGATAAGAATTGCACCCTCCACTTCGGCCACGCTAACATTAAATTACACACCACTGCTGTCGCTCTGCAAAACAGAAATGCACAAATGGAAACATACAATGATCTCCTGGCTAGGGAAAATTAATGTACTTTAAAAGGAGGTAGCGCCTTAATTCGGTGCAAGATGTCCAGGAGCTGCTATACCCAAAAAGCGGCTATTGTATATATATACTTGTACCAAATGAGTTATTGAAAAAGTCCAAATATTTAGAGGGAATCATACAGCAACATGTATGGTGTGTACAACTTTAAATCTGTTAGAGACAGATTCAGTTCAGTATACACCAAGTGCTCTACTTCACATAACTATCTATATAACATAGAATAGCAGCATAGATGGCTGTCATCTATTTTATACAACAATCTAATGACACATCTATTCCAAATGGATGTTTCTTTAAATCTGCTGCAGGCAGACTAACTAAATAGTGCGCCAGGAGTATATCCTCTAATTGTAAAAACCAAAAAATTTGATAAAGATTTAAGAAAAAAATGCCTGATTTAGAAAAAGAAAAAAAACACAAAAATATAATGGTGGAAAAATAAATGATACTTAAAAGTTATAATAGAAAATTTTTATTTTTAATTCCAAAGTATAAAAATATGTAAAAGGTTATAAAAATATGAGTCAGGAACGGTTTGCAAGTAATGTGCCAGCAAGAGGATAGTCTTATCATTTAAACAATCAAAAAACCGGCTAGGATGGATATGGATATTATGTTTCAGAAATAAGTCTCTGTACTTGCCGGTTACCGATGGGGTTGGCGTGCGTCCCAGACCTCACTCTGGGTGGTAGGTGTTGTCCGCCAGTCAGTCCCCTGATTGATAGTTCTTCCTCGTTAGATAAGACAAATTTCTTCTGCTGGTTCCACTCTGCTCCGTATCCTGCTCACTGCTAACTGTCTAACGCGTTTCGTGGGTGTCAGTCCCACTTCCTCAGAGACGTGATGAAGGCTGAGTGCCGGGCCGTGACTTTTATACACATCTAACATATTGTCAATAAATCACAGTTTACATATAACGGCATTTTACAGTATATACACATTACGAGAGTTCATACATACATGAACAAATAAATATAAATGTTAGAATGTATACACATATTAATGAATATATAATTAAAAAAGTGTTTACACTGTTTTATAAAATAGATGACAGCCATCTATGCTGATATTCTATATTATATAGATACTTATGTGAAGTAGAGCACTTGGTGTATACTGAACTGAATCTGTCTCTAACAGATTTAAAGTTGTACACACCATACATGTTGCTGTATGATTCCCTCTAAAGATTTGGACTTTTTCAATAACTCATTTGGTACAAGTATATATACAATAGCCACTTTTTGGGTATAGTAGCTCCTGGACATCTTGCACCGAATTAAGGCGCTACCTCCTTTTACAGTACATTTGTTTGGACAGGTATTGGGTGAATCCCTGTCTTTGTTCAGTTTTTGAGCGACCCATTATAAGTCAGACTCCCTCAGCTCTGTGTGTTGCACTAGGCATACCTGACCTCTATATTTCTAGGGAAAATTAATGCCTACAAGATGATGATCCTGCCCTGTATTCTCTATGTCTTTAGGATGCTTCCCCTCAGAATTCCCAACCAATACTGCAAAACATTACAAAAACTAGGCAGTGCATTTATCTGGGGAGCAAAAAAAAACCCAGGGTGTCTATGGCACTCCTTTAGACCGCCACCCGCTCTGGAGGTGGTGGCCTCCAAAATATCAAATTATAGGGCAGCTATTCTGTCCTCAGGTGTTCTCTTACACGCACCACCTAACACAACCCAATGGGTAGACATGGAAAGGGCAAAATTCCATAATCAATCCCTACTTGAATACCTCTGGACACCTAAGCATTTAAGATTGAAACGACAAGATCTCTTCCCAACCACCCAACTTACGATAGCAGTGTGAGACGAATTTATGGGAACCATAGGCTACAACAACTCCTTCCACCCTAAATCGCCCATCTCGACCCTCAGGGCAATAGTACCAGACATACAACTCCAAGACTGGCACAAAGCAGGGATCAAAAACATATCCCAACTGATGACTGAAGGAAAAGTAACACCCTTCCCAACACTACAGGCACAGTGGCAACTCCCAAGCCGAGCCATCTTTTCATACCTACAGGTAAAAAGTGTTCTTCAAGCACACGCGATACTCTTACACAACCCAAAAGGCCCACCACAGGTTACCTCACAGTTACTCATTGACAGATGTCGGTCCTCACCTAACAAACCTAAAACATTCACATTGTGCTATAAAACATGGCAAGAACTCACACCAACAAAACCACATTCGCACAAAGCCCAATGGGAAAAGGACTGTGACATAACCCTATCAGACACAGAGTGGCTCCATGCATTAAACGGGTTGTCCAAATGGACAAAGTGCTTCTCACACGTAGTAGCCCACAGGAAACTCATGTACCAGTGGTACATGACCCCACAAAGACTTCACCAGTTATTCACCACGACAAACCTGATGTGCTTGAGATGTAAATCAGCCCCGGGCACACTACTACACCTGTGGTGGTCCTGTAGAGACATTAAACCTCTCTGGACTACAGCAAGGTCAATCTTGGACACACTAGATATTCCAAAATTTGAACTGACGGCATCCATCTGCCTACTGCTACTGCTCCCAGCAGGACTGAACCCAGGCCAAAAACAAATCATGGCGCTGGTCTTACTAGCATCAAGAAATCTCTTAGCACTTAATTGGAAATCCCAAGACTGCCCTTCTTTGCCACAGTTGATGGATAAAGTAGAGCAATTTCACATATATGAGAGAATGGCAATCACATCTTCGAAAAAAATACTACAATTTGAGGCTACTTGGGGAAAATGGGAAAAAGAGTTTGGATGGACAAAAGAAAGGGCACAAACACTGGCAAACACTGCCAAAAGCACTGACTAGGAGCATATCCCGAATTACCCTTTCCCCCCCACCATAATACTGACCCCAGGTTAGGATACCAACCAAGTGACCATAGGTACTACTCACGCACCTCTCCCCTTCCCTAACCCCCCTCCCCCCAACCCACCTACAGTCCCCCCCTCGCCGCTTTCGGCTCCCCTCCCAGGTTCTTGGCTCCCAAACCAGGTTCATGCCACCAAGAATCCTGAGAAGACAGGAGGAGCTATAAGACAACTAATGCTCTCTCGCGCCATTGACAATTCATTGAATGTTCACACTGTAACGGCACCCCCAGGCATAAAAGGGTTAAACCGCCGTTTAATAGATCTTCCCTTCCAGAGGCACAGGCACAGCTACTGCAGAACACCAATCCGCCGAACAGGAAACCATATGAATGCTGTAAACAGCCGAATAGGAAAAATCATACGAATAGGTTTACACTCCTAGCAGTCGAACTGGAACAACATACAATAAATCCCCCCAAGAACGAGACAAAGCTCCGTGTTGAGGGTCAAGCAGTGAACAGACAGAGCTGTGGGTTTATTGTGTTTATGTACACGTTCTTACACATTAGTACCCCCCCACAGGGTTTTGGTACCCAACCAATAAACACATACAATACACTCAGACACTCCCACACAAATTCCTCCCCTCTGCATGTGATTCAATTACCTTACACAATGGGTAATGTAATTTAGCACAAGCAGAGAAATACAATTTTTCCACATTATTCATAACTTGAAAAGTATGCATCACATTCACATACTTACATTTTCAGAATCAGCATACTCCAAATACAAACATATGTCAAAATCATACAAATTGGTCCAGTGGTTCAAAAAATAGATCGTAGTCCTTTGTGACCACAGGAAGCATGGCTTTTCTGCCCCAAACCAGTTCCACAGAGTCTTCTATCCTGGAGATAATTGTGAAGTAATCCAATTATCTCCAAAGACAGAAGCAAAACTCCATTGAAAACATGGCAGCAAAAAGACAGTAAAATACAATAAAATACACAAGGTTACATTATTACATAAAATACAGACATGCAACATATGCCCAGATAGCTTAGGTCTGAGCGCACATTATTACTGAATGGCGCTCAGAGCACACACATACAGTTCAATTGCCATGGAGCCAAAGTCTTTCCCATAGTCTTTCATTATACGAATAGGCTCCATGGCATAGCTATCTGGGGTATCACTGCTCAAACAGGGCAAGCACCAAATGACCCGGCTTTCTTGTCTTTGCAGGGGAAAATCAAGCCTTTTAACATGGGACCATAATCCAAAGGCAACAGGCGAGCAACCAGGCTTCTCCAATGCAAAGTGGCGAGATTGCTCTCGTCACAAACACGTATTTGTATTATGCTGTCTCATAACCATTAATGTCACAATGAACAATGTTCAACACGTATTTGTAAAATGATGTTACGTAACCACTAATGCCACGATGAAAGTGACACTTATCTGACTAACCCTCCTATCTTCTCTTCTGTACCCTGAACCACTTGAACTAAAACAATAAAACATAACTTTGAAATAGGATTATTTAAACGTTGCACTGCTGAAGGCAACAGAAAATTGCATTAGGCTTGTCAGTAAAAGCAAAAAAATTCAAGAAACCGCTGTGGTACTCCGCAGATGTAGCCAAAATAGTAAAAGACGAAAGTTGGCATTTAGCAATTATATAAAAAAAAGAAACCCAGAGTGTGGAAGACAGACAGATTTATAAGATTAGGCAGAAAGAGGCTAAGCAAGTTATAAGAGCCACCAAAGCACACACAGAAGAGAAAATAGCACAGTCAGTAAAAGAAAAAGGGGACAACACATTTCTTAGATTCATAAATGAGAAAAGGAAAGTAAAACAAGGATTAGTTAGATTAAAAACAAAAGGAAGGTATGTAGAAGAGGATAAGGCCCCAGGGAGAGTGCGCAGCTTAGCGGACATGTATGAGTGTGGGATGCATGATGCATGATTGGCTATATTCTACATGTATGAGTGTGGGATGGATGGTGCATGATTGGCTATATGCTACATGTATGAGTGTGGGATGGATGGTGCATGATTGGCTATATGCTACATGTATGAGTGTGGGATGGATGGTGCATGATTGGCTATATTCTACATGTATGAGTGTGGGATGGATGGTGCATGGTTGGCTATATTCTACATGTATGAGTGTGGGATGATGGTGCATGATTGGCTATATGCTACATGTATGAGTGTGGGATGGATGATGCATGATTGGCTATATGCTACATGTATGAGTGTGGGATGGATGGTGCATGATTGGCTATATTCTACATGTATGAGTGTGGGATGGATGATGCATGATTGGCTATATTCTACATGTATGAGTGTGGGATGGATGGTGCATGATTGGCTATATTCTACATGTATGAGTGTGGGATGGATGGTGCATGATTGGCTATATTCTACATGTATGAGTGTGGGATATGTGCATGATTGGCTATATGCTACATGTATGAGTGTGGGATGGATGGTGCATGATTGGCTATATTCTACATGTATGAGTGTGGGATGGATGGTGCATGATTGGCTATATTCTACATGTATGAGTGTGGGATGGATGGTGCATGATTGGCTATATTCTGCATGTATGGGTGTGGGATGGATGCTGATTGGTATGCATGGATGGTGCATGTATATTCTACATGTATGAGTGTGGGATGGATGGTGCATGATTGGCTATATTCTACATATGGTGTATTGGGATGGATGGTGCATGATTGGCTATATGCTACATGTATGAGTGTGGGATGGATGGATGTATGATTGGCTATATTCTGCATGTGGAGTGTGGGATGGATGATGCATGATTGGCTATATGTACATGTATGAGTGTGGGATGGATGATGCATGATTGGCTATATTCTACATGTATGAGTGTGGGATGGATGGTGCATGATTGGCTATATGCTACATGTATGAGTGTGGGATGGATGGTGCATGATTGGCTATATTCTACATGTATGAGTGTGGGATGGATGGTGCATGATTGGCTATATGCTACATGTATGAGTGTGGGATGGATGGTGCATGATTGGCTATATTCTACATGTATGAGTGTGGGATGGATGGTGCATGATTGGCTATATTCTACATGTATGAGTGTGGGATGGATGATGCATGATTGGCTATATTCTACATGTATGAGTGTGGGATGCATGATGCATGATTGGCTATATTCTACATGTATGAGTGTGGGAAGGATGGTGCATGATTGGCTATATTCTACATGTATGAGTGTGGGATGGATGGTGCATGATTGGCTATATTCTACATGTATGAGTGTGGGATGGATGATGCATGATTGGCTATATTCTACATGTATGAGTGTGGGATGGATGATGCATGATTGGCTATATTCTACATGTATGAGTGTGGGATGGATGATGCATGATTGGCTATATTCTACATGTATGAGTGTGGGATGGATGATGCATGATTGGCTATATTCTACATGTATGAGTGTGGGATGGATGATGCATGATTGGCTATATTCTACATGTATGAGTGTGGGATGGATGATGCATGATTGGCTATATTCTACATGTATGAGTGTGGGATGGATGATGCATGATTGGCTATATTCTACATGTATGAGTGTGGGATGGATGATGCATGATTGGCTATATGCTACATGTATGAGTGTGGGATGGATGATGCATGATTGGCTATATTCTACATGTATGAGTGTGGGATGGATGATGCATGATTGGCTATATGCTACATGTGGGAGTGTGAGATGTGAGGAAGTGGGTGGTGACAGATCAGACTGACCTCAGTGCCACTTAGGAGCCGCGCCAGCAACAAGTTTCTCAGCCTCCTCCTGTTGCTGGGCTTGCTGGATTTTCTGCCTGGGGACCCTGGATGCTGGATCCTGGTTTTACAGCCATCCTGACTGCCCTCAGGGCTGGTAATGGTGCTGCAGACGGTGGCTTCCTCCATCCCCAGCAGCCTGGCGGTGAGGTTCCCCTCCCCAGTGGTCTGGCTCTCCCTGGGCACCCTCACTTTATCTCCCTCCATGGGCACCCTGTATGGGCACCCTGCCTCGGGCTCTGTGAGACCCAACTCCCCTCCTCGGGCCCGGTACAGGAGCTGCAGCCCGGGCCTGAGGCTTCAACTGGGCCGTGCGCCTCGACCACGTGGCGCGCGGCCTGCCCCGCGCCCGGTCCTTCCGCCGCCCCTGGTGTCCGGGCGGCGGCATCTGCTGTGGGCCGTGCCCCCCCTGGAGGTAGTGGGGGGGCGGAAACTCTGCAATCGAACTGGGCGGCGTGTGGGTCCTCCCCTCTCGGCCGGCAGTGGTAAGTGGGCCCCACGGGGTGGCTCTCGGCCGCTGCCGCCGGGTGGGGAGGGGTTCTGTATCCCCCTCATGGGCTCTGGGGGGGGGGGTCTGCTTGTCCTGGCCCTCCCCTCCCTCTTTTGCCCGGGCAGGGTCCGCGGGCGGTGTGGGCTCCCTCCCCCTCCCTCCCCTCTATTATTGTGTCCCCCCCTTTTTCTGTGTGGTGTCTCCCTCTTCTTTTTTGCTTTCTCCTGTTTTTATGGTTCCCCCCCTTTCTTTGTTGTGTCCTCCCCCCTTTTTTGTTCCCCCCTCTGTCTTTATTGCCCCCCCCTTTCTTTATTGTCACCCCCTCCTCCTTGCTGACCTTCTTTACCCCTCCCTCTGCCTCCCCCCACACGCCCTCTCCTTACCTGTCTCGGCAGCCTCCTGTCCTGGAGCGTTGGCTCTTCCTCTCTCCACTGCTGCTTTGGGTGCAGTTGCCGGATCCATCCACAAGGTGGCGTCTGAAGCTCCAGTTGCCATGGGAACTGCGCTGCAGGTGATGGACTCCTCTTTTCAAGCTGCTGTCTCTTCTATGGTGCCGCCAGCAGTTCCTGGGGTGCCGTCAGGTGAGTAATGTTTTCCTGTGCTGGCTGGGGCGCCTGCGCTAGGCTGGTTCATGTTGGGTTTATTTAAAAAAAAAAATTATAATAATAATTTTCTACAACCTAACCACGAAAATAAAAAAAATCAAAGAGTAACGGTCAGCCGCGCTCAGTGTAGTACCCTCCTGGCGCGACGGTGCGCCCACCGGTGGGTGGGGGGCAGTGCGCTCGGTCCTCAGCGCGGCAATTGGAGGAGAGTTGGGCCTCTTCCTCATTGGGGGCTGTGCCCCCCTCTACTGTGCGCAGTCACACAAGATATTCCCCTTTGGCCCTTGGGGGGGATGCTCTTCCCTTGGGGCACAAAGGGGGGGAAGGACTTGGGCGGCGATGATGTAAAGTTCCGTTATGGGAAATTCCTAAGACGTTGGCGATTTAGGTTTGGGGTTCGCTATTTTGGAGAGCGTGGTTGGGAAGGGCTTCGCAGCGTGGCGCTGTTTTGTTACCAGGACACCACTTGGAATGCATGTCATACTTATGGTGGCGCTATGAAAAACATTTCATCAGAGCCTCGCGGTTTTGCGGTTTTGCCCTCTGTAGCGTGGGATCAGATGGACTTCGGCCCCTGGCTCTCCATCGTAATCCGCCCGGCGGCGCGTAAAGGGGGTTTGTCCTCCTTTCCTGCGGGGGCCCCAGCAGCCTCGCAGCAACGGCCAGGTTGTTAAGTGGGGTGGGTCGTGCTGTTTTAAGCTCAAATGCTCCCATCGTGGTGGGGGCTCACTCTGCCTCCTGCTGTTTCAAGAGGGGTAAGTACGGAGAAAAAAGGGGACGTGGGGGCGCAGGGCGGCGACGCCAGTGCTCGTAAGCGCAATGCGCCCATGGCTTGACCGCTACTGGAATCGGCAGGCCATGGGGCCACTGCTGGAAGGGCACCCAGCGTGAAAGTCGCTATATGATAGACAATTTACATACTTAAAGGGAATCAATGCAGTAGGGAGGAGACTATGTTTAAAGGAGGAAAACATAGTCTTAAATTAGAGGGGCGAAGGTTTCACAATTGTACCCGGATGTATTACGTTAACAGAAGGGTAGCGACTGCATGGACTAGCCTTCCAGCTGAAGTTGTAGAGGTTAACACAGTAGAGGAGTCTAAGTGGGTGTGGGATATGCTGTCCTACCTATAAGATAAGGCCAGGGACTAATGTCAGTGGTTAGAAAATTGGGCAGGCTGGATGGGCCGAATGGTCCTTATCTGCCGTCACATTATATGTTTATATTTCTGAGTCTGTGCTCGACTTCCTGCAGATGGTGCTGGATGAGCTCCTGCGGGAGGTAGCTTTGGGGTGGTTTGCGGGGTCAGTTGAGGCTCTGCCTCTCCTCAAGTTGCAGTTCCCCCTTGGGCCTGGTGCCCAAGTAGGAGGCAGGGGATTTTCGTCTGATTCATCATTTGCCCTGCCCTCAAGGGGTTTCGGTGAAAGATGTTGGGCGTCCTAGGCATCCTTCGATGCTGCGGTATGCATGGTCGGGGCAGTGGGCCCTGGGGCTTTGCTAACGAAGGCCGACATCGGAGCCGCGTTTCGCTTGTTGCCAGTTCATATGGATTGCCATCCTCCTGGGTGGTGGGTTTGTGGTCGGTATTATGTGGATACGTGCTTCCCGATGTGTTGTTCATGTCCTGCTTTTACGTTGAATGTGTCAGCGCTTTCCTGGAGTGGGTGGTGCGGTGGGAGGCAAGGATTGGCTCGTTGCTGCGTTACCTTGATGGCTCTTGTGTGTGGGCCTTCGCTGACTTGTCGACTCTTGCTCGACTCGGCGGAGCTTTAGGGTCCTCTTGGAGCACGATAAGACAGTGGGGCCCAGTGACGTGCCTTAGCTCCTTGGGTATCAAAATTGACTCTCTGGCCATGGAGTGCTGGCTGCCACGGGATAACGTTGAGAGGGTGTGGCGATGGCCAGGGGTCTGAGGAGGATGCAGCTGTGTAAGTTGCAGTCCCTGTTAGGGAGGTTGACCTTCCACTGCCCGATCAGGCCCATGGGACAATTGTCCCGCAGGCGCCTGGTGGTCGCTACTACCGGGACCGTGGCATTTTATCCAGTTCTGGAGGTCTGGGTTTCCTTCCTGACTGAGTATATTGGAAGGTCATCTTGGCAGGCGCCGGAGGGGTCAAGTTCGGACTTGCCCCTCTATACGGACGCAGCTGGCTCTGTCTGGTTGGGGCGATTCTGGGATCGCGCTAGTGTGCTGACATGGTTGGCGGCTTGACCAGGAATCTTGCCTTCCTGGAGCTTTCCCGTTGTGGTGGCATTGGATTTATGGGGTCGGGAGCTACAGGACAGTCGGTTGTTATTCACCGTGCCAACCTCTGGCTTGTCCAGGGGATTAGCCAGCTCTCGGTCCCCCTTTTCTGTTTTGGTACTTCCCCTGCTCCAGCGCCTGGTGCTCCGGTGCCCGTGTCTTCGTGTGTCGTATAGGTCTGGTTCCTCTTGGGCCAAGGTACTCCAGGGTATGGGTGGAATGGCAGATGCGGGAGTCTGAGGTGGGTGTATTTGGGGGTTTGCCTGCTCGTTACAAGGTCTGTTGTGATTGCTGGACCGTTGCGTTTCGGCGGATATGTCGCCCTCCGTGGTGTCCTTGCGCGTGTCCAGTTTAGTTTTCTGGTTAAGTCCCAGGGTTGGGTGGCGGTCACCACAGAGTTTCTGGTATGGCATGCGCTGTAGAGCCCGTGCAGGGGTCGATTTCTGTGGATCCAAAGGGGACGGTTTTGGGGGCCCTATGGGCACAATTGTGCCAGGTGCTCCCAGACATATGCCTGGCAGCGGTCCCAGGATTGGACGCCTGTCTGGTCTGGGCGCTCAGGGAGTCCGTGGTACGGCCGTACCTGGCTGGCCCAATCATGGTATACGAGGAGGGGAACTTCCTCTCCCATTTTCAATTTGTTTGGCGGTCATTCTTTCTGCATTGGCGCTGCGACGCAGGCCTCTCGGCTGGGTATGCTGAATCGGGATGTGCGGAGGATAGGAAGGTGGGACTCTAGGAGATTTATTCCGGTGTGCGGAATGCTGGTTTGCGCCGTTGATTGTTTTTTCCTTCTCAGGGCGGATGATTGAGCACTCGACGGTGGAGGTTCGGTGGTTCAGCGCCGGGGATTACATGAAGTGGGTCTGGCTCCTCCCGGAAGTGGTCAGGTTTGGGGGATGCCCATTTCATCAGGTTTTGAGAAGGAGGTGGCAGATTTGTTGCGGCCGGATGGGGTTCATTTGACTGAGATCGGGCTCGACCATTTTAATCTGGCCATTCTAGAGACGGTGGAACAGGCCATGGTTGGTTTGTTTGGGGTCACCCGGCTGATTTTAGGCTTAAAACAGCGGAGTTGTGGCGGGGGTGTGTCCTTGCCAAATAAGGGATGGTTTAGTAGATTAGATGAAAAAGGGGAATAATGGATGGGTCTCATCCTCCCCCTGCCTCTTATGGTGAACCTGAAGGAGGTACCAGGTTGGACGTGTCCCCACTGGGTTGTAAGTCGGCATTATGGTTGGGCCCCACCGAGTTGGGGGGGAGCCCTGAAAAGGAAGATGTTTTTATTATGCCGAGGGGGGGAGGTGAGAGCCTTGGGGAAGTTAGATTGGCAAGGACGGTTTCTTTGGTTACTGTATGACTATATGCAAATTGTTTATGTTAATTTATGATATTTATTATTTCGTTATATGTTAAAGGAGTCATACAGTATTTAGTTGTGTTAATAAATGCTGTGGCCTGTTTTCTCCAAGAAGTTGTCTGTCGTTATTTGAAGGGGTAAATTATGGTTTTATGGGGGATGAAGGGAATGCTATCCAATGCCCACTACATACATACAAAGGTCTAGCTGACTGCCTCAATTAATATTTTTGTTCAGTATTTACAGATGAAAATGAAGGAAAGGGGCCTCAGTTAGGAAAAAGGACAAAAGAGTCATTTGTTACATGTGAGTTTACAGAGGAAGAGGTTCTATTTCACCTGTCAAAAGTAAAGACAAATAAGTCAATGGGACCTGACGGAATACACCCAAAGTTATTAAAAGAGCTTAGTGGTGTACTAGCAAAACCATTAACAGATTTATTTAACCAATCATTGTTAACAGGAGTAGTCCCAGAAGATTGGAAGTTAGTGAATGTTGTGCCCATTCACAAGAAAGGTAATAGGGAGGAGTCGGCAACTACAGGCCAGTAAGCCTTACTTCAGTAGTGGGGAAAGTGATGGAACCATGTTAAAGGCATAGGCGTGCGCACGGGGTGTGCCTGGGCACCCCCTAATCCCCGCGGCACGCCTATGGATTGAGACTGGCAGGGGAGATCTCAGGATCTCCCGTCGGCTCATGCAGAGCCTGCACTGTACGAGCACTGGCTCTGCTCTAAGCCTCCACCATGGACCGGTGGGGAGATCAACGCTCAGATCTCACGAGAGTGAACTCTAGCCCCGCACTGTCCCCCACAAAAGGTAAGAATGGAGGGGGGATATTAACTACTTTGCCCCCCCACCCCACACAATATACACAAACATACAGCACACGCACACATACAGCACCCTCAAACACACAGATAAGGTATTTGCATCTTATTTATTAAAATTCACAAGTTTTGCTAGTCACTGCTTTACTATTTTCACCTCAGTTTTGCCATCCTGTTTTTAATTCACTACAACTCAAGAGTTTTTAATATTTTGATCCAACAGCACCCTCACACACACACACAGCACACTAACAGCACCCTCACAAACACACAGCACCCACACACACACAGCACCCTCACACGTACAGCACCCTCACAAATAGCACCCTCACACACAGCACCCTCACACACACAGCACACACACACACATACAGCACACAAAGAGCATACACACATACAGCACCCTCAAACACAAAGTACCCCCCCACACACACACACAGCACCCTCACACACACACACAGTACACTATCAGCATCCTCACAAATACAAACACACAGCACCCTCACACACAGGACACTAACAGCACCCTGACAACCACACACACAACACACTTACACACTAACAGCACCCTCACAAACACACAGCACACAAACAGCACCCTCACACACACAGCACCCTCACACAGCACACTAACAGGACCCTAACAAACACCCTCACACACACACAGCACACAAACAGCACCCTCACACACAGCACACTAACAGCACCCTCACAAACACGCACACTAACAGCACCCTCACACAGCACACTACCAGCACTCTCACACACACACACCACACTAACAGCATCCTCACACACACCACCCTTCCACACACAGCATCCTCACACAGCACATTGACCGCACACACACACACAGTGTGTGTATGTATTTGTGTGTGTATATATATATTTTTATATATATATACATACATACATACATATACACACGGCATGTGTTTGTGCTTTAGGGTGCACACCCTAATGCAATAGGCTGCGCATGCCTATGGTTAAAGGATATGATTGTTGAACATCTAAAAACACATGGATTTCAAGATCAGAGACAACATGGGTTTACTTCAGGGAGATCATGCCAAACTAATCTTATTGATTTTTTGATTGGGTAACTAAAATTATAGATCAGGGTGGTGCAGTAGACATTGCTTACCTAGATTTCAGTAAGGCTTTTGACACTGTTGCACATAGAAGGTTTATCAATAAACTGCAATCTTTAAGTTTGGATTCAATATTGTTGAATGGGTAAGGCAGTGGCTGAGTGACAGGCAACAGAGGGTTGTAGTTAATGGAATATATATTCGAAGCTTGGACTTGTCACCAATGGGGTACCTCAGGGATCTGTACTTGGACCCATTCTCTTTAATATTTTTATTAGTGATATTGCAGAAGGTCTTGATGGTAAGGTATGTCTTTTTGATGATGATACTAAGATATGTAACAGGGTTGATGTTCCAGGAGGGATAATAGTTGGTAATTCGACACACTGATTCACCCCATTGCCTGTAATTTTGTCGTAAGCATGGTATAGCAAATAGTTTTCTAATCAGACGTAAAGCTTCCACTACCTGCAATACATCCAGCATATATGCCCCTGCCCCTTTTTGATGTTCTGATAAGGCTAGCACTTGCCGACAAATTAGACAGTTCATTATTCAGACCTGGACGAATGCAATTTTGGTAGAGCAGTCTTTTTTCTACTAGTATACTGTATTTGTGTAATGTGTAGTTTTTAGGAAGTAACTTTACTACCTTTGCACTTTTTGTACAGTTGCCTGTATGTCTTAAGCTGCTGTCCATAAGGGTATCTTAGCCTTATTTGGCTTTTTATTATATCTTGCGATTTTGCACCATTGTGTGCTATTGGATTGGTTTTTTCCATATATAGAAATCTCCAGACATTTTTTCCTTTTTTTATGTGATTGTGGCGCCCTGTTTGTTCTGATTTCCATTCAGGATTTTGGTGTTTTTAGTTATAGAGGTTTGCGAGTGACCCCATGACAGTGCCTTGCCTACATTAGATATCATTTATTCCACCACCCACCCATCTATGTTTTGGTTTATGCAATTTAACTTTACAACTTGCCCGTCACATATAAATCTCAATCCACTGCTTGTCATGCGCCTTTACCTAGTCAGGCGCTTACATTAACATGTATCTAACAACTCATTGTTTTAATTGCACCGACTCGCTTAATATATGAATTGAACCAAAAATAAAGAATTTGAAAGAAACAAACCCCCCACAAAATAAACGTGTAGGTGGAGACATTGCTGAACACAAATCTATTGCTGTAAAAGCTAAACGTGTTATGACATTCACAGTTACAATGCAATATAGAACTTAAAAAAACAAAATGTCTTAAAGGATCACAAACTGGTTTTCCTGACACTATATAACCCTTAGGACCCACCCACCCTCAGCGCTGAAGGGGTTGAAACCCCTTCAGTTACTTACCTTAATCCAGCGCCGGACTCCCTCGACACTGGTGACTTTCTCAATGCTTTCCTATGGACGTTCTGCACGCTGAATGCGATTTTCGCATCCAGCGTCGCAGAAGCGCCTCTAGGGGCTGTCAGGAAGACAGCCCCTAGAGGTTGGATTAAACCTACTACGTAAACATAGTTTCTCTGAAACTGCTATGTTTACATCTGAAGGGTTAAAACCTGAGGGACCTGGCACCCAGAACACTTCATTGATCTGGTCTGGGTGACTATAGTGTCCCTTTAATTTCTCAAACTCCTTTTTTTAAGGTTTATTCATATTAAATTGGTTTATATATGAACGTGAAATGAAAGCCCTGTTTCTCCTGAACAAAATGATATATAACAAGAGTGGATGCACAGAAAGTGACACTCCGCTGTCCAAATACAAAATATATAAAAATCACTGTTTAGTAAATATACCCTAAATCAAAGCTTGCAAACATTTAATTAAGCATTTTTTTCATTGGGGTTATATCTAAAATCAGCGTTAAAAACCTGGTGTATTTACAAGCCCTCCCCTTCTAACCCTGCTCAGTCTTTCTGTGGCTGTCCAATCACAGACTTCCCAGTGCAGCTCAATGAGAAGTCTTTGCAAGGCAGGTGCTCTGAGCAATTGCTGAATCTTGAGTTTAGTTCCACTGAGCTAACCAAACCAGGAAGTACCTCCTTGTGACTGATCGCGAGGAGGTCGGGCATCTGGGGGTTCTGTCTCTGGTGGGCACGCAGGCGCCCTTCTCCTCCAGCGGTTTCGGCACTTTGGACGCTGGCCGCGATAGCCCCGCCCTCTTTTATGATGCGGCGCAATTCCGCCAACGTCATGACGTCAATGACGTCACGACCCGCCGAAAATGTCAAACCAGGACGTTTTAGGTGTGTGGACATCAATTAAAGAGGCAGGGTATAAAAGGTACTCACTTACAGTGAGTCATTGCCCTGTTGTGGTTTCAGCTTGTCACATAGCCCACTGTATAGGGATCCGTAGGGGAATTAAACCTGACCGTAATGGCACATTGCCCACTGTATAGGGATCCGTAAGGGAATTAAACCTGACCGTAATGGCACATAGTCCACTGTATAGGGATCCGTAGGGGAATTAAACCTGACCGTAATGGCACATAGCCCACTGTGTTGACATGAAAATAAAACCAACCGAAGGGAGAGTGAAGCAAATAAATTCAAACACAATAGATAAACAGGCAGCTAGGTTAAGCATGAGGGGCGATGAGGCCATACTTAGAATCCATTCAGCCTATACCCACTACAGGTGTGACACAACATTATGTGATTCTGCCAGTCGAGGAGCCCAGGGGCTGGTGCTGTGGTGACAGGATAATTTCGCATCCTCCTTGATTCCTTCTGCTCACCATGTCCCTCCGTTGCCCCCCTGGGAATCTCAGGAATGTTTGCATGTTTCGAGTGATGCCGTTGTGGTCTTCTCCACCGCCGGCGTGCCCTCTGAGAGTGGGGAACCACATGCTGTGACCGACGACGTTGGGAGTATTTCCCAGGTGCGTGAGATGAAGAGGCCTGCAGTACAGGCGTGAGGCAACAGAGGTACAGCTTCTGCCAGTATTCAAAGAGCCTGTCTAGCTTTGACAGGGCTCTTGACATCACTGTGAGGCCCATGGCACCCCCCCATCGTGGTATGCTGTGCATAGTGCCACTGCTAGTCACGGCATGCTGGCTTGGACATGGGATAAATTGCTGAGCATTCACCACCACAGCATGAATAGAAGGTGCCGGGATGGAAAAGTAGTTTGCAGCAACATGCTGAGGGATTGGCCGCCTCCCCTGCAATAGCTGTGAGTTGGCCGCAAGCCTGAGCCCACAAAAAGCTGCCGATCTCGGCCTGGATCACGAGTATGCCCACTGCTGTTAATTCCTCCTATCTCTGGGCTGGTGCAGCAGGGCAAGGTCAGGCTGGAAGCTTGTTTTAAAGCATTTTGCCTCGGAGCCCACAAAATCCACATAAAGCGTTTTAGCAAGCTAAAGTTTTTTCGGGAAACTGGTAAATTATGGTTGCACAGACCTAACACTCAACACTCAATTTCTAGATTTTGTTTTGATCAGAACTTGTACAATTGCCTCTGTCCTTCAGGGGTTATTAATAATATTAAAAAAAAGTTGAAATTTTTCCTGCTGTGCTACTTTAGTGTAAAATTTCCAATGTATACATTTTCTATCCTTTCCAGTTTATTGAATAACCCAGCATATTCATTTTAAATGCACTTCCCTCTTCTCGTACACCTCTCACTAGCCACCAACAAAGTAGAATCGGGGACCATACGTTTCACCCCTAGTACCTCACCTGGTATATGAGTAAGGATTATTATTATTTAGAAAATTGGGCAGACTAGATGGGCCAAATGGTTCTTATCTGCCGTCACATTCTATGTTTCTATGTTTCTAAGAAGAGAGGCAGAAAAATTAATGATGGCAACTGTTAATCAATCGAAGATATAAATATGATCTGGTATCTGACCGTCCTTATTGAGAACTACAAAGGGCTGCTACCCACTGTCTGAACAATTTGGGGTGGCGATATTGAATGTAAGGCTTTCACAGATCTAGCTTATAAGTTTGTCTTTGTAATAAAACAATTGTCAGACCTGCGTAATGTGTTAACATTTGTCACATTATACCTGGTATCTTGATTTTTATGTCGGCCACAATGTTACCTGCAGGAGTATTCGGAATGTGTCTGTTTAGTGTCATTTCTCCCCTGTGATTCACTGACCCATGTACTGGTCATCAGGGGATTGTTACACTATCTAAATGTATCACAGGCTGCCAAAGAAAGATTAAAACCCAGCTCTGGAGTCCCACTGATTCATAGCACACAGACACGCCACGGTTTCCAAATTCAATTTGTATCTTTTATTGAGGGGATGGAAATAGGTCATGTTGTATAGTGACACTGCGTGCCTGGCGTTTAATAGGTTATTAGTGCATTAAATGGCAGCACGCCGTAGCGCCGGGGGAATGTTTGTGAATATTACCTTCGGGGGAAAACACAATGGAAGACAACATTTAAAATACTGGATGATGCTGAGTCACACAATGTGCATGCTATAAAAATATACAATACTGGCAAACAGCCAGTTACCAGGCCGATTTAACTTTACCAGTACATAGTCACCAGCCTGATTTACCTCTACTAGCAAATGGCCAGTCACCAGCCTGACTTACCTCTACTAGCAAATGGCCAGTCACCAGCCTGACTTACCTCTACTAGCAAATGGCCAGTCACCAGCCTGACTTACCTCTACTAGCAAATGGCCAGTCACCAGCCTGACTTACCTCTACTAGCAAATGGCCAGTCACCAGCCTGACTTACCTCTACTAGCAAATGGCCAGTCACCAGCCTGACTTACCTCTACTAGCAAATGGCCAGTCACCAGCCTGACTTACCTCTACTAGCAAATGGCCAGTCACCAGCCTGACTTACCTCTACTAGCAAATGGCCAGTCACCAGCCTGACTTACCTCTACTAGCAAATGGCCAGTCACCAGCCTGACTTACCTCTACTAGCAAATGGCCAGTCACCAGCCTGACTTACCTCTACTAGCAAATGGCCAGTCACCAGCCTGACTTACCTCTACTAGCAAATGGCCAGTCACCAGCCTGATTTACCTCTACTAGCAAATGGCCAGTCACCAGCCTGACTTACCTCTACTAGCAAATGGCCAGTCACCAGCCTGACTTACCTCTACTAGCAAATGGCCAGTCACCAGCCTGACTTACCTCTACTAGCAAATGGCCAGTCACCAGCCTGACTTACCTCTACTAGCAAATGGCCAGTCACCAGCCTGACTTACCTCTACTAGCAAATGGCCAGTCACCAGCCTGACTTACCTCTACTAGCAAATGGCCAGTCACCAGCCTGACTTACCTCTATCAGCACAGACTGGCACCCAAATTCTATCAGACTGATTTACCTCTACCCACAGATATCTTGGCATCAGATGGACTTACCTCTACTAACACACAGCCGTCAAACTGACCTACCTCTCACACCATTCCATAACAATGATTTACCAGTGAGGCAAAAATAACTCTACCAACACACAGCCTGGCATCAGACTGACTTACCTCCAACAGTACACAGTCAGCTGCCAGACTGACCTTTAATAACTTGTAGCCTGGTATTACATTAACATTCCACTAAGAGCACAGAGCCAGACACCAGTGACCTACCTCTATTAGTACAAAACCAGATAGATTACCTACCTCTAGTCCGAAATAAGCCATCAGACTGACTTACCTCTATTAGTACATAACCAGATAGATTAACCTACCTCTAGTCCGACATAAGCCATCAGACTGACTTACCTCTATTAGTGCATAACCAGATAGATTAACCTACCTCTAGTCTGACATAAGCCATCAGACTGACCTCTATAACATAGATAGATTACCTACCTCTAGTCTGACATAAGCCATCAGACTGACTTACCTCTATTAGTACATAACCAGATAGATTACCTACCTCTAGTCTGACATAAGCCATCAGACTGACTTACCTCTATTAGTACATAACCAGATAGATTACCTACCTCTAGTCTGACATAAGCCATCAGACTGACTTACCTCTATTAGTACATAACCAGATAGATTACCTACCTCTAGTCTGACATAAACCATCAGACTGACTTACCTCTATTAGTACATAACCAGATAGATTACCTACCTCTAGTCTGACATAAACCATCAGACTGATTTACCTCTATTAGTACATAACCAGATGGATTACCTACCTCTAGTCTGACATAAACCATCAGACTGACTTACCTCTATTAGTACATAACCAGATAGATTACCTACCTCTAGTCTGACATAAGCCATCAGACTGACTTACCTCTATTAGTACATAACCAGATAGATTAACCTACCTCTAGTCCGACATAAGCCATCAGACTGACTTACCTCTATTAGTACATAACCAGATAGATTAACCTACCTCTAGTCTGACATAAGCCATCAGACTGACTTAACTCTATTAGTACATAACCAGATGGATTAACCTACCTCTAGTCTGACATAAGCCATCAGACCGACATAACTAGATAGATTACCTACCTCTAGTCTGACATAAGCCATCAGACTGACTTACCTCTATTAGTACATAACCAGATAGATTAACCTACCTCTAGTCTGACGTAAGTCATCAGACGACTTACCTCTATTAGTACATAACCAGATAGATTAACCTACCTCTGGTCGGCGTAAAGTCATCAGACTGACTTACCTCTATTAGTACATAACCAGATAGATTACCTACCTCTAGTCTGACATAAGCCATCAGACTGACTTACCTCTATTAGTACATAACCAGATAGATTACCTACCTCTAGTCTGACATAAGCCATCAGGCCGACATAACTAGATAGATTACCTACCTCTAGTCTGACATAAGCCATCAGACTGACTTACCTCTATTAGTACATAACCAGATAGATTAACCTACCTCTAGTCTGACATAAACCATCAGACTGACTTACCTCTATTAGTACATAACCAGATAGATTACCTACCTCTAGTCTGACATAAACCATCAGACTGACTTACCTCTATTAGTACATAACCAGATAGATTAACCTACCTCTAGTCTGACATAAGCCATCAGACTGACTTACCTCTATTAGTACATAACCAGATAGATTAACCTACCTCTAGTCTGACATAAGCCATCAGACTGACTTACCTCTATTAGTACATAACCAGATAGATTAACCTACCTCTAGTCTGACGCAAGCCATCAGACGCTGACTTACCTCTATTAGTACATAACCAGATAGATTAACCTACCTCTAGTCTGACATAAGCCATCAGACTGACTTACCTCTATTAGTACATAACCAGATAGATTACCTACCTCTAGTCTGACATAAGTCATCAGACTGACTTACCTCTTAGTACATAACCAGATAGATTAACCTACCTCTAGTCTGACATAAGCCATCAGACTGACTTACCTCGATTAGTACATAACCAGATAGATTACCTACCTCTAGTCCGACATAAGCCATCAGACTGACTTACCTCTATTAGTACATAACCAGATAGATTAACCTACCTCTAGTCTGACATAAACCATCAGACTGACTTACCTCTATTAGTACATAACCAGATAGATTACCTACCTCTAGTCTGACATAAACCATCAGACTGACTTACCTCTATTAGTACATAACCAGATAGATTAACCTACCTCTAGTCTGACATAAGCCATCAGACTGACTTACCTCTATTAGTACATAACCAGATAGATTAACCTACCTCTAGTCTGACATAAGCCATCAGACTGACTTACCTCTATTAGTACATAACCAGATAGATTAACCTACCACTAGTCTGACATAAGCCATCAGACTGACTTACCTCTATTAGTACATAACCAGATAGATTAACCTACCTCTAGTCTGACATAAGTCATCAGACTGACTTACCTCTATTAGTACATAACCAGATAGATTACCTACCTCTAGTCTGACATAAGCCATCAGACTGACTTACCTCTATTAGTACATAACCAGATGGATTAACCTACCTCTAGTCTGACATAAGCCATCAGACTGACTTACCTCTATTAGTACATAACCTTCCTCGCAAAAGACAAACACTTTATCATTCACTACGTAGGTGCTCTTTGATGGCACAAAATTGCCTCTGGGTGGCGGCACAAGCTTGGGGCATGGAAGAGCTATACAAAAAGACAAACAGAGATTGGGTATTTTAGCCTGTCTGTCTCATATTATTAAGTAAAATTATACATTTCCATCCACTCCCTGCCCCCTTTTCTGTTATCACTGGAGGATATTCATCAATCTGTTCAGATCTGAAAGCTGGTTTTAAATTTGTAAAAATTGTGATATTCATGTTAACGCCCTGCTAACTCTGCACTGAGTTTCACAGCACTTTGATAAATCTCCCCCAATTTTTTGTGCTGTGGGTGGAGCAGAGCCAATAAGCTTGTATCAGTGGTTTACCATGTTAAAGGGACACTCCAGGCACCATAAAATCCTCATGGGAAAGAAGTTGTTATGGTGCGAGGAGGTCCATGGGCAGCAGCTTACTTCCAGGAGATTAAACTTAATGAATGCTTTAAACCCAAAGTATTTTGCTCAAATAAAAATATATTTTATAATTTTAATTGCATTTGTAAACTTATCTGAGACCTGGGCATTAACTGACTGAAGGACAACGTAGTGATCATTTGCCCATTCTCACAGGGCTATTTACTAAGGTGAGAATTGTCGGGGATTTAAAGTGAATTTAAAATATAAAGGGACACTGTAGCCACCCAGACCACTTCAGCTACTGCATGAGGATATCCAGCGTCCGCTATTTCCCCATAGGAAAGCATTGATTCATCGGTGCTGGGACCAGATAAGAAAATAAAACATTTTAACCGGGCAGAGAGAGCTATAGTGCCAGGAACACAGCTTTGTATATTATCCCTTTAAGGCTCAAATAGCTGAAAGTTAACAATCCTTCCAGTTTGGCAATTTTTGGTCTAAAATGTGAAATTTCTTTTGAATTCCTGACCATTCTCACTGTAGTAAATAACCCTGTCAGTTTTCAATATCTATTTTGGCTTGTTTATAAATTGTATTGTGTTTATTATAAAATCTATTATAGTCATTACAGTATCCCATACTCTGTTAGTTGCACATTGACATACAATACCCAGACAAAGTATTTCGAATTTTAAGGGCATTGTCAATTCAATTCATCACAATTCCCAGTTTTTGTAAATAAAACCCCAGAATCCTCGGTGTGCATTTGCAGGCCTCTAACCTTTGCTGGTGTATTGAATCTTCCATCCTGTATGGTCTCCGGAGCTGTCTGTCGTGAATATGATTTCCACCATATTGCTGCGGGTGTCCATTTCTGCAGGTACAGTGTCCCCGCAGAGTTTGGCAAAGTCTTTCCCCCCAGCTTTGATCTGAAATAAACAGAAAGATTAATATTGAAAATTAATGTAAGCCATCATATACTATAGCCCCTTTCTTACGCAAGATGCTACCAAGGAACTTGTCCATGCTCTAGTAATTTCCTGCATGGATTATTGTAACCCTCTCCTGATTGGTCTTCCCAAAAGCCGTATTGCCCTGCAACAGTTTGTAATGAATGCTGCCACCAGGCTGATTTTCCTCTCTAGTCGGTCCTCTCACACCTTTCCTCTCTGTCAGTCCATACATGGGCTTCCTGTATCCCATAGGAGTTAATTCAAAGTGCTAACCCATACCTATAAAGCACTGAACAATTCTAGCCCCTCTTATATGTCATCTCAGATCCCTAGGTATGCCCCTTCTCGGTCTCTCCACTCTGCACGTGACCTTCTTCTGTCCGCTGATTGCACCTGTATGGCCAACTCACGCTTGCAGGACTTCTCGCGGGCGGCTCCCTTCCTATGGAATAGCCTGCCTACCCCCATTAGACTCTCATCTAGTCTTCAATCATTTAAGAAGCGCCTTATGGCCTCCCAGAGTAACCTCTATCTTACACACCTGTCTCTTTCTCTCTCCTAAAGGGCAGCACTCTACTCTCTCCTCCAGCTCTGCCTCACTCCCACCTTATTTGATTGCTATTTCCTGTCGTAATGTGTTTTATACCCCCCCTCCTATAGACTGTAAGCTCGTTTAAGCATGGTCATCTTCAACCTGTCGTTCTGTAAGTTTTTTGTAATTGTCCTATTTATAGTTAAATCCCCCCTCTCATAATATTGTAAAGCGCTACGGAATCTGTTGGCGCTATATAAATGGCGATAATAATAATTCTATTCAACATCTCGTTTATTGCTGCTGATGAGGTCTTGAGTTATTTTTATTATTATTTATATTTAGCACCTACTTATTGACACTTTAAAATATTATTAAAGGGGGAAATTGAACAATAAATGAGATGATTACAAAATGTTACAAGAACAATAGGTAGATGAGGACCCCGCTCAAAAGAGTGTACAGTATAGAGTTGGCTCATGAATGCGTTAATAATTAGCTGAATACAACTGAGGATTGCATCTGCACTTTATACTAAGGGTTTTTGGTAAACTATTAGGTTATTCAATAAAGTGATTTCTTGGGAATTCAACATGAATTTTACATTTCAGCCCAAAATTGCAATACCGAAAACATAGCTTTTTCCAGTCTAGATAGTTTGGTCTAACATTTGAAATTAATTTTGAATTCACGTTTATTTCCTGAACTATGACACTTCAGTGAATAAACCCAACACAATTATTCACTAAAGTCACAATTATAGCAAAATCATAGCAAACAGCTGATTTGGAGAAATTCTCTAACTATAGTCATAGCATGGCAATTTCAGGCTTTTAAAATATATATTTATTTATTTGCTAGTCCAATTTAATTTTTCTACACTTTGGACTTTAGTCAAAACCTCTTTGTGAATTAGCAAATGAATATAAATGTTTAGGCTAAAATTGCAAGATGCAATAGAGATTTTTTTTAAAACAGCAATTAAACTGGAACCTTATATGTAAAGGAGCACTGTAGGGTCAGGAATACAAACATGTATTCCTGACCCTATAGTGTTATAAACACCATCTGCCCCCATAAATACAGAGAAATCTTACTTTTATTGCAGTCTGCCACTAATCTGCCTCCTTGGCTAACATCATCAGAAGTGTTGATCAAAAGCCAATCACAATGCTTTCCCACAGGAAAGCATGGGATTGGCTGAGACTGTCAAAGAAGCAGATCAGGGCAGATCCAGCACAAGCCAAGCACAGCCCTGGCCAATCAGCATCTCCTTATAGAGATACTTTGAATCAATGCATCTATATGAGGAAAGATCAGCATCTGCATGCAGAAGGTGGAGACACTGACTATCAGTCACGCTGTGCAGCACTGCCCCAGGATGCACCTCTAGCAGCCATCTGAGGAGTGGCCAGTGGAGGTATCCCTAGACCAGGGACTCCAGATGTTTTGGACTATACCCCCCATGATGCTTTGTAAGAGCATTATGGGGGATGTAGTTCACAACATCTGAAGTGCCGAAGGTTGCCTACCCGGCCCTAGACTGTAATGTAAACACTGCATTTTCTTTGAAAAGACAGTGTTTACACCTGAAGGTAATGATTGTACTCACCAGAACAAATCCAATAAGCTGTAGTTATTCTGGTGACCATAGATTCCCTTTAAAATAATATTAAAGTCAAATCTGACTTAATTCGGCAGTTAAACTAGTTCCATTGCAAATAGGTTTGTAGAGCTGTGTGAAGGTGGCACCCCATGTTTTAAAATGGGAATAAAATATGCCATTTGTGCTGACTTGTGCCACAAACACAAACGTTTATTTCACTCTGATAACGTAGCCCCATGTAGCCAAAGCGCAGCTAAGCGAAAAAGGGCCTTGACAGGAGTTAGGAGGCGGGCATAGGAGGAAGAAAGGAAGGAATGGCGTTATGGGTAAGTGGGCTGGGATATTTAAATAGACAGCCATTTTAAGTGAATTCACTTCTAATTTCCTACCTGACCGAGCTTGTGTGCACACCTGTGTACACGGATTGGGTTTGGTGTTTTTTTTTTTTCATTTTTCGTTGCCGCAGGGGCATGGACGACGTGGAGAAGCTGCTGAATGGGATCCGGTCGGCGGCGTGAGGTCGTGGAGCAGACTGGCTGCGGGCCCAACTCGGACCGGTGAAGATGGAGCCGGAGGCCGCATGGCGGCGGGAGAAGGCCGCTGCGGGCCCGGTGGCCGCGTGGTTGAGGCCCAGCCTCCCAGCGTGCTACCGGGACCTCGGGGACATTCTGGTTAGCGGGTGACTGCCCGGGACGGAGGCAGTGCGGCTCCCAGGTCGGAGCGGGGGCCGCAGTAGCCATCGGGCGGCCCCCTGGAGTGATGGACGGCGTGGGGTCGCTGCCCGGGAAGGAGCCCCCTCAATCAGTGGACATGGTCGGCGGGGCCAGAGTCAGGAGGCAGACTGGCAGGCCTCTGGATGGACAGGCAGAGGAGGGCCCTCTGGGATTAGGGGTAGGCCTGGGCCCGTGGGGCAGTCAGGGTCTCTTAGGGAGGGTGGGGTGACTCATCAGGCGGTGGTTAGGCGGGAGGGTCGGGTAGTGGGGGGTTCTGTGAGTTGGGGGCCCGCCCAGGTGGGGGAGGGAGGTCATCACGCATAGGCGAGCAGTTGCTGGGGAGCAGGCTTGGGGGGTCCAGTTCAGGGTCCAGCAGCATTAGCCCATCCCCAGTTAGGGCTCAGGGGTCTGGGGTGGTGAGGGGTAGGTCTCGGCGAGACGGGTCCACATTGGGGAGGGGGTTCCCGACGCAGCCAGGCAGCTCGCATATGTGTCGTTTGCGGGTGCGCTGGGGGTGCACCTCAAACAGGAGGTGAAGAAAAAGATCTGGAAGGGCGAATTCTGTGAAATCTTTTCCTTTCTCCCTTGGACGACTTTATTGACCTCAAGGAGGAGGATAAGAAAGATGAGAAAAAGAGGAGGAGGAGAAAAAGAACATAGAAACATAGAATGTGACGGCAGATAAGAACCATTCGGCCCATCTAGTCTGCCCAATTTTCTAAATACTTTCATTAGTCCCTAGCCTTATCTTATAGTTAGATAGCCTTATGCCTATCCCATGCATGCTTAAACTCCTTCACTGTGTTAACCTCTACCACTTCAGCTGGAAGGCTATTCCATGCATCCACTACCCTCTCAGTAAAGTAATACTTCCTGATATTATTTTAAACCTTTGTCCCTCTAATTTAAGACTATGTCCTCTTGTTGTGGTAGTTTTTCTTCTTTTAAATATAGTCTCCTCCTTTACTGTGTTGATTCCCTTTATGTATTTAAATGTTTCTATCATATCCCCCCTGTCTCGCCTTTCCTCCAAGCTATACATGTTAAGATCCTTTAACCTTTCCTGGTAAGTTTTATCCCGCAATCCATGAACCAGTTTAGTAGCCCTTCTCTGAACCTCTCTAAGGTATCAATATCCTTCTGAAGATAAGGTCTCCAGTACTGTGTACAATACTCCAAGTGAGGTCTCACCAGTGTTCTGTACAATGGCATGAGCACTTCCCTCTTTCTACTGCTAATATCTCTCCCTATACAACCAAGCATTCTGCTAGCATTTCCTGCTGCTCTATTACATTGTCTGCCTACCTTTAAGTCATCAGAAATAATCACCCCTAAATCCCTTTCCTCATATGTTGAGGTTAGGACTCTATCAAATATTCTGTACTCTGCCCTTGGGTTTTTACGTCCAAGATGCATTATCTTGCACTTATCCACATTAAATGTCAGTTGCCACAATTCTGACCATTTTTCTAGTTTACCTAAATCATTTATCATTTGGCTTATCCCTCCTGGAACATCAACCCTGTTACATATCTTAGTATCATCAGCAAAAAGAAATACCTTACCATCAAGACCTTCTGCAATATCACTAATAAAAATATTAAAGAGAATGGGTCCAAGTACAGATCTCTGAGGTACCCCACTGGTGACAAGTCCAAGCTTTGAATATATTCCATTAATTACAACCCTCTGTTGCCTGTCACTCAGCCACTGCCTTACCCATTCAACAATATTGGAATCCAAACTTAAAGATTGTAGTTTATTGATAAGCCTTCTATGTGCAACAGTGTCAAAGGCCTTACTGAAATCTAGGTAAGCAATGTCTACTGCACCACCCTGATCTATAATTTTAGTTACCCAATCAAAAAAATCAATAAGATTAGTTTGGCATGATCTTCCTGAAGTAAACCCATGTTGTCTCTGATCTTGAAATCCATGTGTTTTTAGATGTTCAACAATCATATCCTTTAACATGGTTGCCATCACTTTCCCCACTACTGAAGTAAGGCTTACTGGCCTATAGTTGCCCGACTCCTCCCTATTACCTTTCTTGTAAATGGGCACAACATTCGCTAACTTCCAATCTTCTGGGGCTACTCCTGTTAACAATGATTGGTTAAATAAATCTGTTAATGGTTTTGCTAGTACACCACTAAGCTCTTTTAATAGCTTTGGGTGTATTCCATCATGGAGACTATGGTGAGGCCTAATAGAAAGCAGTTGTTGTTGGGGGATTCCATTATAAGAGGTGTGGAGATGGACAATGGTGGTCTTGTGAGGTGTCTTCCCGGAGCTACTGCTCACAGAGACAGGAGACGTATCTGTAATATTGTTAAGCAAGCAAAGCAGGAAGGGGAATTGGATGTACTTGTCCATCTAGGGACAAATGACTTGGCTTGCAATGAGGTTTCAGAGGTTAAGGAAGTTTTTAGTGTTTTTGCCAATGATATACGGCAGGTTGCTTCCACACTGTCATTCTCTGAAGTTCTGCCTGTGCATAACACTCAGAACGACAGGCGGATGCGTATTAGGGACTTTAATTTGTGGCTTGGTGAATGGTGTCGGGAGCAAGGATTTGGCTTTATTTCTCATGGTAGCTCTGTTTGGAATGGAGATAAGCTGTACAAAAAAGATGGTTTGCATCTTTCTCAAAAGGGAACAAATGTTCTCAGTGAGCAGTTCAGAGGTTTTGCTAGGATGTATTTAAACTAGGAGGGGGGGGCAAAAGGGTGATAAAACATCAATCCAATTGTCCCCCAAAACAAGGACAGAAGGTGCCTGTAGCAAGTGTGTTAAAAAATGATAAGCTTAGAGTCATGTCTACAAATGCTCGCAGTTTAGGGAATAAGATCCATGAACTTGTGGCAATAATGGCAACTGATAGTGTAGATTTAGTCGCTGTTACTGAGACATGGTATAATGAGAAAAATGACTGGGACATAGCAATACCAGGGTACTCTTTATATAGGAAAGATAGGGAAGGGCAAGAAAGGGGAGGGGTGGCCTTGTATGTGAAGGATAGCATAAAATCTAGCCTAATAAAAGTTAGTGAGGCAAACATAGAGTCCGTTTGGCTACGTTAGAATTTGGTAATCACACAGTAACTCGTGTAGGTGTGATTTATAGGCCCCCAGGACAAATTGAAGAGTTAGATAATCTACTAGTTGAGGAAATAGCTAAAATGACAATGAAGGGGAAGTTATCATCATGGGTGACGTTAATCTTCCTGATGTAAATTGGAAAACAAAATTAGCTACTTGTGCCAGGAGCACACATATTCTAAACTCCCTACTGGGATTGTCTCTAAAACAAGTTGTTGAGGAGCCAACTCGTAAAGAGGCCATACTAGATTTAGTGTTAACAAATGGAGATTTGGTATCAGATGTTACTGTAGGTGAAAGTTTAGGATCCAGTGATCATCAGTCAGTGTGGTTTAATATAAGAACAGTGACTGAGTCACACCACACAAAAACAAAAGTTTTAGACTTTAGAAAAACAGAATTTTCTAAAATTAGAATATGGGTAGAGGAGTCATTATCAGACTGGAGCAATTTAAATGGAGTCCAAGAAAAATGGGATTATTTAAAAGTTGCTCTATTGAAGGCAACAGAAAATTGCATTAGGCTGGTCAGTAAAAGCAAAAAATTCAAGAAACCACTGTGGTACTCCGCAGATGTGGCCAAAATAGTTAAAAACAAAAAAGTTAGCATTTAGGAATATAAAACCTAGAGTGAGGGAGACAAATGATCTAAGTAAGATTAGCAGAAAGATAAGCAAGTTATAAGAGCTTCCAAATCACACACAGAAGAGAAAATAGCACAGTCAGTAAAAAGGGGATAAAACATTTTTAGATACATAAATGAGAAAAAGAAAAGTAAAACAAGGATTAGTTAGATTAAAACAAAAGAAGGAAGGTATGTAGAAGAGGAGAAAAGACCAGGTTGACTGCCTCAATGAATATTTTTGTTCTGTATTTACAGATGAAAATGAAGAAAAGGGACCTCAGTTGAGAAAAAGGATAAATTAGTCATTTATTACACGTGAGTTTACAGAGGAAGAGGTTCTATTTCAGCTGTCAAAAGTAAAGACAAATAAGTCAATGGGACCTGATGGAATACACCCAAAGCTATTAAAAGAGCTTAGTGGTGTACTAGCAAAAACATTAACAGATTTATTTAACCAATCATTGCTAACAGGAGTAATCCCAGAAGATTGGAAGTTATCGAATGTTGTGCCCATTTACAAAAAAGGTAATAGGGAGGAGTCAGGCAACTATAAGCCAGTAAGCCTTACTTCAGTAGTGGGGAAAGTGATGGAAACCATGTTAAAGGATAGGATTGTGAACATCTAAAAACACATGGATTTCAAGATCAGAGACAACATGGGGTTACTTCAGGGAGATCATGCCAAACTAATCTTATTGATTTTTTTGATTGGGTAACTAAAAGTATAGATCAGGGTGGTGCAGTAGACATTGCTTACCTAGATTTCAGTAAGGCTTTTGACACTGTTGCACATAGATGGCTTATCAATAAACTGCAATCTTTAAGTTTGGATTTAAATATTGTTGAATGGGTAAGGCAGTGGCTGAGTGAAAGGCAACAGAGGGTTGTAGTTAATGGAATATATTCGAAGCTTGGACTTGTCACCAGTGGGGTACCTCAGGGATCTGTACTTGGACCCATTCTCTTTAATATTTTTATTAGTGATATTGTAGAAGGTCTTGATGGTAAGGTATGTCTTTTTGCTGATGATACTAAGATATGTAACAGTGTTGATGTTCCAGGAGGATAAGCCAAATGGCAAATGATTTAGGTAAACTAGAAAAATGGTCAGAATTGTGGCACTGGACATTTAATGTGGATAAGTGCAAGATAATGCATCTTGGGCGTAAAAGCAAGGGCAGAGTACAGAATATATTTGATAGAGTCCTAACCTCAACATGAGGAAAGGGATTTAGGGGTGATTATTTCTGATGACTTAAAGGTAGGCAGACAATGTAATAGAGCAGCAGGAAATGCTAGCAGAATGCTTGGTTATATAGGGAGAGGTATTAGCAGTAGAAAGAGAGAAGTGCTCATGCCATTATACAGAATACAGGTGAGACCTCACTTGGAGTATTGTACACAGTACTGGAGACCGTATCTTCAGAAGGATATTGATACCTTAGAGAGGGTTCAGAGAAGGGCTACTAAACTGGTCCATGGATTGCGGGATAAAACTTACCAGGAA
>OW240921.1:127337972-127350322 GCA_933207985.1 Pelobates cultripes | reverse complement strand
GATGACTTAAAGGTAGGCAGACAATGTAATAGAGCAGCAGGAAATGCTAGCAGAATGCTTGGTTGTATAGGGAGAGGTATTAGCAGTAGAAAGAGGGAAGTGCTCATGCTATTATACAGAACACTGGTGAGACCTCACTTGGAGTATTGTACACAGTACTGGAGACCGTATCTTCAGAAGGATATTGATACCTTAGAGAGGGTTCAGAGAAGGGCTACTAAACTGTTCATGGATTGCGGGGTAAAACTTACCAGGAAAGGTTAAAGGATCTTAACATGTATAGCTTGGAGGAAAGACGAGACAGGGGGGATATGATAGAAACATTTAAATATATAAAGGGAATCAACACTGTAAAGGAGGAGATCTGCGTTTAAAAGAAGAAAAACTACCATAACAGGAGGACATATAGTCTTAAATTAGAGGGACAAAGGTTTAAAAATAATATCAGGAAGTATTACTTTACTGAGAGGGTAGTGGATGCATGGAATAGCCTTCCAGCTGAAGTGGTAGAGGTTAACACAGTAAAGGAGTTTAAGCATGCATGGGATAGGCATAAGGCTATCCTAACTATAAGATAAGGCTAGGGACTAATGAAAGTTTTAGAAAATTGGGCAGACTAGATGGGCCGAATAATGGTTCTATCATTCGTCATTACATTCATGTTTCCTATGCTCATGCTCATGCCTCATGTCCATGACTATTTGCCCTCACTTTTGCTCCATTTCTTGACAGTTGAAATAGAACCTCTTCTCTGTAAACTTCACGTGTACAAAATGACTCATTTATCCTTTTTCTCAACTGTAAATACAGAACAAAAATATTAATTGAGGCAGTCAGCTTGACCCTTTATCCTCTTCTCATACCCTTCCTTCTTTTTTGAGTTTTTTAGCTGTAATCTGTAATCCTTGTTTTACTTTTTCTTTTTCTCATTTATGTATCTAAAAATGTTGTATCCCCTTTTTACTGACTGTGCTATTTTCTCTTCTGTGTGTGATTTGGAAGCTCTTATAACTTGCTTAGCCTCTTTCTGCCTAATCTTATAGATCATTTGTCTTCCTCACTCTGGGTTTTTTTTATAATTCCTAAATGCTAACTTTTTGTTTTTAACTATTTTGGCCACATCTGCGGAGTACCACAGTGGTTTCTTGAATTTTTTGCTTTTACTGACAAGCTTAATGCAATTTTCTGTTGCCTTCAATAGTGCAACTTTTAAATAATCCCATTTCTCTTGGACTCCATTTAAATTGCTCCAATCTGATAATGACTCCTCTACCCATATTCTAATTTTAGAAAAGTCTGTTTTTCTAGAGTCTAAAACTTTTGTTTTTGTGTTGTGTGACTCAGTCACTGTTCTTATATTAAACCACACTGACTGATGATCACTGGATCCTAAACTTTCACCTACAGTAATATCTGATACCAAATCTTCATTTGTTAACACTAAATCTAGTATGGCCTCTTTACGAGTTGGTTCCTCAACAACTTGTTTTAGAGACAATCCCAGTAGGGAGTTTAGAATATGCATGCTCCTGGCACAAGTATCTAATTTTGTTTTCCAATTTAGATCAGGAAGATTAAAGTCACCCATGATGATAACTTCCCCCTTCATTGTCATTTTAGCTATTTCCTCAACTAGTAGATTATCTAACTCTTCAATTTGTCCTAGGGGCCTATAAATCACACCTACACGAGTTACTGTGTGATTACCAAATTCTAACGTAGCCCAAACGGACTCTATGTTTGCCTCACTAACTTTTATTAGGCTAGATTTTATCCTATCCTTCACATACAAGGCCACCCCTCCCCCTTTCTTGCCTTCCCTATCTTTCCTATATAAAGAGTACCCTGGTATTGCTATGTCCCAGTAATTTTTCTCATTGTACCATGTCTCAGTAACAGCGACTAAATCTACACTATCAGTTGCCATTATTACCACAAGTTCATGGATCTTATTCCCTAAACTGCGAGCATTTGTAGACATGACTCTAAGCTTATCATTTTTTAACACACTTGCTACAGGCACCTTCTGGATTGATGTTTTATCACCCTTTTGCCCCCCCCCCCTCCTAGTTTAAATACACCCTAGCAACTGCTCACTGAGAACATTTGTTCCCTTTTGAGAAAGATGCAAACCATCTTTTTTGTACAGCTTATCTCCATTCCAAACAGAGCTACCATGAGAAATAAAGCCAAATCCTTGCTCCCGACACCATTCACCAAACCACAAATTAAAGTCCCTAATACGCATCCGCCTGTCGTTCTGAGTGTTATGCACAGGCAGAACTTCAGAGAATGACAGTGTGGAAGCAACCTGCCGTATATCATTGGCAAAACACTAAAAACTTCCTTAACCTCTGAAACCTCATTGCAAGCCAAGTCATTTGTCCCTAGATGGACAAGTACATCCAATTCCCCTTCCTGCTTTGCTTGCTTAACAATATAACAGATACGTCTCCTGTCTCTGTAAGCAGTTGCTCCGGGAAGACACCTCACAAGACCACCATTGTCCATCTCCACACCTCTTATAATGGAATCCCCCAACAACAACTGCTTTCTATTAGGCCTCACCATAGTCTCCAAGCCGGTCTCCACAACACCACTTGTCTCAGTGCCTCTCTCCACAACACCACTAGCCTCAGTGCCTCTCTCCACAGCACCACTAGCCTCAGTGCCTCTCTCCACAGCACCACTAGCCTCAGTGCCTCTCTTCACAATACCACTAGTGTTAGTGCCTCTCTCCACAACACCACTAGCCTCAGTGCCTCTCTCCACAACACCACTAGCCTCAGTGCCTCTCTCCACAACACCATTACACTCTGAAAGTGCAGAAAATGAATTATGAAGAGCAACAGACTGTGCAAAATGCCTTTTATCCACAACTCTAAGTCTACCAGATCCTACAGTAATCCATCTGCCATTCCTAGTATGTCTCTGCGGCAGTGGCTTTGCAGCAGTTCCAGTCTGAGTTTGTTCACCAGATAATTTACAAATCTCAGACTTCAAAAATACAATCTCCTGCCGCAAGATAGAGAACTGTCTACAGATTAGACAAGAACCAAACCTCCAAAAAGTGGAACGTGAAACAAATGCATAGCAATTATTACACTGAACTAAGTCTGCCATTCCAATTAGGAGAATAATTTAAATCTAACAAATCTTAACTTTGTATTTATCCTCCTGAATACCTCAGATTACCTACAGGTTATCTCCAGAATATCTCCAACTACACACTTAGAAACAGCACTTAGAAGTAGCACCAAGCTATATTAGCCAAGCTAATGACACCAATCCTTATATAACTCCTAAAATCACCACCCACTAGGAATGTTTAACACCTGGGTAGCCCTCTGCTTAGAAGCGGTATCGTAAGATACCAAAGTGTTTCGGCAACTGGCTGAGGGGGTCTTGCATGCTGGCCAGCGTCCTAGGCTCATCCCTGTTCTGTTATTTGGGAGGCGTACTGCACCTATGGTGGGCTGGCATGGTGGCGGTACGACGAGCAGTTCCGGCAGCATTTGGCAGCCAACCCGGGTATGAAGTGGGATCAAATGGACCTACCTCTCTGGATGAAATTGATGATGGCGCAGAAGGCGCAGCTCTTTCAGCACACGGCCGGTGCAAAGTGTCAGGGGTCTGCGGGCGGCTGTGAAGGGAGGCTGCACGCCACTTGCTACCTCCTACCTGTCGGCGAGCTGCGTCTCCTCTCTGCCGCTCGCTGCTCGCGTCCTCCACGCCTCCCAGCGGCAGCATGTATAACGCTGCACGCTGGGAGGTCGCTAATTTATGCAAACGCTGGGGTCCCTCACGTGACCCGGCGTTAAAGCAACAGTACCACAATCACAGTGGGAGGCGTAGATATCTCCCACGTGTGATTGTTAATTCTGATTGGAAGTTATCCAATCAGAATTAAGCAAAGGGTATTTATACTTACCTTTCCTGTCTCTCAGTGCCCTGTTGTGGTCTTGTGTTACCTGTATTGCAGTCTGCTCGTGTTTCTCTCTGGTTACCGATTATTTGGTTTGTTATTCCGATTATCCTGTATTCTACACTCCTTTGACCTCGGCTTGTTTCTCGTTCTCCCGCTTTCTGGCTCCCTTTACTTGGCTTGTCTCCTGACCATTCTTAGCGTGCTTAGCCCGGCCACTCTAAGGACCAGTATAGCATCTTTCCTCTCTGTGTCCTGTTAGTGTGTTAGGTTCCAGAATCGTGACATTACAACAGGGCCACCATGGAAAATGCTGACATTCCACAGTTGTTAGTAAATCAGAAGGCTAGAATGGATGGTTTAGACCACCGTATGGATCAGTTTGCCCAGGCTTTACAAACCATACTGGCTCGTACTGCCCACTTGCAACCTGCCGTTCAAGAAGCTGTTGCTGCTGTGCCAGAACCCATTCCCGATCCAGTACCCGCTCCTGCTCACGTGGTTCACATGACGCCACCTCAGCGCTATAGCGGTGATCCAGCGTTGTGCCGTGGTTTCCTCAACCAAATTGATATTTATTTGGTGATGAATCCTCGTTCCTACCCCACTGACAGAACCAAAATTGCTTTTCTGATCAACCACTTGTCCGGGAAAGCTCTAGCATGGGCTAATCCCATGTGGGAGAATACGTCCCCAATGTCCTTTGCAGACTTTTTGACAGCTTTTAAAGGTACATTTGATCAACCCGGCAGGGTTGCTTCTGTTGGCAAAGCTCTGCTTAGGGTTCGACAGGGTAATAGATCTGTAGCGGATTATACCATTGATTCCACACTCTGGCAGCTGAAGTGGAATAACGACGCCCTCGTAACAGCCTTTCAGGAGGGTTTGGCCGCTTACATATTAGACGAAATAGCATCCAGGGAATTGCCTGTTCTTCTGGATGATGTAATAGATTATATCATTCTTATTGACAACCGTATTAGAGAGAGGCGTAGTCAAAGAAGAATGAATACACAGGGGTTACCTGTTTTACCCAGTACTGCATTACTAGCATTACCTCCCCCTAATCAACCACCTCCCGAACCCATGCAATTAGGTCCTGTAGGCTTAACTGAAGCTGAAAGAATGTACCGCAGAAGGGAGGGCTTGTGTCTTGATTGTGGAAAGAGGGGGCATCTCCGAAGAAACTGTCCTAGTTTGCAGGGAAACCTCAGCACCTAAGGCCTAGAGAGGGGTCGGCCTCGGGTGTTATGGTTTTTTCGCCTCATGTGTCCATCTCCAGACCATTTATTACGGTTACTCTTTTGGTCAATCAAACCACTATAACAACTAAAGCCTTGATCGATTCAGGGGCTGCAGACAACTTTATGGATGAGAACTTTGCAAAAACCGCAGCCTTGAATCTGATCCAAAAGGCCACACCCTTGGCCATTGAGGCCATAGATGGTAGACCACTGGATAAACCTCTGGTAACCCATGAAACCCAAGAAATGGTTATGGCCGTGGGTGCCTTACACATGGAAAGGTTAACCTTTAAAATAATTGACTCCCCTACAGCTTCCATCGTTCTGGGCTTTCTCTGGTTAGTTAAGCATAACCCGGTACTTGATTGGGGTTGTCTAGATATACTCTCCTGGAGGGGGGAATCTTGTCAACAAGACTATATGGCCCGTTTACTTTGAAAAAAGGGAAGCTGATAAACTACCCCCACACCGGGATTATGATTGTGCTATTAACCTGTTACCTGGTACTATACCTCCTAGGGGTAAGGTTTACCCGCTTTCTGAGAAAGAAAACCAGGTCATGGAGGAGTACATACAGGAATCCTTACGTAAAGGTTTTATCAGAAGGTCCTCCTCTCCGGCTGGTGCTGGTTTCTTTTTTGTTGCCAAGAAAGAGGGTGATTTGAGGCCATGTATAGACTACAGAGGCCTGAATAATATAACAGTTAAAAACGCTTATCCTATCCCTCTCATTACTGAGTTGTTTGACCATGTTAAAGGTTCTAGATATTATACTAAACTAGACCTCAGGTGGGCTTATAACTTGGTTTGTATAAAAGAGAATGATGAATGGAAGACAGCGTTCAATACACGCAGTGGGCATTACGAGTATCTAGTCATGCCTTTTGGACTGTGTAATGCTCCTGCTGTCTTTCAGGACCTCATAAATAATGTCCTTAGAGATTTACTGCATGTCTGTGCCGTGGTTTATCTCGATGATATACTTGTATATTCTCCTGATTAGTGATGTCCCGAACGGTTCGCTGGCAAATAGTTCCCGGCAAACATAGCGTGTACGCGTTCGCCGCGGACGGCGAACATATGCGCGGTTCGATCCGCCCCCTGTTAATTTACTAATACTAAGTAAAAATTACTTAGTATTAGTAAATTGTGCCCCTACTCGCAATACCACGAGTAGGGGCATGTCTATTAAACAGTGAGCAGTCTGTGGCTGCTCACTGTTAAAAAAAAAAAGGTCCCCCCCCTATTGTCCTCCCCCTCGGCTCCCACCCCTAAGCGGTGGGTGGGGGCCCTAAAAATAACAATAAGGGGGGGACCTACTGTGCCCCCCAGCCCCCACCCCTGAGTGGTGGGTGGGGTCCCTAAAATTAACAATAAGGGGGGACCTATTGTCCCCCCCAGCCCCCACCCCTGAGCATGGGTGGGGGCCCTAAAAATAACAATAAGGGGGGGACCTCAGGGGTGGGGGCCGGGGGGGACAATAGGTCCCCCCCTTATTGTTAATTTTAGGGCTCCCACCGCTCAGGGGTGGGGGTCAGGGGGGGACAGTAGGTCCCCCCTTATTGTTAATTTTAGGGCCCCCACCCGCCGCCCAGGGGTGGGGGCCAGGGGGGACAATAGGTCCCCCCCTCATTATCTTTATGGCCCCCACCCGCCGCCCAGGGGTGGGGCCGGGGGGGGGAGGAGAGTAGGTCTCCTCCCCCCCCCCTTCAACCAGAAATTGTCCCTGTGGGTTTTAAAATTCGCCTGCCTATTGAAGTCTATGGTTTGCCCGGTTCGCGAACATTTGCGGAAGTTCGTGTTCGCGGTTCGCGAACCGAAAATTTCATGTTCGTGACATCACTACTCCTGATTTGGAGTCACATCATGCCCATGTGAGGATGGTACTTAAGAGGTTGCTGCAGATCGGTCTTTATTGTAAATTGGAGAAATGTTTATTTGACCAAAAATCTGTACAATTCCTAGGGTACATCATTTCTGAACAGGGATTCAGTATGGATCCTTCAAAATTAGAAGCCATATTGTCTTGGCCTCTTCCTCAAGGCCTTAAGGCAATACAGCGATTTATAGGCTTTGCCAATTATTATCGCAGGTTTATTAAAAACTTTTCATCAGTCATTTCTCCTATCACGAAACTGACTAAAAAGGGTTTGCACCCCAGATTTGGACTCCTGAAGCCGTTAAAGCCTTCGAGACTTTCAAAAAGGCATTTGCCACTGCCCCTGTGCTACACCATCCTGATCCTTCCCTTTGTTATGGAAGTAGACGCTTCAGAATCAGGTGTAGGAGCTATATTATCACAAAGACTATCGTATAACGAACCCCTCCATCCCTGTTGTTACTTTTCTAAAAAACTGTCTGATTCGGAAAAGAATTACGACATCGGGAACAGGGAACTATTAGCTATTGTGATGGCTTTTAAAGAATGGAGGTACTTATTAGAAGGAGCTAGACACAAAATCCAGGTTATAACTGATCATAAGAATCTCTCCTATATAGCAGATGCTAAAAGGTTGTCCTCTCGTCAAACCAGATGGTCCTTATTTCTTTCACGCTTTCAGTTCATTATCACATATAGGCCTGGGTACCGTAATGTCAAGGCTGATGCTATCTCCAGACAATACGAACCTTTGGAGTCAATTGCCCCCGCTCCTGAACCCATTGTACCTACATCTAAGATAATAGCTGCTACCCGTTTGATTATTTTGTCTCTTTTCCTTGATAGTATCAAGACATACCAAACCCAAGCACCCTCTGAGACACCTGTTGGTAGATTGTACATGAAAGAAAAAGATAGAAAGAAATTGTTAGCTTTATTTCACACCGCCAAAACGGCTGGTCACCCAGTTACCAAAACATACAAGGGTCTCCTTCAACAGTTTTGGTGGCCCTCACTTAAGCAAGACGTAGTGGATTATGTGCAGGCTTGTCGTGTTTGCGCACAGTGTAAGTCCCCTAATGTTAAACCCCCGGGACTCCTAATGCCTCTATGCGTGCCCAAGAAACCATGGACCCACTTATCCATGGATTTCATTGTAGATCTTCCTTCATCTGGTGGACAGACAGTAATTTTGTCTGTGACCGATAGGTTCTCTAAAATGGCACACTTTATTCCACTTAAGAAACTACCTTCTGCGGTTCAGATGGTATACCACAGGATATCGTATCCGACAGGGGTCCTCAATTTGTCTCTCAGCTTTGGAGGGGCTTTTGTGCTGAGATGGGGATCTCCTTGTCATTTACATCCTCCTATCATCCACAATCTAATGGAGCTGCCGAACGAGCAAATCAATCTGTAGAGTTATATTTACGCTGCTTCACGAATGCGCACCAGGACAACTGGTCTCACCTCCTTCCCTGTGCTGAATTCGCCAGGAACCCCGTGACTCATTCGTCCACTGGCTTAAGTCCTTTTATGGTTGCTTATGGGTTCCAACCCTCTGTCCTTCCCGGCGTGTTCTCCGTACAAGGGAATACCCGCTTTGGACGAGCACCTCACCTCCTTACGGAAGATGTGGGATCAGGTCCATGCTACTCTGTCTCGTGCGACTGCTACTCAGAAGAGATTTACTGATCGTCGTAGGGGTGCTGCTCCTTCTTATGTCCCGGCTAATAGGGTTTGGTTGTCCTCTAAAAATCTCCGCCTCAGGGTCCCCTCGATGAAATTCGCACCCAGGTTCCTTGGCCCCTATAAGGTATTGCGTAAGGTCAATCCTGTGTCCTACTCCCTGGCCTTGCCTCCTTCCATGCGTATACCTAACACTTTTCACACCTCCCTTTTGAAGCCCCTGCTCTGTAATCGATTCTCTGGTCCTCTCAGGCGTCTGGATTCCCTGCGCGCTGTCTCCAGTGACGTGTACGAAGTGGCTGCTCTGCTTGATTCTCTTTTTTCTCGGAGTCAGTTGCCATATCTGGTAGATTGGAAGGGTTACGGCCCTGAGGAGCGGTCTTGGGTTTCTGCCTCTGACTTGAATGCGCCCTCTTTGATCCGCTCCTTTCATGCGTGGTTTCCTTTGAAGCCTTTGGCTTCCCGCCCATCGGGTGGTCCTCGAGGGGGGTTATGTCAGGGGTCCACAGGCGGCTGTGAGGGGAGGCTGCACGCCACTTGCAGCACTCACCCTCAGTCCGTCACCCCCCCTCCGACCTGTCGGCGAGCGGCGTCTCCTCTCCACCGCTCGCCGCTCGCATCCTCCATGCCTCCCAGCGGCAGCATGTATAACGCTGCACGCTGGGAGGTCGCTAATTTATGCAAATCACAATCACAGTGGGAGGCGTAGATATCTCCCACGTGTGATTGTTAATTCTGATTGGAAGTTATCCAATCAGAATTAAGCAAAGGGTATTTATACTTACCTTTCCTGTCTCTCAGTGCCCTGTTGTGGTCTTGTGTTACCTGTATTGCAGTTTGCTCGTGTTTCTCTCTGGTTACCGATTATTTGGCTCGTTATTCCGATTATCCTGTATTCTACACTCCTTTGACCTCGGCTTGTTTCTCGTTCTCCCGTTTTCTGGCTCCCTTTACTTGGCTTGTCTCCTGACCATTCTTAGCGTGCTTAGCCCGGCCACTCTAAGGACCGGTATAGCATCTTTCCTCTCTGTGTCCTGTTAGCGTGTTAGGTTCCAGAATAGTGACACAAAGGGGCAGTCCGCCTCGTCGGCCGCCTTGCAAAAGGGCTTATGCTGCTCTTCAACGAGGACCAGTGCAAATGGGGGACCACCTGTTGCTTTAAGCACGAGTGCTCAGGCTCAACCGATGTTTCAAGAAAGGAAAGTCAGGGAATGGTGGAGTCGCTACAATGGTTGGGGGGGGAGGAGGGGCTTCCCCCGCCCCGGGGCTTAACCCTGGTGAGGCTAGACACGATGGAGCCATGGCTAAGCCGCTACAGTAATAGGGCGGATGCCGTGGTGCTCCCGGTGGATTTTGGGCAGGGGTTCTTTATCCCGTTCCGGGACATGGGGGGTACGGGGGAGCTGCACAACATTAAATCGGTGGCGGAGTTCCAAGGAGTAGTGCAAGAGTAACTGGGTAAAGAAGTCTTGTTGGGAAGGATGGCGGGCTAGTTCCCGGGACCACCGTTGGAGGGCCTCAGGGTTTCCCCTCTCGGGGTGGTCCCCAAGAAGAAACCGGGGAAGTTCAGGCTCATTTACCTGAAGGGAGCGTCTGTGAATAATGGCATTGACAAGGAGTTGTGCTCGGTCTCGTATGCATCATTTGACCGGGCGGTTAAGCTGGTAAAGAAGGCCGGGCGTGGGGCGCTGATGGCGAAAGTGGATATAGAGGCAGCATTTCGGCTGCTTCCAGTCCACCCGGCATGTCATCACCTGCTAGGGTGTTTCTTCGAGGGGGCATACTTCGTCGTCTTATGCCTCCCAATGGGTTGTTCTATCTCATGCTCTTACTTTGAGAAATTCAGTACTTTTCTCGAATAGGTGGTGTGGGCCGAGGCGGGGAGTGGAGCAGTGGTGCACTATCTGGACGATTTTCTCTGTGTGGGGCCAGCGGGCTCCCCTGCTTGCCTGCACTTGCTTAGAACTATCGAGTGGGTCACGGGCCACTTCGGGGTCCCGCTGGGGGCAGATAAAACGGAGGGCCCGGCAGTGTGGCGTAGTTTCCTGGGGCTGGAGATAGACTTCAGCGGGGTGAGTGTCGGCTGCCGCTGGCAAAGCTGCAGGGGCTGAAATGGGCGGTGGCAGCGGTGTGCAAGGTCACCCTACGGCAGCTGCAGTCATTAATCGGGAAGCTAAATTTTGCGTGCCAGGTGATCCCAATTGGTAGGGTCTTTTGCCGCAGTTTGTCGGCAGCTACGGCGGGGGAGCGATTCCCACGCCATTTCATCCGGGTATCGTCATCCATGAGGGCCGACCTAGCCGTGTGGAATACCTTGCTGGGGGATTTCAATGGGACGGTGTTCTTTCGGCAGGAGGGCGTGTCGGCAACAGAGCTGGAGCTGTTCACCGACGTGTCAGGTAGTGTGGGTTTCGGGGCCTACTTCGTGGGAGATGGTGTGCGGAGAGGTGGCTAGAGGCGTGGGGGCCGAGCGCCCTCATGCGGAACTTGGCTTTCCTGGCACTGTTCCTGCTGGTGGTTGCGATGGCTCTGTGGGGGGAGGGGCTGCGGAACCGGAAGGTGGTCTTTTTCTCGGACAACATGGCCATAGTGCACGCAGTGAATAATCAGTCTGCTGCGTCAAAACCGGTGGTCAGGTTGCTGCGGCACTTTTTCTTAATGTGCATGTCTCTAAATGTAGTCTTTCGCGCGCGCCATGTGCCTGGGTACCTGAACGAAGTGGCCCACGCTCTCTCTCTCGTTTTCAGTGGTCCCGATTCAGGACGGTGGCACCAGAGGCACAGGAAGCGGGTCAGGCATGCCCGGACGAGATTTGGCGGCTGGGAGCGTCCTGCTTGGGGGACTTGTGAAGGCTTCGCTGGCACCGGCCACATACAGTAAGGTCTGGGGTTCATGGGAACGATCATGGGCTGGGCTGGACAGCGTGCCAATAGGGGAATCGCTCCTGGACACGTTTCTGTGGTACACCTGTCAGTTGCTGGCAAAGGGGGCGTCCCTGGCGATGGTTGACAGGTCCATGGTGGCGATGGCTTTCTGGTTTAAGCTACATGGGAAGGAGGTTGTTACTAAGACCTTCGTCATTAGGCAAGCGCTTAAGGGGTATCGGAGGGGCCGCAGGCTTCCCGACACTAGGTGCCCGGTGTCGGTGCGAGTGTTGGGGGATCTGGTTGGTGGGTTGCCTGAAATGTGCTTCGACGGGTTTGAGGTGTCCCTGTTCTGGGCAGCGTTTCTCTTGGCGTTCTGGGCTTTCCGGATAGGCGAGTTGGGCCATCGGGTGGCGGCAGGGGGCCTACAGGTCTCGGGAGTTCGGGTTCAGGAGGGGAAATTGGTGGTTCACCTGGCCAAATCCAGATGGACGTAAGGGGGGTGGGCCGGGATGTGACACTAAGGGCCCTGCCAGGCTCCGCTCTGTGCCCAGTGGCCGCGGTGGCGGAGCACTTGGTCCGGAGGCTGGCGGTTGGGGGATCCCTATTGGTGCATGCGGACGGGTCTTCCCTTTCCCGATTCCAATTCACTAAGGTTTTTCGCTCGGGCCTGGGGAAGATGGGGCTACGGGCGGATAGATTTGGTACACATTCCTGGGGCGATCATGGAGCCCACACGGTTGGGTTTG
>OW240921.1:127323238-127337872 GCA_933207985.1 Pelobates cultripes | reverse complement strand
CGGAACCATACGAATGCTGTAAACAGCCGAATAGGAAAAACCATACGAACAGGTTTACACTCCTAGCAGTCAAACTGGAACAGCATACAATAAATCCCCCCAAGAACGAGACAAAGCTCCGTGTTGAGGGTCAAGCAGTGAACAGACAGAGCTGTGGGTTTATTGTTCTTATGTACACATTCTTACACATTAGTACCACCCACAGGGTTTTGGAAAACAACCAATAAACATGTACAATACACTCAGACACTCCCACACAAAATCCTCCCCTCTGCCTGTGATACAATTACCTTACACAATGGGTAATGTAATTATCACAGGCAGAGAAATACAGTTTTTCCACATTATTCATAACTTGAAAAGTATGCATCACATTCACATAATACTTACATTTCAGATTTCAGAATCAGCATACTCCAAATACAAACATATGTCAAAATCATCCAGATTGGTCCATTGGTTCAAAAGATAGATCGAAGTCCTTTGTGACCAAATGAAGCATGGCTTTTCTGCCCAAAACCAGTTCCACAGAGTCTTCTATCCTGGAGATAATTGGGAAGTAATCCAATTATCTCCAAGGACAGAGGCAAAACTCCATTGAACACATGGCAGCAAAAGACAATAAAACACATAAAAACATATAACTGTGCAGCCATTGCACAAAACAGGTACATTCAACATATCCCCAGATAGCTCAGATCTGAGCGCACATTATTACTGAATGGCGCTCAGAGCACACACATACAGCTCAATTGCCATGGAGCCAAAGTCTTTCACATAGTCTTTCATTATACGAATGGGCTCCATGGCATAGCTATCTGGGGTATCACCACTCAAACAGGGCAAGCACCGAATGACCCGGCTTTCATGTCTTTGCAGGGGAAAATCAAGCGTTTCAACATGGGGCCATAGTCTAAAGGCAGCAGGCGAGCATCCAGGCTCCTCCAATGCAATGTGGCGAGATTGGTCTTGTCACAGTATGTAGGGGGGGGGGGAGGTTGTCCTGGAGTCCGACTGTCCATATGGCGACTATACACCGGTCAAGCCTGTGTTTAGTTAATAAATCCTTGTAACAGCAATACATCCAAAATGTCACTCCATGGCGGGACAGTTTCTGGGTTGTCAACAAAGCGTTCTATGTACAACTTGTTTTTAATTTCACAATAAACAGCGCTGTATTTATTATGCTTTTGTTGACAAAACAAACTGGCCCGCCATGGAGTGATATTTGTTATGTCTGTTGTAATAAGGCTTTATTCACTAAACACTGAATTTCAGTGAACTCATGACAGGCGCACAGTCGGATTTGCCGGCATATGCGCTAACCTTACCCCAACCCCCATTAAAACACGGACACAGGTTATACTGTTGGAAATAATTTGTCCACAGCTTTATTAAATTATTAATAAATAATTAAGGAATAACAAATGGGGTCATTGCCAACAAATCTTAATAATGTTAACCTCCCCCATATACATAACATACCCCTAGCAATGACCCCACAATAATAACAATAGATAACAATATAAATAACATGTTAACACAGAAACTGGCCGTCCAATTTGACCACATTTCCACCAGGTTAAATTGTAGGGGTGTACCGAGACACCGCTACCCACCATATCCATTGTAGGGGTGTACCAAGACACCGCTACCCACCATATCCATTGTAGGGGTGTACCAAGACACCGCTACCCACCAGTTCCAGTGTAGGGTGTACCAAGACACCACCACACCCCCAGGTTCGGAGCCACCGACGGGCTCGAACCTACCAACCACGTGCAACACTGCCCAATCCACACTAAACCTCAGGATGCCCACTTTCTCCTCCATCTACCCTCCGATTTAACCAGGCCATTCCCCGCCGCTGTGAAAAAACGGGAAATCAACTAACCTAACCAAATACAGGGAGGGTGGGAGGGACAACTGACAGGTAAGCTTAGGTTCAGTTAAAATGGCCACTTCATATAATGGCTGGTATAAATACTCCCCTTATGGCTCCGCCCTACCCAGCATGCTAGCTGTCACTAAATTCCTGTGGCTGCTATGCCTACCTCCTGGCTCTGTCAAGGCCTATTCCTCTTAGCTGCGCTGATCCATGGGCTACAAAACCAAGCTATTTGTTTTGTTCTGTACTAATTTATCTCACATTCACAATACAATTTGTTATTAAAAAACGAGCTGCAAAACATAGGCTGAAATGGCCAAGCTGTGAGTATAGCGGAGTTGGAGATTGTACTTATTCAGCATTTTTGCCTACATTTTTCATTTCAGGTTCAATTTACAAGATCTTGTGAATTAACCCATTAGTGTTTAGAGCTATCATTTCAGTGAGTAGATCGTTGTGTAATTTATACACTATTCTTCATTAATATGGAACTGGCAATGTAACTTAGTACAAGATCAAACAGGCCTATTTCTAAACACATTCATTGTATTTTAAAGACATGACTGAGAGATTTATTACTGTGAAGCTCTAATTTGCTTCCAGCTCGTAGAATAGAGGGATATTAGGATAGAAAGGAGATTTGCGTGACATATAGGGACTGTTCCTCCTAAATATGGACAGTTGGGAGGTATACAGTAGCAGCTGCAAGCAAAGTGAAATCGGCAACCACATGAGCCCCTACTCCTGACCCTGTTCACAGCAATCAGTTCTATGTCTCTTTAGTGCACTGTGAGACGACAGAGCAAACTCTAAGCACATGTGACAAGGGACAGTGACTGCCAGGACAAAAATGAAAATTAATCTGTGCACAAAGTGGAAAATTACAAGTGTCTCGGGGGCCCTAACAGCAGGTAACAGAGGCCTGGCATTTATTGAACAGATTTTCTTTGTACTTATGATATTGAAACTGTATTATCACAGTCCGCAGATGAAGCGGAACTGTGACAATCACTGTATGCTTTCATTTAAAAATTCATTGCTCATGATATATATATCCCTTTCACACTTTCTCATTATGGTACAGAAAAACCTTGGTGCTGATGTTAGCGGTATAAATCTCTCTACAATTCAGGAGTTTGGCTAGCTCAGATAAATGTATGAGAGACCCAGCGATTAGGTTGTCGATGGGGAAACTCTTGGACATGCGATTTTAGCTCAGATTTTAGCAGCGCAAGTTTCAGTGTTCTCCAATTAAAGTGTAAAACTGCCGAGGCACCCCTGCAACCGGGGTGTCCGCCAGCGTTTTGGTGCGGCCCCGACCGCATTAAAGGAGCCCACTGGGTGTCTGTGGGGCCACCAGATGGCAATGGATTTCCTGGGGCACGGCCGCCCTTATAAAGCGCCGCAGTGCTGACCGGGCCCAGTGATGATGTCAGAGCTGGGAGGAAGCTGTTACTTCCTCCCAGCCAACAGAGTGCTGCGCAGGAGGAGAGGAGGGAGTCAGAGTGGGAGCTCTAACTCCCATCAGCATGAGGCAGCCACTGGACCCCGGGGAAGTTACTACATTTAACAGTTTGTGTGTGTGTGTGTGTGTTTGTGTATGTGATAGTGAATGTCTGTATCAGTATATCTGTGTGTGTGTGTGTTAGTGTCTGTATGTGTAGGTATGTATATCTCTTTGTCTGTGTATCTGTTTGTCTACATGTGTGTCTGTATGTATATATGTTTGTCTGCATGGGTATCTGTTTGTCTGTTTGTGTTTCTGAGTATCTGAATGCTTGTCTATATAACATATATATTAATTTCTGGCTTTTTCCTGTACATTTATCCTTGTTATATTATATTTATTGGACATTTACGTCTGGGATGCGTCTGGAACGCATCCCCGAATGTGGAACGCAACGCAGAACATGTTGATGACATCACGTATGCGACGGACGAGAATCCTTGCACACGAATGAGGCTTGGAACAGTAATCAAGACGGAATAGATCGCATCTGCAAGAGCTCCGTTCGGATAGGTGGACGGTAATCCGCGGGGAATGTAATTTGTATTTAAATGCTCCATGGACATGTACCCACTAGATGCACATTGGGAGACTTGCTGTGACTGTTTTCCCTGAGGAAGTTCAGTTTTCTGAACGAAACACGTAGGGCTTGTTTCTTAGTGTTTAGAGTTTATTTTACTATACTTTAATTTCATTTAATTTGCATTTTTGATGCTGTTTAAAGATCCCATCAGTCTACATCATTTGTGAAGGTGTTCCTGTTTGCTGGCATCGAGATGTCTGTTTATGATGTGCCTGTTAATACTTCTATCTTGTAAGTGCAATTTTTATTAAATGTTTACACCGTTTTAGAAACTCTGCACTATTATTTCTTAATTTTTTCTCCTATATGCCACAATCCCAAAACGAGGATATTCTTCACAGTATTTGATACGCCTTCAATCAATTTGGGTTGGGGAGTGTGCATTTTACCCACTTTAAGATTGCTCCAGACACAGCAATATTGCCCTATGTTTTTCTCTTTTTGCATTGTAGCTACCTGTTTTTTGGTACTTTGTTTTCTATGTGTGTATCTGTGTCTACAAGTGTGCCAGTGTGTGTTCCTATGTATTTGTATGTGTGTCACTGTTTATATCTGTATGAGTGCCATTCTGTGTATGTGCATCTGCATGTGTGTCTGTGTGTGTATCCGCATGTGTGTCTGTGTATCTGTATGAGTGCCATTCTGTGTATGTGCATCTGCATGTGTGTCATTCTGTGTATTAGCATGTGTGTCTGTGTATGTATCTGTATGTGTTATACAAATGGGGGGGGGGGTGGGAACATAAACCAGATGCTTTTGTACCGGGGCCCTGTTGTTTCTAGTTATGCCTCTGTCTCCACCCTCCGCATGCAGACACTGAACTCTCCTCATAGAGATTCATTGATACAATGTATCTCTATGAGGGGATGCTGATTGGCCAGGGCTGTGTTTGGCTTGTGCTGGCTCTGCCCCTGATCTGCCTCCTTGACAGTCTCAGCCAATCCAATGCTGTCCTATGTATAATTTTTAGAATGTCTTATCTCCTGGTCTATTAATAGGCTCATAGACCATGTAAGAGACTCTTGTGTGTGAATGAAGGTCAATTTAGAGCAATAGATAAAAACTTCTAAAGCAAGTTAACATCTGATTGAAAAATTAAACAATTTCTTTAATGCAGGCTGTGTCAATTAGAGCCAGGGGAGGTGTGACTAGGGTTGCTTAAAAAGAAACACAAGTTATTATACTTCTAAATGGCAGAGTATTGAGACGAGAGACTTTAGAGGCATTATATATGCACCAAACCTGCTTCACTAAGCTAAAGATGTTGTTGTGACTATAGTCTGTAGACCACCTATTCTCTACTGGAGTAAAAAGTTCTGTGTTGTAGAATGCAGAAGTCATGTGCTACAGGAAGGGAATCATGGAGGAATCGCTAAAGGAAAGGATTAGTTCTTCACTAATTGCATGTTTGAATTCTGCATACAATGCATACAGTAGGGCAGCACTATTAATGTGCCGTGTATCAGACATGAGAAGTGATCAGGAGAGTGCCATGTAGCCTCTGGAAGCACATAAATAACATTAACAGTAAAGAGCTTGTCAATGTGTTCACTGACCTGCAGACTGTCGTAAGGACACAATACATCTGGATGGGATTCCACATTCAAGTCCAGGAATTTCAAATGGATGGAGAAGCCTTCTTCAGCTTGAATGGAGTATTTGCAGTTGGAGAGTTTGGGGTATACACCCGGATAATCAGGGCTTGTGACCTCCCCTGAACTTGCTTTGTAAACTGGGCTTCCACATTGTACTAAGAAACAAATACATTTAGGACATTTGATGTGTTATCAATCGCACTTTTCTATCAAGATCATACTCCATACTTGGAACAGGCTGCAGAATAAAGTAAAAAATTTAATTAAATTATGGAGCCAGGAGGCCTCTGCCTTTTTTTCTTACCTGAAAGGGTTTAACTGGGTGAATGATTTAACCTAAAGGTTGCCCCCAGTACAGAATCTTCAATTCCCCCAGTTGCATCCGGCTTCTGAAATTGACTTCCAGGAAGCGTGGCGCTGCTAACAGACTAGAGCGGTCAGCTGACGCTCTAAGCCAATCAAAAAATCATCATTCCTAAAAATATTTTTAATGAATGGGGAGCTACCGATTGGCTTAGAGTGTCAGCCGACCTCTCTAGCCAATCAGTGGCGAGCCTGCACGATGGCACTCCGCGCTTCCTGGAAGTCACTTTCATAAACCAGATGCTTCTGGGTGAGTTAGATATCCGGCGCTGAAAACAACCTTTGGGGTTCAAGAACTGTTTAACCCCTTTAGTTAAGAATGCGCCCAAGTGCCTCTTGGCACCATAAAAACTTTGATTTAATAGGTACAGCTTGGTACATCTGTATGGTTAATTGTGTGGCTGTTTTAATATATGGTTATCATAATATCAGTTACCACTCATTTTAAATCTTCTCTCTAAGCTGATTACCCAATCATGTTTGTCTCTTCATTAGACCCCACCTTGGTGTCTCCTTCCCTCTCCGTGTCTATTCTCTCCTCCCAGCCTGTATTTACCGATTTACATTCACTGTGGTTTCACTCATCTTTTTTCATGTGCAGTAAATACTACAATATGCAGTGCAATGTTTGTGTGTGAGGGTGCGGATACGATGTGCTATCTGTGCATTTTATATTCTGGCTGCTATTAGTTCATTGGTTTCAATGTGGAAGATCAGAAATGCCACATATAGTTCTTTCAATCCCTGCTTGACAGAATGCGGAATTCACACCCTTCCGACAAAGAATGATGACTGCAAGCAGATACCTCATACTGAAAACTCATGAGACTGTTTATGCTAAATGAAGTGTAGGTCATACCTCCCAAAAATTCACATTGACAAAGAGGGACACTTTAATTTTAGGGGTGTGACCAGGGGCGGGGCTGTTCTGAATTTTTAAGCAATTTACTAATAGAAATTTTTGTGACTAAAATGTAATTTTAAAACATGACAGGAGGCTTAATATTTTGCATTAACTTTCTTTACTGACTCCATAGCAGCAAAGAAAAAACAGGTGAAATAAAGAACCAGTCAGAACAGAGAGTGTATATAAGGGAAGGCATATCCGTATCACCGCCTAAACTGCCTAATTAGAGACCCGCCCCTGATTAGGGTGTGCCCAGGCACACTCGGCACACCCTGTGTGCACACCTATGGTTCCTCCCTACCATTCCCTCTACCTCTCCTTCCTGTGCCTGGTTGTTAGCTTATCCATATAGGCCTATCATGGAAAATACCCAGAACCCCACAGATCACAAGGCTATGATTAACTCGGCGGTGGCCGCATCCCTGGAGAAGGCTATGGCTTAAGTGTTCCTGATGGCGTCTGATCCCATCAAGCTGGCTCCAAGACGAGAGAGGGCACCCAATTCCAGAATTGGAAAAACTGTCCACAGATGCATAGGAGTTGCAGACCGTCAAAGGTTATCATATCGAGTTTCAGATGTTCCCTATGCAGAACAATCCCCCTCACCCCCTCTGCCTCTCGGCCATGGACGTTCATCTCATAGAATTGGAGCTCCACGTATTAAGCCCGAAAGGAGCGATCCATCCCATGCTAGGACAATGGGGCTTCTTCAGAAACATGGTTCTTGTTCGCAATAAAACCGGCGACTCCAGACCAGTGATCAATTTAAAGGATCTAAACGTACACATTATATACCGTCACTTCAAGATGGAGGGAATCCACCTCCTCCGGAACCTCGTACAAGAAGGGGACTGGTTTATGCGTCTGGACCTTAAAGACACATACCTGTCAGTCCCAATCCACGAAGACAGTCACCCTTTCCTCCGGTTCCTATGGCAAGGCATCACACGGCGGTTCACTTGCCTCCCTTTCGGGCTCAGCACTGCACTGTGGTGTTTCACGAAGATGCTAAAGCCGGTGGTGGCCCATCTCAGAGCACAAGGGATCTGATACATTGTGTATTTGGACAACATCCTACTGTTCTGAAGGACGAGCAACCTACTATCACAACATACCAACTATATGGTATGTTACGGTACCCTCAGCATTAAATGTACAAACCGCCGTTTAGTGAATGCTCCCCTTCCGCATTAAGGGTAAAACAAGAACTGGCTTTACTGTGGGCTACCTGCCCGTATTTATGCAGGTCTCCCACTTGGTGGACACTCCCCTAGGGGACCAAATGGGAGACTGTAATAACAGACAGACATATGGCAAGTTAGGATCCACAGACACAGAATATTCCCAGCATGCAGTAGTATTTCCTCCCCTCTGCCCTGGAGATAATTGAGAAGTAATTCAATTATCTCCAGGACAAGGACAAATCGCCATTTTAAATACAATATGCAAGCCTGGAATGGGGGAACCATCTTTGGCAGCCACCCAGACTTCATACTGGAGTCGGAAGCCAGCCGGTGGGGATGGGGAGCCACTGATTGGGGCACATCCACTGGAGGATCATGGGCAACCCAAGAACTCGCAATGCACATCAATTGCCTTGAATTATTGGCCGGATTCTTCGCCATCCACAGCCTGGCGAAGGGACAATCCTACTGCTGTATTTTTCTTCAGATAGACAATGTCTCTGCCGTATGTTACATCAACCACCTGGGAGGTACTAGCTCCCAGACACGGACGGAGTTAACAAACAAAATCTTCGACTATTGCCTCTCTCGCAACATCACGATAATGGCAGAACATTTACCGGGGCAGTCGAACCTTACAGCATATGGTGTATATAGAATAGGGATCCAGCTTGTATCACTAAAACTTAAATCAAAAATACAACATAGTGTAATATTGTTATTGTATTATTAGTAGCCCAATGCTTCAAGGTTAAACTCACAGATCGGCTGCATGCAATAAGCCTTCAGGTTACCACCCCTGTGGATAGGGGGGTACGTCCTGCTGAATGTAGTAACACCAATCCGGAAACCAAGAAGTTCACACTCTCTCAATGGATGGATGTGGAAAACAATTAATTTATTGGCATATAAAAGAATAATTAAATAAAATGGTCCTACGTGTTTCGTTCCCCTAAGGAAACTTCCTCAGGGACCAAAAAATAAAAAATAAAATCAAATACATACAATTTATACACTGCCAATACTAACAGGTATATCCATAAGCCTAATGCTTCCCTCCCTTCCCTTCCTTTAAATACAATAAGTGCTGGAAGTTCATTGGTGGTGTGATGGGCGTGTTCTCAAATTCCTCTCTCATTGGACTTGTTATTTTTCGGTAAAATGCCTCCATATGGTGTCCCAGCTGTTGCCTGTTACCTGTTTGTTTTCGCGGCGATTTCGTGCGTCCCTCTATGATGACGTACTTCCTGTGTATGTCCTCTTTCTATGACGCACTTCCGTGCGTTTCACCCATTCTTAAAAACAAATATGGCCGTGCGTTCCATTTCGTTCATTAAATATGGCCATGCGTTCTAATGCGTTCCATTATAAAACAGCTCTACATTGCCATCTGGTGGTCGCCAGAGTTAATACACTTCGAACATATTAATGGCTCCATTGCATGCAAAGGAAAAATGTCGAAATTAATTTAACAATTAAACATCATACATTTACATCTTATTCCCATTTTGTTCACCAATAGACAATTGTCCAAATTATTTATAACCAATTTAAATAAATAAAATAAATTACATTTATTCAATCTATCTTGTCATATTCTTTTATATATTGTATCTATCATTTATGGACACTGTATATTGGTGTGCATCTTGGGCTTCACGTTACACATATATCGCCCTAATTTAAACCATACAGTTCAAGTCATTTTACCCCCCTTTTTTGGAGAAACATAAAAAAATAATCCTTTTTTAATAATTTTAAAACAATAACTCTTTTTAAACATTGCTACATATTTATTTTAGTATGTTATTATTTTATAGAAAAAGGGACATTTAGAATCATATTATTTTAATTGTGATTTGTTTATACCTCAAATTGATCCTAAAAGATATACCATTTTAGACACTTTTTTTTTTCCTGTATGAGGATAAGACTTCCATCTCTACATCAATTCAAGAAACACACCAGATCTATATCCACATTTAATCCTGTGGGTGTAAGAGTTTGTAATTTATGAATCCAAAAAGTTTCTCTCTGAGATAATTTTTGTTCTTTGTTGCCCCCCCCCCTCCAGTGTGGGGAAACACTTTCTATTGCTATACATATTAATTCTTTCAAGTTGAATGCTGGACATGAGTTACAGTGAACCGGTACTGAATGAGACAATAATCCCTTTTTGATATTGTTAATGTGTTCCATCACTCTAACCTTGAAGGACCTTTTTGAACGACCAATATACTGTTTGCCGCACGGACACTGCATACTACATAGTCCGTGAGGCAACCAATTTCCGTTTTTATTGTAAAAGTTTCATTAGTAGTATTACTAACAAAATGTGTACTTTCCCCCAAGGTTATAGTCGAACACACTTTACATCTATTGCATCCTTTAAAGCCCTTTCTTTCCTCATTTATCTCATGTTTTCGTTTTACAGCATAACTTGGAGCTAGAAAGTTTTTTAGATTTTTATTTTTTTTGAAGATTAATGTTGTTTTTTTTGGTAAAATTTCTCCCAATAAGGGGTCCTCTAAAAGGATTGGACTTTTTTTAATTTTTAAATGATCTGTATTGTACTGAGTAATAAATGGCCTGGACTCTTTCAGGGGTGCATGTCGCCAGCAACTTATCGTCAGCAACTAGAGAACTACTGTTAGACTCCTGGGCCCCAGGAACAAGGAAAAGTAACCTATCTGCCTGGCGATCTTGGACCCATTGGTGTGTGGGACGGGACCTTGATCCCTTTACAGCACCTATTTCCACAATCAGGAATTTCCTCTCTTCACTCATTGAGGAAGGTAAGTCATACCGCACCATCAACTTCATCAGGTCCGCTATATCGGCAGCCCACGTACCTGTTCAAGGGAGGGCGGTTGGTCAAGATCTCCTTATCTGTTGATTACTACGAGGTATCAAACTCAGGCGTCTTCCAGCTCCCAGATATCAACATCTGTGGGATCTGGATGTAGTGCTTCGGTTCTTGATTGAATGGCCATCTAACAAACCTCTATCCTTACAACAATTGACACCCAAATTAACCTTTCTACTGTACCTCGTCTCGTTCCAACGAGTCTCGGATGTACATGCTTTTGACGTCGATGCTTTTTTGTTCACTCCAAAGGGAATCACGTTCCATAGTTCACAACAAACAAAATCTTATTCGTCGTCGGTCTTCTACCCATTGGTTTCATTTGTCACTCCTCATGGTATGGTTTCGGTTACCACCCTGTCCAGATTTATTAAATGGTTTTCTTATGTTGGCCGGGATAGAACTGTCTTTTGGTGCAAACTCCGTTTGAGAAGCTGCGGCATCGTCAGCTTTTTTGGCAGGCGGGTCACTTTTGGATATCTTCAAGCAGCGGACTGGTCATGCAAATCCACATTTTCGGGAAAAAAATTTCCGCCCGTCGTCTAACGCCGCGTTTTCTCTTCTTACTAAGCGTTAAAACTGCAATATGAAGCCTCCTGTCATGTTGTAAAATTGAAGATTATACTAATGTAGTGTATTAATAATCTTAATTTTAATGACAGGATTAATGACAGGAGGTGAATATTTTCCCCTCCTTTGTTGTTCTTCCCAACCCTGGTATAAGGTAAGTGATAGGGTCACAGGACACTGTGGGGTTTGTAGTATTAGATATTTATATATTACGAGTATGAGTAATTATCTTAAGTGGAATTTACATTTATGCATGTTTAGAATATTTCTCTTTATATTAACTTCTGATAACAGCTCACTGTTATATATTCATACAGTCACTTCCGTATCACTGAAACTAGTTTCTTTTCTTTCAGCTTAACCCGTTGTCATGGTCTATGGGAGGAATTCATTTCCCTTATCGTTTTCCAGGCTGAAGTTGGATTTTCGTATGAAGTTACCTGTTTTGTTATGGACTTGTGATGTTGCATTTGTCAAGAGGCAGTGATGCGGATATGTTTCCTCCTTATATACACCCTGACTGTGTTCTAATTGGTTCTTTATTTCACCTGTTTTTTCTTTGCTGTTATGGAGTTAGTAAAAAAAGTTAATGCAAAATATGAAGCCTCCCGTCATTATTAAAAATAAGATTATTAGTACACTGCGCTAGTATAATCTTCAATATAGAACAAGAACAATGTATCTTCTTCACACAAACTAATTTCTAACCATATTTATTGTAGTTCAAAGACAAATTACTGGGAGTATTATTGCCGTGGAGCTCCGTTATACACTCAGACACATTACTGGGAGCATTATTGCCGTGGAGCTCTGTTATACACTCAGACACATTACTGGGAGTATTATTGCTGTGGAGCTCTGTTATACACTCAGACACATTACTGGGAGTATTATTGCAGTGGAGCTCCGTTATACACTCAGACACATTACTGGGAGTATTATTGCTGTGGAGCTCTGTTATACACGCAGACACATTACTGGGAGTATTATTGCTGTGGAGCTCTGTTATACACTCAGACACATTACTGGGAGTATTATTGCTGTGGAGCTCTGTTATACACTCAGACACATTACTGGGAGTATTATTGCGGTGGAGCTCTGTTATACACTCAGACACATTACTGGGAGTTTTATTGCTGTGGGGCTCTGTTATACACTGACACATTACTGGGAGTATTATTGCTGTGGGGCTCTGTTATACACCCAGACACATTACTGGGAGTATTATTGCTGTGGAGCTCTGTTATACACTCAGACACACCAACAATATTGAGCTCCTAGAAAAGAGGGACATTAGGAGAGAAAAGGGACAGAGGGATGTGGGCCAAAAATAGGGACTGTCTCTCCCAAATAGGGACGATTGAGAGTTTTGGTATTTAGCTAAATTCATGCACATGGTAATATACATATTTTAATAAATTGTTTGGAGTATTCTAAAACAACATTCATTGTCATAAAAATAATGCAGTCCATGGAGCAGCGTAGCTAAGGGGAGTGGGCCTTGACAATTCCAGGAGACAGGCATCTAAGGGTCAGTGGTCAGGGATTGGTCTAAGGAAATAGTGTGCAACAAGCGGGCCGTGGGGCGTTGTTGGCAAAGGCGGATGTGGAGGCGGCTTTTCGCCTTTTGACAATTCACCCGAAGTGCCATCACTTACTCGACACTTCGACGGGGAGTATTATGTGGATATCTGTTTGCCCATGGAGTGCTCTATATTGTGCGCGTACTTCAAAAATTTTTGCACGGGTGGTGAAACTGGAAGCGGGCACTAAGATGGTAGTCCATTATCTGGATGATTTCCTAGGTGTCGGGCCTCCTGGATCGGAGGAATGCAGCGTGGGACTGAAAACATTGGAATGGGTGGCGCACGTTATTGGAGTCCCCTTGGCAAGTGATAAAACGCTGGGGCCTACGACGTGATTGAGTTGCTTGGGTTTGGAGATTGACTCGGTCAAAGGGGAGTGTAGGCTGCCACAGGACAAATTGCTGGCACTCCGGCAGGCAGTGGCGGAGGTGTGGGGAGCTAAGAAGGTTACGCTCCGGGCGCTTCAGTCTCTCCTGGGTCGGCTAAACTTTGCCTGTCGGGTGATTCTAGTCGGACGGGTTTTTAACAGGTTCCTAGCCAGGGTGACGGGGGGGGGGGGTGTTCCCGCACCACCTTATTCGGGTCTCAGCGGCCATGAAGGCCGATCTGGACGTTTGGGGGGAGTTCTTATGGGACTTTAACGGGAAGGTGTTCTTTCGGGAGCCAGCGGCGTCATCCCAGGAGATGGAGCTGTTCACGGACGCGTCGGGGAGTGTCGGTTTTGGGGCTTACTTTTCGGGTCAAAGGTGCGCGGGACCTTGTCCAGCAGCCTGGAAGGCCAGCCCGCTGATACACAACTCAGAGTTCCTGGAGTTGTTCCCATTAGTCGTAGCGCTGTAACTATGGGGTCCACAGTTGAGGGATAAGAAGGTGGTATTCTTCTCGGACAATATGGCAATGGTAGATGCAGTGAACGGGCTATCAGCGTCCTCTATCCCAGTGGTGCGGCTTCTTCGCCGTTTTGTCTTGTTCTGTATGCGCTTTAATATTGTTTTTCGGGCACGCCACGTGCTCGGACTGTTGAATGTTATTGCTGATGCGTTATCTCGTTCGCAGTGGGAGAGGTTCCGGCAGGTGGCACCTGGCGCACGGGAGGAAGGGATGTCTTGCCCGGACAAGATGTGGCAGCTCGGGACATCATGCTTGGTGGACTGATCAGGGACTCCCTGGCACCCGCCACCTGGATGGCGTACAGTAAGGTGTGGGGGGAATGGGACGAGCTGGTGCAACAGACAGGGGGTCAGCTCTCAAGCGAGGCCCGGCTGGACGCGCTGCTGTGGCTCTTGTGTATGTCGGTCACCGCAGGGGCTTCAGCAGCAGTAGTAGGGCGTAAGCTGGCAGCGCTAGCCTTCTTGTTCAAGTTTAACGGTTTGGAGGATGCCACAAAACATTTTCTTGTTAGGCAAGCACTGAAAGGTTTCAGGAGGGGTAAGGTGTCAGTGGATTCTAGGAGGCCAGTGTCGTTCAAGTTGCTTCAGCGGGTGGTCCGGGTGCTGCCCGCGGTGTGTTTTTCAGGATACGAAGTTACGCTGTTCTCCGTGGTTTTTAGTTTCGCCTTTTTCAGGGCATTTTGTGTCAGCGAGCT
>OW240921.1:127248590-127294845 GCA_933207985.1 Pelobates cultripes | reverse complement strand
TTAGTGACGGTGGGGGGGGATTAGAGCCTACCTGTCTGTCTGCTTCCTCTCCCCGCCTGCTGCTCCTTCCCCTCGCTGGGCTCTGTGTGAGAGGAGTAAACAGGAAGTGAGGTCACTTCCTGGCCCCGCCTCTCCCATCACACAGAGCCGCATGGGAGAGGAAGCAGGAGACCTGGCAGAGAGCAGGTGAAGCTGCCAGGTCTCATGGGGGGGGTGTGACTAGCAGAGCGGTAGGTTGTGGGGCCCCAAGCTGCATCAGGGGCCCCACAACCTATCAATTAAATAATTTTTTATTTTTTTATTTTGCTGTTCCAGTTGGAGAGATCTCTGATGTCTCCAGCTGGAACAAGGCTGTGCTGCCGGGCCCCTGACTGCCTCGGGCCCTCGGTCCATGACCGATATGCCCGAGTGGTCAGTCCGCCCCTGTTACTAGCCCAGAAGCAGGGTGCAAGTATATAAGAGTGTGTGTCAGTAGTCCAAATACTGTGTTACTAGCCGGGAGACAGTATACCAGACTGCGTGTCAGTAGCCCAAATACTGTATAACTAGCCGCAGAGGCAGGGCACCAGTATATTCGATATGTCAGTAGCCCAGATACTGTACTACTAGCCCAGAGCCATGGTGCCAGTTTATCAGAATGTAAAAGTGATAGTAGGAGCCGCACTCAATCCCAGCAGCCACCGGTGCTCTGGAGCAGGACCAGCAATCCCACAACTAAGGCAACAAAAGAAATGTTCCAGGCACTCAAGGTGTTAAAGCTGCAGGAACAAAAAGAGCAGCAGGTCGAAACGTTTCTGCTCTTTTATGTTCCATTAAAACTGCCTGCGGCTTTGACACCTTGAGTGCTTGTAGAATTTCTTGTGTTTCAGTATATCAGAGTGTGTCATTAGCCCAGATAATGTGTTACTAGCCCAGAGGCAAGACAACAATATATCAGTGTGTGTAAGAAGCCCAGATACTGTAAAAAGAGCCCAGTGGTTGGAAACGTGAATTTCAGAGTTTGTGTCAGTAGCCCAGATACTTGATAACTAGCCTAGAGGTAGGGCACCAGTATATCAGAATGAAGGCAGACTGTCAGTCCCAGTAGCCAGGCTAGCAATCAGTCAGTCCCAGTAGCCAGGCTAGCAGTCTGTCAGTCCCAGTAGCCAGGCTAGCAGTCTGTCAGTCCCAGTAGCCAGGCTAGCAGTCTGTCAGTCCCAGTAGCCAGGCTAGCAGTCTGTCAGTCCCAGTAGCCAGACTAGCAGTCTGTCAGTCCCAGTAGCCAGACTAGCAGTCTGTCAGTCCCAGTAGCCAGGCTAGGAGTCTGTCAGTCCCAGTAGCCATTCTAGCAGTCAGTCAGTTCTAGTAGCCAGGCTAGCAGTCTGTCAGTCCCAGTAGCCAGGCTAGCAGTCTGTCAGTCCCAGTAGCCATTCTAGCAGTCTGTCAGTCTCAGTAGCCAGGCTAGCAGTCTGTCAGTCTCAGTAGCCAGGCTAGCAATCAGTCAGTCTCAGTAGCCAGGCTAGCAATCAGTCAGTCTCAGTAGCCAGGCTAGCAGTCAGTCAGTCTCAGTAGCCAGGCTAGCAGTCTGTCAGGCTAGCAGTCAGTCAGTCAGTCTCAGTAGCCAGGCTAGCAGTCTGTCAGTCTCAGTAGCCAGGCTAGCAGTCAGTCAGTCTCAGTAGCCAGGCTAGCAGTCTGTCAGGCTAGCAGTCAGTCAGTCTCTGTAGCCAGGCTAGCAGTCAGTCAGTCTCAGTAGCCAGGCTAGCAGTCTGTCAGGCTGGCTGTGTGTAGAGCATGTCTTTGTGTTTGTACACAGAGCTCAGCCAGTTAGACCTTCCCTCCATTGTGCCTGATTGGCTGCAGCTCAGTGAGTGAGCGGCTTAGGGGGAACACAGCAATGTCAGCCATTTTTCAATTGTGTGTTGCAGCCAGCAGCCTGTTCTCTCTCCAGCTAGCGGGGAAGGTAAGTTTCTGTTTGCCCATCGCAGTCCCTAAACCGCCCGGAAAGCAGCCCTAACCCACCCCCCAGCCTGTACCCCGCTCCCAGGGGCCCCCTCGCCCCATTCCCAGCCCCTGACACAAACTTTTTGGGCTGTAAAGGACTGAGTGGATGTTGCCCCCTTCCTCCCCTGCTCACTCCTCTCTCAGACAAGGAGCTTGTTTTCTCTGTCTCTCCTCCTGCCTACCCGGGGCATCTTTATTCGATAAAATATTCCGAATCCGAGAATATTTCCCCCCTGGAGCACCACCATGCTGCCCCTCACACCCCCAGGTAACCGCCTGTGGGGCCACAGAGGACTTTCCCATGGGGTAAAGTGCCTTAAAACCGTGGCAAATGCCCCCTCCGATGTCCCTGTGCTCCCCAGTTGTTGCAAAGCTTCACCATCTTGTCTTTTTCTGGTCACCATATTTATTCCCTTTCCAGCAGATTCCTGTCTGGCTGGGTGAAAGCTGGGGAGATCTGCTCTCTGGGTGACTTTTTCTGTTAATACTGCTTTTCTAATCCATGCTCAGACCCCAGCAGGCTCTGACAGTGTGTATTTGCCCCTTTTGGGGTGGATTTGTACACGTGGGGCAGTTTGCTGCATTGTATCTGTGAGATTGTTACATTGTAACATTAGCTTCCATGAGGGTTCTATTCATGGAACTCACTGAGCTCAGCCTGAGACCCACACATCACTGAGATCCTCACTGCTCAGAGCCCCCCAAACTTTATCCCTGCACCCCCACATCACTCACTAATTTATAGGGGGGTCTGCACCCCTGATTTACTTGGCAGAGCAGGGGGTACGAGCTGGGGAGAGGGAGGGGGAGGCTTGTTGCATTGGATCCCAGCTCTGTGTAGATCACTATCTGCTCACATTGGGGTGATCTTAAAACAGTTTCCCTATTAACAATCCCATTGCTTTGTTCCACAAAACAGAAACAATTTTGGTTACATTGTATTTTTTTTTTTCTATTTTTTTATTTATTTTTTTACTTTGGGCTAATTTGTCACATTTTCCTGTATCCAAAAGAGATCAGAGAATTACCATCTGGAGTAGTGTGGGGACTGATCACTAGAGTCCCAGGTACAGGGGGATCAGTAAGGAGGTTTATGGGGGGCTCTATTCAAGCACAGGGGCTGTGCCCCCCCTGGAGCATGTTTTTTTCTATGCTAATGAGTAATATGGGCTGGATCTGAGCACAGAAAGCAGCCAGCTAGCGCCACAGTTTGAAAACCGGTCATCTTAGGTGAATGGGAGCTTATGGAGAATCCTGAGCTTTATAGATCATAATTCTGAATTCACAGTAATATCTGCCATTTCATTTCAATTTTATTTACATGCAGTTTTCTAATCCCTCTGCCCTCTCCTTTGCAATGGGGGGGAATCAGGTTTAGGAGCTTGAAGGAAGATGGCCCGTACCAAGCAGACTGCCCGTAAGTCCACTGGTGGCAAGGCCCCCAGGAAGCAGCTGGCCACCAAGGCAGCCAGGAAGAGTGCGCCCTCCACTGGTGGGGTGAAGAAACCCCATCGTTACAGGTAAACTGGGCAGGGGGGGGAGAAAGAAAGGGGGGGGGGGTGCGCATGCGTACTGTGTAAGCACTGCACAGCTCTCCAGGGATCAGATTCTAATTCAGATACACGTTTTATTTAATCACAATATAATTACATGCAATAATACTTTTATACACACAGCTTCGCTGACAACTTTTTTTATTTTTGCATTTTTTTATTTTTTTTTATTATTGCATTTTTACTTTTTTTTTTTTTCCCCCAACTGAATTTATAATTATTGGCTCTGTATTTTGCTAATGACAGTGTGCTCAGCACTGTGTAAAATAGCAAAACAGGGCATTTTCTTATGACACAGTGATAATTTTTAGCAATCTCTTACATATATGTCTCAATGACGTGCACCAGCAAAACAAAGTATATTTAGCTTCATTATGTAAATATAATTTAATTTTATTAGTTTAATTTTTTTAATTTATTTTTTTATTATTCTGTGGTGTTGGTATGTGTTTTGATGTGTCTGTGCTGTTGGTAGATGCCCATTACCCAGGTGTGATGTAGATGGGCAGCGAGCTGGGCTGGGGGGGCTCATTCTGCAGAGGTCTCCTTAGTCCGCTGTTATTGGCACCGTTCCCACCTATCCGGGAGACTGTGTACAGCGACAGGGGTTTACGGTGCATTTCCACACAACTGCCGCTAGAGGGCAGCAGTACGCATGAGTTTTCAGAAACCGGCTGCTGTGGGTTTAACCCATTCCATGCTGGAACCAAAATACACTTTAAGATTTCCTGCTAATTTTATTTTTTTTTCCCCAAAAAATTATTCAGTGAAATGTTTCTTGTCAGAATTGCAAAGCGAATTTCAGTTTGTATGTCAATTGACCCAAATTAAAAACCATTCTCCCAGGCTAGCTATGTTTTAATTGTTCCGCTACTTTAGCCAGAAATGTCAAATTCGCTTTGAATTCACCGCAGTTAACACCTTGTTCAAATAACCCACTGGAAAGTGTTGAGGATTTAAAGTGAAGTTCAAATTTAAGGCCAATACTGTGTAGCTGAATTTCAAATGTAAGGCAAGAGTAGCCAAACTGGAAACACAGCTGACTTAGAGAGAATGTTTCCAATTCGGCTACTTTGACCTTAAATTTGAAATTCAGTTTGAATTCACTTTAGTAAAAAATCCTGATAGACTTTCTATGTAACAGCTGCCATTAAATGTGTTGGGTCAGGGACTAGTGGACCAGAAATATTTTTATTCTGGCCGGACTGTGCTGTGCGCTTAGCATTGCTTACCGTGTGTATGATACTTTTGTGCTTTGGGTTTATATTGCTTGCGTTATTGTCTTGCTAAGAGTGTTTGTTTTTGTCTTTGCTCCTAGGCCGGGTACTGTGGCTCTCCGTGAAATCAGACGTTACCAGAAGTCCACCGAGTTGCTCATTCGCAAACTTCCCTTCCAGCGTCTGGTCCGTGAAATCGCGCAGGACTTCAAAACAGATTTGCGCTTTCAGAGCGCTGCTATTGGTGCTTTGCAGGTAATGTTCTGTGCGCACGGAATGTCCTTATAAATTTACGTGAGGAAAGTACGGTGCGTAATAACATTGCAGAGGCTGGTGAAGCATCATGGGAAATGCAATTTGCAATCTCCTGCAGTAAAACAAGGTTGACCATCCTGTCCAATGTAATAAAGGGACACTGCTGTTTAAATATGCCAAACATAAAAATGTGCCTGCATTTGCAACTAAATGTATAGATTCAAAGTTTTTATTTTTGTATTTTTTTTTAGCTGCTCCTCTTCCTATTGTAACCACGCAGTAGAACGCATCATGCTTCCTGTGGCTTGTAAATGGTTTTTCTGGTCTCCTTATATAAACTGGAGGCGTTCAGCTTAAGGAAAAGGCACGAGAACTATACCCCCCTTGATGTTTTGTTGTCCATAAGGCTGATAAAGGATATTGACAATTGTAGTCTTAAAACAGCCATGGTGATCTGAATTATTTATTTTTTGTGACACCTTGTGTGTGCTGTCATAATTTTGCCATAAACCTATAAAGCGATTGCTAAAGACTTTGTAACTTTATTTTCTGTACCTAATCTATCACTTGTGGTTTTGCGTGGGATAAGTTGTATTTATTTAAACTGGCCTGGTGACACTTTGGTTATAAATAAATTGTTAGAATTAGCTGGCGATTGTTATGGTGTAATGCTTAATCCGAATAATTCCTAGGCTGGGTGTAATTTTATTTCCATGGATATGCATTGTAACACCTTCCCAGGAGAGTCTCTGTCACATGCGCAACACCTTGTGGGATTGTTATTTTCCAAGCATACCTGCACAGACTTTGCTTAGGCCTCCGTGGAATTTCTTCAGGCTGACTGGGATTTTATTCTGAATATGCCGAGTCTCCCGTGAGATTAGAATGCTAGTCAGGACGGCCTCCTGTGTGCTATAACTTTGTTGTTGGAGATATAATCACAGTAATCATAAACCTGTTAATCATTTATGTAAATGTGAGCGTTATGGGAAGGCCCTTTAACATAGATTTGTTCATGATGGCTGGACTTTAAGCAGTCCTGAAGCTCTACCACCTGAACCTACTGCAAGGCACGGTGAAAACCAGCATTTGTGGATTTTCCTGCTTGCTATTTTAATCATCTTTTAACTTTCTCTATATTTCCTATGTGGTGCTGCAGATTTTAACTAGCTTTTTGTACTGTGCCAATCATCAATTACATACTTTGTCTTCATTAAAAAATCCATTTGGTAGAGTAATTGTGTTTTAAACAGAGACTGTATGAATGTAATTACCCAGATTGTTGTTCATATGCCGCTCAAATTAAAGGCAAATGAAAATGTGTTTACCTGCCATCTTCTGTTCCATTTATTTCCCAGGCTCCAGTTATTAGCAGTGATTAGTTATAGTCAGATAAGATTACTTTTATAATTGTCTTGCTTTTTAGCATTTTGTTTTCCCACTAATGCAAAAGTGTATTTTTCATGAGGTTATATGTTTGTCCACTAGATGGCACCTTGAAGTTTCATATCTTTTCAAGGCTTGCCTTAAAGGAACACTACAGTGTTCGGAATAGAAACATGTTTTTTTAATGCTATGATGTTATACTCACTATTTAGATTATCTGCTTAATGCAGTGGTTCTGAGGCAACGAGCATGTCCCTACAGGCTGAGTATTGTAAATTGTAAATGTCTTTTCTTAGAAAAGGCAGTGTTTACATTGCTACTTACAACCGCCAGCCACTAGAGGGACATTGTGTATTTGGTCCTGCAATGCATTTCCATGTGGAGATGCTGACTGTGCGTGTGCACTAGAGAAACATTGGGTTGGCTGACTTCAACAGGAGTGATGATCTCAGATGGGGTGTAACAACAGAGATTGGCAAGCTGTGGGAAATAAGGTAAATAAGACTGCTTTTAAAATGCTATTTACCCCTGTGAGCATTAAAGAAAATGAGTCTTACTTACCTTATGAGAGTCTCTGTGTTGCCTCCTCTGCTGAGATAACTCCTGATTGGATGTCAACCAATCCAATGCTCCCCCATAGGAAAATCACTGCACTGCACCAGTCAATATGTCCTCGGTGATGCACAGAGTCCCTTCAATTCTAATGTATGAAAAACTATATTGTGTAGATTTTATGCAAATGCCATTTTTAAAGTAATGGTGTTTGACTACATATTTGCAAACCTGACCCCAGTCGGAGATATTATCCAAGCTGACTGCTGTCAAAATTTTGCAACACATTGTTTAAACCCCCATGTGTAAGTTTATATTCCTAAAATATGAAAAATGTACCTTCCATGTTATTTTTAACTAAATATCCCTGACCATTCACAGTTTAATAGCCCTATTAGTGACGATACTCTGGTTCTCTTCTGATTTTTAATCTGTAGCATTGATTGGGGACAAATACTTAATGCAAAGAAGGAAAAACATTTTGCATTATGAGCATCTTTTTTTTTTTTTTTTAATTTAAAAAAAAATTCCAAAAAATTTCTGTTTAGCAAAGAGGTAAACTTTAATTGCTTATTATTAAGATCTGATCATCTCTGTAACACTAACTGTATATTTTTGTTTTGTATTGTAGGAGGCTAGTGAGGCCTACCTGGTCGGTCTGTTTGAAGACACCAACTTGTGTGCTATTCACGCCAAGCGCGTAACAATTATGCCAAAAGACATCCAGCTAGCACGTCGCATACGCGGAGAACGCGCTTAAATTCCTACCGCCAGGAACCCTTTTCATCTTCAAACACAAAAAAAATAAAAATCTCTTCTTCCTGTTATTGGTAGTTATGAACGTTAGATATTTTTTTCTCCATGGGGTTAAAAGGTACCTAAATATATGGTTGTGAATGGAAATTCTAGGGGACAGAATCGAATTTGGGGAAACGTTTTTTTCCATTTTCATTTGTGTGTGAATTCTCCATATAAATGCGGGGGCATTATGCATTTAAAGTGCAGTGAAAAATAAAAGATTAAAGGTCATTCAACGATTCAACTTTATAATAAAATATAAATAAATCTCTTTAAATTTTTTCTGGACAATGCCAGCATTTGGATTTTTTTAAAAATGAGTAAATTTCTTATCAATGGCAACTAAATGGTGTTTGTAGCATTTTTATCATGTAGTAAATTCCATCCATTCACTATATATTTTTTTTTTTTCTAACTGAGTTCTCCTACATTCAAGTACATGTTTTTAATGTTGTCTGTTTTCTGTGCTGTTCCTGTAAGTTTGCTATTAAAATACATTAAACGACTTTATCTGCGTTTTGAGTTTTATTTAAAACTCCGCGAAAGTCCATAAAACCACAAGGTACAGGACAGGCCAGTTTACAGCCAGTCAGCCGTTGTTTATTTGCTACTCTTGTCAGACAATTGGGAGTTAAAACGACAGCTGGGCCGATGTGGTTTATTTTGCTTACCCAAATGAAAATACTTCCAGCGTAAACAAAAAGGGTGCCTCGTGAACCATTTGTAAAGTACAGAATGCTCCCTTCAAAACCAACTTTTAAAGCTGGTAAACTTAGTAAGACTGCCTGACAAAGGTGATTTAGTTACAATATTTGGCCATATAATGAATAAGCTATCCTTTGCTTTAATGCCACCTTTTTAATGTTAGAATGAATTGTGCTGTGTTCCTGTATTGCTCTACGCAGGCAAATCACCGCTACACTAAAGGTACGGTCTAAGTGCCAACACAACTTTAAAGCATGTGACCGCTTCTGGCGTAAATGGCATGCCCCATTATTTTACATGCCAATTCTGTTTAATCGGAGGTGTAGCTAAGGCACGATGTGCCGGGAAAGTTCTTTTATAAGGGCCCCAAAACTATAGTTCCAACTCTGACATTGTGTGCAAATAAATTGTATACATGCGCTCAAAGTCTCTTCTAAAGGGGAGGGGGTAAATCAGACATGCAACAAGCAATCGCAATAACACTTAGTAATTTTTTGAGTGTATTGGCTGCAATAAAACTCTCACTATGATTATTGTGTTGAAGCACGCCGCACAGCTCCACAGTGATACAATGTGTTTTTTTTAACATAGTACTGTTGAGGAAAGCCTAAACAAACTTATATTTGTATAAAAATAAATGTGATGGGATTATATTCTTTAAATGTGTTTATAAATACAGACTCCCTGTATATAAGCTATAAGTTTTTGACATGATCTCATATTTTATAGTTACTAAAAATGTGTGCCAACCGTATCACAGTGTGTTTTTATTTGGTTTAAACCAGTAATGAATAGGTAACCAGTGATTTGAAAGCTGTTAAAGATTCACTGGGACTCCAATTTCAATGTTCGATGGATTCTAACCTCTTTAAAATACAGGTTACTGAATCAGAAATTTTAAAAACACAGTCGGTGGCAAGGCTGGAAATATAAAGTTGGCAGCTCACCCAACGCTATATTCCCAGAATAAAACCCGTGGCCCAAATGATTGGAATCCCTGCAATTTGGTAGATACTTAATCAGGGACATTTAAAGTCATTGTGTGCATTCATTTTAACCCACTATTAGTAATGCATTATTAGCAAAATATGGCAGCATATATACTTACAGCTGATAACACAGGAAAAAGAACAAAGCAAAATGGGTTAGTTACTAAAGTGAGAATTCAAATTGAAGATCAAATTTAAAGCCAGAATGACCAATCCAAAGGCATAGCTGGCTCAGATAATTATAAAAAAAATTTTTTACCTTCAATTTGAAATTCACTTTAGAGCACGGGGCCGAAAAGTTAGATCCTCATCTGTTGTAGAACTACAACTTCCATGATGCATTGCATACCTTTAGAATGACAAAGCATCATGGGAGCTGTAGTTTTAAAACCTCTACATTTTGGGTACCCCTGATTTAGAGAATAACCCTACATAAGAAGGGCTCCTTGTTATGTCGCTGTCTTTTATCCAAAGTAAATGGAGAGAAATCTTATGCTGGTAATGTCATGGATAATATTTAGGAAGATGCAAATTGTGGTAAGTATGAATACATATTCTCTATTCCTTACTAACCGTGACAGCATGCAAAAGCTGTAAGAGGCCAGGGGACAGATCAGAAGAGAAGATACAACTTTCCAGATACATAATGAAATATTGACCGAAGAATAAAGTGTTCGTAAAGTAGCTAAACGTGTTCCAATCAAACTACAGCAACCCCTAGTGTGGAAGTGCTGCCAAAGGCAGACACAGAATGCGTATTCGGTTATTTACTAAAGAGAATTGCTGGTAATTCCACATGAATTCAAAATGTTATGCCTTAAATGCCTTTAAGGGATATTATAGTCACAAACACAACTTTAGTTTAGGGAAGCTCTTTTGGTTTATACATCATGCGCCATGCAGTCTCACTTTTGTTTATGCAGCCTTAGGCACACCCAGGGCTGGCGCAACCATTAGGCGAACTAGGCATTACTGGGGGCGCTCACCAGGATATTTCCTGGTAGACTCCCCCTGTCTGGGGCTGCAGCGCTGGGCGAGTGGTTTTTGAGCCGCCCCCAGCGCAGGGCCGATCCTCAAGGTGCCCGAAGGTGGGGGCAGAAAGTGGCCACCTCAGGGCGCCCCCAAAGCTATGCTAGGTAAGGCAGAGCAGGCACCTTCTTACTTTGATGACAGGTGCCTGCTCTGCCAACAAATGCCGGTGTCCGGAGGAGAGGGGTGTGGAAAAGCCAGGCGGCGAGGTAGACTGTTCTTGCAGCCTCTCACTCCTCCCTTGCGCGCCCTCTGTGATGTCGGGAGCCGGAATATGACGTAATTCTGGCCCCCGGCATACTAAACAGCGTGCTGGAGGAGTGAGGACCCCAGGGAGGTGAGTGTTTGACTGTCAGTAAGTGTCTGTGTGTTTATCAGTAATTGAGTTCAGCTCATGAAAAATAGGGGCAAAAACAAAAGTGTTGCGTTAATAATTTTGTTCAGTGTATATACAAAAACTGCTTTATTAAGCTAAAGTTGTTTTGGTGACTATAGTGTCCCTTTTAATTTAAAATGTACTTAGAATTTCCAGTGATAATCACTTTAGTTAAAACCCTGAAAGCGTACACCAGATGTGACATGGCCGTCCCACTACACGTACCCAGAACTGGATGATAATCTGTAAAGACTGGATTTCACTATCCGGCACTGCTATACGTTTATGCACTGCCTGGTTCCCTGTTTACTGGCCTGGGTTTCGGGATCAGTTAGTGACACAATAATGAGCAGTTTATTTATATCACAAGGTTTATTAGAGGAGGAATGGGTCCAGCAGTGGTTATGGTGGTTATAGTATGTTTATAAATCAGTTAGTGACACAGTAATGAGCAGTTTATTTATATCACAAGGTTTATTAGAGGAGGAATGGGTCCAGCAGTGGTTATGGTGGTTATAATATGTTTATAAATCAGTTAGTGACACAGTAATGAGCAGTTTATATCACAAAGTTTATTAGAGGAGGAATGGATCCAGCAGTGGTTATGGTGGTTATAGTATGTTTATAAATCAGTTAGCGACACAATAATGAGCAGTTTATTTATATCACAAGGTTTATTAGAGGAGGAATGGGTCCAGCAGTGGTTATGGTGGTTATAGTATGTTTATAAATCAGTTAGTGACACAATAATGAGCAGTTTATTTATATCACACGGTTTATTAGAGGAGGAATGAGTCCAGCAGTAGTTATGGTGGTTATAGTATGTTTATAAATCAGTTAGTGACACAATAATGAGCAGTTTATTTATATCACAAGGTTTATTAGAGGAGGAATGAGTCCAGCAGTGGTTATGGTGGTTATAGTATGTTTATAAATCAGTTAGTGACACAATAATGAGCAGTTTATTTATATCACAAGGTTTATTAGAGGAGGAATGAGTCCAGTAGTGGTTATGGTGGTTTATTAGAGGAGGAATGGGTCCAGCAGTGGTTATGGTGGTTATAGTATGTTTATAAATCAGTTAGTGACACAGTAATGAGCAGTTTATTTATATCACACGGTTTATTAGAGGAGGAATGAGTCCAGCAGTGGTTATGGTGGTTATAGTATGTTTATAAATCAGTTAGTGACACAATAATGAGCAGTTTATTTATATCACACGGTTTATTAGAGGAGGAATGGGTCCAGCAATGGTTATGGTGGTTATAGTATGTTTATAAATCAGTTAGTGACACAATAATGAGCAGTTTATTTATATCACAAGGTTTATTACAGGAGGAATGAGTCCAGCAGTGGTTATGGTGGTTATAGTTTGTTTATAAATCAGTTAGTGACACAATAATGAGCAGTTTATTTATATCACACGGTTTATTAGAGGAGGAATGAGTCCAGCAGTGGTTATGGTGGTTATAGTATGTTTATAAATCAGTTAGTGACACAATAATGAGCAGTTTATTTATATCACAAGGTTTATTAGAGGAGGAATGAGTCCAGCAGTGGTTATGGTGGTTATAGTATGTTTATAAATCAGTTAGTGACACAATAATGAGCAGTTTATTTATATCACAAGGTTCATTAGAGGAGGAATGAGTCCAGTAGTGGTTATGGTGGTTTATTAGAGGAGGAATGGGTCCAGCAGTGGTTATGGTGGTTATAGTATGTTTATAAATCAGTTAGTGACACAGTAATGAGCAGTTTATTTATATCACACGGTTTATTAGAGGAGGAATGAGTCCAGCAGTGGTTATGGTGGTTATAGTATGTTTATAAATCAGTTAGTGACACAATAATGAGCAGTTTATTTATATCACACGGTTTATTAGAGGAGGAATGGGTCCAGCAATGGTTATGGTGGTTATAGTATGTTTATAAATCAGTTAGTGACACAATAATGAGCAGTTTATTTATATCACACGGTTTATTAGAGGAGGAATGAGTCCAGCAGTGGTTATGGTGGTTATAGTTTGTTTATAAATCAGTTAGTGACACAATAATGAGCAGTTTATTTATATCACAAGGTTTATTAGAGGAGGAATGGGTCCAGCAGTGGTTATGGTGGTTATAGTATGTTTATAAATCAGTTAGTGACACAGTAATGAGCAGTTTATTTATATCACACGGTTTATTAGAGGAGGAATGAGTCCAGCAGTGGTTATGGTGTGGTGGAATCTCGGTAAAAATAAATTTAGTAGGCCGAGATTACCACGTGGCATGTGTACGTGCATATGCTGACGTATCGATCAGTTGGTTGCACGAGGCAAGATACGATCAGTAGTGTACGGAGCATGTGCAAGAATACAGGATGTAGTATTCCCCTCCTCCATTGTGCTGGACAAGCCATGCGGTCAAGCAGGAAGTTAATTCTTATTTGTAATGATTGGTCAAGAGAATGTGCGGGTGGAGCTTAATATGGGAGGAGTTATGTGCCTATATAGGGAGCCTGCACTATTGTTCAGGGCTCAGAACTTGCTGTATTTTTGGTGACATTAGTCCCTCTGAGTCCCGATCGGTGATCCAATAAAGAATCTCTTCCTTCCTGAAGAAACCTGTGTCCATCCCTCTGTGCTTTGCTTCCGTCAGTTTCTCCGGTATCATTTGGTGCATTGGCCGGGAAGCTCATCGTTCAACGGTAGCTGAGAGGCAGAGGCGTGAGACGGTCTATCTTTGCCCACGTTCTCTACGGCTGCACCCCTGAACTTCTGCGTGGACCTCCCTTCGTCTCGGCGCCACTGGTCTGTTGTCCAGGAGATCATCGGCCTCTACGTAAGAAGTGCTGGGGTGTCCCCGTCGATGAGTGTGAACTCAGGTTCAGGAACGAGGAGGTAAGACAACTGCTGTTTTAGACGGCAGACCCACTAGGGGTATACCGATTGTGCGGTAGGCCCAAAAGGGGTTTAAATCTGTGTATGGAATCTGCCCCCTCTGTCGGAGGGAAGGAGCGAAGGCGCACCGCTCGATCGAACGCTCTTTAGTAAGACCGTTTGATCTGGTTAGTCAGGCGGGGTCCTGTGTAAATAGCCCTAGCCGGACACCGGTGTCTTGTCTAGACTAGCGTTCTAGGGTGTATATTACGTTCGCTAGGTCGGAGGGACCGGGAGACTAAGCGGCGCCTGTGTAAATTCGGTTCGCTAGCTCTCAACCTATCTTGGCTAAGTGGGAAGGCATGTAAATTTGGAACCCACTAGACTTTTGATAGAGTAAATAGACTAGAAGGGCAATTTTGTAAATTTCGCCCTCTAGTTCGCTATATGTGGTGTTTGGGCAGTGTGGCTAACCAAAACGGGTGTATATAGTTTTAGGTAGTCCATTCAAGGTACTGGCCAATAGTTTAGTTGGGATTGTAAATGTGTTAAAGATTGTTAGTAAAGTGTATATCTTGTTAGATAGCGCGAGCTCAGCCGTCTAGCGAGAGTGTTAATAGTGTGTTGCTGTATCATAGTGCACGGTACCATAACCCTGTATATTTACTGACACTGTATATAAGTACTAATCATTGTCGTCTATTGCATGTTTAACACCGTAACCACTAATAATTGTATTGTGACCTTAAATTGTGCTTTGACCTATGCTAACCGTACTGTAACCGATACTAGTAAAAGACGATGTTACTGGGGTGTGTTATAGACGGGTAATTCATATATAGAGAATTATAGCGTGGGTGACTGTATAGTTTCGCCAAAGGGCATAATATTGATTATTTAGTGACTGGTGTAACAGCTGTGTGTGTACGGGAATTCCCTGAGTGATTATTGTGTTATTGTGTACGTTTCACTCGGTAACTGTACCACGTGGTGCTGTTGCCAGAGGAAACGGGTGTGACTGTTGAATAAGAACGCGTGCATAGTATTCGTTGTCAACGACGTTCCATTGATAAGTATGGGCGCGTCAGAGTCAACGATTTCGGATCCCTTAGGTTGTATGGTAAAGAATTTTAAAAAGGGATTCAAAACATGTGATTTTGGGGTTAAAATGTCTCCTGTACGTTTGGTCACTTTGTGCACTAGGGAGTGGCCTATTTTGGTTGCGGCATGGCCGCCGCGTGGCAGTTTGGATCCAACCCTGGTACAGCGTGTACACGTGGCTGTGTCAGGTAGGCCTGAACTTTACGGACAGTTTCCATACATTGATTGTTGGGGGCAGGCCGTAAACGACTCGCCAAAATGGATCCGGATATGCCACGAGGAGCAATGTCGCCTCATGGTGGCCAGGACTTGTTTGTCCACTAGGACTGGTGTTAGGCCCATTTTGGACACGCCCCCTGAGTCCGAGATCCCTTTGCCGCCCCCTTACTTTCCTTTAAGAGGAAGTGACGCGAATGCAGGAAGCTCTGCACCCCTTCCCCTATTGCCCCCATCCACTTCCGCTTCCTCCTCCAGTACAGAATCCACCCCCCCTCGTATTAAAACTCCCCTTCCGGAACCAGGACCAACCCCCATTAGATCTGAATATCCTGATTTGGCGCCACTTCAAACTTCCGGTCAAGCTTCTTCTAGCTCGGCTCGGAGTATACTATTCACTAACTTTTCCCAAAATCAAGTTCCCACATCCTCATGCCCTATTACCTCTCGACCGGAACCTTTAACTGACGCCCCTCCACGTAGCCCCATACTAACCCGACAACTGACCGGTACCCAACAATTAAAACATTATCAGATGCCTCTTCGTCTGAATCCTGGGTCAGCCTATATCGATGCCGCAGGTCAAATGGCACATGCTGACCCAGTCTTCGTATATGTCCCGTTCACGACTACCGATCTCTTGAATTGGAAGACCCACAATTCCTCGTACACTGAGAAACCACAAGCTATGACCGATCTGTTCACCTCGATAGTTCAGACACATAACCCGACATGGGCTGATTGCCAGCAGTTATTAATGACATTGTTCAATAATGAGGAAAGGACAAGGATTAACCAAGCGGCCATTAAGGCGCTAGAGGAGAGAGCCCGTGCTTTAAATCAAGCCAATCCGGCAGCATGGGCCGCAACACATTACCCTAACACCGATCCTGACTGGAATGTAAATGGCGCAGATATGGCTCAACTTAAAGCCTATAGAGATGCTATAATTGCTGGCATGAAAGCCGGAGGGAAGAAAGCTATTAACATGTCGAAGACAGTTGAGGTGATTCAGAAAAGTGATGAAGCGCCCAGTGTCTTTTATGACCGATTATTGGAGGCATACCGCTTGTATACCCCCTTTAATCCGGAAGACGCTGATAATTCCCGAATGGTAAACTCCGCCTTTGTCAGCCAAGCTTACGGAGATATTAAGCGCAAGCTACAGAAATTAGAAGGGTTTGCAGGTATGTCTATCACCCAACTAATGGAGGTAGCGAACAAAGTATATATGAATAGGGAAACAGAAAGTAAGAAAGAGGAAGAGCGCAAGATGCGTAGAAAGGCAGATATGCTAGCGGTAGCGATCGCAGGCGTAGATAGACGGGGCCCAGATAGAGGCGATGGTAGATGGAATAGGGAGCCTTTGAGTAGGAATCAGTGCGCGTACTGTAAGGAAGAAGGGCATTGGAGGAACGAGTGTCCGCAAAGAGAGCAGTATGAGAGAGACTTACCCAGGGCAGGTTACGGAAACTTTAGAGGCAGAGCGAGAGGTAGAGGAGGCCCCGGAGGGAGTAATGGTAATAGAGGGAGTAATGGGAACAGAGGAAGTGTAAGGGAAGATAGGTACTATCCAGCAGCGCAAAGGTCCCGCGATAGAGAAGGTAGGGACTTTGTGGGATTGGCTGACACGGTCATGGAGGACTATTGATACCGACCGGGCTCCATCCCCCTTGGTCGAGCGGAGCCTATGGTCGATGTATCAATAGGGGGAAAAAGGAGTGCGTTTATGATCGACACTGGTGCTGAACATTCGGTGGTGACTAATCAAGTTGCTCCTCCATCTGGAAGAACTATTACTGTAATAGGAGCAACTGGAAGAAGTGCTGAAAAACCGGTTCTTAAAAGTCGACTCTGTACATTGGGAGGCCACGTAGTAAAACATCAATTCCTTTATATGCCTGAGTGTCCAGTCCAATTGCTGGGACGTGATATGCTATCCAAATTACAAGCGCAGATTACGTTCCTACCAAATGGAACAACATCCTTAAAGTTTAATGGACCCTCAGGTATTATGACATTGTCCGTACCAAAGGAAGAAGAGTGGCGACTTTATACAGTGTTGACTAGCCAAAACCCGAGGAGTGATGAATCCTTATTTAACATACCAGGAGTTTGGGCAGAGAACAACCCACCAGGACTGGCCCGCAATATTCCACCTATTAAAATCGAACTAAAACTTGGGGTTTATCCAGTAAGCCTGAGACAATATCATATTCCGCAGAAGGCTAAGAAGAACATCCAATCTTATCTGGATAAGTTCATACGGTATGGTATCCTAAAATTCTGTACTTCCCCCTGGAACACCCCATTGCTGCCTGTTCAAAAGCCCGGTACAGATGAGTATCGACCTGTGCAGGACTTGAGAGCAGTCAATGATGCGGTTGTTAGTATACATCCAGTCGTGCCCAATCCATATAACCTGCTTGCTTTAATTCCGGGCGGGGCTACTTACTTTACAGTCTTAGATCTCAAAGATGCCTTCTTTTGCCTCCGAATTGCCGCAGAAAGCCAATGTATCTTCGCTTTCCAATGGGAAAATGCTGTAACGGGCTCGAAACGCCAAATGACCTGGACAAGATTGCCCCAGGGGTTTAAAAATTCACCTACCCTATTTGGTTCAGCTCTAAGTCAAGATCTACTAGATTTCGAGTCTATCCCAGGAGAGTGTGTATTATTACAATATGTAGATGACTTGTTGATAGCAGCAGTTACAAAGGAAGTATGTCAGCAAGCAACGCACGATCTACTACACATTCTCTGGAAGGCAGGATACAAGGTGTCAAGAAGGAAGGCTCAGTTGTGTTTGCCAACTGTCAAATATCTGGGATTCCATATCTCTGAAGGTCAAAGAATTATGGGGCCAGAGAGAAAAGAAGCTGTGTGCCAAATACCGATACCCAGGAATAGAAGACAAGTGCGAGAATTCTTGGGGGCAGCAGGCTTCTGTAGGATATGGATTCCCAGCTACGCGATACTGGCAAAACCTCTGTATGCAGCTATCAAAGGTACAGAGCACGACCCCTTCTTATGGACTCAAGAACAGCAAACGGCATTCGAAGATGTGAAGAGGGCTTTGATGAGTGCCCCAGCATTAGGTCTACCTGACCACACACGGCCATTCTACCTGTATGTACATGAGCAAAGAAGAATGGCTGTGGGAGTATTGACACAGTACTTGGGATCATGGCAAAGACCTGTTGCCTACATGTCTAAGCAACTGGATGCAGTGGCCAGCGGACTTCCACCTTGTCTAAGAGCTGTAGCTGCAGCCGCCCTGCTAGTAGCTGAAGCCGATAAACTCACTCTGGGTCAAGAACTTTATGTACGAGTTCCACATGCAGTACAGACGTTGTTGGATTACAAAGGAAATCATTGGTTTAGTAACAGCCGTATGACCAAGTATCAAGCAATGTTGTGTGAAAACCCAAGAGTGCATTTAGAGACTGTAAATACCTTAAATCCAGCTACCCTTTTGCCACAACCTACTGAAAGTCAACATGATTGTTTGGAAGTAATGGATGAAGTATTTTCAAGTAGACCAGATCTTCGTGATTTTCCCATCCAGAACCCTGATGTTCAATATTACACCGACGGCAGTAGTTATGTAAAAGAAGGGATCCGCTATGCAGGATATGCAGTAACAACGATAGACAAGGTGATAGAAGCTCGGCCACTGGCAAAAGGAACATCAGCACAAAAGGCAGAATTGATAGCACTGACACGAGCGTTACAATTGGCTGAAGGTTTAAGAGTGAACATCTACACGGACTCCAAGTATGCGTTTTTAACCACTCATGCCCACGGAGCTTTGTATAAAGAAAGAGGACTATTGAATTCAGAAGGCAAAGAAATCAAATACGCAGCTGAGATCCTACAACTATTGGAAGCAGTGTGGGAGCCGAAAGAAGTCGGTATTATACATTGTCGGGCGCATCTGAGAGGAGATGGTGATGTAACCAAAGGGAATCGGATGGCAGATAGTGCAGCTAAGCGTGCTGCTGAATCAGGAAGACAGGAATATGTGGGGCATATAGCTGCTCTTATACCAACTCCACTGTCTCAATGGACTCCAATTTATACAGCTCAAGAAGAGGAGTGGTTAAGGACTGAACCTGGAAAGTATTTGGAGAACAAATGGTATCAGTTAGAAGATGGAAGAATAGTTATTCCAGCATCACTAGCGGTAGAAATTGTCCAAAACTATCATAACGGGACACATTCTGGGAGAGACAGTACAGAAGAATCTCTCAGAAAACATTTCTACATACCAAGATTGTCCAACTTGACTCAGGCCATTGTACGTAGATGTGTAACGTGTGCTAAAAATAATGCAAGACAAGGACCAGTAAAGCCACCAGGAGTCCAGTTTATGGGGGGACTTCCCATGTCCGATTTACAAATTGACTATACAGTGATGCCTAAATCGGGTGGACATCGCTACCTGCTGGTAGTGGTGTGCACCTATTCAGGCTGGGTAGAAGCATGTCCTACTCGTACAGAGAAAGCAGGAGAAGTCGTGAGATTCCTGCTACGAGAAATAATACCCCGATATGGACTACCCTGCTCTATAGGATCGGACAATGGTCCAGCTTTTGTTCATCAGTGCCTACAACAATTGACTCATATGCTTGGTATAAAGTGGAGGCTTCATACGGCATATAGACCCCAGAGTTCTGGTAAGGTAGAGAGAATGAATAGAACTATTAAGAATCAGTTGGCTAAAATGTGTCAGGAAACCCAACTTAAGTGGAACGTTCTCTTGCCCATAGCTCTATTGCGAATCCGTAGTACACCTACCAGAAGGATGGGCCTCTCTCCTTTTGAAATCATGTACGGGCGACCACCTCCCGTGCTTGGTAACTTAAGGGGGGATTTGAGTCAGTTGGGAGAAGGAATTACCCGGCAGCAGGTTGTAGAGTTGGGTAAGACTATGGAGGAGGTACAGAAATGGGTACAAGATAGATTACCTGTGAATATTTATCCCCCAATTCATAGTTACCACCCAGGCGACCAAGTGTGGATTAAAGAGTGGAATAATGTGCCGTTAGGGCCCAAGTGGAGAGGTCCTTATGTTGTTCTTCTGTCTACCCCTACAGCGATAAAAGTAGCCGAAGTGGCTCCGTGGATACATCACTCCAGGGTTAAACCAGCAGCAGCCGATTCCTGGCAAGTTACAGCAAATCCAGAGAATCCCTGCAAGATCCGGTTAAAACGCACGACTCAGTCGGAGTGACGAGGAACCTTGTAGATTACAAATTTTATTGTTTCAGAGACTTGGTAAGTGAGTGAGAAGGCCATAATAAAGCCTGTCCACTCACCAACGAGTGTATAAGTCAGGGAAAGTCTTGAGGGGACCCCTGTGAAGACGAGCAGAACTCCATTCCCTGCAGCCCTTACATCCTGGAAGCTGAGGTGCCTTCGCACGGACGAAGACTGAGGATGACGACGAAAGATGTATTTTTAATAATGTTTATTTATGTGTATTTTTATATTCAGGAAGGTAGAGGTACCGACACTCCTAGCTGTGAGGTATGCATTAAGACTACAAGAACAGGTAACCATATATCCCAGACCCTAATTTGGCATTCGCAATATGAGTGTAAAGGAGATGTATCAAGATGTAGATACTTAAATATAGAATATAGTGTGTGTCATTTAGGAGTAGGAGAACCTAAGTGCTTCAGTCCTGAGTATCAACCCCGTACAATTTGGTTGACTCTCAGAAATGGAGATCCTCAGGGGACCCTAATTAATAAGACGGTATTAAAATCCGTATATTCTTCAGGTGCTCTGCTATTTGATGCGTGTAAAGCAATATCAAGTGGTAGAAAGCCGTGGAATGTATGTGGGGATCTTAGATGGGAGAGGACGTATGGGTCTAACGATAAATATATTTGTCCCAGTAGTAAAAATAAATATGTAAGTCCAAGATGCCCAAATAGAGATTATAACTTCTGCCCATATTGGTCTTGTGTGGGGTGGGCGACTTGGGGACAGACAGCAGACAAGGACATGATTGTGACTAAGTTGCCTACTGATCCATATTGTAAGTCTATGGAATGCAATCCAATCCATATACTTATAAATAACCCTGACAAGTTCTTAGATAAATATGGTAATTTATTTGGGTTTCAAATATATGGGACGGGTTTAGACCCTGGGACAATATTGTTTATAGGGATAGAGACTGATACGGTAACCTCCCAAACTCATCAAGTATACCATTCCTTTTATGAAGAGATGAGCATAGATAATAAGATCCCCCATAATGCTAAAAACTTGTTCATTGATTTAGCCGAGAGTATTGCCGGTAGTCTTAATGTTACCAACTGCTATGTGTGTGGAGGTACTAACATGGGAGACCAATGGCCTTGGGAAGCAAAGGAGGTAATGTCCGGTTCTGAGGCAGTTGACCAATTAATATCTACACAAGCCGACTATCATATGAGTGTTAGAGGTAAATCTGAGTGGAGATTGAAGACCTCCATCATAGGTTATGTTTGCATAGCGAGGAAAGGAATGATGTATAATACTTCTGTAGGAGAATTAACTTGTCTAGGGCAAAAAGCTTATGATGATGATACAAAGAATACAACTTGGTGGTCGGCTTCAAATGTCTCAGAACCATCTAACCCGTTTGCAAGATATGCCAATTTAAAGGACGTATGGTTTGATCTATCCATCACATCTAACTGGAGAGCCCCAGCGAATTTGTACTGGATCTGTGGTAAGAAGGCCTATTCGGAGTTACCACAGGATTGGGAAGGGGCATGTGTGTTGGGTATGTTAAAACCATCCTTCTTCTTGTTGCCTATTGAAACAGGTGAGACTTTAGGTGTTAAAGTGTATGATGTGAATCATAGGAAGAAAAGGGGACCCATAGAGATAGGTGCCTGGGAAGATAATGAATGGCCTCCCCAGCGTATTATAGATTATTATGGGCCAGCCACGTGGGCAGAGGATGGTACCTTTGGTTATAGAACCCCTATTTATATGCTCAACCGCATTATAAGGTTACAGGCGGTGGTTGAGATCATTACTAACGAGACATCACAAGCGCTCAATCTTCTAGCGAAACATAATACCAGGATGAGAACAGCAGTTTACCAAAATAGATTAGCCTTGGATTATCTTTTGGCAGTAGAGGGAGGTGTATGTGGGAAGTTTAACCTGAGCAATTGCTGTCTTCAAATAGATGACGAAGGGCAAGCAATAGCTGAGCTTACTAGCCATATGGTTAAACTAGCGCATGTGCCTACTCAGGTATGGAAAGGGTACAATCCAAGTAGTTGGTTTGGTAGCTGGTATGAGTGGTTTGGAGGGCTTAAGGCAGTGGTAGGTGGAGTCCTACTGATTTTAATGTTGTGTCTACTCCTGCCGTGTCTTATACCCTTAGTAGTTAGGTCTGTGCAAAGCCTGATAGAAAATATAGCAGAGAGGAAGGCTGCTGCACAGATAATGGCAATTTATAAATATAAGGCTCTAGATCAGGGAGAACCAATGCAGGAAGACGAGTGTTGAAGATTCACATCGTAGGATAAGTCTGGTCTGGTTCAAAGGTAACTTGTGGTGTATGCAAACCAAGGTTAAGTGATGCCTCAAGTAATTGTAAAATATCAAGAGGCATCAAAGGGGGGAATGTGGTGGAATCTCGGTAAAAATAAAGTTAGTAGGCCGAGATTACCACGTGGCATGTGTACGTGCATATGCTGACGTATCGATCAGTTGGTTGCACGAGGCAAGATATGATCAGTAGTGTACGGAGCATGTGCAAGAATACAGGATGTAGTATTCCCCTCCTCCATTGTGCTGGACAAGCCATGCGGTCAAGCAGGAAGTTAATTCTTATTTGTAATGATTGGTCAAGAGAATGTGCGGGTGGAGCTTAATATGGGAGGAGTTATGTGCCTATATAGGGAGCCTGCACTATTGTTCAGGGCTCAGAACTTGCTGTATTTTTGGTGACATTAGTCCCTCTGAGTCCCGATCGGTGATCCAATAAAGAATCTCTTCCTTCCTGAAGAAACCTGTGTCCATCCCTCTGTGCTTTGCTTCCGTCAGTTTCTCCGGTATCAATAGCTGCAGTTATAATACACTGTGTGCATGGAGACAGGGGACCTCCTTACACCATAACCTTATAGCTGCAGTTATAATACACTGTGTGCGGGGATACAAGGGACCTCCTTACACCATAACCTTATAGCTGCAGTTATAATACACTGTGTGCGGGGAGACAGGGGACCTCCTTACACCATAACCTTATAGCTGCAGTTATAATACACTGTGTGCGGGGATACAAGGGACCTCCTTACGCCATAACTGCAGTTATAATACACTAGTATTATTATTATTATTATTATTATTATTATATACTCTGATTTTCCGTTTTTTCTTACTGTGCCTGCTTTTTGGGACCTTAATAAAAGATATGAAGAAATTGGGGCCAGTGATCAGGAAACAGGTGGTGGAGTCATTCTCTGATGTTTTACCAATATGACTTTTCGTTTCCAGACTGCAAAAGGTAATTAACAGCTTGTCTTGTGAGGGGGGAGCATGAGGGTGCTGAGACCATGGTTGTTTTTGCTGGAAGCCATCAGGACTCATTAAGCAGCTGAACAGTTACTGGCGACAGAATCAGAGAATATTGGTTCTGCTTTGGAGATATCTGCGGTAGATTGACAGGACAGAATCGAAGCAGTTAGCTGAATAACACGATCCTCTAGGGCGGGGGTTCTCAACGTTAGTCCTCAGGACCCCCTACCAGTCCAGGGTTTAGGGATTACCTGGGTGTGTCTAAGGTGTTTAGAAAAAAAAAAACACCTTAGAGTCTAAGGTGTTTTTTTCCCTTTTTCTAAACACCTGAGACACACCCAGGTAATCCCCAAATCCTGGACTGGTAGGGGGTCCTGAGGACTGGGTTGAGAACCCCTGCTATAGGGGCTCAGAATGATAACTGGAGCTCTCTCATTGTGAGGCAATACATTCAGGGTTCTGTAAAAAGAATCATACTGGGGCAACTTTCTAATTGTGGAGCAGTTACCACGGAAACCAATAGAATGTTCCTACTAAATAACTCCCTTTTAGAACTCTGCCCCAGAGCTATGCTTTATCTACCATTGTAGCACTAAGCAGGTTAAAGTACATATTCAAACACAGTCTAACCCAACGTGCATGGCTGAAGGATCCTGTCATTTACTAAACGTAGAGATGACCCTTTTTCTCTCTCTCTCTCTCTCTCTTTTTTTTTTTTTTTTATACAGATACTTTGTTATGGGCAAATGCAAATATTACAAGTTTGAAAAACATCTATTTCCTTTGAAAACTTGACGACAGGATCATGATTTTAAGAATAGCTTTGACGTGACAGTTATCCTTTAAAAACAAACTGTCGTTTACCTCTGGTTTGGTACGGCTCGTATCAGATTGATCAGATATCTAATGTGTGAATTGTAGAGTAAATGGACAAGCTCACGTCTCAAGTCCGCAGCACAACAACAGTTTCTTAACCCCTTAAGGACACATGACATGATTTCTCATGATTCCCTTTTATTCCAGAAGTTTGGTCCTTAGGGGGTTAAAAGGCCTTGGGAAGACTAGGGGGGTAAATGCGGCTAACAGGGTTGCGTAGCGGTATACAGTTGGGTGCTCAGTATTAGGCTTCACCCACAGGGGATAACTCCTCCCAATCATTATTCTTTCACCCCCCTCCCCCCCCACCACCACCTTTTTTTTTTTGTGCACGTAATAAAAGCAGTTACAAATGGGCCTGTCATGTCCTAACAGCATAGACACACATTTTAACAATGCTCTTCCAAGTGGGTATGTAAGGCATGGGAATAACAATGCACAGTTTTATGTCCTGACAATAGGTCTATATACAAGCTTAATTAGTTCAACCCCCTTTTTTACCCCATTTCTTTCTATCTCCTGGTTATTATCAATGTGGAGTGAATGTTTTAGAGATTAAAAATCTGAGGCTGGAAGAGGAAGACGACAAGATATATGGAATGAATTGGGACTATATTGCAATGGGCATTTTGTTAATCGTGGTATAATGTAAAATGATAATCTCCGGTTTATTTACCTTTTGTCTTCATAAATAAAGATTTTTTAAAATAAGAATGACATTCATATGAAATTTGATCTGAATCCCAACAAGTCACAATTTAGTAAATGACTGTGAAACCACAGACAAGTTAGTGAGTATCTGTAGAATTCCTCTAGGCTGACAGTTTTGGTCTAATTATTTGCGAGTCTCAAAGCACTGCTTAGAAAATAAACCCCAATTTTCAAGTTAAATCCTATCCGATTGTCAATCTCTCCCGGGGTGTTACTTACATTAGATTGCAGATGGGTAAAAGCTCAGGTCTTGGCTTCTACGAATCTTCTGAGACTGGATTAATTACATGACGTGAACATCTCAGGTATAGAGGTATTGAGTGTGTGATGAAGTGTCAGCATGTGATAAGGTTTCTGTTACATTACGATTTTTCATAAAACCTGTGTTTGTCACAGCGAACACTTAATACACGTTATCAGAACAGATGAAAATCCTTAGCACATAAGCTGTTACAGGATGTGTGGGATTCATGGGATACAGTTCCATATTAACCTAAATGACTGTTACCCAAGAGCAATATGTGTTCATTTAAAGTGACAGTATCACCTGTTTTAGACACAAGTGTACCCCTATCTAAATACTAGCCAAGGGGCCTGCTTATTAAAAATGTATATTCTTTTATTTTTATTTTTATTTGAGGATTATTGAATGAGGAACTGTCACTTTAAGACTGTATGTGAAGAAACCACCCATTTAGTTTGTTAACTTTGATTTTGCTCGTTCGGTAGATCAAACTACCAAAAACTGACCTTCCCCCTGGCTCATTAACTACAACGAAAAACCACATATTAAGTGCTCTCTCTGTATTGCTAAACGCCACGTGCTGGAGAAAACGGCAGTCATCTTGTTCAAACGAAAAGAGGTAAGCGGGACTTGGTAGTCGAGTGTCTAGAACTAAAATCAGACACTCGACTTCCCGAACGCCAGTCAACTTTGCGAACGCCTGCTCCTTTTCACTGACCAGCTAGGAGAGCGCTATTCGGTAGGTTTGTTCCCACGAACTAGGGGAACAAACGCTACCTATGAGCCAGGGGAACTGTTTGTGAATTTGTTTGGTTTTTAGACTTCCCAAAATGGACCGAACGCTACCTCTGAAACTGTGGAACTGTTTTAGGCATAAGATGTTGTGTGTGGTCGGTCAAATTATGACCTCCATGGAAATCCGGAACCCCTGAACCGATCTGGGTGATTTTTGGATATGTTGGTCCCCCAGATGGGGGCTATCACGGGATATGACTTTTGTGGGGTTTCCATGGCGGTCTGAGGTACTTTTGGGGGTTTGTGGAAATGTATGTTTTTGTGCCTGGAGATAATTGAGTTTAGTACAATCCTTGACTCAATTATCTCCCAAACACAGGGGAAGGATTATCCTATTTTATGTGGGAGTGTCCTTGACCTGAAACCCAATGTAGTTACAGTATTTACTTTGCCATAGTCCCCTCTCAGGTCCAGTGGGGAATGCCCCTGGAATATGTCACTGTAAACCCCGCGCATAGGGACTTGCCAGTTAGCCTGAATAAATCCATTTCTGTTGTACCCTTCATCTAGTCTAGGCTGATGTTTAGGTATCCGTCTGATTTGCTTGGTGAATTCACTTGTATGAGCCAAACTGCGAGCTATAATCACTGAGCCTCTAGCAGTTCGGGAGGAAACAAACGAACGGGTACCTGTCATAACAGCGTTATTTAGAGTATAATTTTCACAGAAGTGACTGAGAAAGCAAACTAAATGTTTGTGACTGAATTTGTGTCAGTGTAAATGTACCAGACTAATTGTAACATCCTGGGATCATAATAATCTTCTTATCACAACTCTCATAATGCTGAGCAAACCATAAGTGTCTGTAGTGATCTAGACAGCCATGAACATGTGCATCAGGGCAGAAACAGGAGCTATTCTAGAACAAAATACTAAATTAAGAGCAGTCACCATGGAAACCAACAGACTCTCTCTCTATCTTTCTAATGGGGGTACAACAATAAGGAATTCACTTATTGGCTTTACAGAGATTGCGCTGATTCTGATACAATGTGATTACATAAATGATACATAAAAGAAGACGTTGTTTGAGTAACCTAACGAGTCGCATTTTATGGTTAAAACAATTGACAGTCGCTGGTGATGAAGCCAGTGCCTATGGTTGCTCTCTACACGCTATGCCTTGATTTGAAGTGCATATGAAAAACAAACATTTTGGGACCCTCGTTTCTTGATGTGTACAAATGCCCAAGTGCTTCTTTAATCTTGCGGATAGCTGTGGTAGAGGAGCATACTCGGCTATTTGCCCATACTTCTCCTATAGCTCTGCGTGCTGCAAGTGCTATCCTAGCTGCTAATTTGGTATCATTCCTAGTGAGCTGGTCTAAGGGCTTCGAGAGTAGAAGGGCCCAAGGGTCAAGTGGGAATGGTTTTCCAGATACCTGCAAGAGTAGTGTTTGGATTTGGATCCCAAATGGTTTTCATTTTGGGCAAGTCCATCAATGGTATAAGAATGTTCCTGCATAGTTTCCAGCAAAGGTTTGTTGGGAGTTGTTGTATTTTGCCAAGTCTGATGGGTATTAAGAACCATCTAAAAAGCAAGACTGTACGCTTGTTCTTTGTATGTGACATAAATAGCAATCCGATAGCTTCCCTGATTTCCAACCAATCACTCGATTCCTCGGGGGTGGGAGAACAATAAGTCTCGTCCCCATGCTGTCGTGTATTGTAGTACGATTTGCATGGGATGTGTTGTTAGTGTAGTATATAGGGTGGATATTTGCACCTTCTGTACTGTTGCTAGGAAACCGTGTCTTTCAAAGGGTATTAGGGGGGTGCCGTGCCTGTTTGTTTGTCTGATGATGTTCTAGCTAAATCTAGTAATTATACATAGCGAAAGAAATCTGACCCGGTAAGTTCCGCGCAGTTAGGAAGGTCTGCCTATAATTACTATAATTTGAGTATGGTTATGTCCCTGCCCTCATAATGAGCGAAATGTCGGGCGGAAATAACTTATTCCTCAGTATTAGTGTGTGGAGAGAGGAATGAAGAGAATGATCCCACAATTCTAACGAATGAGTAATAGTTGGTGATGTGGTCGGGGGATAGTGCTCAAGGTCCTCCCAGGCATTGAGAACCCAGTATGGAAAACATGTGTACACAGCACTTGTCTAATCAGGGCAAGTTTTTGTGCAAGAGAAATGGAAGAAGAAGAAATATATATATATATTTTAATATATTGTGTGAACAGATTTCACGTTTATCCCTAATTAGTAGGTAATGAGGTATGTTGGGATCAGCCACGCCCGGCGGTGGCCGTTTATTGGGAACATTAGCATTAACCTAGAGATCTTGTCAATATAACGTTAGCCAAAACGGGGCTGGTTGAGTAACACAATGGTGACTCTAGGCGAGCTATTAAATCGTTAGAGCCTATTACACCCAGAATGAAGTTAAATTGTGATGTAGGTTAACCGTATCAATCTGCACTAAAGGTTGTACTTTTTACCTTTTAAATACATATTCACTTTGGATGAAGAGGTGTGATGGGTCCTGATGTTGGCAGGTGAGCTTAGAGTGGGACTAAAAACCTAGGTGGTTTAAGCATATATAGGAATTTGGGATGGTGCACAGGTAAACTCTATTTTGTTTGCACATCCATGAAGCTGAATAATGAGAGTCTGAATGATTTGTAGATCACATTACTGTGGATCTGTTTTGCATTATAATATGGGTGTTTATTGGTATTTTTTCTTTAGGGCTTTTATTTCGATGGATATGTGTATTTTATTACAGGTGACTGTTTTCCTTCCAAACCTCTCTTTGCTTTTTTTTTTAAACAACTAACACATTTAATGATAAATGTATCCAGACAGGGGGCGGGGCCTGGCAGCCAAGATGGCCGGACGTGCACTCTAAGTGCTCTTGCACACATGCCTCTGAAATAAGCTTATATTGTGCACAATCACACCGCTGGAACCCTAATCCGAACTTCGGATAGCCAGGAACTGAGTGGGAGCCTGTGGAAACACAACCTGGGACGTTCTGCTGCCTTCTGATACTGCAAACACATGTGGCCTAATCTGGCTGGCGGCCTGGCGACGGGGGGATACGGCCGACCCCCTGGCGCGGAGCCAGCTGAGCATGACAACCATTATGAAGCCCCACAACCCCCCCCTATGGACCGGTGGGGGATGTCCCGGTCCCCACTGGAGGCACTCACCGCTCCCCTGCTACAGAATCTCCGAGTGGTCCAAACACTGCATGGCAGGCCCAACATGGTCGCTGCACCTCAACACGCTCCCATACTGGAGAGCAAGTCACTTCAGACTTGGAGGGGAAACTTTGACACGCTTTGAACAGCTATGTCAAGAATTCTGGAGGCGAATCGAGAGCCAAAACTCTTCAATCACCCTGTCAGTGGAATCTCCAACCCAGACCTCCAGACTGGAGCACCGACCCCACTCCGGGGTGGGAACCCACGTGGAGGCACTACTTACTGATCGCACAATCCCACGACGTGCTCTCCGAAGATCTCACGGGTCCGCAAACCTACCGCACGCCGCAGGAAGATCCCTGGAGATGCTGATAAAGCTCCCATTAAAGCATGGCATTCAGGAGCTTCAGAGCCCGGGCACAGCAAACTACTCCAGACAAGCAAGCAGGACATATTGCCTCTTCATATTGCTTTCACCTCCCTGCCTTTTCTTTTATGTTCTTCTCTTTTCTCTTTAGTTTAACTACCTGACTGGTGAGGTGAACCCCAGTGGCACTCAAGCTTACTAGCTATCGCCGGCTGAGTTTACAGCTGCTTAGTGTAGCTTAACACAGAGCTAGCTCATCATAGAAATGAGTTAATATCTCAGTAACATAAGCATGTTTCACAACCTACCTTAATACTTTTATTAACATGTCTATGACTTTGCATAGCTTAGTATCTTTCTTAATAGTTAATCTAGACATGTTATGTGTAGCCTGTACTTTACATTGCGTTTGAAAAATTGTGCAGTATATCCAAATGCCCTGTAACTATTATGCTTTGTCATAAACTGTCTTGTAAATGCTGCTAGGGCATTGTACAACTGTCTGTTAATCATAAGCACACAAAAATTAAAGAATTATAAAAAAAAATGTATCCAGACATTGTTCTGCATGGTGATTTAAACTGTTTAATATGAAGTGCAATTTTAATAATCAGACAACCAGGAGTCAATGATAATGTCACATGATTTACAGTTTTAATTCTTTAAAAAGTGGATGAGAAAGTTTAAACTAAAAACTCCCCCTCCTTTTTTTACTAGCAAACAGTAAAGGTTTTCCAGAAGAAGTTTTTGCAAGGCGCTTTGCGATCACGGGGCAAAATATGAGGGAATTTTGCGGAAGATGAACGTGGAATTACATTATTGTCCACGACATCCGAGGCTCCTCGATCCATTTCTAACGAATTGCTTTCTATGGTATCAGCCCATCCGGAGAGTAACTTCAAGAGAAGGTCTTCCTGCATTGCACCAAGCTCCTAGAGAAATAATATACACAAACACAGGGTTATCCACTAAACTGTGAATTGTTAGGGATTCAAAATTGATTTTACATTTTAGGACAGCATTGACCAACTGGAAAAATGATTCAAATAACTTTGTGCTCAGTTTTAACAGTTTTTACACTAATATGTAAACATTGTGAAATCATTATGAATTCCTAACAATTCACAGATAGTGTAAAACCCTGAATAACATGGAATTTGGTTCTATATTTGTTTAGAGAGTAATTAACTCAGTAAAAAGGCTTAGTGTATACAGGTCTGTCAAACAGCAAATAGATTTCCTATAAAACCAGTGTATTCCGCCAATTGAATTCTGGTTACTGAGAGCATCTGTGCTGGATATAATGTTGCCCAAGTCTTCCCACTTTTTATGGAAATAAGCTTAATTCCCCATGATTCCTTGTTCTGTCTCCAGTAGCTAAAAGTAGAGGTGATTTCGGGAGATTAATCCTAAACGTTGATTTGTTTTTTGATTTTCCCAAAGTGATATCTTGAGAAATAATAAAGGTTAAGATGCCTATTCTCCCTCTCTAAGTGCCTTTATCAGTAATGATATGTGATGTCAGAGTATGGTTTTCAATCAGAAATTTAAAAAAGACCATTTATTAAAAATCTTTAAAAAGTAAAACAAAAAACAATCAATGAATCATTATGTGCTTATCTTAAATGGGACCATTTCCCCTTAAAAAAATAAAAATAAAAAGCTGGTGATAAACCTTGACATTTGGTTGAAAATCACATTTTAAGCAATTTGATTATTAATGCTTTGGAGAAAATCTCTATTGTAATTTATTGTGTAAATTAAAAGATTTCTTAATACATTTCTTGCACACTGCAACCAACAAGAGAACAGGAAAAATACGGCAGAGACATTGGTTTTAGAACCGGCTAATGATTTTCTCTCTCTTAGCTCCTTAAACATCTTATAAATAGAATTTACTGGGTATAAATGGGGATTTTCTACTGACTAATTCAGTGACTTCCTGCAGATTCTCTGACAGTTAATTTCCCCAGATTTATTGAAAATCCTAAATTCTTACCTGTTTTAAAGTATAATCTCATAAAGCTATCGACAAAGGTTTTTATTGTCTGTTTTTGTAATCCTGAAGATAAAATGGTACATTTATGTAAATATTGCATTTTAAACACGCACCCATTCCTCTCCCTAAACATACATAACAATGGGGTCACAGAACGGAAAAAAAACATGAAACAGTTTATTCTAAATTACAAAATAACTCAGACAAAACATCCCCATCTCTGCCTAATTTTTCCCCACGACTCACTGTTTAGCAAATAAAGGCCAAGATCATTTTGGTAATTATATTAATAAACAGTCGAACTGACAACATAGTTGACTTGGGGCATCTTTCCCATTGGCCCAAAATTTGAAATTCATTTTGAATTCACAACAATTCATACTTTAGTGAATGACTAACTTGTCCAACTAATCAAATTGGTCTCTTCCAAACCCATTCAGATCATCCTGGAGATTGCCAGGAGTGATACTATCACATATAAATCAGATCTAATCACAGAGTGCAATGATGGATAACCTGGAGTACCAGATATTGATGAACTGCCCTTCCCAAGATGCTAAGCCAACCTTAGGCTGCCTATGCATCAGGGGAAATGTCACTGATCTAATCAAAGCACCCATTAGACCAGGGACTCCAGCCCTTGCTGAATGACAAAGCCCATGATTCTCATCCAGCCTTGTAGAGCATCCTGTATCAGACAGTAATTCATCGCTTCATGTTCTTCACTCACCTGGTTGTGATCGACTCTCATCACTTTCATTCTGTCTTCGTCTGGCTGGGATGTGGCTCGGACACTCCAGATAAGTAGCATCAGGATGGGTCCCACGGCTCTGAGCAGCATCCTGATGCGCTGACAGTGTACGGAGGGGACAAGGAAGATTCAAGATGCTGAAATGAGCTCTGCATGAAGAGAATATTACTTATATAGCTCCCCCCAGCCCCAAAGGTGACGTAAAGCACCCAGCTGGAGAGGATGAAACACAGCCAGTGTGTGCGTGTCTCAGTATCTGCCGAGATCCAGGTTATCGGGATACAGGATAAGTGGGGATATGTGATATGGGCATCAGCACGCTCAGTTTGCTTATAGTAGAACTCAACTGTCACTTTCCAGGATTTTTAACATATCCCTTTTTATTAAAGAAACATATATATATATATATATATATATATATATGTGAGAAATCTGGGGGGGGAGAACACATTAAATGTAGAAATCCACGCAGCTGTGTTTAGCTCCATCGTGGAACAGAATAATTTTATTTTGGCTACACGTCGGATAAACCATTGTAATTGAATATTACCTTTGATTTTAATTAATCTGTTGTGTCTGAAGAAATTAGAGCATATTCAAAAGTGAACTGCATCCTTTGCGAGTCCCCCCGGTGGCTACTATAACAGTGTGGCTTATGATGGTAAAACGTCTTCATGGACCAGATTGTAATGACAACAAAATATGATATTGATCCATTATTATTATTTTATTATTTATATAGTGCCAGCAAAATCCATAGTGCTGTACAATGGGTATATAGAGGTTAATCTTTTTCAGTAATAGAGGTGAACAATGTGCATCTTTCACTGAGGGCATTAAAGTACTAAAACCAAATAGGGGAGGATGCAATAACCCCTTCATTACCATATTATTTACTGTAAAACAAAACTAAATATTGAATATTAATTCAACACATTGGATCAGGGCCAGATTAAGAGCCCAGTGGGCCTGGTGCTGACAATTATGATGGGCCTAATTACAGAATGTTACCAAAACCACTTGTGGTTCTTGATTGAGTGTCTGTGTAGATTCATTTTGAGATGCAGCTTAAGGCCATTTTCTCCAATGTAGCAACCTTTGTCACACTCTGTACACTGTATCATGTACACCACATTCGCCGATGTGCACGAATATGATCCCTTAATGTTGAATGATTTGTTATTGTGTCTGGCTCTGTTATTGCCACATATATGTTAACAGTTTGCAGAGTGATTTGTTGCATCGTACAGTGCCATTCTGTGTGAGCGTCGCACAGCGCCATCCTGTGTGAGCGTCATACAGCGCCTTCCTGTGTGAGCGTCGCACAGCGCCATCCTGTGTGAGCGTCGCACAGCGCCATCCTGTGTGAGCGTCGTACAGCGCCTTCCTGTGTGAGCGTCGCACAGCGCCATCCTGTGTGAGCGTCGTACAGCGCCATCCTGTTTGAGCGTTGCACAGCGCCATCCTGTGTGAGCGTTGTACAGTGCCATTCTGTGTGAGCTCCTGTTCTGTGGTCAGTTTGCTGTGGACCAATCTCTGTCTCAGGTTAGGGCTCAGGAAATATTTGAGTGTGGGGTCCTCTGAGATTAACTGCTGTAGATCTTTAATAACTTTATGCACTCCTTCTAGAGTTGCGTTTTAGGTGACAACCTGAGGAATTATGGTTCTTTTTTCCTTTTCTTTGAATTTGAAGAGACTTTCCCATAGTGGAGAGGAAAACTCTTGAAAGCTTGTGTGTATATAACATAAAAACCACTTGCCCAATATGGTGCAGGTCCCCCTAATGCTGCCAAAACGGCTCTGATGCGTCGAGGCACGGACTTCACAAGACCTCTGAACGTGTACGGTGGTATCTGGCACCAAGACATTAGCACCAGATTCTTTAAGTCCTAAAAGTTGTGAGGTGGGGCCTCCATTGGTCGGATTTGCTGTTCTAGCACATCCAACAGATGCTCAATTGGATTGAGATCTGGAAAATTTGGAGGCCAGGCAACATCTTGAACTCTTTGTCACAATCTTAAAATCATTCCAGAATAATTTCTGCTATCTCTATGTAGGTGGTGCATGTGAAAGTAACATGCATATAAATGACAAGACCCAAGGCTTCCCAGCAGAACATTAGAAACAGAATATGACGGCAGATAAGAACCATTCTAGTTTGCCCAATTTTCTAAATACTTTCATTAGTCCCTGGCCTTATCTTATAGTTAGGATAGCCTTATGCCTATCCCACGCATGCTTAAACTCCTTTACTGTGTTAACCTCTACCACTTCAGCTGGAAGGCTATTCATGCATCCACTACCCTCTCAGTAAAGTAATACTTCCTGATATTATTTTTAAACCTTTGTCCCTCTAATTTAAGACTATGTCCTCTTGTTGTGGTAGTTTTTCTTCTTTTAAATATAGTCTCCTCCTTTACTGTGTTGATTCCCTTTATATATTTAAATGTTTCTATCATATCCCCCCTGTCTCGTCTTTCCTCCAAGCTATACATGTTAAGATCCTTTAACCTTTCCTGGTAAGTTTTATCCCGCAATCCATGAACCAGTTTAGTAGCCCTTCTCTGAACCCTCTCTAAGGTATCAATATCCTTCTGAAGATACGGTCTCCAGTACTGTGTACAATACTCCAAGTGAGGTCTCACCAGTGTTCTGTACAATGGCATGAACACTTCCCTCTTTCTACTGCTAATACCTCTCCCTATACAACCAAGCATTCTGCTAGCATTTCCTGCTGCTCTATTACATTGTCTGCCTACCTTTAAGTAATCAGAAATAATCACCCCTAAATCCCTTTCCTCAGATGTTGAGGTTAGGACTCTATCAAATATTCTGTACTCTGCCCTTGGGTTTTTACATCCAAGATGCATTATCTTGCACTTATCCACATTAAATGTCAGTTGCCACAATTCTGACCATTTTTCTAGTTTACCTAAATCATTTGCCATTTGGCTTATCCCTCCTGGAACATCAACCATGTTACATATCTTAGTATCATCAGCAAAAATACATACCTTACCATCAAGATCTTCTGCAATATCACTAATAAAAATATTAAAGAGAATGGGTCCAGGTACAGATCCCTGAGGTACCCCACTGGTGACAAGTCCAAGCTTCAAATATATTCCATAGACTACAAACCGCTGTTGCCTGTCACTCAGCCACTGCCTTACCCATTCAACAATATTGGAATCCAAACTTAAAGATTGCAGTTTATTGATAAGCCGTCTATGTGCAACAGTGTCAAAAGCCTTACTGAAATCTCAGTAAGCAATGTCTACTGCACCACCCTGATCTACTATTTTAGTTACCCAATCAAAAAAAATCAATAAGATTCGTTTGGCATGATCTCCCTGAAGTAAACCCATGTTGTCTCTGATCTTGAAATCCATGTGTTTTTAGATGTTCATCAATCCTATCCTTTAACATGGTTTCCATCACTTTCCCCACTATTGAAGTAAGGCTTACTGGCCTATAGTTGCCCGACTCCTCCCTATTACCTTTCTTGTAAATGGGCACAACATTCGCTAACTTCCAATCTTCTGGGACTATTCCTGTTAACAATGATTGGTTAAATAAATCTGTTAATGGTTTTGCTAGTACACCACTAAGCTCTTTTAATAGCTTTGGGTGTATTCCATCAGGTCCTACTGACTTATTTGTCTTTCCTTTTGACAATTGAAATAAATGACTCATTTATCCCTTTCCTTCATTTTCATCTGTAAATACTGAACAAAAATATTTATTGAGGCAGTCAGCTAGACCTTTATCCTCTATACACCTTCCTTCTTTTGTTTTTAATCTAACTAATCCTTGTTTTACTTTCCTTTTCTCATTTATGTATCTAAAAAAAGTTTTGTCCCCCCTTTTTACTGACTGTGCTATTTTCTCTTCTGTGTGTGATTTGGAAGCTCTTATAACTTGCTTAGCCTCTTTCTGCCTAATCTTATAGATAATTTTGTCTTCCTCACTCTGGGTTTTTTACAATTACTAAATGCTAACTTTTTGTTTTTGCCCAAAGCATAACACTACCTCCACCGGCCTGCCTTCTTTCCATAGTGCATCCTGCTGCCATCTCTTCTACAAGTAAATGACACCGTCCACCTGATCTAAATGAAATTGTGGTTCATCAGACCAGACAACCTTCATCCATTGCTCCACAGTCCAATTCGGACACTCACATGACCATTGAAGGTGCTTTCAACAGTGGACAGAATGGGCTCTCTGACCTGTCTGCGGCTATGTAACCCCATACACAGCAAAATGCAATGCACTGTGTGTTCTGATAGCTTTCTTCCAAGGCCAACATTGATTTTCAGCAATTTGAGTTACAGTAGCTCTTGTGTGCGATTGGACTAGACTGTCTAGCCTTCACTCCCCACTTGCACCAACGAGACTTGTGCACCCATGACCCGGACACCAGTTCACTGGTTGTCATTCCTTGCACCACTTTTGGTAGGCATTAGCTACTGCATATGGGGAACACCCCACAAAACTTTCCATTTTGAAGATGCTCTGACCTAATCGTCCAGCCATCGCTATTTGGCCCTCAAAGTCATTTAGATCTTTTCTTTTGACCATTTTTTCTACTTCCAACACAGGAAATTCAAGTACACACCCGGTTTCTGTTTGGTAGTTTGTGAAAATGATGACTGAACAATATAAAAAATTTAAATCAGTAAAATGGTTTAATTCCTCCTTCCTTTGGCATTAGTGCTCTGCTGTTTTTGGAGCTTTTAGTGACCTAAAAAAATTGGAACGTGTATCTGGTCATATTTTTGGGGCGCCTTTTTTTTTTTTATAGGGGGTACTTGGTAAATAGTGACCATAGTATGGCATCATTTGAGATTAAACAATAAATAAATATATTTGGGCTGTGCAAAAACACTTAATTTTAAAAAGGCTAAAATTAAAAGGATAAGGACATACCAAAAAACTTTTTAGAAGTATGTAAATCCCCAAAAGGTTAAGAGTAAAAGTGTTGGTCTATTAGAAAGTGAGATGGGTGAGTAAATTAATTAGGATCAGGACAAAGCAGAAATTCTAAATTATTTTTCTTCAGTACATAGGAAGAAGAATCCATTGCTGTACATTACAGCAAATAGGTGACTGCTTAACACAGGATAAAGTGCTTCAGAAATTAAATAAAGTTCATGACACCAAAGCCCCAGGACCAGGAATATACAATAGGTCATCCAGTGAGACTGGAAGAAAGGAGTTTTTACTTACAGCAGAGGAAAGGGTTCTTTACAGTAAGAACAATAAAGATGGTTGTCTTATCAGATTCTATAGATACATTTTAAAAAGATTGGGCTTTATGGTTAAACTTAACAGACTTTAGTCTTTTTTTCAACCTAGAATACTATGTAACACGATGCACGGTACAGATTACACAGCTGAAAGGTTAATTATTCTCTCAAAGAAATCCTGCACCCAAGGAATAGCAGTTTAGCATCAATTGCAATGGAGCTGTATTTAGCGAATTCAAGGGATGTCACGGCACTGCACACCTGTCTAATAAAAGCCAATGTATTTCTAATTTACTCTCTCCATGAAATACAAGTGGACAAGAGGGAAGCATCCATTAAAACATAGGAATCACAACGGTGAAACGTGTACAATGAAGCAGAATGTCGAGAGAAAAATTCTGTCCTGTGATATGACCGATATTCTCACTGTGCCATAAATGGTCATTAATCTTCGTTTTCAACTGAGATTTTACAGCAGGATCATGGTCACAGGGTAATCATATATACAATGCATTCCTAAAGGCTATGGCTAAGAGACCCAGTACATGGTCTCCAACAATAAGGAGTATAAAGTTCTACAAATGGGGGAAGGGAGTTATGCAGTCATCTATTGTGATATTATTTAGACACGATTTCTATTTTGCTAAGGAAGCTATAAAAGACTGTCTCCGATTCTATTGACTAGCAGTAAGATTGCATATCCATGTTCTCTAGAAACCTAGAAGAATATGGATAGAGGTACATAAGAGTAAATATATTGCTTAGGGAGAGAACTAGGAGAAAGGAAAGAGCTGCATACATTTTGAGTTTTAGCGTGAGGGCAGTAGACCTGAAATGATTTGTGATAAAGGAAGGTTTGTAAAATAAATAGTTAAATAAAAATAAATAATAAAAAAAAAAAAGCTAAAAAAAAAAAAAAAAATTACTTTCGAAACAAGGCTCTGAAGAAGATTACATATATTCCCATTACAATAAAACACTGTAGACGGTTTAGGTTTGCATTCATTTTGTTTTATAGATTGTGATAATGAACATTCAGTGATTGCAGTTTTACATTTTGTAACGAATACCTTCTACTCCCCTCCTCCCAGTCTAACCGCTTATAACAAGTCAGCTGTAAATATACCAAAACCAATAAAAGGAGGGGAATATCGTGGTCCCCACTACCCCTTCCCAGATTACTAGTAACAAGATAAGGTGTAAAAAAAAATAAAAACACAACAAAACAAAACCCAAGAGCTTTAGAGGGTCGGAGATTTAGCAGCATGTTGGTCTGGGTTCTGCATTAGCCCTGCCAGTAGCAATATCTGTTACCAGCATCACCGCAATCAGCAGGCTAGAGATAGGTCAAAACAGCTTAGCCCTGTTAAAGCAGCCAGAGGGCGCACAGTGCTTGTAAGGGGTTAAAATAGAAGTATTTAAGTTAAGAAAATTGCATGCGCCAACCATTTTTATGAAAGACTATTGTACCCATAGACTGAGCCAGAAAGGTTACATCACAGTTCCCAGCACTGAAATTGAGCAATCCACCGTGAGAGGCTGAGTCCCGCTGGCCAGGCTCCGGGGAGGAGAGGGAGACAGACTCCAGAGACAGAATGAAGACAGCTCTGCCGGTGTCACACATCACTGAGCGCCTGAAGGAAAGCAGAACAAAGGGCATGTTAGCAAGATCTCCATGATTATAGCAAGACTAGGACCTCACCCCCTATTGTGACAGCAAGGGCCAAGCTGTGTGTCACCATGAGATGTGTGAATGGGTGGCAGCCTGTCTGAAATAAATCACTCACCTCTCCAAAACACAAACAGCACAATACAATCTGCTCATTGATGCAGAAATACATAAGGCAGGGAGCAGCAGCTTGTATACCGCATATTTCTGATTATATTGCGCAAGTAAGACCAGATGAGAGTACAGGACATACAGATCATGCCATTTTCTCAGGCAGTTGTAAAAAAAGCCAATTTGAGCCACTTTCTATTTACATTATTAGATTTTCAAAGAATTTCAGATTTGATGGTATAACGGACAGAATGGCAAAAGCAAAATGTAGCTAACACTTCGCAGACAACTGGGGGTGATGGCAACTGCCTCACATGCCTCATATATAAGAAGCATTTGATTGGACAAAATCAGTATGGACCGCTTAACCAGAGACAGATCACTAGCAGTGAGGAGACTGTACTGGAGCTGGAATAAAGGTAAGTTTAATTCGGCTGAGTCACTTTTCAGTATTTCATATAGATAATATTTATTTGAATTATTTAATTGAAGTATTTTCCACTCAATATTGTGTATTTTAATATTTATGAACTACTGATCCTGGCTGTGTTCACATTTCACTGAAACGCAAACACAATCCAAAGATTCCATAAGACAAAGTAAGGACTGTTGTTTTACATACAAGCACGAGGATGACATAAGTTTACAAAAGGCAGAGTTTTGCCCTAAATTTTGCCCAATCTCAGCAGATATCACAAGTGATGACTGTGGGATCCAGACATGGTCTCACTCATTGTGAGACGTGATCTGTGGGTGATAACTCGTAGACCTCAGTGTTGTCATTTGTGTATGCCACTGATAACTCTCAGACGGGGAGCAGACATCTAGCACAGGTGTTTGGCAGGAGACAGAAGAGTCTGTGAAGTGGCCAGAGTGAGTGATCAGTCAGCCAGAGTTTGATTCCACTTCAGCTACCTTCTTCGATGCTTGGCCAAAGAAGACAGCAGGAGGGCAAAATAAACTGGTGGCAAATTAAAGCAAACAGCTGGAGCCAGACACAATATGCACACCAGACAAGCAGAGAAGGGCTTGTGCACCTCCTAGTGGCTACTTTGTAAGACTTCTGTTCAACTTTACAGTTATTGAGAATCAGCAGAAAGATATGGTTTGATAAATAGTTCTTTAATTCTCTCTCTCTCGAAAAGTCTTCCTTTAAAATATAACAACATCTTCACTTGCTCCTCACTCATACAAATGATCACTCCCAAACCCATTTCTATTGGTCAAACATTTGGTATTAATTTTGCCAATTCTTCACAAATCTGGGTTAAGTGAACAAATAGTTGTGAATAAACACAGACAAGGAAAACCTAGGGGAAACGTTTACACAACGTACTTTCCGTGTGAATTCTGGAAGGACGAAAGCTGCCCGGTGAACGTTTGAGTTGTAGTATCGAAGGTTCATTGCATCCACCTGCTCTTGGGAAAGCTGCTGCACAGGTTCCCGAAAGATTGTGCTCTGAAAAACATGAAAACAGGTGAGATGTGTGATAAATCACTCCTTTGCCACATCCAACAGAATCGCTGCACCTTTCATATTCAGGCAGGACAGAACTTCTCCCTGGACAGAATGATCCGATTAACAGAACCTAACTTTGCTCACAAGCAAGCGGAACCCAAACCCATGTGAACTAGTAGACTACATCCAATCCAAGCTTCTGTATTTAAATAGTTTTATTGTACAGAGTTTATTACATAACCCCTCCACCTAAATATCTGTTCCGTATTTTCCTTTCAAGACTAGTATTCAAGAACCAAACTCACGACTAAATCTCAGACATCAGAGTTCAAACTAAGAGCTGCAAGGAGTTGTCGTGAGCTTGTATCATATTAAAGAGTAGAGCCCCAGGTTTCCTGGCACAGTCCTAATGTGCTAAACTAGATCATAAATTACATTCAGCTCCGATACACCCGTAATTAAGCTTGGAAACATTCATTCTTAAATGGAATCGACTGATTGGAAAGTGATCGTTTATCTGTTAGAGAAGAACTCACAGGGTTTTTGCTGCACAGCATGAATCCGATCTGCCCACTGGGATAGGTTGGGGTGGTGCAGTATGCATACTCCACCACCGGAAACAGAGTCTTGCAGAACTGCCTCATCTCCTTAATCAGGTCCAAGTGAAGCCACTGGCATTCGCCTGCAAAGAGGATTTGGTAAGGTTGTCGGTGCAGGTACCACACAGAGTCAGCAGAACATTTAATGCACTGTTATCGAATACAATGAGACCTATTCTTTGCAAGTATGGCATTTGTCACTATGAATGAAGATTGCTCACCTTGACAGCAAAGGATTCCACCATCTCGGAGCGCAGTCTTCATTAACTGGTAATACGACTCTTTGAAGAGGCTCTCGGCTGGTCCTGGATGTTACACAACACAAGAACAATAAACCTTATGTTACAGAAACTTTTACAATTATCTTTCCCACCACAAGGCTCCTGAACATAATGTGTACTTTGCCAAAAAGCCTGATGATACAAATTTTATGCGTTTAGTAATCGTTCGATATTGTGCCACAGCCTCATCAGTTACAGATTAAGTGTATGTTTTACACCTAATTTATACAGAGGTTCATAGTTAAGACACAGAGACTTAAAAAAAAAAAAAAAAAAAATGTGCTATATTGATTCAGAAAAAAAAATAATTATGTCAGTTTCTAGGTTTAAGCGTGTGAGAATACACTTAGCAGCGCTAAAGAAACCCCCATTTTATCGAGCTCTAAATGCCGCCATATTTGGTGATGGTGCATTATAACCAAAGGATATTTTAGAGTAGAAGAGGCTCTTACCTACAGGGTCTGAGGAGTCTGTGATGATAATATCGAATGCATCCTGGTTCTGCTTCATGAACTGGAAACCATCCCCCACGTGTAGGGTAAGTTTTGGGCTGGAATAGCCAACCGCCATTCCAGGGAGGTATTCTTTGGAGACATCAATCACATCCTAAAACAAAACAAAACCAAAAACACAATTAACACAACAATAAAAAAAGTACTGGGGAATCTCTCTGAAAGGGTCACAATCAAAAATGGAAACCAACGTTCTAAAATAATCGAGAATATTCCACTGGTTTCCATGGTGACTGGAGCACATTTATGAACTGTGCCTCATTTCTCTATTAGTGACGGAATTCAAAAATGTGCTTTATTACGCTGATGGAAATTAGGATTCAGTTGCAGTTTTTTTTTGTGAAAAATAGATGCATCATAAATTGCATATTTTTATTTTGGCGCAGTTTGCTCTGCGTGTGTCTTTAAGCTATATGTGGTTCTAAAAAGTTGTGGCCATCCCGTTTAATCAATCAGTTGCTTTTGTTGTGTTTTATGACAGTGACACAATACTGTTAGCTATTGGGATGCAACAGATACATTGTGGCGAAATTGATCCAAGCTCCCAAAACAAGTCCACATGTAATGTTTCCACTGTTTGGTGCGGACACAGTAGCCACAGAGAAACTGGTGACAGTATGTGATGTGTGATTTGTAAATTACACAGTCTGTTAAGTGGACACGTAGCATATTAAACAATGGAGCTTTCTATGTATTACCAAACTGCAGCCTGTATGAACCCACCTGGTCTATCTCACACTGAACCACAGATTCCACGGAAGGATGTTTCACTACTTCTCGCAGGACGCCACCATCTCCACCACCAATGATCAGCACCTGGCAAGCAAATGGAACCAAGCCCAATTAATACTCCAATAGCAAACTATAAACACATAGAACTTTAAAGAAAAAAAACAAAAAAAACACTACTATTAAACTGCTGTTAAAGGGACACAACAAAAAAAAAAAATGAAAAAAAAAATACGCATCTCAAAAACTGCTTAGTAAATACGCACTAAATGCAAATGTGCATTTTTTTTATTATTCATTTTTTATTGCAGTATAACCAAGAACAGCTTGCAAAAGTTACAGATTGTGCGTCTACAGCCTCTGCAAGCCCTCCCCTTCTAACCCCGCCCAGACTTTGTGTCTGTCCAATCACAGACTCCCAATGCAGCTCTATGAGAAGTCTTTGCAAGAGAGGTGCTCTGGGCAATTGCTGCCTCTTAAGTTAAGCTCTACTGAGGGACTTGACACTCTTCACACATAAAACATCAGCGGGCTAAAGTGCTTTAGGGGTCTGCAGTGTCCCTTTGACTGGTGAGCAGAATGTACTATTATGAAATCTAAAGCATGCAATGGTTTACAATACCGAATAGAATGCCTTTGGCGCTTTGCATAGTTTGTTCGTATAAATGAACGCACACGATCAGTTGATCCATAAAGAGCAGAGATATAAAACCAGCCTTTCCCAGTGATACACTGTGTTGCACAATAATCTCAGGCTCGGTTTATGTGCGATATAATCCATAGATAAAGAAAGACTATTCAGTTACTACAAGAATAAGGGCCATGTTATTGTTACAGGACCTTCGATATAACGTGATTGTGTATTCCTCCTGCAGCATTATAAAAGAACATGGCATTCGTCACAACAAAATATCTAGAGTTTCAAAAAGGACACATGGCCACACCTGACTTACCTTGCGTGGATTTGGGTGGCTACAGATGGAAAGATTTGCAATCATTTCTTGGTAAGAAAACTCATCTCTCTCTGTGCACTGAATCAATCCATCCAGTACAAGAACATTTCCATAGGTCTTACTGGCGAGGGAAAATAAATACAATAAAAAATAAAAATTTTTCCTGAGAAACGTTAAAACTGATACATAAATGTTAAACGCTATCATGTTACACCCCCACTCCCGCTTGTTAAAGATTACCTAGATCAACTACATTCTGCAGTGTTTAATGCATGTGTAGACAATGCAATTCTAAGGATTGAACCTGCAGGATGCACTGTGCAGGGGTAGGACCTTTCCAGAGGCTGGCACTGATTGATCCCAAACCAGTCGTCATGGTATCGCCTTTTCTGAGCACAAGGACACCATACAACCCACGCGCTGGCACTCGCCCATTCACCTGTCCCCCCCAAACAAGTTGATATTAATATTGTGCCATATTGATTATTAGGTTTAGGGAATCCTAGTAGCTAACCAGTAAATTAAAGGTTATATACGCAGCACCATTTGGTCTCCAGCCTTTCTAATCTATGTAACTCTCCCTTGATGACACTATGGGTTGTGTGTTAGCTGTGTTCACTGTACGTGGCAGCTTCGGATGCTGTCAAGGTTTGACTCCCAAGCCATGATATTCTCCAGGTACTACCTGGTCATTCTGGTTTCATTACAACCCCTGCAGGCAGGATTTGTCCCTATTCTAAACCCCCTACTCTGTATATGTACCACAAACTTTTCTCTACTCTTTTTTGGCCCAGAGAGGCTCACTGTTTACTGGATTACTACAACAAAATTATTTCATACTTTTAAGGTATTTACACAGGGACTACAGTAAACCTTGATACAGATGCAGCCATTCGGTGCCTCGGTATATGATGAACGCACTGATACTCCAGCTGCTGAGGATGTTCATTCTAATCCAGGCAGGGAGAGGCGGATCATACACATGGCTAAATATATAGCCTGATGCTGACTCAGCCGGACACCAGTAACAGACCTCAAACATAGTGATATATAAGGCCTGGAAGATCTCTCCACCTGATAGCAGCACACCTCTCCAGCACTCTGTTACCTACACATAATGCCAATAGACAGCCTGCTGGGAGGGTCAGAACTCTCACAAATCTGGAAGCTGACTGAGCCTGCTAGGAGTTTCAGATCTCACACAAATCTGGAAGCTGACAGCTTGCTGGGAGATTCAGCACTTACATATGGCTATATATACAGGCTGGCTGAGAGTGACAGCCCTTTCCAGCTGACATAGATCATGATAGAATACACTGTACAGGGCTGGCTGGGCCTGACGGAATAGAAGCACATTAGAGACTTCACATAAAGCATTCTAGCTCAGATAGCTGGAGGAACACTAGGAGCCACAGTGTGTCTAGAAATATAGACATTATACAAAGCAGACGGACACTAGTGAAGTGACAGTCCCTCAAATGACAATTAGCTGTTTGAGATTTCTGGGAGTAGCAGTCCCCACAAACATTGCTATATTATCTGCCTGAGCATGCTAGGAGTAGCATAACCTGCACACAGTGGTCTATAACCTGGCAGATTGCTGGGAGTAGCAGTCCCCACAAACATTGCTATATTATCTGAGCATGCTGGGAGTGGCAGTCCCAAACACAGTACTACAGTAACCTGGCTGGGATTCCTGGGAGTGGCAGTCCCTGCATACAGCGCTATATTAAGCTGGCTGGGGATGCCGGGAGTGGCGGTCCCCCGTGGCTGGGGATGCCGGGAGTGGCGGTCCCCCGTGGCTGGGGATGCCGGGAGTGGCAGTCCCCCCTCCCCTTGGCTGGGGATGCCGGGAGTGGCAGTCCCCCCTCCCCTTGGCTGGGGATGCCGGGAGTGGCAGTCCCCCCTCCCATTGGCTGGGGATGCCGGGAGTGGCAGTCCCCCCTCCCATTGGCTGGGGATGCCGGGAGTGGCAGTCCCCCCTCCCATTGGCTGGGGATGCCGGGAGTGGCAGTCCCCCCTCCCATTGGCTGGGGATGCCGGGAGTGGCAGTCCCCCCTCCCATTGGCTGGGGATGCCGGGAGTGGCAGTCCCCCCTCCCATTGGCTGGGGATGCCGGGAGTGGCAGTCCCCCCTCCCATTGGCTGGGGATGCCGGGAGTGGCAGTCCCCCCTCCCATTGGCTGGGGATGCCGGGAGTGGCAGTCCCCCCTCCCATTGGCTGGGGATGCCGGGAGTGGC
>OW240921.1:127207666-127248490 GCA_933207985.1 Pelobates cultripes | reverse complement strand
ATTTATCAATGGATATTATCCAGCCAGACACACACTGCCTGTAGGGGGATTATTTATCAATGGATATTATCCAGCCAGACACACACTGCCTGTAGGGGGATTATTTATCAATGGATATTATCCAGCCAGACACACACTGCCTGTAGGGGGATTATTTATCAATGGATATTATCCAGCCAGACACACACTGCCTGTAGGGGGATTATTTATCAATGGATATTATCCAGCCAGACACACACTGCCTGTAGGGGGATTATTTATCAATGGATATTATCCAGCCAGACACACACTGCCTGTAGGGGGATTATTTATCAATGGATATTATCCAGCCAGACACACACTGCCTGTAGGGGATTATTTATCAATGGATGTTATCCAGCCAGACACACACTGCCTGTAGGGGAATTATTTATCAATGGATATTATCCAGCCAGACACACACTGCCTGTAGGGGGATTATTTATCAATGGATATTATCCAGCCAGTCACACACTGCCTGTAGGGGATTATTTATCAATGGATATTATCCAGCCAGACACACACTGCCTGTAGGGGAATTATTTATCAATGGATATTATCCAGCCAGACACACACTGCCTGTAGGGGGATTATTTATCAATGGATATTATCCAGCCAGACACACACTGCCTGTAGGGGGATTATTTATCAATGGATATTATCCAGCCAGACACACACTGCCTGTAGGGGGATTATTTATCAATGGATATTATCCAGCCAGACACACACTGCCTGTAGGGGGATTATTTATCAATGGATATTATCCAGCCAGACACACACTGCCTGTAGGGGGATTATTTATCAATGGATATTATCCAGCCAGACACACACTGCCTGTAGGGGAATTATTTATCAATGGATATTATCCAGCCAGACACACACTGCCTGTAGGGGATTATTTATCAATGGGTATTATCCAGCCAGACACACACACCGCCCGTAGGGAATTATTTATCAATGGATATCCAGCCGACACACCGCCCAGACATTTATCAATGGATGTTATCCAGCCAGACACACACCGCCCTGTAGGGATTATTTATCAATGATTATCCAGCCAGACACACACCGCCCGTAGGGATTATTTATCAATGGAGACATCCAGCCAGACACACACCGCCCGTAGGGGATTATTATTTATCATTGGCATTATCCAGCCAGACACACACCGCCCGTAGGGATGATCAATGATACATCCAGCCAGACACACCGCCCGTAGGGAATTATTTATCAATGGATATATCCAACCAGACACACTGCCTGTAGGGGGATTATTTATCAATGGATATTATCCAGCCAGACACACACTGCCTGTAGGGGGATTATTTATCAATGGATATTATCCAGCCAGACACACACTGCCTGTAGGGGGATTATTTATCAATGGATATTATCCAGCCAGACACACACTGCCTGTAGGGGAATTATTTATCAATGGATATTATCCAGCCAGACACACACTGCCTGTAGGGGATTATTTATCAATGGGTATTATCCAGCCAGACACACACTGCCTGTAGGGGAATTATTTATCAATGGATATTATCCAGCCAGACACACACTGCCTGTAGGGGAATTATTTATCAATGGATATTATCCAGCCAGACACACACTGCCTGTAGGGGATTATTTATCAATGGATATTATCCAGCCAGACACACACTGCCTGTAGGGGAATTATTTATCAATGGATATTATCCAGCCAGACACACACTGCCTGTAGGGGGATTATTTATCAATGGATATTATCCAGCCAGACACACACTGCCTGTAGGGGGATTATTTATCAATGGATATTATCCAGCCAGACACACACTGCCTGTAGGGGATTATTTATCAATGGATATTATCCAGCCAGACACACACTGCCTGTAGGGGGATTATTTATCAATGGATATTATCCAGCCAGACACACACTGCCTGTAGGGGAATTATTTATCAATGGATATTATCCAGCCAGACACACACTGCCTGTAGGGGAATTATTTATCAATGGATATTATCCAGCCAGACACACACTGCCTGTAGGGGAATTATTTATCAATGGATATTATCCAGCCAGACACACACTGCCTGTAGGGGAATTATTTATCAATGGATATTATCCAGCCAGACACACACTGCCTGTAGGGGGATTATTTATCAATGGATATTATCCAGCCAGTCACACACTGCCTGTAGGGGGATTATTTATCAATGGATGTTATCCAGCCAGACACACACTGCCTGTAGGGGGATTATTTATCAATGGATATTATCCAGCCAGACACACACTGCCTGTAGGGGATTATTTATCAATGGATATTATCCAGCCAGACACACACTGCCTGTAGGGGGATTATTTATCAATGGATATTATCCAGCCAGACACACACTGCCTGTAGGGGATTATTTATCAATGGATATTATCCAGCCAGACACACACTGCCTGTAGGGGATTATTTATCAATGGGTATTATCCAGCCAGACACACACTGCCTGTAGGGGAATTATTTATCAATGGATATTATCCAGCCAGACACACACTGCCTGTAGGGGAATTATTTATCAATGGATATTATCCAGCCAGACACACACTGCCTGTAGGGGAATTATTTATCAATGGATATTATCCAGCCAGTCACACACTGCCTGTAGGGGGATTATTTATCAATGGATGTTATCCAGCCTGTAGGGGGATTATTTATCAATGGATATTATCCAGCCAGACACACACTGCCTGTAGGGGGATTATTTATCAATGGATATTATCCAGCCAGACACACACTGCCTGTAGGGGGATTATTTATCAATGGATATTATCCAGCCAGACACACACTGCCTGTAGGGGAATTATTTATCAATGGATATTATCCAGCCAGACACACACTGCCTGTAGGGGATTATTTATCAATGGATATTATCCAGCCAGACACACACTGCCTGTAGGGGAATTATTTATCAATGGATATTATCCAGCCAGACACACACTGCCTGTAGATTATTTATCAATGGATATTATCCAGGACACACACTGCCTGTATTTATCAATGGATATTATCCAGCCAGACACACACTGCCTGTAGGGGGATTATTTATCAATGGATATTATCCAGCCAGACACACACTGCCTGTAGGGGAATTATTTATCAATGGATATTATCCAGCCAGACACACACTGCCTGTAGGGGAATTATTTATCAATGGGTATTATCCAGCCAGACACACACTGCCTGTAGGGGAATTATTTATCAATGGATATTATCCAGCCAGACACACACTGCCTGTAGGGGAATTATTTATCAATGGATATTATCCAGCCAGACACACACTGCCTGTAGGGGGATTATTTATCAATGGATATTATCCAGCCAGACACACACTGCCTGTAGGGGGATTATTTATCAATGGATATTATCCAGCCAGACACACACTGCCTGTAGGGGGATTATTTATCAATGGATATTATCCAGCCAGTCACACACTGCCTGTAGGGGGATTATTTATCAATGGATATTATCCAGCCAGACACACACTGCCTGTAGGGGAATTAGTTATCAATGGATATTATCCAGCCAGACACACACTGCCTGTAGGGGAATTAGTTATCAATGGATATTATCCAGCCAGACACACACTGCCTGTAGGGGAATTATTTATCAATGGATATTATCCAGCCAGACACACACTGCCTGTAGGGGAATTATTTATCAATGGATATTATCCAGCCAGTCACACACTGCCTGTAGGGGGATTATTTATCAATGGATGTTATCCAGCCAGTCACACACTGCCTGTAGGGGGATTATTTATCAATGGGTATTATCCAGCCAGACACACTGCCTGTAGGGGATTATTTATCAATGGATATTATCCAGCCAGACACACACTGCCTGTAGGGGATTATTTATTAATGGATATTATCCAGCCAGACACACACTGCCTGTAGGGGAATTATTTATCAATGGATATTATCCAGCCAGTCACACACTGCCTGTAGGGGGATTATTTATCAATGGATGTTATCCAGCCAGTCACACACTGCCTGTAGGGGGATTATTTATCAATGGATATTATCCAGCCAGTCACACTGCCTGTAGGGGATTATTTATCAATGGATATTATCCAGCCAGACACACACTGCCTGTAGGGGAATTATTTATCAATGGATATTATCCAGCCAGTCACACACTGCCTGTAGGGGGATTATTTATCAATGGATGTTATCCAGCCAGTCACACACTGCCTGTAGGGGGATTATTTATCAATGGATATTATCCAGCCAGTCACACTGCCTGTAGGGGATTATTTATCAATGGATATTATCCAGCCAGTCACACACTGCCTGTAGGGGGATTATTTATCAATGGATATTATCCAGCCAGTCACACTGCCTGTAGGGGATTATTTATCAATGGATATTATCCAGCCAGACACACACTGCCTGTAGGGGATTATTTATTAATGGATATTATCCAGCCAGACACACACTGCTTGTAGGGGAATTACCAGATTTTACTAATTACATGACGTAAAGTCATGATTTTATAAAGGACACGGAGGCTCTTATTAGGCTTTATCTCTTTCTTTATTCCTCAGCAGCAAAGAAAGGATATTGATATTTTTTAATATAGCAATAACAAAAAGAAAAAACAAATACCCTTAAGGGTTAACCATATAACATTCCATATCCATTAACCAATAGGATCAGTCCTTGTACTATATCCCTTCATGTGAGGTAAACTACTTCCTCTTTCTGGCTGACGCCGAAGCTGAACCCATCAAGAAGGGAAAAATTTTCTCAAACTTGGGTAATCTTTCGTAGGGGTTCCGGCGAATGTTCCAAATAATGTCGAGATAGTGGACGATCCCGGTTATGTCATCACAGGGTTAAGCTGTAGGAGACAGAGAGATATATGGTAAAATATATTCGAATATCGTTGTCATGCATATATGTTGTACCGGTCCTTAGACAAACGTTTATATCTGAAAACATTGCTTGCGACATTCTAGCATAAATCAGTCTAAATTGCAATTATTACCCTATAACTTAGATTCTAAACATCCAAAATGCTATTACGTGTTCATGAGCGAGTGGGTGGGAAAATGCACGTACGGCTTACCTTTCAGTGGGCGGGCTAATACTCGCCTCCGTGTCCTTTATAAAATCATGACTTTACGTCATGTAATTAGTAAAATCTGGTAATTTTATTAAAGGACACGGAGGCTCTTATTAGGCTAGTTTAAAGCTGTGATATGACCCTAGACGAGATATGTTCTGTTGGTCTAAAGTAGTATTCCTTGAACGTCGATTCTCGGGACCAGTCAGCTGTGCGGAGGAGGTCTTCCAGATTACATCCAATGGAGAATGCTTTAGAGGCCATAGTGCCTCTGGTGGAGTGTGCTCCGTAAACGGCTGTGTCGATGTTAGCATTTGACATTATCCATTTCACCCAACGTGTCAGAGTTCCCGTGGATACTGGTTGATGAGGTTTCCTCACTGCCAAGAATAAATTATGTGTGGTTGGGTTCCGGAATGGCTGGGTCCGTAATTCATATTCCTGCAGGCATGCTACCGGGCAGAGGTTAGCGTTGTGAGGAAAGGAGGGATAGAAGACTAAAGTGGTGTTCGACTTTGTACGTCTGGTGATATTAAACAGAACACCATCCGGTGTGAATGATCGTGCATCGATATCCAAGGCCCTCACGTCTGATACCCGTTTGCAGGAAATTAAGCATAGAAGCATCGCCAATTTTGCAGACACTTGCTTGAGTGTTAGGTTCGAGTTTGGGGGCCAATCTTGCAACAAACAAAGGACCATATTCACATCCCATAGGGCCGTGTAACGAGGTTGTGGCGGACGTGCAAATTTTATGCCCCGTAGGAGACGGCAGATCCATAAGTGCTTCCCAGCCGGGAAGCCTTCCCAACCAATGTGCCCAGCTGAAATCGCTGACCTGTAGACATTTATGGTGCGATAAGCCAAGCCTTGATCATAAAGGGTAGTAAGGAAACCCAAAACCTGGTTTATAGGAGCACGTATGGGATCCACGTGCCGTTCCACGCACCAACTACGCCATGTGTTCCAGGCATGGGCATAGGAACGTCTTGTTCCTGGGGCCCAAGGTCCTGCCAATAAGTCCAAAGTTGCTTGTGAAACATTCGGCATGGTCCAGGGTCCCCGGAGAGGAGCCATGTTAGGAGTCTGAGATGACCTTGCACCAGAAGTGGATGAGAGTTCCCATCGGGGTCTGATAATTCCGTGCTCCCTGGAATCAATCTGGGGAGGTCGATTGACATTTCCATGAGCGAAGTGAACCATGGCTGTGCCGTCCAGAACGGTGTTATCAAAACCAACGATGCTCGGGAGCGCTGTAAGTGTAGGAGAGTTCGCGCTATGAGTGAGAAAGGGGGAAAGGCGTATAGCCTGGTGTTCGGCCAATTTTGTAGGAAGGCATCCACTGCCGTGGCGTCTGGGTCCGGTCTCCAGCTGAAGAATGAGGGGAGTTGAGCATTCAGTTGGGAGGCAAAAAGGTCGATGTGCATCGGTCCCCAGAGTTGGTGGAGCTTCTGGAATACTGTGCGATTCAATCGCCATGCACTGTTGTCTCGTAAATGCCTGGAGTGCCAATCCGCTACAGTGTTGGAGAGGCCTGGGAGGTATTCCGCCTGTACGGATATGTTGCGACTCAGGCAGAAATGCCAGAATTCTTTCGCCAAGTTCGTGAGGGTTGAGGACCTCGTGCCACCCAAGTGGTTGATGTAGCGGACGGCTGAGACATTGTCCATGCGCAGGAGTATGGAACAATTGGTCGTGTGTCCGAGGAGGCTCCGTAGGGCGAATGACCCAGCCAGGAGTTCCAAACCATTGATGTGGAGTTCTTTTTCTTCGGAAGACCATTTTCCACCTGTAGAGGTAGGACCACAGCGGGCCCCCCAATCTGCTCGCGTCGGATTCTATGACTAGATCCGGAGTGGCGCCGAAGATTGCCTTGCCGTTCCATGCTTCCATGTGTTGAAGCCACCATGCCAGTTCCTCTTTTGCCGCGCAGTCTAGAGGTACAGAATCTGAATAGGAGTGACCCAAGCGTAGGTGGGTTGCCTTGAGTTGTTGTAGGGATCTGTAGTGGAGAGGGCCTGGGAAGATCGCTTGTATAGAGGCCGAGAGCAGGCCAATTATCCTGGCTAGCTGTCGGAGGGTTAAGACTGGTCGAGTCAACGTCCTCCGGATTTCTTTCTTGATAAGTTTTACTTTCGCGGTAGGAAGACTGAGCGTTCCGTGTACTGCGTCTATATCGAAGCCCAAAAACTCTATCGAGTGTGAAGGTTGTAGGATCGATTTGTCCCAATTGATTAGGAAACCTAGGTTTTGCAAAAGGGTCACTGTCCAGAATAGGTGTTGATTCAGTAGCTGTGTGTCTTGGGCCATGATCAGCATGTCGTCGAGGTATATGATCAGACGTACACCTCTGCTGCGAAGGAGGGCAACTACCGGTTTCAGCAGCTTGGTGAAGCACCACGGGGCTGAAGACAGGCCGAAAGGGAGGCAGCGGAAACGCCACATCGTCTGTTCCCATTGGAATTGCAGTAATTGCTGACAGTCCTCGGCAATCGGTATTGTGAGGTATGCATCCTGGAGGTCCAACTTTACCATCCAGTCTCCCAGTCTTAGTAGGTCTCGGAGGCAGTGTATTCCTTCCATCTTGAAGTGATGGTATGTGACAAAGGCGTTGAGAGGCCGCAAGTTTATTACTGGCCTCGTGCCCCCACCCTTCTTGGGTACTAGGAAGATGTTGCTTAGGAACCCGGGGGCGGTAATGGGAACCCTGTATATCGCACATTTTTCCTCCAGTGTGCGAATCTCTTTTAACACTAGCTGTTTGTCTAGTGGGGAAAAAATAATCCGATGTGGCAATGAGAGTTGAATCGGCTGTTGTGTAAATTCGATGTGATAGCCGAGGATGGTCTCTAGGACCCATGTATCTGAGGTTAGGTTGTGCCACGCATCCTGGAAATGAAACAATCTGCCCCCCACAGGTACAAAGGGAAAGGTGCGTAATGTGGAGTGACTCACCATAAGGCCGACGGCCATAGGAGGATCCCCTGGTTCCACGTGGATCTGCCCCTGGTCGGGAAGAATGGTGATTGTGCCCTCGGTTCGGGTGGGTGGAACCGTGGTGTGGCGGAGCCTCGATAGCCCCGGAACTGAGTCCGGGAGGGGCGGCCGGACAGACGGCCCCACTGTCTGCCGGCCCCCCCGAAAACCTTTTGCGAGAACACTCGCTTCATATTATGTTGTGCCTTATCTAGTGCTGTAAATGTGTTTATGTAATTACCCAGGGTCTTAACAAAATTGTCTCCGAATAAGAGACCTTTTGCCTGTGTTCCAGGCTCGGAGATTGCCAAATGCACTAGTTTTGGCTCGATTTTCATCAATATGGCTTTACGCCGTTCCGTGGCCAAAGCGGTGTTGGCATTTCCTATTAGGCATATGCCCCTCTGAATCCAGCCTCTGATGGCCATCAAGTCAATTGGGGTCCCCCCAGTAAGGGCTGCTTCGACCATATCGAAGATTTTAGCTATAGGCCCGAGTATGTCCAGGATCTTGTCCTGGCAGTGTTTTAAGGAGTAGTCCAAACCCTTCTTGGCCCTCCATCCTGACTTACCCAGGAACTGGGCGACCTTGGGATCCACTTCAGGGGTCACGCAAGCCATGTCTGGGACAGTGGGCCTTGGGCATTCCGCCCTCAGTTTGCTTCTTGTGGCCTTGTCGAGGGGTTTTCTGACCCTAGTCGCAATATAAACGGCCACATGAGTTGTGGGGTACCACTCCGCTGAACGCGGATTATGCAAGGTGTCGGGATCAAAAAGGGGTTTCCCTTGGGGGTCTAATACAGCGGACTCATCCGTCTCGCGCTCCGCGTCTAAAGCTGGAGGCGCGGTGTCGCTGCGTTCGGGGGACGAATTGTCTGAATTAATTGGGTCGATGTCATCGGACCCATCTGATACCTCCTCTGAGTCCGAGTCGGAGTCGGACGGATCAGATAGGGCTTTTGCCCTCTTCCAAGTCCGCACCGTTTTTGCCCGGCGGGGGGCTCTTTTACGTGGGAGCACCACGTCATCAATCTCAACAGGGCGCAACCTGTCCGTCTTACTGGTTCTGGAGGTAGCACCTGACAGATGGTGCGATTTGCACGTAGCCTTGCGGCCGCTAGGGGCCATTGGCTTGCTATCAATGGATATAGGGGGTGCCGAGCCCGGGTTGTGACCGGATGCCCTAATAGCAGAGGAAATAGAGTGGGACAGAGTGTCCGACATCGCCCCCATGGCGGTAAAAATGGCCTGTGTAACAGACCTACTCATCGTGGCATCCAGGAGCGCCTGGAACTCCTCTGAGTTCACGTGCTCCTGGGATGCGTCCCCAACTCCCCCAGTGACAGCAGCGTCTGTAGACAAGGCTGTCTTATCACGCTTGCTGGGTTTATTAGAGGTGGGAGGGGGTGCAACTGTCTGTTTCTCAGCAGGGGACTGCATAGTGATCAGGAATGTGCACAGTAACAGTAGAGGGAGAAAGGCACTGAAATAAACTGTCACTATTGGACAAAATGCACACTGGCAGCACTGCAGAGGTTAATATACCAGCAGTATAGGGCAAGTGGCTGAGCACTAGAGTGAAAGTAAAGGCAGGCACAGTTATAAAGAGGCACAAGTATTTTGGCACATATAATATGGCAGCTTACCGAGTGTTCCCTCAGGAATGACTCCTGGGGGACACTGGTAAGCTGCCCAACACTTCCCTCACCCAATCAGCTCGCGCCCCTCCCTGTCAGAGTGGTGCGGACCGCGGGCGAAAAGAGCGGCAAAATTGCCCTCAGTTAACATGGCCGCCGCGATGCGCGAGTGCGGACCGCGCATGCGCGAGCGGCAGAAACGGCCGCCAAAGAAACAGCCGCCCGTCCGGCGGTAAAACGGCTCGTTCTGGGCTGGGGGGGGGTAAGGGGGGTGGGGAGGGGATGCCTGAGCGACCCCCACCCGGGGAAGTGGAATGAGGGACGGGTTATAAACAACCCGAAAACGGCAGTGCAGGATGGGGCTTGCCTCAGGGAGGAGGCAAGCACCCTGCACTGGGAACCGGAGTAAAACAAAACAGCAGTCAAATACACATAAAAATTGAATAATAGGCAAATAAAACAGATATGTAAAAAGAACAGTAGAAAACAATAATAATATGAATCAGGAGAAACTGAACAACACAATATTTGAGGAGCTGAAAATATGTGGTACTTAGCTGAGGCAGCAGCAAAGAAAGAGGCAGTAGTTTACCTCACATGAAGGGATATAGTACAAGGACTGATCCTATTGGTTAATGGATATGGAATGTTATATGGTTAACCCTTAAGGGTATTTGTTTTCTCTTTTTGTTATTGCTATATTAAAAAATATCAATATCCTTTCTTTGCTGCTGAGGAATAAAGAAAGAGATAAAGCCTAATAAGAGCCTCCGTGTCCTTTAATAAAATTATTTATCAATGGATATTATCCAGCCACACACACTGCCTGTAGGGGAATTATTTATCAATGGATATTATCCAGCCAGACACACACTGCCTGTAGGGGAATTATTTATCAATGGATATTATCCAGCCAGACACACACTGCCTGTAGGGGGATTATTTATCAATGGATATTATCCAGCCAGACACACTGCCTGTAGGGGGATTATTTATCAATGGATATTATCCAGCCAGTCACACACTGCCTGTAGGGGATTATTTATCAATGGATATTATCCAGCCAGACACACACTGCCTGTAGGGGATTATTTATCAATGGATATTATCCAGCCACACACACTGCCTGTAGGGGGATTATTTATCAATGGATATTATCCAGCCAGACACACACTGCCTGTAGGGGAATTATTTATTAATGGATATTATCCAGCCAGACACACACTGCCTGTAGGGGGATTATTTATCAATGGATATTATCCAGCCAGACACACACCAGACACACACTGCCTGTAGGGGGATTATTTATCAATGGATATTATCCAGCCAGACACACACTGCCTGTAGGGGAATTATTTATCAATGGATATTATCCAGCCAGACACACACTGCCTGTAGGGGAATTATTTATCAATGGGTATTATCCAGCCAGACACACACTGCCTGTAGCGGAATTATTTATCCAAGTCTGTTTTATGGAATCTGTGGGATCCAATGGAATCACAAGGGACAGTCCATAATGCAGAGAAATTTACCAAATCTTACAACGTGACCATACATTCCTCCTGTAATGGGACAATGTCCAGTTTGGACTCTACATAGACCCATTCTGCAAAAGGCCCAAATTCAAATGTTACCCTTCAACCCACTACAATGAGAATCCAAGTCAAATCTAATTGAGCAGTTATGAACTATTTCATGACAAGAGCTCGGGCCCTTTGTAGTAGCCAGCTGCCATGAGGGTGTTAAAGGGGTACTATGTACTAATACCATTCCATATTACAGAAGTGGTTGTGGTGATAGACAATATCCCTTCATTTGCAGAATCAATACAAACTGTGTGATGAGATCGGGATTGCACTGGAATTCCAATAAACTATTAATTTTATAAAGATTTAATATAAATTGCCAAGACAGAGATACTTAACTGCTTCACTTACAAGCAATCTTTGTTTTTATTGAGGCTTATGATAAAACAATACAGAAAATAAAATAAAGTAAGGAGTTAGTGCACATAAAACATATGGCATGCATTATGCATAGCAAAGAGATAGCAATGTAACGGCCTCTTTTTATATATGTTTCAACGATGTATTACTATGTAGGTTATAGAGGTAGATACAGTTTAGTTAATGTTAATAAGAGCAATCGAGCCTTAAGTAGCATATATGGTGGACATTTTTCTACCCCTGAGATTAGTAGAACACTTTGCTTAATAAGGTATGCATTCAAGAATTTTGCGTTATGTGGCATTTTTGCTAGTTCTGCACAATCTTATACTAGGTTAGAGGTATCAAGCTAGGCAACTGTCGGAGTACAAATTAGTATAAAGTAAACTGTACAAGAGTTGCAGGTTTTTCTGGTGTGCTCAGTTTAGATATTGGAGGATTAACTGTCCAGATAACATTTATAAAGTAAGTTAAGCTAATTCAACATAGTGAGCATGTCAACAGATCATATATGCACGGTTTAAGTACGTTGCGGTTTAACTGACAATCTCCTCACGACCTTCAGACTAGGTGGGCTGCGTGCTTGTGTGGCTAGCGTCAAGATAATTGCTTTGCCCATAGTAGGAAGCCTCTTCCCTTACCTCTCAGCTCCGTTCACCATCCGCTCTGTATGGCTGGGTGTTGGGAACATGCGTCTCTCCAATTCTCTCAAGAAGCGTTGAAAAGTATTGTTCAGCCTTTCTAGTGTACACTCTATTGCTTTAGAGTAGTCTCTGCTGGGCAGCAAGCTTCTGTGCGCCATCTTTGGAGGTGCATCCGCCATCTTGACAGACCTCTTGTGTTCTACGGACCGTGGTAGGCCACAAGAACCAGCCGGGGTGCGTGTGTTAAGCCAGTGGGGACTGGGATAACCCCCACCGGTCCAGAGAGGGGGTGGGGGGGGGGGGGCAAACAAGGCTGAGGAGATGTTCCTTTAAGGAGCTTCATTGCGGCAGGCGGAGGTTAAGCACGGCGGCAGCTGCCCACCTCACCCCTCGGTCAAGTAGGCCACAGGCTCCCAGCAGGGCTGTTCAGTGCCTTGATTAGGGTCGTCCCTTTGTTGCATGGGGTTGTACAGGTGTAAGGCTGTCAGTGTTGGGGCTCACAGGGAGCCTATTTCACATTGGTTCAAGGAGTTTTGGAGAAGTTAGGCAGGAGCTTGTCCGACATGCGACCAGCCAACTTAGTGGTCCGGTCCAACCCCGCTCCCCCACTTACAAGCAATTTTGACCGAAAAACTATGGACATTTATTTGAAACACAGGATGCAGTACAGTTAAATTGTGTATTTCTTAAAAAAAAAAAAGGTATTTAAAACTGCTCTATGTAGTCCCAATCACCCCCCTCCCACCCGACTATAGGAATTCTAAGACCCAGTGATAGTTCTTTTTACGATTTGAAAGCAGAGGCTGACATTTTAAGTAAATTTACATTCATTGTATGAGCGACTAGTGACTTCTGGCAAATAAACGTGTTCCTCTAAAGGCTGGTAATTAGAACTAGAGTATAAATGAGGGTGAGTGAGGCTTTATTATTTACTTTAATGCAGCAAAATGTATGAAAATAAAAAGGTTAATTTTAGTTTTAAATGGGTTAACCAATATCTGATCATGGTTTACAAACACATGGTGGGTTCTTGGAGCTGGTCATTGATGCCGTTTCTAAAGTCCCCGTATCATTTGGTGAGGTTGCTTGAGAGTGATCGGAGTTGATCTAATGCAGTACCCAAGTCTGGCACAAGTAAAAAAATTTGTACAAATGTTTTCTGATAAATGACCATCATCCTACTTGGTGAACGTTCTTGCACCACAGAGGGCGACAAGGTAATCAGCCACCACCCGCACTAGTGTGACAAGCAGATTCTGGGACATTCTGAAATAGGAATTCTATCTGGTTTTACCAGAAACCACAGAGAGGGTTGCCGTGGGCACTAACCTTTAGCCATGATTTACTGCCTCAATAGACTAATTGCGAAGATGAGGTTTTAGAGAATACAAGCTTTTTAAAATTCTGCATATTTCACTTTTTTGAATGAACCAGTTATTCTAGAAAAACCTGGCATGAAAATAAAATAAAGAATGGAGGTGGACAAAGTCAGCTAACACTCTGTGTAACAACCCTACAAATACTTCAGAGAAAATATTCAACACAATAGTTTAGTAGAATGCTCACTAGCAAAATAAACAAGGAATACATATTAAATAGGACTCTTTCAGAAATCATTACAGAATATAGGTTATGAAATGTCACTGGGCATGCCCTCATTTTTATTTAGAGAAATGACATACTCCCAGAGTACTAAATGGAACAGTTTTGCAGATAATTCTTAAAAACTGTGCGACAAAATGTGAATAAATTCCTTCATGGCTTATGTCCAACAAAAAAAAGGAAGAAAAATAAACAAAGCCCCTTGGAAAGATTTTTTTTTTGAGAGAGAGATCTGTTTTGGCAAATTAATTACATTGTGAAGACCTGAACTTGAGAAGCAGTTTGCAGTGCAGATTATAGAATTACAAAACGGCTAAGTACCAGAACTGTGAAGGCACCCCCATATGGCAGCAGTGTTTAATTCTTATAGGGTGCCCTACAGATTAGATCATTTGGGGCAGCGCTGAACACAGCTTCCGTGTCAGTATCAATGACTGCAATTCTGCCAGAACATTGAATTTAATACGCTTGGCCATAGATTGGGACATGAGGAGTCCAGGCCGCGTATTTCTCCGGTCAAAATTCTCAGTTAACATCGTAAAGTAAACCCACTGACACGACGCAAAGCTGGAGATAACTAGCAGAGTAATTTAAATATAGAAGAAAAAAAAAAAGGAGTCCGCACTGTTTGTACATTAAAAGTTTAATAAAAATCCAAATTTAAATTCAGCTTCAACGCCTCCAATCTTGGTTTTTCTTGATGATATAAAGGAACATTTATCTCTTCGGCCAACTATGCCTGAATCCCCTGATTAGAGAAAGAGAACGTATTATTCAAACAATCTGCAAGGTCAGCAGGCTTTTAAAATAGTAAACTCTGTCAATTAGAATGAATGCAGTGAAGTTACACTGTAACTCAGTCACTGGTCCCACTAGAAGCAGACAGCGAAGATACAATGTAAACTTTGTTAAGACAGTCACTGGCCCCATTAGAGTGAATGCAGTGACGATGCACTGCAGAGGTGATGGTTTATTACAGTGAATGCAGTGAAGATGCACTGCAGAGGTGATGGTTTATTACAGTGAATGCAGTGACGATGCACTGCAGAGGTGATGGTTTACAGTGAATGCACTGCAGAGGTGATGGTTTATTACAGTGAATGCAGTGAAGATGCACTGCAGAGGTGATGGTTTATTACAGTGAATGCAGTGAAGATGCACTGCAGAGGTGATGGTTTATTACAGTGAATGCAGTGACGATGCACTGCAGAGGTGATGGTTTACAGTGAATGCAGTCATGATGCACTGCAGAGGTCATGGTTTATTGCAGTGACGATGCACTGCAGAGGTGATGGTTTACAGTGAATGCAGTGACAATGCACTGCAGAGGTGATGGTTTATTACAGTGAATGCAGTGAAGATGCACTGCAGAGGTGATGGTTTATTACAGTGAATGCAGTGACGATGCACTGCAGAGGTGATGGTTTATTACAGTGAATGCAGTGACGATGCACTGCAGAGGTTATGGTTTATTACAGTGAAGATGCACTGCAGAGGTGATGGTTTATTACAGTCAATGCAGTGACGATGCACTGCAGAGGTGATGGTTTATTACAGTGGAATTACAATGGGTCCACTAAGAAGAATGATCGGGTGAGGACTGTAAGAGAAGCAGAACTAGCGAAACTGGATGTGGAGAAAGCAAAGCCCATATTTTGCTACAAAGGTATTCGTTTAAAATCATGTATTTCATTTTTTACATTTTGTGTATTTCCTTTTTTCTAAGTTGAAGTCTACTTAGTCAATCTATGGTTTCTTTTCTGTCTCTTACCGCTCGGATTTCCCTTGCATGAAGGACATGCTCCTGCCTCCTTTTGTTTGGTTAGATTTTCTGGAAGAAGCATTTTTCTAGATTGAGAACAAAGATTAGAGGCTCAGTTAACGAAGCGTGGTCTAAGGATGTGGAAAGCATAAAAAAAAATCTCAAATTGTACTAAACACCAAAACAAATCCCAACACGAAAATGGTTTAAAGAGGCAGAACACGGATCTGCTACAGATTCGCTCACCTTTCCTTGTTCAGGCTGTTTATTCGGATCAAACTCTGATTGACTCTTCACGTTACTGCTGCCTGCAAGTAAGATAAATCAGCGCAATTATTACACCATTCTTTTCACAAGCAACAATGAAGGGACACTCCACGGCACAAATACAAAACATAAAATAACAATATCGGGGGCGAGGCCTGATAGCCAAGATGGCTGGATGTGATTTTTGAAAGCTCCAGCACCAGCAATCCCACTAATCCTGTCCAAACAACAGAAGCCAGAAACTTAAGGAGCTTGGAAGGTGACATAGGACCTAGCAGGGAACAAAATGATACCTGTCCCGCGCCGATCCGCATTACAAAAGCCTGAACCAGCTATGCGGCCTAAAACGAAGCGGAGCCTGCAGCATGGGGGAGGCAGACGATCACCCGGCAAGGGACTCGCTCACAAACGAGAAGCACACAATGCCCTATTGAACCCGGTAGGCAGACAAAATTGATATACCCCCCGGGCACCAGCACCCGCTCGAGCACACACCAATGGGGGACCACCCACCTCGCCGGACCCGCTCACCACCCTACGGCGTCTGAAACCATCGACCATCAGGCGGAACTCGCCACCTCCCAGGCTCACGCTCGGGAAGGTGGGAGCATTCGGAGCGGCAAACACCCCACATGGGCCTTGGAAAGGACCCGACAAGAGCGAACAGAAAAAGTCACTGCCCACCACGTTAACTGGGAAGCTACCAAAACTCACCCCCCAAACGACACACAGAGAATCAGCAGGGGCGCTGGGACTGTACCCACAATGGGCTCACGTCCCTTGGCCCGAGCGGCACCCACACAACTCCAACGGCCCCACAGAGCAGGCGTCGGCTGATTACAGACCACCCTGGGAACTAAGACCTACGTACCCCATATGAGCAAGGGGGAAGGTTTCATGTGCTGCAAAACGAACTCCCAATCCGCTGATTTTTACCGACCTGCCATCTCCTGCTTCACACCTCGCCATCACCTGCACGGCTGTTGTGCATAACCCTGGACTGCCGAGGACTCTTTCTCATGCAGATAAGCAAAGCTACCAGGGATTCTTATGTTAAATTTATGTTACAATATGTTTTAAGTCGTTTAAACCCTGGTTACTGTATTACATCACCACCTAACAAGCGTTGACTTTGGTGAAAGCTTGAAAGTTAGTCATGGTCAATATTAAGTTTAATATTTCAGCTAAGATAACAGAAATGAATACGCTAAGTATACGCCTCAATAATCTTAACCTTGTCTAGCAAATCTGTCACCGTGCTAATGCACACTAAGCGAGGTCTCTATCATTACCTGTAATATGCCTGTCTCTACAGCATAAGCCCAGTTTGCTAGCATATTCACTAAAATCGTACCTCTTACATGGAAATAATCTATCCAGTTCTAGCATGTTACTAATTACCACAGTTAACGCATGAACCAAACATGTTTGCATAACATATATACCTACATGTAAATCGATACTTTAAGGCTATGTTTCTTAAGCCTGATAAAATAAAAAAATTGTGCCAGTTAAGAATACACCCCGCATGCTCGCGTGGGAAAAGCCTGAGGAATGCCTTCGGGGTAACTCAAGTCTGCCTGTAATATATGCGTGCACTACAAAAATAAAGAATTTAAAAACAAAAAAACAAAACACAATATCCCCTTGTTCCGCTATTAGTAGAAATACTACCAATAAAAAAAACATACCTGCATTTAATTATGCATTCTTTTTAATTGGGGATATAAAACACATTGCAGACCTGCAGTATATGCAGCCCTCCCCTTCTAACCCCGCCCAGGCTTTCTGTGGCTGTCCAATCATAGACTTCCCAATGCAGCTCAATGAGAAGTCTTTGCAAGGCAGGTGCTCTGGGCAATTGCTGCCTCTTGAGTTTAGTTCCACTGAGCTAACCAAACAAGGAAGTAACTGGATCAGAGTTATCTGAGAGAGAGCCATTGACAGTGCTAACCAGTTTAATTTCTAAAAGTGTAAATTTCTATTTAAATCAGTACTTTTTTTTTTTTTACCAAAAGTGTCCACTTTTCACACATAAAGGTGTCAGGATTGTCCCTTTCATGCTAGCGCCTTATGTAGAACTATATAACAGCTGGATAGTCAGGTATTGGCAATAACCGCCAAGCCTCCTACAGAAATGTGCACAAACCTGCAAACACCTTGAAGTCTGATTTGCTATAGTCGTACGGGGTAAATTGGGCCTGCACAGTTGGCTCCTGTTTTGCTTCGGAGAGCTTAGCACGCTTCTTGTCGGATTTAACCGTTTCTGCTGCAGGCTCACTGGGCACTCGTTCCCGCTTCTTCTCCACCTCTTCTTCCTAGAAATAGAGATTTTCTTTTTCAAATTAAAATTTTCCATCTTTTCAAGTGTAAAAATGGCAGAAATGCAAGATCTTCTGCCATAAACTGTCTGACAATCAGAGAATATGAAAGTTCTTGTGAGTGGAGGCAATTTTAATTATTCTTACAGAGGTTTTAAACAATCTGTGCGCCAAAGATTAAAGAACAATATTATTAGATTTCATGTGAGGACGTTTTTTTTCCGAGGTCGGTTTTTTTAGGAACATGAAGTTTGAATCTATTTAACCTCCCACACAGTAGCTGCAGTTTATTGAGTAGAGCTCAGTGTAGAATGAATGGGTATCGCTATAGAAATGCCGTGATAGGCTTTTCACACTGCCCATACATCCAGAATTGGACATAAAGAGAAACGCTATTTGTATTATTTAAATAGCACAATCATAGTTGGCATTATTGTAGAATAAGTTTTAGCACAATATACTACAAAAAACAAAACAAAAAAATAAAGAGAACCAATCCAAGAGTTGAAAATAGCTCTGCTATAATGATCTTCCAATGGTTAACACCAGTCCTGAGTGATCATGAATGCAATTCACTATCACAATGATGATGTCTGTAAAGGAGATTAAGCAGACACAGGGCTGTGGAAATATTTACAGGCTGCTTAGTCCCCACCAGTCAAAAATTCAATTTAAAAATGATTTGCTAAATCTTAGCCTGCAAGTCAGAACATCAGCATAACAAACCGGGACACCTCGATCAGGAATTCAACATTCCTAGGTTTGGTGTGTTTGTTTGAGAAGTCAAAAGATTGACTGAAATTATCCATAAACACCTTGAAGGGTGCGGAACTGATGAGCTGCCGTGCGGACTGAAAGGAAAGAATCAAAGCGAGTACTTTTTTCCTTTTGCCATTCACAGGAACAGATTTCAAATGTTGGATGTCTGCCCGGATAACCTTCCTGTTGAGTCCTCGGAGACCAGAATAACCCAGCACACATCCAGTAAGGAAACTGGCTCATTTTGCCAGAGTTCCTGAAAATCACAGCCTTTAATAGTCGCATGTTACTCCACGTAGGCCACACCACTTGTGATCAAGGACTGCCACTAATTTTGTCCTCACGTGTACGATGAGATGACTCATTTTTAAGAAATGTAGACAAGAAAATAGGGCTGAAAAGGCCTATTAACATAGCTTGGAATAAGGTGGTGTCCTAAACTACAAGAAGCAAAACAATACAATTAAAAACCCCTGCTCTCCAAGTGTGCTGTCTGCTGTTTAGATCTAAAACACAATACCTGAGACGCCTTGCTATTTCTCTTTTGGTTAATCATCAAACCTTCCCTTCCAGGGGACCAGCTGATATTTCACCATATTAACCACCCCAAACAAGGGGCGAATGAAACACAGCAAGTGTTGGGAATAAACAGTTTGGGTACGAGGTTCCTGCATAATAAGCCTGGTTTTATCCCTAGCTCCCCCATTTGATCAATTCTAAGAGAAGCTGATCAGAAATGTGTTTGGCTGTCTCACTCACCCACAATCCCTCTGTCTAATATCCCACCAAATCGCTAATGGAATTACATTACCATAAAACAAAAGAACTATCTCAATGAGATAGAGAGTGTTACTTGACAGTGCCTGAAAGGTAAAAGCTGCTCAACACTAAAAGTAGAATACCCCTTACCCACAATAAAGAACAAATACAAAAACATAAGGTATAAATGTTATACCAAACAAGTGGAGCGCTCTAAGCAGTAGAGGGGTTTACTCACCCCTTTTAGTGCAGTGACAATCTTGAGAAACTTGAATAAACATATAAAAGGGGACAAGTAATCTAGTGCAGATGGTTTTTCCAAATAGACAATTGATGGTGATAAAATGACTTAAACCACTCACATGGACAGGAGCCTATACAATACTGGCTCCGTAAAAAGATCCTTTATGCTCTTTGGGCAGCAAACACCCCTTTGTCCCAGACAGTATCCCTCCAGGAATATACAACGAGAGAGAAAACAGAAAAGCAAATGTGTAGAAAAGCACATACTATAGCTTTTCTTGCCACAATGTCACTACGATTAATCATATTATCTCCTATAAAATATTTTTTCCACTAGTCATTATTATATATTACTAGTTTTATATTTTTTCTAAATTATTTAAAAACTGCTAAATATTGAGGGTCGGGCTCGATCTCCGGCAAGTCACTTCCGGTGGTCATGGACATTGCCGGAAGGTGTGCCTTGCCCACTGTCTCCCCCTGGATCCTTTCCTTGTTGTACATTGGTTCCGGCCCATGGGCGTCCTCGGAGGGAGTGTCCGCTGTGACGCACAATTTCTGGTGACGTCGGCGGAAGTGCTCCCCCCGATGGTCGCTCTGTATTTTTCCAATTAGTTGTACTCCGGCACGTCACTTCCGGTGGGCGTAGATATCGCCGGAAGGTGTGCCTTGCCCACTGTCTCCCCCTGGATCTTTTCCTCCCTGTATACTGGTTCCGGCCCATGGGTGTCCTCGGAGGGAGTGTCCGTTGTGACGCACAGCTTCTGGTGACGTCGGCGGAAGTGCTCCCTCTGATTGACGCTCGGTATTCTCTCAATACTGGCTGCAGGTGCCTCAGTGACCCCCGGTTTTGGTCATTCACTTGAAGACCTGGGGGGAGGGAGATGGCCCTGCAGTCTAGTGGCAAGTAATACAATAAAACAAAAGGACTCACTAAAACAGAGGGGGTGGGGGGGCTTTAATTCAGTGATATTCTAAGTATCTGCTGGCCATGGAATGTTGGCAAACCTTCATATTTTTATCTACAGATGTTCTCCACCACATATTTAAAGTTTACATCAATCTTTCATTGTTCCCCTGCAAAAAAAAAAATTCAAGATTTTTTTTTCAGCTTCACAGTTTGCTCATGCCTCTTCCCCAAAAGGTTCTTGTTTTATACTGTACACACATTAACACAGGGCGTGTATGGAGGACGGGAACTAATCAACCCTGCTGGACCCTGAAATCATTAAGGGAAATTTCTGAACTGACCTGGGCTTGCTCACGCACGGATTTTAGATTCTCTGCAACCATTTTCAAGTTCTTCTTTGCTTGTTCCCGAGCAGCTGTAAACACAGAGTGTACAAAAAGCATGTAGTACAAAGAGCTCAACATTTTATAGAAATGCAGCCCTCATCCCAAATAGCAGTGATTACCTCTCTCTTCACGTTTCTTTTGCCTGGCTTCCTCTTTGGCTTTGGCTTCTTTTTCCTGTTGTGCCAGGCTTACCAGCTTCCATCGATTACTGATCTACAGATCCAGAAAAGAGTACGTTAGTCAGGGAGCAGCAGAATGGCGACAGGAGAAAGTCTGCAGAGAGCCATTAACTCACCTCAAACATTTTTGTATTGGGATCCAACTTGGCCGCTTGCGAAACATGAGCCCCACGATCACTGGCTGGCAGGAACTGAGAGACAGAACGTAAGGAAAAATAAAGAATATAAAAAATAAATCACGGCTTGAATGAATGGACTGGGATGGGCACAGTAACCATGGCCTTTTAGTATATTTACCCTAGAACAGAATCCAATATCTTACCATTCGGAATGGGTTCTTAAAGGACTCCATGACATTTCTTGCTTTCTGCTGAGCCAATGAGTCACTCCATGTTTGCTCATCATCGCTTTCAGACTCCTAGGGGCCAGAGATCACCGATAAATAAACTTACATCCCAATAACAGAAAATAAAAAATGACACTGAAAATTATACAAGAGTCCAAAGAACTTTCCAAGTAAACAATAGTAAACAGAAAAGATAATTAGCCTATTTCCAATTAGGTCCTGAGGTGTAGCGGTTACAATTACCCAATTTACTGGTGTTTATTTACATAACGTTCCCTTAGTGCACTGTTTAGCAAGTTCGGTTGCAGCGACAGACGCCCCACCCACCCACTACTAAAATTAACTCTTATCCCATACTTGTATGGTTTATCCAGGAACAGTAACACTTACCACTTTGAACAAGTGAAATTGCTCTGTAAAACAGAGAGCAGCCATACCACAGCTATCAGTTAACATATATGTGATTCACAGCTCAGCTCTCTCCTGGGAGAAGTGAGCTCAGTCCAAATTCTGTGTGTGGTGTTCAGATGCTGCATGCAAAGCTTGGGATAATATTTATATAACTGGACCAGAAACAAAGATTCCAACTGGCTGATTGACAGGCGTCAGAGGTAGAGCTTGTGTCAATGCAGACAGGCCAAAGCCATACATCTCAGAAAAGGCAGCATTACATACTCAAACACAGCACAGAGCAAGCCCTTGCACCATAACCACAGCAGCACCACACCAGCAAGCCCTTAATCTGCCTACAACAAGATTGAACGAAAGCAGATTTGCCAAGTATGACATGTTTTTCAGTCATAAGGGGTAATGGACTGGGGCATTATTGAAATAAGTAAATAATGTATAAGATTCTCTTTAATGGTAGTGTTTTAAAGGTTGACGTCAGAAAGGCTAGCAAAGACATACATCAGCTTTAACTGTATTTATTTTATCAACCTCTGCATACTACAAGGCATGAGGCCTGAGCAGCTACTACAGATGGCGCATTAAGGGAACACTCTAGAGCCTCTAAGCACTTTAGCTTGCTGAAATGCTATATATACCAAGACTGTGTCCTCTTTTATTCACTTTTCAAAAAGTACAGCTTTCAATAAAAATCAGCACATTTATCAATTAACTTTGTTACACTCCCTTGACTGTCCTGTTACTTCCTGGTTTGGTTAGCTCAGTGAAGCTAAACTCAAGAGGCAGCAATTGCTCAGAGCACCTGCCTTGCAAAGACTTCTCATTGAACTGCATTGGGAAGTCTGTGATTGGACAGACACAGAAAGCTGCTTTTAGATACCAACAATAAAAAAAAATGCATAATTATTTTTATATTTTTCATTGAGGGTATATCTACTTAACAGTAAGTTTTATTTTTGTATTTGGGAAGCGGAACCAAATTACCAACCTTCCAGGTCACTTACATTAAATATGGTGATGGTGGCTCTGGCGAGTACTTCGGCAGGGTTCACAGGAGCAGTTGGTTCTTCATCACAAAACAATGAGCCTTTTGCCACTTGCAGGCCTGAGAGTAACACAGCACACAGCACACACTCAGTATTTACCCATTTCTCAGTATCCCAAATATGACATTTCCACCCCAGGCTCGATATCTGGGAAGCTTATAGAGCATAAAATCAGTTGTGATAAATCTGATATATTGTGTGTGTGTTACGGCGCTTAGATTTCTTAATTGTAAGTCAATATAAATAGCTGCTTCTCTCACCCAATAAATGTAATGTACTTTAAAACAGGAATTTATAGCTGTATAGCCAAACCTACCGCCAACCCCGAGTGAAAATAAAGATCTACTAATTCTTATTCCAATAGATACCTGTACCCTATGGAATGGGGGAAAATAAACACTATAGCGATTGAGAAAGCCCAGAAAAGGTGCAAAATGTGTTTCAGACTTCGGAAGAGACTTGAACAATTTTTATTTTATTGTTTTATAGGTTTTGTAATACTTTATTTTGTTTTTAAGCATATTTGCAACAATGAATGTTTACAATTCCACCTGGCTACACCATCCATCTACTCCTCGAAGAAGGCAGTCCGGCTGTTCTACCCAGAGCTGGGTTTCTAGGCTCTGAATAAAGTGAGCAGTTTTTTGTAGTACACGCATGTATACCAACTTTACTGGACTTACTACATTACGTGTTTCGGCTTCGCTTTCTTTTATCCTGCATTATAAAAGAGGAGGTTTGGTCTTACCCCTGCTAACAAGCTCAGAGCCTGTCCTGTTAGGCTCTTGAATATGTGAGTTAAACATATTGGTTATTTGTTGCACAGTATTTAAACTATATAGGGTTTATCCCCCTCCCCCATTCCATAGGGTACAGATTTATTTTGGACTAGGGGTAAGTAGGACTTTATTTGAGCACACCACTCCACGGGTTGGTGATAGGTTTGGCTATACCCCTAAACCTTCCTATTTTGAAGCAAATAAAATCAGTTGTGCTAGCAGGAGTATGGCTAAATAATTTATACATAATGTGTAATGATATTTCATGCATGATAATTCCCAATGTGTCGTCATTCACAGAGCGTCTAAATGTATTACTGTAAACATAACTTTCTGCCAGAAATAGCACAATTTAGTAACAGACAGCTCAAATACAACGATTACCTTCCGTGCTAAAGAGATTATTACCAGCTGGCTGCAAGGATGTGTCATGAGGACCAAAGAGGAGGTTCTCCATTTTCTAAAAGAGATGAGAAGACTGTTAGCTGTTGGTTGCGATGGGATGATGAAGGCTATTGCAAGAATTGTGGAAACCGTACCTCCGGGGCGAGAATTGGCCCTTTCTTTTTCCCACTGCTGACTTCAGACTAGAAGAAACAAGACAAATGTTTAATACAAGAAACATGGCTAACGAGATCCCACGGACAATGTGACAAACACTCTGCTACCACTTTTGGTTCTTTTACTGAAAAAGTAATAATACATAACAATATGTATTGAGTAAAGCAGCCAGACATGGCTTGAAGAAAAATAGGCAATGTCTTTGCTAAAATATAAAAAAAATATAATAATAATAATAAAATAATAATAATAATAATAATAATAATAATAATACTACAGAGGGAGAGATGAGATCGGAAACCCAGTGACCCAAACTCTGAAAATTTGGGAACGGATCCGGGGGCTGTCATTCGTCTCCCCGAGGCCTACCCCACTGACCCCGATAACGCACAATCCCAAAATTGGAGGGGGCCTCCCGGCCGGTGCATGGACATTCATAGAGGAGGGTGAATATATCCCGATCCGGAAGGTACTGGGAGAGGGACGGGTGAGATCCCTGGATTCCCTACTGGGAGACGGAGCACGGACACCCATGACAACGATGAGATATCTGCAACTAGTACATTTTTATGACTCAGTCCCACATAAGGAACTCCTGCACAGAGAGCTAACCTGGTTCGAGTCACTCTGTCATAGAGGATCTCGACTGGGTAACGCAGTATCCACACTGTATCAACACCTTCTGGTGGGAGGCAACAGGGACAACAACACCTTCAAGCTACGATGGGAAACTCAGTGCCACAAACAGCTTTCAACAACACAATGGGACACAGCCCTCCTCTGGCAGCATAAAAGTTCCTCCAGCTCGTACTATCAAGAAGTCAATTATAAACTGATTTCCATGTGGTACAGGACGCCGGTGGCTCTACATCGGATATTCCCGACAGTTTCTCCTCTGTGCTGGAGATGCCAAGAGGAAAGAGGCACTATCACACACCTGTGGTGGGATTGCCGAGCCATCACACCGTACTGGGCCCAAATTCACACTGAAACTAAATCAATACTTGGTGAAGATGTGGAATGGTCGATGGAACTAGCCCTGCTACACATGACCTCAAGCTCCATCTCCAGATACAAAAAGTCTATTCTACGCCACTTGCTGAACGTGGCAAAATCCCTTATACCCGCATACTGGAAAAAAACCGAGTCCCCGACGCACACGGAATGGCTCCACAGGGTAGGGGACATACAATCGGCAGAGGCACTCCAAGCTTCCCTCACGGGGCGCTCAACCAGGCACGCGGAGATCTGGGGACCATGGTTAGTGTACCAAGCGAACAGACAGTAAGCGAACAAACAGTAGACGGATTACTCCGGCGCCTCCGGGGGGCGGTGGAGAGGGAAGAAGAGCCACGACCGTTCGCGGCCGGGTCTCGTCCCGCTGCTCACCCCCAGGCGAGACGCACCCCAAATACACACAGCTCATGTAAAGACATCTACCACCTGATAACGGCATACTCAATACACCCTGCACACCTTCACACACACGATAGCCTGAACGTCAAGGCAGGCAATCATAATGAACGCCATCACTACACGCACACTGACACATCACTCAAAGCCACAGACATCGCATGCAAACACCTCAAACAGCGACTGGCGCCTAGTGGACATGCCCCACTGCAAGACGGACGGCTCTAACAAAGGACAGGGACAATGCAAACATCGCCCAAACACATTACGCAACGACTAACGGGCACAACATAAGGGATCGTGGCGCGACTCCCCACCCACACAGAGGGAACACTCCTTCAACACTAGATTACCCATGAAAGGCAGGGAATACACACAGACTACGAGAAACGAACTTGGAAGACACCGGCGCTTTCAACCCCCAACAACAAGCAAAATAGCACATCATTGACACTTATGATACTCGCTCACAGCAGATGCCGAAGCGGGAGGGAGGTAACCCCCTCATCCCTACCCCCCCCTCCCCCCTCTCCCCTCCTACCCTACCCACCCCCTTATACCCGACCCCCTAGAACAACACATTACCCATCACTACCAATAAGGCAGCGATAGACACTCATGGTAACGCTGACTACCTCAGACTGAGACATTACACTGGGAGGTTCCGAGGGTAACTTATAACAATCACGAGAGGGGACAAATACCAATTACCAAAGCTGACCTATAGCTCATAACCGCCCCGTACACGTGAAGGAAGGGTACGGAAAGGTGTTCCCTAGATACTTAAGCATACCTCGACACACAACATACAGTCTGTTTATGTACTTAAACTACCTTATTCACTGTAACTAAAAACGTACGGTTTAAGAATTGTACCCAAATGGCTCCTGTCACATGTTATATTTCATTATTATTTGCATGGAGGCCTGCGTGCCTCACTTTCCCCTTGTCTTATTTCAATAAAACAGATTTACAAAAAAAAAAAAATAATAATAATAATAATACATAATATAATGAGTCACATTGCACATGCACACACTTATCTCTACCCATCACTTTTTATCTGACTATATAAGAGGAGGAAATAACTTGGGATCAACACAAATCCCAAATGAGGCCTGAAACATGGATGATTTTCACGTTCAACTGTATTCAAATATGAAACTTATCATTCAGGGAAAGTAAATTGCTGTATAAAGGAGGAGGCAAGCTATGTTTAACATTACACATCACATACCTTAAGCAGAGGTATCTCTCGAGCTTGCTGTATTAACAAAGATAACTCATTCATTTGTTGGCGTACAAGAGGGGGGATTGGGTTACAGCAGGCGATGATCCCTTGTGGTTCTCTTAAAGAAAATAACACAAAAATTCAATTATCCCAAAAGGGGAAACAAAAATAGATACTTTAAAAATATCAAAATAACCAAAGTGAACCATAAACAAAAAATATTGACCATCGTATAAAAAACGAGAACAGCAACTAAACATATTAATGTTAAACAGGATAAAACATACAAGGAAATAGCCCGGTATATGAATAGGTAAGACATTCAATACTAAGTCATTGTACGCAGACTTTATTTTTAATTAAATTATTATTCAATAGGGGGAAACTAGAATAGATCACAGTCACAGCAATGCAGGAAAATATGCCTTCACTTAAAGGGTAATGGATACATGGAATAATCACCTAGCAGGTGTTGTAAGGTAATTAAAACAAGCATGGGAAAGTCATATGGCTACCCTGAACACAAAACAAAGGCTTAACAAAGTTGAAGAGTTAGTAAGATAAAAATAAAAATGAGGAGCATGTTTCGATGAACTGTTTTCTGGAAACTTGCAACAATGTTTACTCTGGAAAAAAGGACTGAATCACAGTTATCAGCTAGTATTCCAAATCAAGGAATCATTAGTGTACTCTACTAATGATCTCACAACCCCATGAACCTTAGATCCTGAGTGGCCTATATGAATACTTTATGAATATGTTGAGATGACAATAATTGTGACCCACCCCTGGCACCAATCATCTAGTTAATGATTAAATGAGTAAAACATACTTGGGTAACTCCTCAGATATCTTCAGCAACATGTGGTTAGGGAGAACGTATCTGTAAAGAGAATGAAGTCAAATCATCTAGAATAACAGACAAGAAAGTCTGCAGGTCAGGCAATAGGGCAAGTGATCATCACATGATGCTTGTTGACATAAACCAGAGATGGACAATTACTGCCAACCCAGGTGTTGCAGTCTACATTCTAGACTAGCTGGTAGAGCATCATGGGAAATGTGGTCCTTAGCAGCTGGGGAGCCAACGGTTATCCGTCATTGGCAGTGACCACTGAGCAGAATTCAACAGACATGAGATGTATACTCACCCTGTGCTCTCATCCTCCTGTCGGGCCATCTTATCTCTCCAGGCAAAAAGTAGCCGAAAAGCCGTCATCTGTTGTGTGTTTAGATGCCTTTTCTGTTTTTGGTAGAGCTCCAAGTAGGAATCGTCAGTGAAGATTGGTTTGATAAATTTCTGTATAGAATAACAAGACCATCAATAGACTCATTCTAAGACAGATTTATGGTGGTAGAAAAGGAGAGAGTCTAGTTTTTTCCATCACAACAGCTTCATGCGTCGCACAAACATTTAAGTGTCTCAGCCAGGTAATACCAAGTCATCTTTTTGTCTCTTGGTAACCTACTTTTATCTTATAAAGTCCATTTCTGAAAATGTATCCATCTTTACAAATGGCACAAATACAACCTCCCCTTCATACTGCGCATGTTTTAAGTGTGTTTCTGAAAGTTATTATGAGACAAATGTCACCTTCAGGCAGATATCTTTGCTTCTCTGCCATACAAGTTGGAGATGGGTTGGTTGTCCGTTGGCAGAACTCAGAAGCTCTGTGCGCATTCTGTCATAGATGTGAAGCAGATAGTGGGTATCAGATCTGGCATACTGGATCATTTCTTCGGGTAAGGGCCTGTGAATGGAACACAGGTTATTAGGTGAAAAACCACATCCCAGACAGTATATTTTTTAAGGCCTATCCAGTTTGCCTTTTGGGAGCTTACCGAATTCTCCAATCTGCGAGCTGGAACCGCTTGTCAGACTCCACACTGCAATACTGCCTGAGAAGGTGATCCAGAGAATTTCTTCCGAGATTTAGAATGCGGGCAGCTTGGTGAGTGTCAAACAAGTTCACAATGTATAAACCGAAGTCCTTCTGAAGCCACTCGACATCAGAGTCTGCTCCATGAAAAACCTTAAAACCAAATCATAAATGTTTATCCATTTATTAACAGCTGAATAACAGAACAATGTCATACCTCTCAGGGCCAGAGTGTGTTCCCCTGTAAATCACTGTTTAGTGCATGAATTCCCTAAAATAGATTAATGTGTCTGTCCTGACGTTATCAACAATTTCAGTCAAACTTAGAGAGTAACTGTCACTTGCCAGGCTTTTCAATAGATTTACCTACCCCCTTATTTAAAAAAAATGTGTGTTTCTAAAGTCTTAAAACGAAACACAGAAACTCCACTCATCAAAACGAGTCCCTCCATATGCCCTTACTGTCAGTCATTGAACATAGTAAGTGGAGGAGGGGAAACAGGAACATATCCTGACCTTGACAATGGCTGGGTCTGTGAAGCTCTCATTCAGTATGTACAAGTCACTGCGCAGCTCCAGGACATCAATAATAAAATCCTCAGACCTGGTGGAGATCTGCATCAGACAGGTTATGCCCAGGAAGCTCCTGTAATTATGATGCTAGGGAAAAAAAAGAAAATCAGCAAGTAAAAACTAATAACACGGCCACCAAGTATGCAGCGTCCCCGGCTAATTTCCCACATGGTTTCTCAAAGCACACGACCAACCTCCAGATCCACAGCAAATTCTGAGCACTGCAGTAGCTTCTCGTTCAGCTCCACCAATCCATCCAGTGTGGTCACAAAGTGACAGGGGACATCTTGCAGGGGCAGAAATGGCTGCAGGAAAACAGACAGCAATCAGCGCACCACGCAGAACACTGTATCACAGCTTGAGATATTCAGCCTGTGTCCTTACCTTGATATCCGGCTTCTCTAGTAAGTTCTCTGCAGGAACAAAGTGATCCAATTCATACTTGTATGGGTGAGCAAACCTAGAAACGTAGATCATAGTCACTACTGCAGTCAATGCACTTTTAAACTACCAATCAAACAGTACAATGCAGATAACACAATATTGCTCCATGTGGAAGTGCTTCCCTTAATGTAAACATTAGCAATTATCTGTAGAATGCCAGATGGTAGAAATGAGCCTTTTTTGGATTTCTCCTAACTACACAAATCTGATAAAATAACTGAATTTCAATTTCTGTTACTCACTAAACTCCGTTTGGGAGCACGTTCCAAGATTAGCCCCAAATCTGAGGGGAAAAAAAATCCTGTTTTTTTGGGGGGGCGGGGGGGAAGAACATACAAAAATAAAAAATAAAAAAACACAAAACCAAACCTGTGTAACTCAGAGGAGTTTGCACATATATCGAACAGAGAACTGATACCATTTATGGACATTCTAAGATTCAGACATAAATTACAGAAAGAGATAAAAATAACATGAAACTTGAGATCCGTGACTTATAACTGAACCCCACTCACTCAATTAAGAAACATTAGTAAAACGGCTTAATCGGAGCAGCAGCTGCAAGAATCCTTTACACACATATTATAAATATCCGTTAATATTGATACATGCCATTTCCTTATTATTACTGGTAGCATATCAGACAGGGAATAATGTGCAAAAAATGATGTTTGGCGTCTAGAAAGCCGTGATTACGTACATGTCCTCTTCTGTTTGTTTTAGTCTCTGCTGGTGGATAAAATCAGCCAGCGCAGGTGGGACGTCCAAATCCTCTGGGCGCTGATCCCTCTCCCGTCTGTTCTTAAGAACTGAAAGATTTTTATCATTAGAAATGGCTTTAATATTCTTCTGAAAACAAAATATTTTAAGGTGTGATGCATATTACAGTTTAAACAGTCATGGTCAAAAGTGGACATTATCGGAATGTTTTTGTAAACTGACACAAAGAGCAGACGGTACTTTACCGCAGACGGCTGGCACTCAAAATATCATCCAATGATTGTCCCCTCTATATTCTGACACAGAATACCCAAGAAATAGACTACCTGACAACTACTGCTAGAATTACTATCACCTCCATTACCTAGCCCAGACTGCTGGCATGTACATCAATATCCAGTACGTAACTCCTCCATTACCTTCCCCAGACTGCTGGCACACAGATCAGTATCCAGTATGTACCCCCTCCATTACCTTCCCCAGACTGCTGGCACACACATCAGTATCCAGTACGTACCCCCTCCATTACCTACCCCAGACTGCTGGCACATACATCAGTTTCCAGTACGTACCCCCTCCATTACCTACCCCAGACTGCTGGCACACAGATCAGTATCCAGTACGTACCCCCTCCATTACCTACCCCAGACTGCTGGCACATACATCAGTATCCAGTACGTACCCCCTCCATTACCTACCCCAGACTGCTGGCACACAGATCAGTATCCAGGATGTACCCCTCCATTACCTACCCCAGACTGCTGGCACATACATCAGTATCCAGTACGTACCCCCTCCATTACCTACCCCAGACTGTTGGCACACAGATCAGTATCCAGGATGTACCCCTCCATTACCTGCCCCAGACTGCTGGCACACAGATCAGTATCCAGTACGTACCCCCCTCCATTACCTGCCCCAGACTGCTGGCACATACATCAGTATCCAGTACGTAACCCCTCCATTACCTTCCCCAGACTGCTGGCACACAGATCAGTATCCAGTATGTACCCCCTCCATTACCTTCCCCAGACTGCTGGCACACAGATCAGTATCCAGTATGTACCCCCTCCATTACCTACCCCAGACTGCTGGCACATACATCAGTATCCAGTACGTACCCCCTCCATTACCTACCCCAGACTGCTGGCACACAGATCAGTATCCAGTACGTACCCCCTCCATTACCTACCCCAGACTGCTGGCACACAGATCAGTATCCAGTATGTACCCCCCTCCATTACCTGCGTAAGACTGCAGGCACACAGATCAGTATCCAGTATGTACCCCCTCCATTACCTGCGTAAGACTGCTGGCACACAGATCAGTATCCAGTATGTACCCCCTCCATTACCTGCGTAAGACTGCAGGCACACAGATCAATATCCAGTACGTACCCCCTCCATTACCTGCCTCAGACTGCTGGCACACAGATCAGTATCCAGTATGTACCCCCTCCATTACCTGCCCCAGACTGCTGGCACACAGATCAGTATCCAGTACGTACCCCCCTCCATTACCTGCCCCAGACTGCTGGCACACAGATCAGTATCCAGTATGTACCCCCTCCTTTACCCGCCCCAGACAGCTGGCATGCAACTCACCATCAGGCAGAGGTTTCTGAGCATTTGGCTTCACAAAAATTTTTGGAACAAAAGGGGTGTTAGAATTGTCAATCTTTTCCTTGAATTTGAGCTGAGGGCGCAGAATGTTCTTGGCATGAAGCAAACGAAAGGTTTCACTTTTGCCCCTTTTGCTTGAATCATTGCTCTGCAGAAAAATAAAACAAAATAATGACTTGCTTATTTGTCAAAAGCAGAATTTTAACTTTTGGCTGAGCAGTACACAAAGACCCTGCCAAAACTCTGTTTACCTATGGTAATACCTATGGACCTCTCCACAGAGTAAACAGTGAACTCCGAATTATCTGGATGTCCAGGTATCTTGCAAGGTTGAGCCGATTAACTGATCTAACAGTTTGATTCTTATCAGACAACTGTCTACTCAGAATTCAAAAGAGCAGTCTAAACAAACAATTCTTTAATGGAAAAAAAGACAATTTTTCTACAATTTCCAAGGTGTCATATACCACCATCTTCCCCCAACCCACCTTTTTAATAACGCCTACGGTTTCAGCTACTTCCCATTTCCCAATCTCAAACCCTTTACCTTTCCTTTATCACAGTACTGTGGAAGAAATGATTACATATGTTTACCTAATATCTACTGGGGTGCAAAAAACAAAAACATTATAGCCCCTTGCACCATGCTCACAAACCCATTTGCAAATCTTTACAAGTAAATAAGAAACGGACTAGCACTCTCCAAAATGTAATGTTTTTCATTTAATACAAATGGCAATATTTCCCCAAACGCTGTGGTTTTTGCCAATCGTCTTGACGTTATTTGAAACGTTGCCATTTGTGTACCATCTGCTATGCATTATATGAAAGACATCACATTTTGGAGAATTCTAGTCTGTTTTTTACTTGGATTTGATCACTGGTGTGGTGATACCAAAGGTTTTTAATAGCACCTCATTTCAGTAACTGCTCACACCTTTATTGAATTTGCAAATGTTTACAAGGCACTCAAACTTCTATAACAACTGTTATGTCAGATTAATGATAGAAATCAATGAACAAAGGGTTGCAGCTCTCACCTTTCTATTCCAACTGGAAACAATGGTCTTGGGAGCTTGGAGTCCAGCAGGTAGAATGGGCTGCTGGTTACGGGTCACTCCAGAAACGTCATCAAGTAACATGCCCTGAAATAGTATATTATAATCATTATTTAAGGCAACGGAAAGGGGTAAGATCGCAGTACAAATATCTGCCCAGAAGTGGGAATGTGGTGATTTTTATGTAAAGCAAATAATACCAAGCAATGAGCAGATACCACCACGATATTCGACATTGACTTCTGAAACCACCTATCTCAAACTGGAAGATGTGCCTAGATGAAGCATCTTCCATATTATGAAAAATGTGGAGTTAAAGAGCACTTCATAAATGTATAAAATAATTGTAATGAAGATCATGGATGGGGGAAGTTGGGTCTAATAGTAATAACAAAGTATTTAACCAGGAAAGTTACATTCCGACTACTCTGGTTTCCAAGTACGTCCTGGGGATGTTACCTTAGCCCAACATCCAGGGGTTGTTACTATTACCCAATTTAATGGTACTTCGGAAGGATGAATGGAAGAGTCAACCCTGCCAGGATTTGAACCTGCAACACAAGGGTTGAACAGATTCTACTGATGACGCATTAGCCCACTGATCTATGTAAATGAGTTGGGTTGTAATATCGTGGGTAAAAGAGGGTGAGACAAGTGCATTGCTGGGAACAGGGGATAGCAGGAAGTACAGGTGATGTGATAACCTGAGAATGGGAACAAGTTGGGAAGGCAAAAGAACTAATGCGAATGACAGACGATAAAATAATGCAGCTGCGATACAGGAACTCACCACTTTTTCCAAAATGGCATCATTAGCATCTACAAGCAAATCAAACTTGTCTTCCAGTTCTGTTGGTTTGCTGCGATCTCGGATATGACTGCGACAGCCATGATACTGCATTATCTGGCTCATACTGGGGACAGACAAATAAAACCAATGTAAAGAAATTAGCAAATCAACATATATAAAGTTACGTTACTGTAACCAACTATCTAAACCCACATAAAATGTGGATTCATAGCTCTACCCAAGTAGGGTCTTTGAATGTAATGGACATATATGAATGAAGTTAGTGAAAATCTGGGCAATTTATTTGAAACAGAATACAGAAACTTATCAGGAACAGCTGCCCATTTCGGAAGACGACCCAGGAAACAGACCCAGAAGGCCGATACATTATAGTATCGGGCATCTTATACTGACATACCATACACCTGATTAACGTGTATGCCCCAAACCAACCAGACCCCTCGTTTTGGACCACCCTCCGAGAGAAAATCTCCTTACTTGGCATGGTCTATATGGGAGGAGACTTCAACGCCACCCCATGCCCGGCAGCGGACAGGAGCACTAGAGACGGCATACCGAGATCCCACGGAAGATGTGGACAAGACCGACTGTTCAAAAAATTTATACTAGACACGGGCCTAATGGATGTATGGTGAGCACATCACCCAGGGGACAGGGACTACTCCTTCTATTCAACACCTTATGGTACATATTCCAGGATAGATCTATTCCTAACTAACGCGACAGGCATGCCCAGGATTATAGGCTCTAAGATTGGCAATATATCATGGTCGGACCATGCGGATGTGTCCATTACATTGGGCAATTTGTGTGTGGCTTCGCCGTGGACGTGGAGATTAAATACATCGCTACTACGGGACCCGGAGCTAAAAGAACAGATACGGAATGAAATAGTGGAATATTTTACCACAAACAACACCCCAGATGTTAGTGCAGGGTCAATATGGGCGGCCCATAAAGCAGTAATAAGAGGGACCCTCATAAAACTAGCTACTAGGAAGAAGAAGATGAAGCATATACAACTGGACACCCTGATGGATCAATTAGGGAATCTTGAACAGAAACATCAAGCAACACCCGACAATGAGACCTATAAGAAACGGGGAGCGGTTCGGAGGAACATCCGCACGCTACTACTGGACGATACCGCTCGATCCATGATCTGGACGAAACGGACTTTCTACGAGAAATCCAATAAGATGGATTCACTCCTAGCCCGAACATTGCGACCTAGACAAGAACGATCCCACATCACGGCCATCAAACATCCGGATGGAACGACGAAATCAAGGCCAGATGAGATAGCCAAAGTCTTTGAGGACTTTTACAAAAGACTATACAACCACACACCAGGCGCAAACACTCCTGACGGAAGTGAAGAAGACCATATTAACAGCTACTTGAATGGCCTTGGGCTGACCAAACTTGGGAGAGAGGCGGTAAATAGCCCGACAGCTGAAATTACAGAGGAAGAAGTATATAGAGCCATATCTAACTTGGAAGGTAACAAGGCTCCAGGACCTGATGGGTTCGAAGGTACATACTACAAGACCTTCAAAGAAGAGCTTACACCCCAACTGATGAAACTCTTTGACTACATGAAACAGGGGGGACTCCTCACTCCAGACATGACCCTAGCTACCATTGTATTGATACCTAAACCCGACAAAGACACGCTCCAACCAGAAAACTACAGGCCCATATCGTTGATTAACCAAGATCTGAAAATACTAGCAAAAATACAAGCTGACAGATTGAATCCATTACTAAACTCACTCATACATGCCGACCAAGTAGGCTTTATTCAGGGAAGACAACTGTTCGAGAATACCAGAAGGAATATCGACCTAGTCTGGAAACAAGTGACCTCTGGAATCCCCACCTTAGTGGTCTCTATAAAAGCGGAAAAGGCCTTTGATAGGGTGAGATGGCAATTCCTCTTCTCGGTGCTGAACCACCTGGGGTTCCCGAAAGAATTTATAACTACTACAAAGGCAATGTACCATGAAGTGAGAGCACAGATACAGATCACTGGTGCCCCGATGACACCATTCCGACTCTATAATGGTACTAGGCAGGGGTGCCCACTTTCCCCACTCCTGTTTGTACTAGCACTCGAGCCTTTGATGCAAGCGATCAGACAACATCCAGATATTGGAGGAGTACGGTAGGAGACAAAAAGTTTACAATCTCAGCGTACGCGGACGACGTTCTTTTGACCATTACGAACCCCTTGACGTCCGTGTCGGCCCTCCAGGAAGTTATCAAGGACTACGGGGAACGGTCTGGTTATAAGGCCAACATGCAAAAATCTAGCGCTATGCCAATTGGCATGACAGAAGTAGAAATAAGTCAAATACAGTGGACCTACCGCATCAGGATGGAAAGAGAGTCTTTGAAATATCTGGGTATACACCTAACTACAGACCCGACACGCCTCCACTCCGCGAACTATGGTCCCCTAATCAGCAAGTTGATGGGAGACTTAGAAAGGTGGATTGATAAGCCCATCTCCTGGATAGGACGAATTAACTCTGTTAAAATGAACGTCCTCCCGAGGATTTTATTTTTATTCCAGGCTCTCCCTGTACGTGTCACCAAAGCACAACTGAATCCGCTACAACGGTCAATAGCTGACTTCATCTGGCAGAACAAGAGGCATAGGATATCAAGACAGATTCTCTATAGACAAAAAGAAAGAGGGGGGCTGGACCTCCCAAATCTATACTTCTATTATCTTGCAGCTCAACTAACACAGGTAGCTATGTGGCATTCCCCTCCGGAAGAGCGAAGATGGGTCGAGATAGAATCCATGATGGTGGGCTGGGACATCCCCCAGTTCACTATGTGGATCCTGAAAGATTATCGACCCTTGATACGGGTGACTTGCCCGTCCATACTTAATTCGCTCCAAATATGGGACAAAAACAGAACCAAGTATGGACTGGCGACCTCCCCCTCTCCATTGACTCCAATTCTAAGAAATAGGGAGTTCCAGCCTGGTATGGCCCCCACAGATTTACGAAACTTGGAGAGAACGGGACTACAACGGATCCATCAACGATACCATAATGGAAACTTAATCCAATTTGCGGACCTTCAACAAGATAACCACCTAACCCCCGCAGACTTCTTTAGATATATACAGATCCGGGACTTTGCTAGGAAACCACACATAAAGGCCGCAGCTCAGGGAAACATGACGTTCTACGAGAAACTATGCCTTCACGAAAGGACCCCCAAGGGCATGATAACCCTAATGTACGCCCACCTTAGCACAGAAACCAAAGAATGGGGGCAACTATCTTATACCGACCAATGGGAGACAGAACTAGGAGAAGAGCTAGAAGGCATAGAATGGCAAGAAATTTGGGAAGCAAATAAAAACGCCTCCATATGTGTCACGCTACAGGAACAGACGTGGAAGACCATGTTTAGATGGTACACAACCCCCGTAAAACTTTATAAAATGCACAAAATGGATACGGATGATTGCTGGAGGGGATGTGGGACCCGAGGTACATACCTTCACATGTGGTGGGAATGCCCAAAACTTCTTGGATTTTGGAAAGCGACAGAAAACCTACTGAAACAAATATTTAACAAACCACTGACCAGAGATCCATGGGTATACCTATTAAACAGGTCTGTAGACGGATGGACCAAGAGAGAGCAGAAACTAGTCCATAAAATAACTCTAAGCGTGAGAAGAACAATTGCGACTGGGTGGCTTTCACCAGACGCACCTGAGTTTCCGAGAGTGGTATCCAGGATCCGCGAATGTAGGATTATGGACGACTTGACAGCAAGAGTGAAGGGATCGACAGAAACATTTCTAAAAATCTGGGAACCGTGGGATAATAGCGTAGTGGGTTCTAGAGAGGACAGATAGGACCGAAAGAAAGACGCAAAGGGGACCTACAGTAAAGCTAAACCAATAGCGGAATCCTCCTCCGACCGGAGGATCCATTCGACACACTTGGCATAGGGAGTTCTGGTTGAACCTCCTGTCCCAGTTCCCCCCCCCCATTTGGATGTCATCCCCTGACATTCTTTCCTCGCCGCCTCCGGGTCACCGCATCCACCACATAATGTTTCTTTACCTCATACTATTTTCTCAGTCTCCCTTTCTCTAATTCCTTAATTTTTCTCTTCCCGAACCTTAACGGGAAAAATCCTTTCCTTATGCAATAAATACTCTGCATACCAACCTCCTCAGGCATGGTCAACGTAACGAAAGAAATGGGAGACCTAGAAATACCAGATAGACCTCAGACTATTAATCCTAAAACTATATCTAATGACCCAAAAATATCAAACTTCCGATCGGATACTGACATTAAAGATATTCCAACAACGTCAAAAGACTTACACGACATATGAAACATTATACAGCTCATCGTTAGGCCTCAATTTGCCTCTGTGTCAGTGACACTTCCTTTTCACACCTAAGTATTCCGGTCAAACCAATAAAATGTACTGAGGAATTATACTATTAAAATCCTTCATAGAGGGTGTAACGGCTACCCAGCTGTAGAGGGGTATCTGCCGTTGGAGATGTCCTTTTCTGTGCAAGCTGCTGTGTAGTAATAGAGTCCTTGTTCCCATCCACGATATCCCAGGGTATAATCCGGCAGTACTGAAAAATGAGGCAGAGTAATGGTACCATAAATCCCCTCCAAGAACGAGACGAGGCTACGTTTTGAAGGGTCAAGTAGAACTGAGGTCTGGGAGAACCAGCCTGCTTTTTATTAGGAACAAGTACACACAGGACACTCCCAGGGGGAGGATGAAAATAACCAATTACACACAGGGTAACACCCCCACGTCTCCTCCCCTCAGATAAACACATAACATAATTATAACGTACATAAATTTACCCACATTCTGGATGTACCCCAAAAACAGGGGGTACACCTTTAAGTCCAGCACCGCTTAATAGCTACCACTCAGGGGAATAACATATTCAAATTTCAAGTCATTCGGTTGTGGGGTTCGGGAGTTATGGGTCTTTGAAGTTTTGACCGACCGCACAGGATTTTCAGCCGAAAAGAGTTCCACAAGTTTTGGCCTTGCGGTCGGTCCCCGTTCGTGAATAAAAACCCCACGAACCCCTTGCCCTCCACAGTAATCCTGCCGTTCGCCTGAATCCCCATGCATGCTTAAACAAAACTACCGAACGGCCGGTCGTTCGGTAGTTTCAGCACGAACTTACGAGCTCCTGGAGGTCTCAGCGGTGTTCGCCTGTTTGCGTATCCGTTTTTAGTTCCATGCGTTCACAGGCAAACACCGCCGTTCGTGCGTAAGATGGCCGCGAACACGTGTAAAGTCCCGAAATGGCGGCCACCTATTCTCAGACAAAGGGATTCGTCTGAACCATGCAAACGGCTCCACAATCGCTGGGAGGTAAAATAGTAATTAACTGTTCCCCTGGGTGGTCTGATGTTCGGTATTTTGGGTAGCAATAGTTATACGAACACCAGTCATTCGGTTCTGTTTAAACTCCCCAGCAGCACTGTAAATTAAGTTCAGGCAAAACAGTACAGGGTTCTGTTACAGAGGGCTAGCCCTCATGGCTCCATTAAACATGAACACATACTGTAAAGTTTGAACTGCATGTAATTGTTAAGATATTAGCCATAATTTGGCTTCTGCGTAAGCCCAACCGTTCATGCTTGCTTGCTATATATGTTTGAGCAAAAATAAACATAAAAATAAAGAATTAAAAAAAAAAAAAAAAAAAGAATACAGAAACTTACCAACTGAGCAGGTGGTCTCCCTGTGATTCACAGAATGCCCGAAATCCGGGAAAACTGCGGTAAAAGTCATATTCATCTCCTGATTGGGGTAGGCCTGTGGAAGTTTTTGTTGCAGATACAACTGTGCCAAGGGCATACTATGAAAATGAAGAAAGCACAATGTCAATGAATATAATACACATTCCTTCCAATTTATAAACTGCACACAATATTCTTGAAGTAAAAAGATGTAGAAATAGCAAGATTTTATTTTTTTGCCCTAATGTAAATTGTAAGCATTAAAGGACCACTATAGTGCCATGAAAACAAACTCGTTTTCCTGGCACTATAGTGCCGTGAGGGTGCCCCCACCACGGTGGTGCTGAAGTGGCAGGAAGGGGTTAATCCCTTACCTTTCTTCCAGCGCCGGGCTCCCTCGGTGCTGGGACTCTCCTCCCTCTTCTGATGTCATCGGCTGAATGCGCGGCAAGAGCCTCGCGCGCATTCAGCCAGTCTCATAGGAAAGCATCCTCAATGCTTTCCTATGGACGCTGACGTCTTCTCAATGTGAATAATTACAGTGAGAAGCGCGGAAGCGCCTCTAGTGGCTGTCAATGAGCCAGCCACTAGAGGCTGGATAAACCCATAGGTAAACATAGCAGTTTCTCTGAACTGTCTCACTGC
>OW240921.1:127192436-127207566 GCA_933207985.1 Pelobates cultripes | reverse complement strand
CGCTCCGCCTGGGAGAACAGGCCGCATTATACGGTCACTAAACACGCTCCGCCAGGGAGAATAGGCCGCATTATACGGTCACTAAACACGCTCCGCCAGGGAGAATAGGCCGCATTATACGGTCACTAAACACGCTCTGCCTGGGAGAATAGGCTGCATTATACGGTCACTAAACACGCTCTGCCTGGGAGAATAGGCCGCATTATACGGTCACTAAACACGCTCTGCCTGGGAGAACAGGCCGCATTATACGTTCACTAAACACGCTCCGCCTGGGAGAACAGGCCGCATTATACGGTCACTAAACACGCTCTGCCTGGGAGAATAGGCCGCATTATACGGTCACTAAACACGCTCCGCCTGGGAGAATAGGCATTAGTCGGTCAGACCCAAGGACCACATCTCCGTCGGACACGGGACACCCACCAATTCTGCCCGAAACACGTCCCATTGTGAACGAGAGAGAGCATCGGCCATCACATTACGAACACCCGGGATATGCACCACCCTACAATATACATTCAGCAGGCGAACCACGGGGGGAGAGGAAGCAGACAGCTGGTTGATCGCCTGCACCACTCCTAAGTTATCACAATGGAAGACCACCCGTCTGTCCACCAGCATGGGACCCCACACTTCCAGAGCCACCACAATAGGAAAGAGCTCCAGAAACGCAAAGTTTCGAATGAGCCCCGTTTCCTGCCAGGCCTCCGGCCAAGAGTCAGCGCACCATTTTGTGCCCAGAATGCCCCCAAAGCCAACCGAGCCCGCCGCATCGGTGAACAAATGGAGGTCTGCGTTAGTCTGCGTTAGAAACCTCCGGGGCCTGCCAGTAGGACCTGCCATTATAGGAGGCCAAAAAGGAATCCCAAATGGCTAAGTCAGCCCGCAAGGGCCGGGTAAGCCGGATAAAATGCTGCGGGTGAACGACCCATGACGTTGCTGCCGCCAGGCGCCGATTAAAGATGCGCCCCATAGGCAGGATTCGACAGGCAAAATTGAACTTCCCCAGCAGAGACTGCAGACTTACGCCGCCCCAGGGCCCGGGACACCGCCAGGCGCAGGTCCACCACCTTATCCTGCGGCAGCCGACATTCCCCAGCCATCGAATCAATTTCGATGCCCAGAAAGCTCAGACATGTGACCGGTCCCACCGTCTTGTCGTGAGCCAACGGGACTCCAAAGCGCTGAAACACTTCCCCGAGAACCCACAGCAGGAGGGCACAGACATGTGATCCCGCCGGACCCACACACAGGAAAACATCGAGGTAGTGCAGGAGGGAGGCGACCCCGGCTTCCCTCCGCACCACCCATTCCAGAAAAGTGCTAAAGCACTCGAAATAGAAACAGGACAGCGAGCAGCCCATAGGGAGGCACATGTCCACGAAAAACTGACCCTCAAAGGTGCACCCCAAAAGATGATGGCACTCCGGATGTACCAGGAGCAGCCGGAAAGCGGATTCCACATCAGCCTTAGCCAGCAAAGCCCCTGGGCCTGCCGCCCTAACCATGCGAACCGCTGCATCGAAGGAAGCATAGGAGACCCTACAAAGCTCAGCGGAAATGTCGTCATTCACCGAACCCCCTCGAGGGTATGACAAATGGTGAATCAAACGATACTTCCCGGGATCCTTCTTAGGCACCACACCCAAAGGAGAGACCCGCAAATTAGCCATCGGCGGGGAGGAGAAAGGGCCGGCCATCCGCCCCAATGAGACCTCCTTAACCAATTTTTCCCGTACCACCTGAGGGAAAGCCTGCACCGATTTGAGGTTGCGTACTGAGAGCAGCGGAGGGCGCTCAGAGAATGGGATCCAAAACCCTTGCTCGAACCCCTCCACCAGGATCCGCGCCACGGCCCGATTCCTATAAAGGTCGAGCCACGGGCGCATCGCGTTTACGAGGACCGGAGTTGTCGCCCTTAGCCCCCATGACCCCTTTCTCACCCGTTTTTCCCCGCTTAAAACAGCGAGAGGCGGAATGGGCTCCGCCGCAGCCGGAGCACTCGTGCTTAAACCGGCAGGAAGACCCCCATTTACAGTGACTGTCGTTAAACCAACAAACAACAGCCAGACCTTGGACCTGAGGCTGATGAGGAGGCCCCCCCAAGAAAGGACGAAAAAGCGCCTTGGTAAGGGGCTGGGTGAGTCATGATGGAAAGCCAGAGGCCGATATCCATCTGATCCCATGACGGCGAGGGACGCACTGCCAGCCGCTGTCGAAACTGCTCGTCGTATCTCCACCAACCCAGCCCCCCATAGGTGCGACAAGCATTCCAGATCGTGTCCTGGTAACAGAACAGCGCGGAGCACTTGTGGGGAAACTTTTCCCCAACCACGCTGGCTAAAATAGAGAACGCCCGAATCCAGTTCCCAAAGGTCTTGGGAATTTTGCGGAAACGGTACTTCTCCCTATCCTTCTCCGACTCCTTACTGTCCTTGTACGCCACGGGAGGAGCTTCCTCCAGCAGCAAGAGAGAAAATATCGCCACAAATTCCCCTTTCCAAATATTTTCTTTCGTTTCCTGCTTCAAGTGCAAGCCCAGAGGGCCAGACCAGCACATGTAAGCAGCACCCCGCGCTATGTCTGAGACCCCCCCTTCAAGACAAGCATCACCCGAGGTGGACCCAACACTGGCCACCGCGGGTGCCAGGGAAACTAGAGGCACCGTACTGCCACCCGTCCCGAGAAGAGGCCCAGGAGGGGGAGAAGCCTGAGCATTAGGAGGGAGCAGGGCCGGGGACCAAGCCGACCGGAGTTGACTGTCCACCGAAGCGCCCCCACTAACCGCCATCCCCCACTCCCACTGATCCAAAAAAAACCTAAGACCCGAGAGGAACCCTCCCAACCCGGGACTCGTAGCGCCAGAAGCGGAGGGAACAAAGTACTTACCGGTCGCAGACTGGCGATCCAAGCCCGGTGCTGCGCTCACAGAAGGCAAAGAATCAGCATTTCCAGCAGCCACAGAAGACATCAGCTGTGATCCAGGCGCCACCTGCTGGACGGATCCATGAACTGCAGCAGTATCCTGTGAAGAAAGCAGCAGTGCAGATGTGAGCCCATGCCCCTGAGGAGATGGCCGAGATAAGTGACCTGCAGGGGGGGGGCCCAGACAGGCGGGGGAGGACAATAGAAGGAGGAGGCCAAGGGGAAGAAAAGAAGATGGGGAGGAAGAACAGGGGGGAAAGAACAGGGAGGGGGGGAAGGAAGAAATAGCAGGGGCAGACCCACCAGACGGGGGAGGGGGACAGGGGACACAGAGAGAGCGGAGGGGGGACCAGGGGGCCCAGCCCAGGGTAAGCTGGGCCCCCTGGAAGCAGAAAAGGAGGCAGCAGGGGAGGGAGGGGGGACTGGGGAGACTGAGCCCTGGGAGCCTTCCTCACTGTCAGAGGAGGCTCCCGATGGGCAAGGGGACCCCCCTCACCCCCAACGGCGGTACTACGGTATCCTGCGCGGCCCGCGAGGGCCCACTCACCGCCCTACCCCCCGCCAGCCGCGGGGAGACCTGGATTGCTGCCGGGTGGGCGGACGCCCGCCACCCGGATGACTGGATCCGCCGCGCACCGCCCCCGGTCCGTGATCCTCCAACGGCGGCCGGGGCGGATGGTGTGGATGGGGGAGGAAGAGTAGGCCGCGCGGCCGTTGCAGGCCGCATCCCCGGCCTGGTAGTAGCCGGCCGGGCGGCCCAGGAGGGTGCAGGCCGCGCGGGGTTGGCAGGCCTCGTGGCTGAAGGCATTAGAATCTGGAGCCCCAGACACGCAGTTCTGGCGGTGCCTCGGGCCCGGGCTCCTGCTCCTCAACCGGGCCCGAGGAGTGGTGTCCGGTGACAGCCTGGCAGGCGGACGGGAACGCCTGCCAGTGCTGGTGCGGCCCCCAGGGGCAGGGGCCGCATGGGAGGCAGCAGGGGAGACCACAGGGGGTGCTCCAGGGGAGGGGAGGCCACGGGGGCTGCCCACACCGGCAGCCATACCTCCACTAATGTGTTGAAATTGCTCCCTCAATTGCCGGCCACCATCCAGCGCAGCAGCAGCCCTAAGGGATGACAGGATCGCTTCAATATCCATCCCTCAAGCCGTGTGAATCTGCAGGCCCAGGCAAACAGGAGCTGGAGGACAAGAAGCTGTTTGTTGGCCCGTATCCCAAGTGGCACTGAGGTAAGACCTCCCCCACACTAACTTACATTAAGCCTAACCCCTCCCATGCACACTTTCCAAGTCCCTCCCCTGTATCTATCCCCACACTCCTACATGTGCCCTTGTCCGCTTAGCTGCGCTATCTCCCCAGGGCCTTTTTTTTGGTGTGTTGTTGTGCCTAATCATTAAATTTATGAAGTACCAATATCCAAAAAGTAATAATCAATACCTAATAAGGTTTATAGCGATATTGGCGGACACACAACCCAGTTCGGATAGAGTACATTGAGTTATAGGAAAGAGAAATCACACAGAGACCGAGTTGAATATAAGAATTCACACTACACTTTATTATCCACAAAAGGGATCTAAGCAAAGTAAGTTTTACTCTCATTTAAGTAGTTGCATGCATTTACTTCAAACAGCTTAGTATCTAGATATATCAGCTTAGTATACATCACCCTTAGAGAAGCTTGGTTGTCTCCTTGCTACACATGACTGGTGGGAACTCAGGCAGTCACTCGGAGAGACCCTCTCTTCTGGGAACAGCAGAAACCAGTAACACGCCTGCATTACTGGTGGGTAGTTCTCCAAGGGAGCGCAAGATTCCCTTAGTCTTATATACCTGTCTTCAAGGACGGTCAGTAGTTCCTTATCACTGCAGCCCAGCAAAAGACCTTGATACAAGCAGCTGGATGGAACTGGCAGTTGGCCAGACTGTTCAGGACCACCAGAACTCATGCCAAGTCTTGTGCGGTTAATTATCTCTTATCTACAAGCTTTCTTTGTACTGTTCTAGAGATGGCAACATAAGTATTTGATGGCAACATACGTTTCTCAAACTGCTGTAGTGCTGTGTCAGCTCTTAATAGCTGTGGCATAAAGCCTTCAAGCCTGCATCTAGTAATATGTGATATGTGTGCTTATATGCTTACCGGTGCCATCTTAACTATCTATAAATGTTTGAGTTGCTCAATAGTGATCTATCAATCATAATTAATATGGAATATTATTATCACATGTGTGTATCGATGTTTGTATGTGGTGGGGTGTCTGTGTGTGTGTGTATCTGTGTTTGTATGTGCCGGGGTGTCTGTGTGTGTATCTGTGTTTGTATGTGGCGGGGTGTCTGTGTGTCAAGGTGTGTGTATTGGTGTTTGTATGTGGCGGGGTGTCTGTGTGTGTGTGTATCTGTGTTTGTATGTGGCTGGGTATCTGTGTGTCAAGGTGTGTGTATCTGTGTTTGTATGTGCCGGGGTGTCTGTGTGTGTCAAGTTTTGTGTATTTGTGTTTGTATGTGGCAGGGTGTCTGTGTGTCAAAGTGTATGTATCGGTGTTTGTATGTGGCGGAGTGTCTGTGTATGTCAAGTTGTGGGTATCTGTGTATGTATGTGCCGGGGTGTGTGTGTGTGTATCTGACACACAGGTTTCAAACAAATATAAATATTATATAATCTGCCCATTATTAAAAAAATTTATATATACACAACATAATGGAGATTTTTGTTAACACCTTTTTTTTTGGACTAATGGAAGGAAGTAAAATAAGTGTGAAAAAAAATCAGTATATATTTACATTCATATAAACTGCATATATAAAATGCATATATGTATAAAAGCATAAAAATAATATACATCTATATACCACTATATATTAGACATGTGCAATTCGGACATTCGGGTACTTCCGAATGTCCGAATAGATGAATTGCCGAAGTCCCGAAATTACCGAATTTTCGAAGTGGCCGAAGTTCTGAAGTGCCGAAGCACAGTATTGCCTAAGAACTAATATACTTACCCACTGGAAGAACGAAGAATGTTACAATGTATACAATTTTAAATAAAAAGTATACAAACATAGCCAGGATTCAGCTGTAAGCATTTGCAACACTTGCAACAATGAAGTAACACACATTCATATAAAATGTAAGTTACTTGGCCAGTCAATGTAATGACAGGAATGAATAAGTAGATAACTCCCTAATTCCCACGGTATTAGGGAGATATCTGCTAAAAGACCTAAATTGGTCTTTCAGACAAATTTACTAATACTAAGTAAAGATTACTTAGTATTAGTAAATTATGCCCCTACTCGCCATACCGTGAGTAGGGGCATGTTTAGTAAACAATGAGCAGCCTATGAAAAAAAAACCAAAAAAACAAAAACGTCCCCCCCCCTCCCGTGCTGCGCTCTGAGGCTCAGAGCACTCTGATTGGTGAGTTTAAGCCATCCAATCAGAATGCTCTGACAGGTAAATGAAGAGACTGACAGGTAAGTCTCTACATTTACCTGTCACAGAACTCTGATTGGTTGGCTTGAAATCCACCAATCAGAGTGCTCTGTGTCATTTTACACAGCGTGGTTCTTTGGAATTTTCCCACGCTGTATAATTTCACTATAACACTCTGATTGGTGGATTAAGTAACCATGAGTTATGAGTCAAATTACACAGAGTGGGAAAATTCCAAAAAACTTTCCCACGCTGTGTAAAATGACACAGAGCACTGTGATTGGCTGGATTTCAAGCTAACCAATCAATGCTCACTGTTTAATAGACATGCGATTATCACGAGTAGGGGCAAAATTTACTAATACTTAGTCATTTTTACTTAGTATTAGTAAATTTGGCTGAAAGACCAATTTAGGTCTTTCAGGCTTTTGGTAGATAACTCCCTGATACCATGGGAATTAGGGAGTTATCTACTAAGCGGCTGCAACAGAAGTCCCGAAATGCTGAAGTTTCGAAGTCCTGAATTTCTGAATGCCGAACCGAACCAAAAATTTTCCCCATGCACATGCCTACTATATATATCCAAACAGCAAGGCATGTATGGGAAAGGAGCAATAAAGACAAATACAGGTGATACTCGAAAAATTTGAATATTGTGCAAAAGTTCATTTATTTCAGTAATGCAACGTAAAAGGGGAACTAATATATGAGATAGACGCATTACATGCAAAGCAAGATAGTTGAAGCTGTGATTTGTCAGAAGTGCGATGATTATGGCTTACAGCTCATGAAAACCCCAAATCCACAATCTCAGTAAATTAGAATATTATATGCAATCAATAAAACAAGGAGTGTACATAGAACAATATCGGACCATTGAAAGGTATAAGCATGCATATGGACTCAGTACTTGGTTTGGGCCCCTTTTGCAGCAATTACTGCCTCAATGCGGCGTGGCATGGAAGCTATCAACCTGTGGAACTGCTGAGGTTTATGGAAGACCAGGATGCTTCAAGAGCGGCCTTCAGCTCTTCTGCATTGTTCGGTCTCATGTCTCTCATCTTTCTCGTGGCAATGCCCCATAGATTCTCTATGGGGTTCAGGTCAGGCGAGTTTGCTGGCCAATCAAGCACAGTAATCCCACGGTCATTGAACCAGGCTCTGATGCTTTTGGCAGTGTGGGCAGGTGCCAAGTCCTGCTGGAAAATGATGTCAGCATCCCCATAAAGCTCGTCTGCGGAAGGAAGCATGAAGTGCTCCAAAATCTCCTGGTAGACGGCTGCGTTGACCCTGGACTTAATGAAGCACAGTGGACCAACACCAGCAGATGACATGGCTCCCCAAATCAACACAGGCAGTGTTTATAACAATGAGTGACAGGAAGCTAAATACATTCCAGGATAGATGGAAGTAAACTGGTGTTACAGTACCTCCAGTAATAAATTCAATTCTAGTTCATACGGATGGGTCTGTCACAACTGGTGTGAACCCCTACAATTATTTTATTTTTAACAGACCTCACAAACATAATGGACAATAAACATTTTAAATCCTGGGAAGTGGTTTCCTCCTTTAATGAATAAAAGCAGGACACGTTAGCATTTTATAGTCAGATGTTTAGTAGCCAACTTTATTTACTACATCAATACACTGTGGGATTTCCACACAGAACTGGGATGAATTGCAAAGTTAAGGCTAAAGTATTCAAGCTAAGTTGGAGAATTTGTCAGAATTAAATATTTTGGTCTTAATGTTTGTATTCAGTTCACAATAATTCCATGTTTAGTGAATAAATCGCCACCAACTAGACTTTTTTCTCAATCCTTCTCATTGCAGAAAATACTTTGATCATTAAGCTACCCTCAGGCACTGCAGATGTCTGTGCTATATAAGCAGCGCCAGAGTCGGCAATCTTTTCCAGCCCTTTAAACCTCACACAGAAAGATTCACAAACTGCAGGGGAATGGTCAATTTCCTCAGGATACTTTGTTTTCCAATATTACAGAAACTGAAAATATCGTGGATTTAGAGAATTTTTTGCATTTGGCTATTGTGGTTTAAAAATGTGTAATTAAAGGACACTCCAGGCACCCAGACCACTTCTGCCCATCGGAGTGGTCTGGGTGCCAACTCCCACTACCTTTAACCCTGCAAGTGTAATAATTGCAGTTTTTTAAAATAATTATCTTGCAGGGTTAAGTCCTCCTCTAGTGGCTATCAGACAGCCATTAGAGGGACTTCCGTGTTTTAAACAACGCTTGACGTCCTCGCGTTATGCTGGAGGACCTCCAGCATCGCCAAAATCCCCATAGGAAAGCAGTGAATAAGGCTTTCCTATGGGGAGGTCTAATGTGCGCGCGGCCATTGCCACGAATGCGCATTAGGTCTCCCCCGCTTGTGGGGGAGGAGAATATGCGGATCCTGACCCAGCGCCGAGTGACATTGGTGCTGGACTCCGGTAGGTCACTGAAGGGGTTTTAACACCTCCAGCAACTTGGGATGAGGGGTGGGAGGGAGAGGGGCACTGCAGGGGGCACTGGAGAGTCCCTTTACCTAGTAGTTTGACTCTTAAAAGGACAGTCCAATCCCAAAACACTCCAGTTTCCGGTTTTAGGGTTAACTCCATGTCCTCTGCCTTATTTCATTAAAAAAGTAAAAAATATGTGTAACGGACCGTTTTGCACACAAGGGGTAAAAACCGTTTAGGCGATCGGCCCCCTTTCCAGAGATACAGGCACAGCTACTGCAGAACACCAAACTCCCGAACTGGATACAAAATAGCACTCCAACTCCCGAACTGGAACCTCCCAAGTAGCTGCTAGCAGACGAACAGGAAAAGCAGACAATCAGCTTACACTCCTGGCAATCAGTCTCTAACAGCATACAGTGAATCCCCCCAAGAACGAGACAAGGCTCCGTGTTGAGGGTCAAGCAGTGGTCTGAGGTGCTGGCACACCCAGCCTGGTTTTTATTACAGTCTTGCAAATACAGGACCACCCACAGGGAGGTATAAAACAACCAATCATATCACAGTTACATCCCACATATTCCCTCCCCTTATCCTGAGAGGAAACTCAATTATACATACAGTTAAAACATACTTTCTACCCAACTTTCATAACTCTAAAACCATACATCACATTCACATAAAATTACATATTCACAATCAATCCATTCAGGGGAACAACATATTAAAAAATGACATGAATCAGACAAGGGGTTCAAAAGTTAGTAAAAAGTCCTTTGTGACTAAATGAAGCATGGCTTTCTGGCCCAAACCAGTTTCAGAGTCTTCTATCCTGGAGATAAGTAATTCAATTATCTCCCAGGACAGACACAAGACTCCATTAAGCACATGGTTGCAAAAAGACACAAAACACTTTAAAATACATAAAGTCACATTCATTACATAAAACACAGACATGTAACATATCCCCAGATAGCTCAGGTCTGAGCGCACATTATTAAGTGAATGGCGCTCAGACCACACAAATACAGTTTAATCCCATGGAGCCAAAGTCTTTACAGTCAGTTTCATATGAATGGGCTCCATGGGATTCCTATCTGGGGTATAACACATTCAACCAAAACTACCAAACCCCAGGCAGAAAAGCACGAATGAAGCTTTTCTGCAGGTAAAAAAGATGTCTTTTAACAGGGGACCATAGTCCAAAGGCAGCAGGCGAGCAACCAGGCTTCTCCAATGCAATGTGGCGAGATTGGTCTCGTCACAATATGGAACTTTCATGACTCTCCTTCGTGATATCTCCTAGCTGTCAAGCAGATAGGTCCATAACCCAGGAGAAATTTATAATCATATGCCCAAATATGTGTAAGTAGTAATCTTCATTGGATACATTGATACTCCAAACCCCTCATTCTCGGCTTCAGGTACTCTTTATTACTGTGCAATTCTAACTAAACTACACTGATGCAAATCATTTACATTTTGTATTTATTTTATTCTAGGTTTCACTGGTTTTTAAAAACTGTAAAATATCCAAAAATATCTCTCATAAAATTATTTTCAGTTACCCCCTGCCAACATTGTTGATTTTCTAGGTAATCATTGGGTTTAAAGGTGTTATGGATGAGAGGGCCATTGGCTTTGTATATACATATGGTGGGAGATAACAATAATGTTATTTTAGGGATATTGCATCAGCAAGTAATAGGATTATATATTCCTACATACATAGTTACATAGCTGAAAAGAGACTTGCGTCCATCAAGTTCAGCCTACCTCACATTTGTTTTTTGCTGTTGATCCAAAAGAAGGCAAAAAAACCCAGTTTGAAGCACAATTTTGCAACAAGCTAGGAAAAAAATCCCTTCTTGACCCCAGAATGGCAGTCAGATTTATCCTTGGATCAAGCAGTTATTACCCTACATTGAAAGATTATATCATTGAATATTCTGTTTTTGCAAGTATGCATCTAGTAGCCGTTTGAACATCTGTATGGACTCTGATAAAACCACTTCTTCAGGCAGAGAATTCCACATCCTGATTGTTCTTACAGTTAAAAACAACCTTTCCTTTGCCTTAGACAAAATCTTCTTTCTTCCAGTCTAAACGCATGGCCTCGTGTCCTATGTAAAGTCCGGTTTGTGAATAGATTTCCACATAATGGTTTGTATTGGCCTCAAATATATTTGTATAATGTTATCATATCCCCTCTCAGGCGACGTTTTTCTAAACTAAATAGGTTTAAATTTGTTAATCTTTCTTCATAGCGGATATGTTCCATTCCTTTTATTAATTTTGTAGCCCGACTCTGCACTTTTTCTAGTGCCATAATATCCTTCTTTAGAACAGGTGCCCAAAATTGCACAGCATATTCAATATGGGGTCTTACCAGTGATTTATAAAGAAGCAAAAATGATATTCTCGTCCAGAGAATGAATGCCCTTTTCATGCATGACAATACCCTACTGGCCTTGGCCACTGCTGATTGACATTGTGCATAGTTTGTAGTCTATAACAATTCCCAAGTCCTTTTCGTGTGTTGTTATCCCTAATTACAATCTTTTTTTTTTTTTTATTAATTGGACAGCAATTTGTGGAGATGAAATTTAGGAAGCTGTTTTATGATGCATTTAAAATAAATAAATAAAATGAGTAAGGATTGTGCTTTTTAAGGAACACTCAAAACCCTTTGGACAAGTAAACTCTTTGACCTTCAAAAACAGAACAGATTGCACTATCGATGTGTATTTTAAGGCCATAAACACAGTGTGCAAATTAACCAGCATGTTCTTTTAGTCCTTGTAATGGCCATTTATATTTAATTAGGAAAGGTACAGCTTTTGATTACTTTTATGTAGACCACAGGGTCTAGATGTAATTACCTTAGAGAAAAATAAAACCAAACAGTAAAAACACGTAATTATTGCGTAATAGTATTTTATTCGACTTTACATATTTAATCAAATCCGTAGATAGAAATCGAAGACAATTCCCCCCATTCAAAAAATTAAATAAAAAGGAAAATACACTAAATTTAATTTTGAAATGTGTTCTAAACCAATTAATGGATTATTTTCTCTGTCCTGAATCTGGCAGAATATAGGCAAATAAATGGAGGAAAAAAAAAAATATATATATCAATTATTTTGGAGGATAAAATGAAGGAAGAAACTTTAAGCAAAGACTAAAGGTGTATGAAAAAATAATGGACATACAAAACAGAGCTGGTTGTATTGGACTAAATTCATAAATTCAGTATGGCAACATTTATTGATGGCAGAAAGGTTAAATCTGGCAAACAGATGGTTAAAAAAAACAGTCAATGGCGTCTACCTTCAAACAAGCAATAATGCATTTATTAAAGGGACAGTAAAGGATGAAAAATGTTTAATGAATATCAATGCCAAGAATCAGTTTTATGATGCAATGAAAGGCCTACTACATGACCAAATATTACTGCAACATTACTTTAGCCAGGTTTGCTTAGTACGTTCTAAGAGATATTTCATGGAGTTTCTTTCTTCACAGGTAGTTTTATATTATCCATAAATATTGTTACAATTAAGACTGGCCCCATTATATGACCTTATTTTCATTTAGTTGTAATCGTCACTGAAATGCTGCAATAAAGACCTCATATCTCAGCTTGCAAACATTTTGGATTAACATATACCAATTTTACTCAGAAATATAAAAATATATATATTTGTTACTTTGCTGTCCCTCAGCATTCTAGAATTCTTACATCTGAAGGAATGTCATACTGTTCTTCTAAAGACTCCCAATATAAGTTCCTCCAGGGCTTTTGTACGTAACCAGCACTCAAAGCGTAAACGCTGCCCGTTGAATTCTGATTAGTGAGTCACATCATATTTATGAATATTTGTTTTCGATTTAGTACACATTATAAAGAAGAAAAAATCTGAGAATGAATTATGAATTGTCAGGTCTTATACATGAACTATGAAGGCTACTCTACTGGGTATTGCAATAGTTTCCTTTTATTCGCAAGCATCTGAGAAACAAACATATTTAATGAATCTAAACAACAACAACAACAACTATGTATGTAGTCCTGTACAATTATATACACACACACCTTTAAATATAACCACTCACGGTCGTTTGATATAAAACCACCTAAAATGCTGTTTCAGATAATTATTTACCTGCAGTTTTATTGATATTGGGAAAGTCCTTCGATAGGCTTACTTTACAGCCATATGTTTCTATATGTTAACTATTGATAATGCTCTATGGGAATCTGTAAATGGCGAACACAGAGAAACTGCCCCACACAGCTTCTAGATTAACACAACTTCTACAAAGCACATTATTGTACGTTTAAAGCTTATATATACACGTATGTGTGTGTCGAGCATTAAAAAGAGTCTACATATCAAGCTAAAGGCAGCAAATGTGTACAAATTAATACAAGTCTGTTCAGACATACATGGAAATTAATAACTTTAAAGGGACACTATAGTCACCAAAACAACTTTAGCTTAATGAAGCAGTTTTGGTGTATAGATCATGCGCCTGAGGTTTCACTACTCAATTCACTGCCATTTAGGAGTTAAATCACTTTGTTTCTGTTTATGCAGCCCTAGCCACACCTCCCCTGGCTGTGAATCGCACAGCCTGATTGAAAACAAAATGATTTACATTTCAAATCAGATCTTAAATGGGCACTCTAGGGGTGATGTCCACCCTGTCCCTGGCGGCATCCGGCTTAAAAAGTTTTAGATTCAATAAGTGTGGAGCGCCGCCAGATATGGGCGCTGCTGATTGAGCAGCCAGCTGAAGCTCTCAGCCAATCAGTGCCTTCCCATTCACTAAACTGGTTTGGAAAGAAATGCATTCACTCTCAGCCAATCAGCAGCGCCCCTGCCCTGCGGTGCTCTGTGCTTCCTGAGTCTTAAAATTCAGAAGCCGGATGTGGACTGAGGGGGTGTGGGGAAAAGCATGGACATGGCCGCTGGAGGCAACTTTGAGTTTGAAAACTGTTTAACCCCTTGAGATGAGAGTGCTCCCAGGGGCATCCTGGCACCAAAACAACTTAATTTAGATGAAGTTGTTTTTAGTGTCTGGAGTGTCCCTTTAACTTACGTTAGACGTTTTTATCTCCTGCTCTGTAAATTGAACTTTAATCACACACTAGAAGCTCTTTCGAGGTCTGGCAAGCTAGTATTAGTGCAGATGATAAATTCTTAAACAGAATGTGCAATAATAAACATTCCAATTTGCTTTACAGGAAGTGTTTAGGAAGGCTGTGCCAGTCACATGCAGGGAGGTGTGACTAGGGTTCATAAACAAAGTAATTTAACTCCTAAATGGTAGATGATTGAGCAATGACATGATCTATACACAAAAACTGCTTCATTAACCCAAAGAGGTTTTGATGAGTATAGTGTCCCTTTAAGATAGTTTGCACAAGAGTGTACATGTGTGTGATATTTTACTCAAGTACATCCTCCATGTTTATTCTTAAATGCTGCTAGGAAAATGTTAAAGGGACAATAAAGGCAAACAAAAATGCTTATTTTACATTATTCATATCAAAAAGTATTGAAACTGCTGGGTTTAGTACATATTGAGGCCTATATTTGTCAAGAAGAGAAATTGATTTATTTATTTTTTTACATATATACAATAGTTTCCTACTTGTGATTGTGTCAAACTTAATATCCAGTAGTTTCCCATTGATCAGAGTAAAAACATTGTTTCATGAATGATCATGTTACTGTGCAACGCACCAGTTCAGTCCGCATTGCCTTTCATGAATTAACAGAGTGTTCAGCTTGGAAGTAATGGAAAACTCGGGAAATTAAGATGGGCCCTTACATGTACCATGGTTTGTGTGTTTGATGCCTTTTTAGTTTTCAGGGCACAATGAAATAGCTGCTTTATACATCCACTTACAAACATAGAAAATATACGACAATACAATATTTTTGATATTTACAATAAAATAAGCATTTTGTTTTTCTGTTGTGTCATTTACGCTCATTTAGCTCTGTCTGTCTCTCCCAGATTCTGTTGACATAACAGAGAGCGCCATTAAAATAATTGCTTATAGTTCCCAGTGTCACACAAGGGGGGTAAAAAAAATAAATCCAACATTCTTTAATTATTTGGGAAACGATCCATGTTCCTTCCAACTGCTGACAAGCATTTACATTCTACTTACTGAGGGTATCGGCTGACCCTGCAAAATTCATTGCTGAACAAATCCACACTTTTTTTTTTTAAACTCACATATACATTTTGTTTTCAACAACCATAATTTTCATGGCATC
>OW240921.1:127162826-127192336 GCA_933207985.1 Pelobates cultripes | reverse complement strand
GTTTTGTAAAAGAATAAATGTTTTTTTCAGTATTTTGCCTTGTGTCTTGCTCCAACCAACTGCCCCACTTAACTCCTTATGTACTCTATTAATGCTGGTCAGTGAGCTGAGCTGTAGGAGGACAAGCAGCCTGCAGATATGGACCAGGACAGACCCGTAGTAAATCTGTGTCTCTTTCCGATTTCTGTTCCTTTATCTTCACCCTTGCACAGATCTACTGAATGGTAGTCAGCTTTGCTGCTGTTTGAGATGCAAAGTGGATGGCTGAGATTTGCGTTTAAAGAGACACTCCTGCACTGGACTGAAAAAAAATGAAATATGTCTCAGTGTGCAGACAGACATTGGAAGGGGGATTGGTGACGATTTAACCGGTACTTCAGTTTGTGCTTGACAAAGACCTCTTGTTAGGTTGAAACGTTGCTGTCCTTTCTGTTTCAATAAAACTGCCTGTGGCTTTAACGTTCTGAGTGCCTGGAGATATTTCTTCTATTGCATTGCTGTGCTCAATGCAGATCACAATTTGAAATGCTGGTTAAAGAGGTTCTGCAGCAACTAAGCTATATAACTCTCGTAAAGAATAACGTACTTCCTGCTGACTGGTCTTCAATCTGCGTCCAAAAAGGTTTTCACAGGAAGTCTTTGGCTAACTGCAGGAACGCAACTAGCCCGGGGGGTAAAAAACTCACTAAATGCATTCTGCATTATTAAGTTGGCTGAAGCCGGTGTTAACTCTGGGTGCCAACGACAGCCAAAGTTTCTGTCAAACTGCTCACAAATAACTGGCATTGGCATCTAGGGACTATGAGCAACACTTCACTACACTGAATGATAATGGATATGTTGATTGGACTGTCCCTTTAAGGTGAAGAAAGTGGATGTATCTGTGTAACTATTGCAAGAACTGGATAATATATCAGTGCTATAGAACAAGATAAGACCATGTCTTTGGGTTTATGCACTATACACAGAATTAGTCAGAAGTGAAGGAATTGCAAAATCTAAATACAAAGATAAGCGTTGTAGGCTGGTCAGATAAACACTTCATCCCAGGAGTACTGAGTTCATTTCTATTGCCAAACCCTGGGTTAAATAAATGTTAAAAATACCTTCTGATGTCTTTGGATACGTGTGTGTTACATTTTCTCCCTTTAACTGTTTATTGTCAGTTTGCCAGAGGCTACAGTTGCTTCTAAGATTCCCTCTTCAGCTGTATTTAAGGCACTTTAAATCTAGAGTTCTTAACTCTTTTCATGCTGTACCATGTGCCATGAAGAACATGCTAGTTGTTAGAATAGAATGTGGTAAAGCGGCAAAAACAATTTTTTTTTATCCTAGGGATAAGGAAAATTATAGTCCGGATCACTGCTCAGGCTGACGGAGCTCTGCACAGGATCTCTCAGAGGATCTTACTGGGCGGCCGACACGTCTGGAACATGCCGCTGCCCCCCATATTCCTGACATAGCCCGGGCGGCCGACACGTCTGGAACATGCCGCTGCCCCCCATATTCCTGACATAGCCCGGGCGGCAGACACGTCTGGAACATGCCGCTGCCCCCCATATTCCTGACATAGCCCTCTGGAACATATTCCTGCCGTTCTGGAACATGCCGTTGCCCCCATATTCCTGACATAGCACGGGCAGCCGACACGTCTGGAACATGCCGCTGCCCCCCATATTCCTGACATAGCACGGGCGGCCGACACGTCTAGAACATGCCGCTGCCCCCATATTCCTGACATAGCCCGGGCGGCTGACATGTCTGGAACATGCCGCTTCCCCCATATTCCTGACATATTCCTATGGATAAGGAACATTATAGTCCAGATCACTGGGCGGCCAACACGTCTGGAACATGCCGCTGCCCCCCATATTCCTGACATAGCCCGGGCGGCCGACACGTCTGGAACATGCCGCTGCCCCCATATTCCTGACATAGCCCGGGCGGCCTACACGTCTAGAACATGACGCTGCCCCCCTTATTCCTGACATAGCCCGGGCGGCTGACACGTCTGGAACATGCCGCTGCCCCCCATATTTCTGACATAGCCCTTGCGGCCGAAACGTCTGGAACATGCCGCTGCCCCCATATTCCTGACATAGTCCGGGCGGCCGACACGTCTGGAACATGCCGCTGCCCCTCATATTCCTGACATAGCCAGGGCGGCCGACACGTCTGGAACATGACGCTGCCCCCCATATTCCTGACATAGTCCGGGAGGCCGACACGTCTGAAACATGACGCTGCCCCCCATATTCCTGACATAGCCCGGGCGGCCAACACATCTGGAACATGCCGAACCCCATATTCCTGACATAGCCCAGGCGGCCGACACGTCTGGAACATGCCGCTGCCCCCCATATTCCTGACATATTTTTTAAATTCTCCATAAAGTTCAGACACTTCACACATTAGTAAATAACCCAGTATATCTATGGGTTGGCTTTAGTCCCCTACAGAATGAATTCACCTATCGTCTGTCTTTTTCATAGAACTACAACCATCTATAGATCGTGCTTCGCAATTCCTTTATATTGTGTTTACTCACTTATATACTTTCTAAGACTCTATATAAAGACTGAACCTGCCTACCAATATTGGGTTAGACTAAATCTATACATCACATGTCCTCACTTACACAATGACTGACTACACCTGGAGGTTGAATGTCTTCACCCAAAGAGCAAGTTTGACTGCACCTACCTATTGAAGGTACTTACCTGTGCATATTTTCTTATCACTGTGAAGGCTGAATCCAGGCCTGCAGCTGCAATAATGTCCCCCAATGTAGTTATGACAAAAATGGTCACAAATCTCTGTGTCACTCTCACATTCATTAATATCTATAAGGAGAGAAAGAAAGGGATTATTATGCCCACTGGCTGCCATTATAAGATCAGACACAATATATAAGAATGGTCCTCAATTACTGCCACTCGACTTCTGTCTCCATTACACCTCTCCTCCACCACAATCTCCCTCACACCTCTCCTCCACAACAATCTCCATCACATCTCTCCTCCACCACAATCTCCATCACACCTCTCCTCCACCACAATCTCCATCACACCTCTCCTCCACTACAATCTCAATCACACCTCTCCTCCACCACAGTCTCCATCGCATCTCTCCTCCACCACAGTCTCCATCACACCTCTCCTCCACCACAATCTTCATCACACCTCTCCTCCACCACTGTCTCCATCACACCTCTCCATCACACCTCTCCTCCACCACTGTCTCCGTCACACCTCTGTTCATGCACCAGTGCCTCCATCACACCTCTTCTCCTCCACACCTCTCCTCCACCACTGTCTCCATTGCACCTCTCCTCCACCACAATCTCCATCACACCTCTCCTCCACCACTGTCCCCATCACACCTCTCCTCCACCACACCTCTCCTCCACCACAATCTCCATCACACCTCTCCTCCACTACAATCTCCATCACACCTCTCCTCCACCACAATCTCCATCATACTGCTCTTCCACCACAATCTCCATCACACCTCTCCTCCACCACAGTCTCCATCGCATCTCTCCTCCACCACAGTCTCCATCGCATCTCTCCTCCACCACAATCTTCATCACACCTCTCCTCCACCACTGTCTCCATCACACCTCTCCATCACACCTCTCCTCCACCACTGTCTCCGTCACACCTCTGTTCATGCACCGGTGCCTCCATCACACCTCTTCTCCTCCACACCTCTCCTCCACCACTGTCTCCATTGCACCTCTCCTCCACCACAGTCTCCATCGCACCTCTCCTCCTCCACCAGTACCTCCATCATACCTCTCCTCCTCCACCAGTACCTCCATCATACCTCTCCTCCACCACACCTTTCTTCAACCACTGTCTCCATCACACCTCACCTCCACCATAGTCTCCAGAAAATAGAGTTCCACAGGCCTCACAATGTAGGGGGAAGGCAAAAAAAACTATACAACATTTTGGCCTAGATGACTAAGACCTCTAGGCTGAAATGTTGTTTTGATCTCCAATAAAAATTATTTTTTGCCTTCACCCTACGCCTGTGAACTTCTAATTTTTAGTAGTTCCTAGTGGGTTGCGGACCCCCTCCCACAGAGTTCACATATAAACTTACTTGTGTGACTTTATCCACCATAGTCTCCACCACTCCTCTCCTACACCATAGGCTTTATCACCCCTTTCATCCATCACATCACTTCTTTACCACACCCCTCCTCCACCACTGTCTCCATCACACCTCTCCTCCACCACTGTATCCATCACACCTCTCCTCCACCACTGTCTCCATCACACCTCTCCTCCACCACTGTCTCCATCACACCTCTCCTCCACCACTGTTTCCATCACATCTCTCCTCCTCCATAACTCATTAAGGGATTAGTTAATCCTCCAACAGAGCCCTGACGGTGGGATAGGGGCTGTAGTGACTATGTGCTGTGTGGTTTTAGCTTATCTTCAATGTCTCCATCACAAAGCTCCTCAACCATTCCTAAACCTGTCTCCATCTCCCCATCGATTAAACATTATCTCCAATAACTATCCACGGTCCACCATCCACCAAATTCCACAACTGACTCCTTAAACTCTAAGATACTTTGCATCCCAGCTACACTCTACCATCAGCATTCACTCAATGTGTCTCAGTCTGTCTCTTTCCATGTAAATCGCCAGCAGATATAATACATGGCATTATGATGTTTTTAGGGTCATGTATCTGGAGTTTCCGTTTTCACATCTCATGTAAGTTCCAAACAGAAAGGTCACCCGGGGGCCTCATCAGTTAAAGTGGTTACTGAGTCGTGTAACGGAATAATATTCTATAAATCGCATTATGAAGTACCTTCAGCTGTGTAGAAAAGCTCAAAACCATTGAACTCCTTCTCATTGGAGTAATCACTCCTGAAGGTAACAGTCATTTTATTATCCAGGGAGTAAAAAACGGTGTCCCCGGGGGCTTTCTCAGTGTCCGTGCTCTCTTTGCCACACAGGTGAGCCACCTCTGTCCCTTTTGAATTGAGCTGTTAAAAAAAAAAAAATATATATATATATATATATATATAGTGGAATATATTTATTTCATATATTCATATAAATGACAATATGTTTATGGAGAGGGACATAAAGGTCATACGACCTACATTAAACCTTAAAAATATTTCAGAGTCCTCCTCGGTGAAGTTTGCATCCCAATGCAATTTTCAAGGCCCAATAAGGAGCTACTCTAATGCTCCCTCTATACGTTAGGCCAAAACGTTTAATCTTTCATTTTATTTTATTTTTTAGATACACTGTTACCCCTCATTCCTTTTTTTCTTAACATTTGTCACCTTCTTGGTCACACATAATGATACATCTACCACAATGACTATTTACCTTACTGAGTATGTATCTATGTCAACTTTACACAAAGTCATAAAAAAATAAGTTACCTGCGCTCTCTCCTTAATCCCTATGTTTATTTAGACAAATGGAGGTCATTTAGTTGCTCCAATGGCCATTGGAGAGAATGCCCGCCTGCCAACGTCAAGGCAGACCCCCTCAGGTGGGTTCCTACACTGACCTTTCACCTTGCTTCCTTGAGCTTCTGGCAAAGATATCTCTAATGAGACAGAGAGGGGGATTTTTTTATATATACCCCTATATACTTATTAACCCTTAATAGGGAACACATGGGATGGGCGGCAGCATTGTAACAAAGGTTTGTGATACAAAAAGTGAATGACCTCCATTTGTCTAAATATACATAGGGATTAAGGAGAGAGCGCAGGTAACTTTTTTTCTTTGGTTTTTCCTATATATTGGGGCTGATGTGTGCTGTGGTTGTTGTTGCTGCTGCCCAGGAGTGATGGGAGTGAGCGCAGGACTTACCTTTTGTATCTGTTTACACAAAGTCATATTGATGTATTAGACCGTCTTGCTAATGTTACCCTAACATTTTGTACTGTTGTACTTTTCATGTTGGCATTGTTTCACTCATATATGTAATAAGATGTTTTCAAATGAAAAAAATAAATAAAAACAAAAACAGCTCAATGAAGTGGTCTGGGTGCCAGGTCCCCCAGGTTTTAGCCATGCAGCTATAAACATAGCAGTTTCAGAGAAACTATGTTTACATTGAGGGTTAATCCAGCCTCTAGTGGCTGTCTTCCTGACACTATAGTGATCCTTTAACAAAATCTATTAAATAAAGAATTTATATTTTTTTAAAAAAAAGCATTTCAGAGAGCCTCGTGAAATAACTATTTTCTTTGCGACACAGACATTGGGAATGTCAAGGAGGCAAGTCTTCAATGTAGCAGTTAAACTCATGTCAGCGATGTGATTTTACTAAGCAATTCAACGTGTGATCATACAGGATTTTAACATTCTCATCATTCGTCCTACAAACTGCTTTAGTCAGTTGTCCATATTTCAATATTACTGAGTAACATCATGTTAGTTCTTTTTGTAAGTTCCAGGATTAATTCTATCTACTTCTATACCTTGATCTCTGTACTCCAACTATCCAAAGTCATTGTAACAAACTCTGCACATGAGAAAACCTCGGGTAAATCTTTCATTGATTATATTCCACAATAATGAATAAAACATGTAATTAGTGAGACGTTCAATGCTGGAACTGACCCATTACCAATATAGTTTGTTTATTAACCACTAATTAATTCAGACTAATGTCAAATCAGTCAAACAAGTCGGCAACTTAAAGGGGAACTATCCCTTTTAAGGCTTTTTAATACAGTGTTACCTCGCTTTCGGTTTACAAATGAAAATCCATTGAAAATCATGCCTCGGTTTACACATTTTTTTCGCAATACAAATCAAGTTTCCCCAGGATGCATTGCACCTGGGAGGTTTATAGCGCCGCCCCCTGCATTGCTGGAGCCTGTGGGTAGCATGTGGCGTAGAGTGTGGAGGTGTTGGAGCGGCTTTTGCATCAAGTTTTGGAGCCACTCTGGAATTTTTTTGCAGCAGTTTTGGGACTTTTTTGAACTTTTTTGGTGCATTTCTCAAGCTGTGGAAAGGTAGGGAGCTGAGCTTCGGCGTTTGCATGCCTTTTATTGTGTGTTCAGCATTGTGGGTTGGTTTCCATGCCAGCTCATTTTTACTTTTTTCTGACCTCCAGAACGGATTCATTGGTTTTCAATGCATTCCTATCGGAAACCGCGTTTCGGTTTACAAACGTTTCGCAATAAGAAACGTCCCAGAGAGCGCATTAAATTCGTAAACCGAGGTCCCACTGTATATATTTACTTATCCCCTATATTGATCAAATATGTTTTTGTGAGGCCTGAAAATGTAATGAAATGTAGAAATTCACAATGCTTTATTTAGCGCTATTTAATGATTTAGTGATTTTCAGAAAAATTACATTGAAGAAACATATAGGGTGTGCGTTCTGGGCTGACATGTACTCTTTTGGCAGAATCAACCAACTTGTCAGGCATTTTATTCATTTATTACTGGCCCTTTAAGAGAGCATGGAAGTACTCACCCCTTTGGCTATTTAAACTCTAATCTCCAACACCTCAGGGCACAATTAATGTGTTAATCGGACTGATTGCATCAACTTCCTTCCTAATCATTTGGATCACTCCTAGAGAGACTGTGTGTTCCATCACCGGCTCCCTTCTGAATCTCCTCGTCATACCCTTATAACTTGGATTACCTGGTTAACTAATTCGGACTGGACTTGACTCTGCTTTTAGAATTTCCTTCAATACTGCTCGATCTCCTATTGAACGACCTCGGACTGGATAAAGGACATTGCGTATGGACTAACACTGGACAAATCACCTAAACTTCGATTTTCAAGGACTGTCAGTTTATCTCTTTGCTTTGCTGTCACATCAGTTTGCCGTGCTGAAACTGCCTCAAAATAAAGTTTTTGTTAAAGAAAAAAACATGACACAACTTCTTAGGGACAGCGTTTTCCAGGAATACTTTGATATATTAAACAAAACATACTGACTTACAAACTGATGTTGACAAAGACAAGAAGAGGTGAAGTGGACCCTGGTCAAACAAGCTCACAATCTAAGAGATACTTTACAATGACTGCTTTTTGATACCATCCTGTCTATTTTATTCTATTTATGGTTTGAGGGAGGTTCAGAGTTGTACTTTTCGGTGCTTGCTCAAAGAAACTTCCTAATTCAGAAAAAATACGTGATATCTGCATTGTTATAGGGTTAAGGATGAATACAGCTTTCAATCCAGAAACAATGCTGGGATATTCTGACTAGTGTGTAATAAGCATACGATAGTTAATGCACAATAAAATGTAGCGTTCAGTCAGCTTTAGAGCCCAGCTCTGTGAATTGGCGATTAGGGATTAATTATCTAATTACTCGCAATCAATTATCCACTTTTCTATCATGATCGACTATTGGACAGACATTTTATTAATCTTTTTATTCTGTAAGGGTAGCAGGATATTATTATATTGTACCTTTATCAGAATCTGCAGGGCATAATAACTATGAAAATGACAATGTGAAGCTTTCAATTTAGTGTTCGACTGTAACACCCATTACCCTCAGCCAGGCACAGCTGATTCTGGTTCTCTGTACGTGCTTTAACACTTTTAATGGACTAGATTTGTGCACAAATCCCTTTCAGCCGAGGTGAACGAATCAAATGCCATCTATGGACGAGCGCATTTATTCGTTAGATAGACAATCCACAAACGAATCGATTCCTCCATCCATGGATTGAGAGGCATTTGATTTGTTCAACGCAGATAAAAGGAATATGTGCACAAATATAATATGGGGAAAACATAAATTTTCCCTTAGCACGAAGACAAGCTGAATCGGAGTAATTGCTTTCTAAAATTAACAAAGCCCGTTAAGGTTATTCATTGGATCAGTGTGTGTCTATTTGTGTACAAAGAAATGTGTATTTATGTTTTATCTTCTTACACTAATACACACGGTAAATGTCACTCTGCAAATATTAAAAGGGATTTGTTAATTGATTAATATTACTTACGTTATCTATTTATCTACTCTTTCTTCTGATCTTAAATAAAATCGATTAGTTACAGATCCAGTGATTATTTCATTTTATTTCATTTTGCTGCGATTCGGAGAGCTCCAAATCAGCTGAATTTTGGATGAAATTTGATTTGGAATAAAGCAATATGCATGTATCTAATACCCATTTTAATTTGCAATACTCCAATAGTAACTGTGGTGGGATTCCAGCATTGTCAAAATTTAGTAGGCCGAAATCTCCACATGGCATATGCTAATTGGTATCTGATTACAAACAGTTGGATGAGTCATCAGTATACTGAGAATGTGCGGAAGTGGATAGTACATTCCTTTGTCTGTAAATGCCATGTGGTATGCCCATATAATGTGATCCTGAATATCCTGTGTGCTGATGAGGAATATAGGAGGGGTTATACTGTATGGGAGGGGATATGCTGCTAACAAAATGCCTCTGCACCATGTTTTCTGCCTCTCAGATATTTTTGGAACAGGAGTTCATCTGAGACCCGATCGGTGTGTAAATAAAAGACCTGTTACTTCCTGAAGACCTGTGTCCATATCTCTATGTGTGGCTTCTGCGGTTTGTTCCTGTTATTCCTTCATAAACATAACTAATTATTGAACTACGTGCTCCATACCTTGAGGTAGTCATATTCGCACCGATATGAAAGCTCCAGATTGAAGTAAGTGAAATAGATCTTAATTCGATGCCCTACGGGGGTTGTAATGGTCCAAGTGATCGTCTGGTCATTAGGATAGGGTTTCGGAAAATTTGGAGAAGTAATTCTTCCATAGAGCCCAGTTAGTTCCACCCCATCTCCAGTTTTACAAATCACAACGGCAATAAGCGCAGAAAACCAAAGCCTGTAACACAAGAAATCAGTTAAAAAATGAACTTGCTTCTAATTTGGACATGTCTGAGTTATAGAATCTAAAATGATTTACATTACAGTCACTGTTCCCTTCTTATGCTGTGGCTTTAGTATTTCTCACGGGAACTGTTACAATATCAATAGGTTTATTCACTGAATTCTAAGTCAATTCCACATTTTATGTCAAAGTAACTGGAAGCATGGATGGCTGGGAGAATGTTTCCACTCTGACTAATTTGGCCTTAAAATGTGAAAATCACTTTGAATTCTCATTTTTTTGAACAACACTATATAAGTAGAGACGAGTCCTTCAAATATAAAATAAATAAAGTCACTTTAAGTACCAATGGGGCAGTTGAATTATATAGTTGGGTGCTTTGTGCTGGATTTTGGAACTTGACCTGACCCCTTGTCTTTTTGGGCTCTGCTCATTTAAAGGGACACTCCAGGCACCCAGACCACTTCTACCCATTGGAGTGGTCTGGGTGCCAACACCCACTACCCTTAAGCCTAGAAGTGTAATTATTGAAGTTTTTATAAACTGCAATAATTAACTTGCAGGGTTAAGTCCTCCGCTAGTGGCAGCCTATCAAACAGCCACTAGAGGGAAGTGTTTTAAACAACGCTAGAGGTCCTCACGCTATGCATGAGGACCTCCAGTGTCGCCGAAATCCCCATCGGAAAGCATTGAATAATGCTTTCCTATGGGGAGATCTCTTGTGTGCGTGCGGATTAGGTCTCCCATGACGGCGGGGGAGGAGAGTATGCGGATCCTGACCCAGCGCTGAGGGACATCGGCGCTGGACTCCGGTATGTCACTGAAGGGGTTTTAACCCTTTCAGCAACTTAGGATGGGGGGGGTGGGATATGTTTTCCTGGCACTGGAGAATCCCTTTAACCCTACTGTTCTCAACTCCTGACCCAGTGAGACGTTATGCCCCGTTGAACATAGCTATACATATTTGGGGGAAAAAATAACCCTTTTAAAGAGGCGAGGCTATACCCCCTGATTCAGTTACCTAATCGTAGACCTAGAAGATTGGACAATATGCAGGGCTGTCTATTATGGTCTGACCGCTCAATACAAAACCAATGGGTGATATCAGAAACCTTTTTGGAGCAGACCAAGCCTGTCTAGCGATTCTATAGCCAATATATTGAGTATTGTTTTCAAGCATTACCCCAGATCTTGACAAATTTAGTTCATCTGCCACTTAGCTCTATTACCAGGCATCAATAAGTGGAGTAAAAGGGGCAGGAACTGCAGAAATAACCATGGCAGACAACATTTATCATTGGTTTGTACCACCATTTAGATTTCATTTTTAATGCAACAAATGCCGAGGTGGTGCTACCCCACTCCCACGGCAAAGTACTATACTGGGAACAGCTTATCGCAGTGGTTATGGTGCTACCCCACCTCCCACGGCAAAGTACTATACTGGGAACAGCTTATCGTTGTGGTTATGGTGCTACCCCACCTCCCACGGCAAAGTACTACACTGGGAACAGCTTATCGCAGTGGTTATGGTACAGAGTGTCCCCTTAAAGGAACACTCCAGGCACCCAGACCACTTCTGCCCATTGGAGGGGTCTGGGTGCCAACTCCCACTACCTTTAACCATGCAACTGTAATTATTGCATTTTTTTTATAAACTGCAATAATTACCTTGCAGCGCTAACTCCACCTCTAGTGGCTGTCTACTAGACAGCCACTAGAGGGCACTTCCATGTCCATAGCACAGATTCGCTCAATTCCTCATAGGAAAGCATTGAAAAGCATTTTCAATGCTTTCCTATGGAGAGGTCTAATACGAGTGTGCGGCATTACCGCGCATGCTCATTAGGTCTTCCCAGCCGGTGGGCGTGATCAGTCTCCCCCGCCGGCTGACGTGATGAAGGGGAGGAGCGGCGGCGGAGTAGGAAGCAGCGGTGTGGGACATTTCGCTGCCTCTGGTAAGTGATTGAAGGGGTTTTCACCCCTTCAGCAACCGGGGATGGGAGGTGGGAGGGAGAGGGGACATGCAGTGCCAGGAAAGAGGATTTTTTTCCTGGCACTGGAGTGTCCCTTTTAAGTGCTCTATATTCCAGATCACACACATAATTTTCCAATCTCCACTGGAAGCAGCTCCTTAGACCCTGCTATAATATTCCCCAAATAACGGGTGATGTTTTAATTTCAGAAACAGAAATTAATTTATTGTATCTAAAACAAGGCTATTTATAATGACAAAGTACGGAAGGGACAAAGTGGGGCAATTCAGGACACAATGTAACATTCAGACAAATTAACACAACAAACCATTTAGGCTGAATCAGAGTTTCAACCTGTAGTCTTTAGAAAATGATGGGCATTGTTTAACAATCTGACAAAATTAAAGGGACTTTGTCCAAAGCCTCCAAGCACCATCACCACTTAACCAATAAACTGTAATAATATGATATACTGTAGTGGTTTTGGTGTTTTGAGTATCTCTATAAAATTTGACTTTACATAAAAGCGATGTCCATCTAATCCTTAGGGAAAAAAACTCCCCTATCTGCTCCAAACTGATCCATTTTTCCGTTCTTATATCTCAATCTATTCACTGTTTGTTTTGTCTGCAGGTTCTCTCCTTGAGCAACATTAAGAGCCCCATTTCCATAACGAACCCAGCTACTAGACTAATTCAGGTTACCTACCATTTACCGCCAGCTGTCCTGCCTTTCGGCGCACTGCATGGGCCCCTCATCACCTCCACAGTAAAACACAATCCCTTCAACCTGCACAGCTCTCACTAACTCTGGGCAAATATTGATCTTCACAGTCTTGTCTTCTTACAACACCCCCCTAACCACCTTCTTCATTCTGTTCAGGATCTACCCCTCTCTGTATTCACAACTTTCTTCCATTTCATGAAATTCCTTAACTCATTCTGCTGGAATCCCCCGTACATTCCACAGCTTTAAAGTAGTACTGTTATTTTGGAGATATTACATCATACACCTGGCACAATTATTATTATTATTATTTACATAGCGCCAACAAATACCACAGCGCTGTATAATAGGTAGACTAACAAACACGTCATTTTAACCAGACAAATGGACGCACAGGAACAGAGGGGTTGAGGGCCTAATCAATGAGCTTACATGCTAGAAGGAGGGGGTATAGTTACACAAGGCAAGAGTAGGGGCAGAAAAGAAGGTTGGTAGAATAGTACAATCAGGGCGTAGCATGTAAATTAAATACACCTGGCACAATCAGAGCATAGCTTTGAAATTAAATACACCTGGCACAATCCGGGCATAGAATGTAAATTAATATTACACTTCAGCCCCATTCCCATGGTTGCAGGAAAGGAATTATTAAGCGTACATGCCCTTGTGCAGTATTTAAGGAGCATCATGCACCAACAATGTTGCCCTAAACACAAAAGTGCACCAGAAGTAAGTAGTGCCACGGAAATAGGTCAAATTCATCTTAACCTAGTAAATGGCTCAATAGCATTTAGTCAGGTGAACGAACAGAACCTATCCCTTCCACAGATCTGGCAGTTCACCTTGAAACATTCTTTGAAAACCCACTTATTATCTGAAACTCCTGAAATGTAGTATTTGGTTTCCACCTAACTCAGTCCAACACCTGACTGTCTCCTCCGTCACAATCTGATCTGCCTCTGGTGACACAATCTCTTGCTAGATTGCAAGCTCTGCAGGAGCAATTCCTCACTGGGTGTTTTTTTTCAGGCAATGCTACACGTTTACTAAACTCCAGATACAGATTTTGTCCTAAAATGTGTATTTCTGTTGTCAATTCTCCAAATTCCCAGTTTTGTGACACCCCAATACACCGGTTTAGATTTTTTGAAATCCTACTTTTCTCTTACCTCATGTCTCCTGTTGCCTGTTGGATCTATCACTAATTGTCCTGCATTCTGTTTGCACATAGTGAACCTTTGATCAGTGTCCCTCGCCCCTAAGCCAATGACCCTCTGAATTTTGTTTTGTCCGGGAAGAGGCCCTTTCAATATTTATCTCTTGATTTCCCGTAAAGAATCCCAGCATGCACAGACACGGAGCTTGATCATTGGAAAATGATAAGGAAATAAAACCACCTTAAACCAACACTTTGATTAGTCAACAGAAGGTGTATGTTATAGACAAGTATAGTAACTTAAAGCGGGAATTCAAAGTCAGACATGTTTTCATTTCATCTATTTTGGAATATTTTGTAAAAGGTTTTAACAGTTCCACATGATGAAGTTTTCAAAGAATATGTCAACGTCTTAGAAGGGTTTATTCACCAAGTCGTGAGTTACTTTAAATTGAAAACTCTAGACAACAGAACACTCTTGTATATTATGAAATAGACAGATTAAAAATGGACAAAGTCGAGATACTCAAGAAGCATCCATTTCCCAGAGCACCTTCCTTGCGAAGACTTCTCATTGAGCCGCATCTGTGATTGGACAGCACACAGAACGTCTGCATGTTTTCATTTAAAATATATCTACGAAACAGTGATTTACATATGTCTGGTATTTGGGCAGTGGAGTGTAATGGACCGTTTTGCACACAAGGGGTTAAAACCGTTTAGGCGATCGTCCCCTTTCAGAGATACAGGCACAGCTACTGCAGAACACCAAACTCCCGAACCGCATGCTCCAAATTCCCAAACGGCATCCAATATAGCACTCCAAACTCCCGAACAGGAACCATACGAATAGCTGCTAGCAGACGAATAGGAAAAGCACCCAAGCGGCTTACACTCCTAGCAATCAGTCTCTGTCAGCTGTCGCTGGGGGGCCAGGTCCGACCGTCCCTACCCCATGTGTTGGACGTGCAGAGACCACGTTCCCATCTGCACAGTTGTGGGGCTTACTGTCTCCCCCTGGTACATTAAGCTGCCACTGGGGAGAGGGGGTAACAAGCTCCTCTCCCATACAGACTTCCAGCCGCGGGGGAGGGAGACCGACTGTCTCCGCTCCCAATACAGAGTCCTGCTGCTGGGGAAAGGAGACTGGGCTCTCTATTCCCGGTAGGACACTCTGCCACTGGGGAATGGAGACTGTGCTCCCAATTCCCTGTAATTCACTCTGCTGCTGGGGGATAGAAGCAACTATCTCTGTCCCCTGTAACTCAGCTTGCCGCTGGGGAATGGAGCTCGGGCTCCCAATTCCCTGCAATATCTCCTGCTGCATCCATCAAGATCTCCTGCTCCATCTCCACCAGCCACCTGGGGTTCTTCCCAGTGATTTTCTGCAACATCTGCCCAGCTGAATGGGTCTGGATCTGGGCCTCCGCTTCCCTGCTGAGCCTTCTCACAGGAGTGGAACAGATCTTGGTAGCCCTGCTCCAGCTCCATCTCTCGGGTCACTAGGTGGACCAGGTCTTGCTCAATCTCCTGAGTGTCGTCCCAGTCATACCTGCTCTCCCTCCACTCCAAGAGATCACTGAACCGGGCTTGTGTAGGGCTCCCAAATTCAGGCTCTGAAAAAGCCTCCCATAACAAGCCAGGACCATCAAACTCCTCTCCCTCTGGCTTGTCATGCTCGGCTGTCCAGGGCAAGTACTGTGTCCCATACCACCAGAGCGCCTGGTAGGCATCTTCCAGCCACATCTCTTGCCATACTAGGTGTTCCAATCTCTTCACCCATACCTCCAGGGGCTGCTCTCCCAGGAAGGGCATCCGCAGGGCTACTCGCTTCTGTAACCGCTGGTCTTCCTTGGGGAATCTCTCGTCCATGACACCCTCATCATACTCCACTGCTGGTTCCATCTTGGTGCTGTCAGGGTTGCTGTACTGGGACATGCGTTGCCCTCAAATTGTAAAATCCACGCAATGGTGTCCCCTGTAGCTGTCCTTTTGACTGTAGGAACGATTTGGTCCCCTAGGGGAGTGTCCACCAGGTGGGAGACCTGCATAAATACTGGGCAGGTAGCCCTCATTAAACAGACCACTGCTTGATCCTCAACACGGAGCTCTGTCTCGTCTTTTGGGGGATTTACTGAATGCTGAGAGAGACTGATTGCTAGGAGTGTAAGCCGCTTGGATGCTTTTCCTATTCATCTGCTAGCAGTGATTCGTATGGTTCCAGTTCGGGAGTTTGGAGCATTCCCTTACATGCGGTTCGGGAGTTTGGTGTTCTGCAGTAGCTGTGCCTGCATCTCTGAAAGGGGACAATCGCCTAAACGGTTTTAATCCCTTGTGTGCAGAAACGGTCCGTTACATGAAGTATCTCTTTAAATAAGTAAAGTCATACTGCTAAGAGAATCCAGTCCTTATTCACTAAACTGAAATTTGCAGACAGTTCACAATAAATACCTAATTTTGAGCAGAACTTCTTCAACTCCTATTTTGCCAGCTCAGATTAATTCCCAAACTTTTAAAATGATTTACTATTTTGAAAACTATATTAATATATTGACATATTTATGTGATGTATTTTTGATATTTTAATATTTTGGGGGGGAAAATGTACTATAATCCCCTTGCATTGGATCAATAAACCCCACTTGTTGGATGACTTAAAGGGACGCCAGCAGCCATGCTAAACAAATACACTACTGAGGGGAGCAGGGAGCTGGCCAAGTGCTTTCCCCAGGTGAAGAAAGTGACCGTATGTCAACCAAACCCCCATTAATCTTTCACTGGAAGCTGTCTGCTCCTAACAGCAACATAATGGCCGGGAATTTTGACTGATGAGACTGGGGATCTGCACATGGAGATCATTACTCTCCTGTTTTGGTGAATTTGTCACCTGCCAACACGTGTTAGGCTGATAAACACGATTTGGGATAAAAGAGCCATGTTCTCTCCTATGTCGGCCCATTCTAAAAACTATTGATTAGTATAGAAATTCATTAGACCAGTACTGACGTCTGGCAAGGTATTATGGGACAGATAAGGAATGGAATGTTCACACAACCAAAAGTCTGATGTCAGATGTTCCTAGAGAAGACGAGTAGTGTAGTCCATATAGGAGGGTAGGATAGAGGACACAGCCACATTAATTCCCGAAGGCAGTGAATAATACATTGATCTGATATTGTCAACTTCATTACCTTTTGATCCAGCCGTGGCTTAGCTCCTATAAAACCAATGTATATCCAGATCACTATTAGCTCCAGAGACACTACAGTTTAAAGGGACAGTATAGTCCCCAAAACAGTTTTAGCTTAATGAAGCAGTTTTGGTGTATAGATCATGCGCTGCAGTCTCACTGCTCAATTCTTTTATTGAGGAGTTCAATCACTTTGTCTATGCAGTCCTAGTCACACCCCATCAGTCTATGACTCACACGGCCCCCATGGAAAAAAAACTGGTTTAGTTTTCAATCAGATTTTGCAGCACAGTGTTTACACTCTAGAAGTTCTCACCTCCTGCGCTGTGAATTTGAAGCTTAAAAAAATAGAATAGCAAGTGTAAACAGGCCCAGCACAACCACTAGGCAGATTATGCAGCCTCCTAGGGCAGCCCTGCTTGGGGCACTGCACAGCGCTCCCCTCCAGTTGGTCAGTCATTGTAGCGTGACCAAGCCACAGACCAGGGTAGAAGAACTTGTATCACTCTACTCTGAAAGGAAGTGCTTACTGAGAGCGCCAAATTGCTTCCTATCAGACCGGGGAGCGGAAAACAAGCTCCTCTACCGTGGTTTGCGGTAGAGGGATGTGAGCCAACTTGGTGCAGTAGTGGGGGAGGGGAATGAGGGGAGCAAAGAGACGCATGGGGTTGCTTAGAGAAGCAAATAGACACACAGAGTGGACTGAGAGGAGCAAAGAGACACACATGAGGGCAGGAGGGGGTCAAAAAGACATGGGAAGGCTGAGAGGGAAGAAGAGACACATGGAGGGCTGAGGGGGCAAAGAGGGCTGAAGGTGGCAAAGAGACACACAGGCATCTGTGGGGGCAAAGAGACACACGGGGTCTGAAGGGGCAAAGAAACACTCAAGGGGGGCAAAGAGACAAATGGGGAGCTGAGAAGGGCAAGAGACACACAGAGGGGCTGAGAAGGGCAACGAGACACACAAGGGGTATTGAGGGAGGCAAAGAGACTCACAGGGGAGCTGAGGGAAGCAAAGCGACTCAGAGGGCTGTAGGAGGCAAAGAGATACACAGAGGGGCTGTGTGGGGTAAAGAGACACACAGAGGGGCTGTGAGGGGTAAAGAGACACACAGAGGGGCTTTGAGGGGTAAGAGACACATCGATGGATGAAGGGACAAAGAGACACAGGGTGGGGTTGAGGGGGCAAAGAGGCACACAGGGGGGTGGAGGATAGCAAAGACACATGGGGGCCTGGAGAGGATAAATAGATACATTGAGTGTCTATGGGGACAAAGAGACACGGAGGGTGTGTGGGGACAAAAAGACAGAGGGAGTGGGAGGACATAGACAGACAGTGGAGCTAGGGGACAAAGAGAGACTCAATGGGGCTGGGGTAACACAAAGAGTCACACAGTAGGGCTGGGGACAAAGACAAAGAGACACAGTGGGGCTGGGGTAACGACAAAGACTCACAGAAGGCTGAAGGGAACAAAGAGACACAGAGTGGCTGGTGGAGACATAGAAAAACACAGAGGAGCTGGGGGAGGCATAGAGACACACAGAGGAGCTGGGGGAGACAGGGACACACAGAGGTGCTGGGGGAGACAGAGAGAGACACTGAGCAGATATATCCCAATACGGAGACACTGAGCGGATATATCCCCAATACGGAGACACTGTGCAGATATATCCCCAATACAAAGATACTGAGCAGGTATTCCCATTCCAATCTAGTCATGTAAAGGCACAAGAGACCTGCAGATGGCAGTAGAGATCTAGGTTTTGTTAGAAGGTCAATGGAAGTAGAAATGTAATCTGATCTCTGCTAATGGTGCCTGCAGACCCTGGCCTGAGACCAGATACAATGTTACTAGCTAGAGAACTGTAGTGGTTATGGTTCGTTAATATCAAAGTATATAAAGGAGGGGAAGATACATATTGTTGTTTCTACATTCCGGTTGGGTCCCTGGGTCCAAATGTTATTACCCAACTTTACCCACTAATTTTATTCACTGTGAATGGGTGAAAGACTGAGTTGATTTTGGTAATAAAACCGATTAGCCCAATGGGCTGTAACCTATCTCATCGGGCAACACAGAATTATTTTATCAAAAAAACCTGACACTATGTTTTTTTTTTAAATCTTTTTATTGTTTTGTATGTTTGTCATAGGTAAACATAAGCTTTGGTACAGCGAGATTACATTAAGGTTACAATTTCGGTATTTCACTATTTTAAACAGTACTAAAATATCACATAGTGGAAGATACATTTTGTAGTAGAATCATCACCACAAAAAGGAAAATAGTGGTAGATGAGGCAACTGAAAAAGGATAACATAACAAGCAAAAATACTATAGCAATAAATAATTGAAAGGAAACATTACATTAGTGCAACACCCTGAGACCCGGCCTATACTGGTACGCTTCATGTGTATCTAAAGGGATAATTCCCCTCTGTGGGTCGGAAAACCTAGGCTCGGCGGAGGACTATTGAGTATATGGAAAGAAAAGCGGGTGTATAAAAGTAGGGGATGGTACCATGCTGTCCCCTCAGGGAAGCAAGATTGAGTGACGGTTGTGCGTGTCTTGTCAATCGGTTACTTTCAACTCCCACCAACCTCAACCAGGGAGGAAGGGGCTGAAGAGAAAGCTGCAGTGGTGTGATGGTGGGAGAGGCAGAAGTTTATGAATAGGGCTTGTATTTTCGATGAGGATAAAGGTATGTGTTAGGTCCGTCTACTGTGGTGGGGGAGGGTTGCAGTGCATGTGATGGATCCATGGGTCCCATATGGACAAGAATTTAACTTGTTTTCCCATTTTAGCTGAGGTGATTTCTTCCATCAATTTAATATCATCAACTCTCAGTATCCATTCACGAATTGAAGGTGGCCTGGATTTCTTCCAAAGTTTAGGGATGACACTATGTTTTATGTTCTCATATTCAAAAGGACGCTGCAAGTCTAGTTCTAATAGACCTCCTTAGAATGACCATTTATTAAATAACCGGGAGTCCTGGGAACTGACAAAGGAACGAGAAATGGTAGACAAAAATAGTGGCGTTTGAAAAGAATTGTTCCTGTTTTGGATTAAAACTTGCAATTCCCCAGTAAGTTTGCCATCATTTCCAGTTCATTAAATAAAACGCCTGTCAATTTCATTGCCCTAGATTTTTAGATCCTCCTGTGACTGAATGTCTGGAGAGAATGCAAAAACAAGTGGATAAAAAAAACAAACAACTAAAAGTGGATGGCTGGAGTGAGTGATAACGATAAAGTGCAGGCAAGCCTCTGTCTAAAGGCCACTCCCGACCTTTATAAACACAGAAACCCAAAGAAAAAAATCAATACAAAATGGCAGGGCACCACAGACACTAATATTTACCAGCTTTGTATGGAATATCTCAAAACAGGTCTTGGGGTTCTCTCAGCAAGGCTCAACGCATTTTGTCAGTCGTCCGACTTCCTCAGGAGTCTTATGATGTGATGTCAAGAATGTAGTGGAGGGATCACTTCACTTGTCCTTCCTGCTCCAATCTCCTTTTCTTCTCCTTCATTTGACACAGTCTTCTTTTTCTTCTGATACTCTCATCTCTCCTCAGTGGCTCCTTCTGTTCATTTCTCTTTCTAATCCCTTTCTGCTACTTTCACTCTCTTCTGCTCCTTGCTGACCCTTTCCTGCTCATTGCTGTCTCTATCTACTCTTTGCTGCCCCTTCCTGTTCCCTGCTGTCTCTTCCTGCTCCTTGCTGCCCCTTCTTGTTCCTTTCTGCCCCTTCCTGTTCCTTGCTGTCTCTTCCTGTTCCTTGCTGCCCCTTCCTGTTCCTTGCTGCCCCTTCCTGTTCCTTGCTATCTCTTCCTGCTCCTTGCTGACCCTTTCATGCTCTTTGCTGCCCCTTTTGGCTCCTTGCTGACCCTTCTTGTTCTTTCTCCTACTTTACTTTTGTGCTCCTTCAGATTCTTTCTACTCCTTTACCTTCCTGCTCCTTGCTGTCTCTTCCTGCTCCTTGCTGACCCTTTCCTGCTCCTTGCTGTCTCTTCCATCTCCTTGCTGACCCTTTCCTGCCTCTTCCTGCTCCTTGCTGTCCCTTCCTGCTCCTTGCTGTCCCTTCCTGCTGCAGATGTCATTGGGCTGTCCTCAGAATTATGTGGATTTGCATGTGTTCAGTTAATTTTTGCCATATGTATGTAAAGTGTATGCAGCATTCGTCTGATTGTTCGGTAAAATCACTCCAGTTATTATGCGAGTGCAACTACCGAACAATCAGACCACCCCAGGAATAAGTGTGCATCCAATTACCGTTCGCAACAATGTTGCAAACGAGTAATTGGCAATCAGTGCAGTATGTGCTTTGTCCTCTGGGTGGCCTCCATTTGGGAGACGAACACATGGTGGCGGCCATCTTAAACTCTCGAACAGCGGTGTTTTCCCGTCGAGTGTCTGGATCCCAAATCGGACACTCTGTTAGGCAAACACAGCTGAAACCTCCACACTGCCATCAATTCGTGTAGGAACTACCGAACGGCTCCTCGTTCGGTAGAAAGAACCCCACGAACAAGGTTGAGTGATTAAAAGTTCAGTTCTGCTCCTGATGCTGTGTGTCGTCCAGTCATTGGGATTGATATTGGGATATTATTGGATTGTTTTGCCTGCTGGAATTATTGCCTTATGGATTTATACTTGTTCCTGAGCCTCACTGGGATCTTGAGTGGAGATAACCTGTGGAATATCAGCTCTCCGCTACAGTCCCAGACAAGGTCCATGTGGGAGTACCCCTTGCATGGGGACTTGCATAAAAGCCAGTGTGGCACCATTAAAATCATTCCTGTTACACCCTTCATCTAGTTTGGCTGATGTTTGGGTACCTGTCTACTTTGCTGGGAGAATACACTTTGGAGGCTGACATTCGTATGGAGAATCGCGAGCTATAATCACTTGCGCGCTAGCAGTTTGGGAGGAAATAGGCAAACGAGTATCTATTATACCAGCGTTCGATCCAAAATGGTTTAAAAATCATCTAAAAAATATTGGATTTTCTCTGCATGAATTCTGCCATTTCAGAAAATGCAGCCACATTTACGATTTCTTCAAAAAGACAAACAAAAAACTTTTCCTGTGGCGAAAGTGTTGGAAAAATTAATAAATTGTATGATACACCAGACAAATTGCATAAATGGGGACAAAACATTTTTTAGATACATAAATGAGAAAAGAAAAGTAAAACAAGGATTAGTTAGATTAAAAAAAAAAGAAGGAAGGTATGTAGAAGAGGATAAAGGTCTAGCTGACTGCCTCAATGAATATTTTTGTTCTGTATTTACAGATGAAAATGAAGGAAAGGGACCTCAGTTGAGAAAAAGGATAAATGAGTCATTTATTACACGTGAGTTTACAGAGGAAGAGGTTCTATTTCAACTGTCAAAAGTAAAGACAAATAAGTCAATGGGATCTGATGGAATACACCCAAAGCTATTAAAAGAGCTTAGTGGTGTACTAGCAAAACCATTAACAGATTTATTTAACCAATCATTGTTAACAGGAGTAGTCCCAGAAGATTGGAAGTTAGCGAATGTTGTGCCCATTTACAAGAAAGGTAATAGGGAGGAGTCGGGCAACTATAGGCCAGTAAGCCTTACTTCAGTAGTGGGGAAAGTGATGGAAACCATGTTAAAGGATAGGATTGATGAACATCTAAAAACACATGGATTTCAAGATCAGAGACAACATGGGTTTACTTCAGGGAGATCATGCCAAACTAATCTTATTGATTTTTTTGATTAGGTAACTAAAATTATAGATCAGGGTGGTGCAGTAGACATTGCCTACCTAGATTTCAGTAAGGATTTTGACACTGTTGCACATAGAAGGCTTATCAATAAACTGCAATCTTTAAGTTTGGATTCCAATATTGTTGAATGGGTAAGGCAGTGGCTGAGTGACAGGCAACAGAGGGTTGTAGTTAATGGAATATATTCGAAGCTTGGACTTGTCACCAGTGGGGTACCTCAGGGATCTGTACTTGGACCCATTCTCTTTAATATTTTTATTAGTGATATTGCAGAAGGTCTTGGTGGTAAGGTATGTCTTTTTGCTGATGATACTAAGATATGTAACAGGGTTGATGTTACAGGAGGGATAAGCCAAATGACAAATGATTTAGGTAAACTAGAAAAATGGTCAGAATTGTGGCAACTGACATTTAATGTGGATAAGTGCAAGAGAATGCATCTTGGACGTAAAAACCCAAGGGCAGAGTACAAAATATTTGATAGAGTCCTAACATCAACATATGAGGAAAGGGATTTAGGGGTGATTATTTCTGATGACTTAAAGGTAGGCAGACAATGTAATAGAGCAGCAGGAAATGCTAGCAGAATGCTTGGTTGTATAGGGAGAGGTATTAGCAGGGCTCGAGTCCTGCAGGAACGCGTGGGAACGGCGTTCCTGCACTTTTTTCACAGCAGGAACGCCGTTCCCCCTGCAGGCACTCAGGGGGCGGCAAAAAATGCCGCCCCCAAATGCCCCCCCTTGTTTCCCCTGTCATGGGGGGCAACCTGATGGATTGCCCCCCGGTGAACGGCTCTCTCCCTGTCACACACGGAGAGGGAGCTGTGTGCTCTCTGCTCCCTCTCGCCGCGCGGGATGTCTGCTGATGCTGGGAGCCGGGTTGATGACGTCATATTCCGGCTCCCGGCATCAGCAGACATCCCGCGCGGCGAGAGGGAGCAGAGAGCACACAGCTCCCTCTCCGCGTGTGACAGGGAGAGAGGCGAGCCGTCCTCACTGCAGCCCCACTGGACCCCAGGGAAAGGTAGGGATGCTGGGTGGGTGGGAAATGTTAATTTTTTTATATTATTATTAATTTGTATATATGTATGTCTGTTTGTGGATGTGTGGATGTCTGTTTGTGGATGTGTGGATGTCTGTTTGTGGATGTCTGTTTGTGGATGTCTGTTTGTGGTTGTCTGTGTATGTGTGGATGTCTGTTTGTGGATGTGTGGATGTCTGTCTGTGTATGTGTGGATGTCTGTTTGTGGATGTGTGGATGTCTGTTTGTGGATGTGTGGATGTCTGTTTGTGGATGTCTGTGGATGTGTGGATGTCTGTGGATGTGTGGATGTCTGTGGATGTGTGGATGTCTGTTTGTGGATGTCTATTTGTGGATGTCTGTTTGTGTATGTGTGGATGTCTGTGTATGTGTGGATGTCTGTGTATGTGTGGATGTCTGTTTGTGGATGTGTGGATGTCTGTTTGTGGATGTCTGTGTATGTGTGGATGTCTGTGTATGTGTGGATGTCTGTTTGTGGATGTGTGGATGTCTGTGGATGTGTGCAGGACTCGAGTCCTGCAGGAACGCGTGGGAACGGCGTTCCTGCACTTTTTTCACAGCAGGAACGCCGTTCCCCCTGCAGGCACTCAGGGGGCGGCAAAAAATGCCGCCCCCAAATGCCCCCCCTTGTTTCCCCTGTCATGGGGGGGCAACCTGATGGATTGCCCCCCGGTGAACGGCTCTCTTCCTGTCACACGCGGAGAGGGAGCTGTGTGCTCTCTGCTCCCTCTCGCCGCGCGGGATGTCTGCTGTTGCTGGGAGCCGGGTTGATGACGTCATATTCCGGCTCCCAGCATCAGCAGACATCCCGCGCGGCGAGAGGGAGCATAGAGCACACAGCTCCCTCTCCACGTGTGACAGGGAGAGAGCCGCCCTCACTGCAGCCCCACTGGACCCCAGGGAAAGGTAGGGATGCTGGGTGGGTGGGAAATGTTAATTTTTTTATATTATTATTAATTTGTATATATGTATGTCTGTTTGTGGATGTGTGGATGTGGATGTCTGTGTGGATGTCTGTTTGTGGATGTGTGGATGTCTGTTTGTGGGTTTGTGGATGTGTGGATGTCTGTTTGTGGATGTGTGGATGTGGATGTCTGTGTGGATGTCTGTTTGTGGATGTGTGGATGTCTGTTTGTGGATGTCTGTAGATGTGTGGATGTCTGTTTGTGGATGTGTGGATGTCTGTTTGTGGTTGTCTGTGTATGTGTGGATGTCTGTTTGTGGATGTGTGGATGTCTGTCTGTGTATGTGTGGATGTCTGTTTGTGGATGTGTGGATGTCTGTTTGTGGATGTCTGTTTGTGGATGTCTGTGGATGTGTGGATGTCTGTGGATGTGTGGATGTCTGTTTGTGGATGTGTGGATGTGGATGTCTGTTTGTGTATGTGTGGATGTCTGTTTGTGGATGTGTGGATGTCTGTTTGTGGATGTCTGTTTGTGGATGTGTGGATGTCTGTTTGTGGATGTGTGGATGTCTGTTTGTGGATGTCTGTTTGTGTGGATATCTGTTTGTGTGGATATCTGTTTGTGTGGATGTCTGTTTGTGTGGATGTCTGTTTGTGGATGTGTGGATGTCTGTTTGTGGATGTGTGTTTGTGGATGTGTGGATGTCTGTTTGTGGATGTGTGGATGTCTGTTTGTGGATGTGTGGATGTCTGTGGATGTGTGGATGCCTGTGGATGTGTGGATGTCTGTTTGTGGATGTGTGGATGTGGATGTCTGTTTGTGTATGTGTGGATGTCTGTGGATATGTGGATGTCTGTTTGTGGATGTGTGGATGTCTGTTTGTGGATGTCTGTTTGTGGATGTGTGGATGTCTGTTTGTGGATGTCTGTGTATGTGTGGATGTCTGTGTATGTGTGGATGTCTGTGTATGTGTGGATGTCTGTTTGTGGATGTGTGGATGTCTGTTTGTGGGTTTGTGGATGTCTGTTTGTGGATGTCTGTTTGTGGATGTGTGGATGTCTGTTTGTGGGTTTGTGGATGTGTGGATGTCTGTTTGTGGATGTGTGGATGTCTGTTTGTAGATGTGTGGATGTCTATTTGTGGATGTCTATTTGTGGATGTGTGGATGTCTGTGTATGTGTGGATGTCTGTGGATGTCTGTTTGTGGATGTCTGTTTGTGGATGTCTGAGGATGTGTGGATGTCTGTTTGTGGGTGTGTGGATGTCTATTTGTGGATGTGTGGATGTCTGTGTATGTGTGGATGTCTGTTTGTGGATGTGTGGATGTCTGTTTGTGGATGTGTGGATGTCTGTTTGTGGATGTCTGTTTGTGGCTGTGTGGATGTCTGTTTGTGGATGTGTGGATATCTGTTTGTGGATGTCTGTGGATGTGTGGATGTCTGTTTGTGGATGTGTGGATGTCTGTTTGTGGATGTGTGGATGTCTGTTTGTGGCTGTGTGGATGTCTGTTTGTGGATGTGTGGATATCTGTTTGTGGATGTCTGTGGATGTGTGGATGTCTGTTTGTGGATGTGTGGATGTCTGTTTGTGGATGTGTGGATGTCTGTTTGTGGATGTCTGTTTGTGGATGTGTGGATGTCTGTTTGTGGATGTGTGGATGTCTGTTTGTGGATGTGTGGATGTCTGTTTGTGGATGTGTGGATGTCTGTGTGTGGATGTCTGTGTGTGGATGTCTGTGTGTGGATGTCTGTCTGTGGATGTCTGTTTGTCTCAGTGTGTGTAGGAGTGTATTTATGTCTGTTAGCGTTTGTACGTGTGTATGTGAGTGTATGTGCTTCTGTTAGTGTATGCATGTGTATGTTTGCAATTGCATGTATGTGCATACGATATTGTAAGTTTCTGTCAAATAAGTGAGAATCTGTCATTTAGTGTGTGTGTGACTATTAGTGTGTGTCTCTCTGTCAATGAATGAGTGTGTGTCAGGGAATGTGTGTGTCAAATCAGTGACGTCTGTGTGTTTGTCATTGAATGTGTGTGTTACTTACAGTGTGTTTCTGCCAGTGTGGGTGTCTGTCAGAGAGTGTGCTTAAAGGGACACTATAGGCACCCAGACTACTTCAGCTCCTTGAAGTGGTCTGGGTGCAGTGTCCCAGTCCCCTTAAACCTTCTCAGAAACTGCAATAATTACCTGAGGGGTAACTCCAAGTCTAGTGGCTGTCTATCAGACAGCCACTAGAGGGACTTTCGGGTGGTTAGGTGACCAAAAGTCACCTAACTGATGCTGGACGTCCTCACCCTGTGCATGAGGGCATCCAGCATCTGCTAAATACCCATAGGATTTTAACCCCTTCAGTGTCGAGGGGGGAGGGGAGGACATGAGAGGAGGGGGGCACTATAAGGAATTATAGTGCCAGGAAAACAACTTTGTTTTCCTGGCACTATAGTATTTCTTTAAAAGGAGCAGGAAAAGGTGGAGTCTAAAGAGGAAGGGGTGGGTTCTTAATCAGGAAGCGGTGCACCCTTGACATGAAGGAGTGGTAAATTTAGATTAGTGGGGTGCTCTATAGTCATGTCTAGGGCAGCACAAAATTAAAATACACCACTGTGTGAGTGTATGTGTGTGTGCACGCGTGTATATAAATATATATATATATATATATATATATGCATACAAGTGTTTTGGGGTTTTTTTGGGGAGAGTTCCCACACTTTTTTCCCCAGGACTTGACCCCTGGGTATAATGGTAGAGGTCTCTTGTTCTTGTTCTGCCTCTAGGTCAATTTGCCTAGATAGGGAGTCAGCCTTAATGGTCTTAGGACCTGGTCTGTTAGTGATAATAAAGTTAAAGCGTGACAAGAACAACAACCATCTGGCTTGTCTAGAAGACAGCCTTTTAGCATCACCAATGTATGGAAAGTTTTTGTGATTCGTTATGATCAGGAGTGGATCCCTGGAACCTTCTAAAAGATGTTGCCATTCTTTCAGAGCTAGGATAATGGCTAACAATTCTCTGTTACCAATATCATAGTTACACTCCGCTGGCGACAACATTCTAGAAAAGAACCCACAAAAATACAAAGGGGTATCATGACTCTCTCTATGAGAAAGAATATCCCTGTTACAAACACATTACAGACAAGCATTATGTTGTTTCGTTGTTATAAGATTGCTTTGGTACTTAAATCCTGTACCCAACTCACGAACAGATTACTTACACCAATTCGTTAAACGAATAACGGACCACCCGGACCCTGGCGTGTGCCGCCACTTAACCCCGGTCACCTTTCAAACAACCGAACAACCGACCACCCTGCGAGGGGAGTGTGTTACCACTTGATCGCCCAGAGAGTTGCAGTCTGCGGTTAACCACAGGTTAATTGACGGCCTCTGGGCATTCTCGTTCGTGCCTTATCTCCCGATGGTCTAACTACCGAACGGGTCACGAACGGGGACCACCTACAGCCTGGCGTGTGGCTTCAATTAGAATGTTGAGTGTTGCGGTTAACCGCAGGTTAAGTACCCGCTTTACGGCGGTCTACCTTCGTCTCCCGAAAAGCTGAAACATCCAGCCAGAGAGCGGGGATTCGTGCACAACTCTGGCCGTTAATCGTTCCACAAGTTTGATGCCGAGGTCCGCTGCCTATTGACTCACTCAAAAACATGGCCGCCATCTCAAGCTCAGGACCAAATATGCGAACGGACTTTGCAACGAAGAAACCAAGCATATGGTTCGTGGGTTTGAGGCGCTATTCGGTGAAATATTGCACACAGACCTGGGCTACAGAATGAATGGTAGAAGTTCCGAAGTATAGCTGAAAATGTTGAAGTTATATATTTTTAACCTGTTTTTGATGTGTAATAAAAACGTGGTATTTTGGGCGCTTAGAGATAATTGTATTGGCATAGCTGTTGGGTTCATTATCTCCAAGCTGGGCGGTAACAAATTCAAATGATGCATTTCATTCTTATTGTATTATTCCTGTATCCCATCAGGTCCAGTGGGGGCTGTCCCTGGACCTGAGATTTTGCATAAATACCGATCCCTGTGTGCCATTAAAAGCAGTTCTTGTTTGACCTTCAAATCGCAGCCTCGACTCGTTTTGTGGGGAAAAGATTATCCTAGCTGTACTATAGCTAGTGGGATTGTTCTACATTTACAGGATCCTTTTGGTCGTCTAGTCGAAGCGGCTTCTCTCTCTCTCCACAACGGGATCCAGATCGCCCAAGCGGTCCAGCTTCCAGCTAGCCTGGTGGTAACCGTAACAAGCCCCTACCAGTGTCTCAGTCGCGTCTACCTCTAGTATGAAGGGTTTGCTAGTGTCAGGATGTACCAATATGTCAGCAGAAGCAAATAATTTCTTAAGAAGCTCAAAATTACAGTTAACCTCCTTATGTGTCATATTGGTGATGGGGCTATCACCGTGGAGAAACCTTTGATGAATCTCCTATAGTAATTTGCAAACCCAATAAACCTTTGAATGGCCTTTAACCCATTGGGTAATGGCCAATGTAGAACGGCTTCTAGTTTACGTAGGTCCATCTGAAAACCAGAGGCTATATTATATTATAGCCCAAGAACTGAACTCTGGTCAAATAGACATTTGTCAAGTTTGCAATAAAGCCTGTTTTTTTAGCAACGTTTGCAACACTTGTTTAACATTTTGAGTCTGGATATAGGGGGAATAAATTAGTATATCATCCAGATATACCAATACGAAAGTATAAATGTAGTTTCTGAAAACATCATTAATGAGATCCTGAAATACGGCTGGGGCATTGCATAAGATTCTCATAGTGACCATTTCTAGTGTTAAATGCAGTTCTCCATTCATGTCCCTCCTTAATCCTTACCAAATTATAAGCACTCCTAAGGTTGAATTTTGTA
>OW240921.1:127065048-127162726 GCA_933207985.1 Pelobates cultripes | reverse complement strand
GATCATTCTTAGAAACATAGAAACATAGAATGTGACGGCGGATAAGAACCATTCGGCCCATCTAGTCTGCCCAATTTTCTAAATACTTTCATTAGTCCATAGCCTTATCTTATAGTTAGGATAGCCACATGCCTATTATGTATTATGACATTCATAGTTAAAATGCCACACTGAACTAAAAAAATAACAATGTATTAATTGTTCACAGTTTTTTTAGATTTTCTTAAAATTAAATAATGTTTTTGATGTAAAATTAAATCCCTATTTCTCATGAACAAATGTGTGGGTGCACTGAATATGAAAGAGGTAAATTATGGTTGGACACACATATAGCTCATAGTCGAGGTTTTGTTTTGTTTTTGGTCAGAACTTGTACAATTGCCTCCGTCTTTAAGGGGTTAATATTCACTTTGATTTTGCCATCCTTAAGGGGTTAACTGCCAAAATCATTTTGTTTTGTTGAGGTCCATTTTCAGGTTAATAACACCACATTCTGTATAACCTACTAACATCTCTTGGTCCTGATAAAAAAGAGAATTATCAATTCAATACTGTGTTGCTGAATTCCTAGTTGCTGATAAATTAAAAGCATTGCGAAAAAGGACATAACCTTCATATTGCTCCCAACTCGTTTAACTGAAAGATACATATTCATAAATGCAACAACAGCGAGGGGATTAAGGCAGAACACGAATGAGGTACAAATAGACACAGGGAATACTTTGCTATGTACTGTGAGTGTAATCCTGGATTTCTCATTGGAATCTCAAGTAACGTCTTTACTTTGTTGCCACAAGTTATCAAGTTTGGCTCCCAAGTGTCCCTATTTAGGAGGGACAGTCCCTATTTTGAGCCCAAATCCCTCTGTCCCTCTTTTCTATCCTATTGTCTCTCATTTGCTTGGAGCTCCATATTGTTTGTGTGTCTGAGTGTATAACAGAGCTTCACAGCAATAATATTATTATTATCATTATTATCGCCATTTATATAGCACCAACAGATTCCATAGCGCTTTACAATAATATGAGAGGGGGAATTTAACTATAAATAGGACAAATACAAGAAAACTTACAGGAACAATAGGTTAAAGAGGACTCTGCTCACATGAGCTTACATTCTATAGTACTCCTAGTAATGTGTGTTACGGACCGTTTTGCACAAAAGGGGTAAAAAACGTTTAGGCGATCGGCCCCCTTTCCCGAGATGCAGGCACAGCTACTGCAGAACACCAAACACACGAACCGCCAATAAGTGAATGCTCCAAACTCCCGAACGGCATACAATATAGCACTCCAAACAGACGAACAGGAACCATACGAATTGCTGCTACCAGACGAATAGGAAAAGCATCCAAGCGGCTTACACTCCTAGCAATCAGTCTCTATCAGCATACAGTAAATCCCCCCAAAGACGAGAGAAGGCTCCATGTTGAGGGTCAAGCAGTGGTCTGTTTAATGAGGGTTACCTGCCCAGTATTTATGCAGGTCTCCCACCTGGTGGACACTCCCCTAGGGGACCAAATGGGAGACTGTGACAAGGGACAGACAAGCAGACAAATAGGACACACAGTCACAATATATTCCCACAATGCATCCTGGCTTCCTCCCCTCTGCCCTGGGAGATAATTGAGAAGTAATTCAATTATCTCCCAAGACAAAGGCAAATCGCCATTATGCACGTGGGGATACTAAAACAAGCATTACTGTTAAAATACACCATGTGAGACACATTACATTAAAACTATACATTTAACATATCCCCAGATACCTCAGGTCTGAGCGCACATCATTAAGCGAATGGCGCTCAGACCACACGAATACAGTTTAATCGCCATGGAGCCAAAGTCTTTACAGTCAGTTTCATACGAATGGGCTCCATGGGATTCCTATCTGGGGTATAACACATTCAAACAAAACTACCGAATACCGGGCCGTTCGTGCACTTCCACCGAACAAGAAGGGAGGTCGGCGGCTTCTGCGGTGTTCCCGCAAAACTGTGTTCGATTTTAGTTCCATGAAAATAGAGACGAACACTGCTGTGCATTCGTATGTTTAAAATGGCCGCGACCTCGTGTTCGTGATACGAATGGAGGCCACCCAGCATTCGTCAATTAAGCTGCGGTTAACCGCAGCTTCAGGGAGGTTAATTGCCGGCACACTCCAGCTCCCAGGTGGTCCAGTCATTCGTACGGTTGTTCGGTAGATTGAATCTACGAACCCCAGGCAGAAAAGCACGAATGAAGCTTTTCTGCAGGTAAAAAAGATGTCTTTTAACAGGGGGCCATAGTCCAAAGGCAGCAGGCGAGCAACCAGGCTTCTCCAATGCAATGTGGCGAGATTGGTCTCGTCACAATGTGTTTTAGTGTATAACAGAGCTCCACAGCAATAATACTCCCAGTAATGTGTCTGAGTGTATAACAAAGCTCCACAGTAATAACACTCCCAGTAATGTGTCTGAGTGTATAACAGAGCTCCACAGCAATAACACTCCCAGTAATGGGTCTGAGTGTATAACAGAGCTCCACAACAATAACACTCCCAGTAATGGGTCTTAGTGTATAACAGAGCTCCTCAGTAATAATACTCCCAGTAATGTGTCTGAGTGTATAATGGAGCCCCACAGTAATAATACTCCCAGTAATGTGCCTGAATGTATAACAGAGTTGCACAGCAATAATACTCCCAGTAATGTGTCTGAGTGTATAACAGAGCTCCACAGTAATAATACTCCCAGTAATGTGTCTGAATGTATGACAGAGTTCCACAGCAATAATACCCCCAGTAATGTGTCTGAGTGTATAACAGAGCTCCACAGCAATAATACTCCCAGTAATGTGTCTGAGTGTATAACAGAGCTCCACAGCAATAATACTCCCAGTAATGTGTCTGAGTGTATAACAGAGCTCCACAGCAATAATACTCTCAGTAATGTGTCTGAGTGTATAACAGGTAATTTTAGTAGAGGGAAACATCTCTGCCAATCGCGGGCACTGAGAAGGAGGCAGCCACAGTAAGTCTTTAATTAAATAAGGGAGAATTTAATTTCCTTCCATCTCAAGCCACTGGGGATGGACGTTATCCAAATTACATTTGATTGCCATTGCGGCATTGGTCGCGTAATAATGGATAAAGTTTGGCAAACCCATACCTCCACTAATCCTGAGCTTTTGTAAAATGGCTAATTTAATCCTACTTGGTTTTTTTGTTCCAAATAAATGCTATACGGGCAGAGTGAACCTTTTGAATAAAAGATAAATGTACAGAAAGGGGAATTGTCCTGAGAAAATATAACATTTTTGGAAGGAGAGTCATCCTTTTCGTGTGTTGTTATCCCTAATTACAATCTTTTTTTTTTTTTTATTAATTGGACAGCAATTTGTGGAGATGAAATTTAGGAAGCTGTTTTATGATGCATTTAAAATAAATAAATAAAATGAGTAAGGATTGTGCTTTTTAAGGAACACTCAAAACCCTTTGGACAAGTAAACTCTTTGACCTTCAAAAACAGAACAGATTGCACTATCGATGTGTATTTTAAGGCCATAAACACAGTGTGCAAATTAACCAGCATGTTCTTTTAGTCCTTGTAATGGCCATTTATATTTAATTAGGAAAGGTACAGCTTTTGATTACTTTTATGTAGACCACAGGGTCTAGATGTAATTACCTTAGAGAAAAATAAAACCAAACAGTAAAAACACGTAATTATTGCGTAATAGTATTTTATTCGACTTTACATATTTAATCAAATCCGTAGATAGAAATCGAAGACAATTCCCCCCATTCAAAAAATTAAATAAAAAGGAAAATACACTAAATTAAATTTTGAAATGTGTTCTAAACCAATTAATGGATTATTTTCTCTGTCCTGAATCTGGCAGAATATAGGCAAATAAATGGAGGAAAAAAAAAAATATATATATCAATTATTTTGGAGGATAAAATGAAGGAAGAAACTTTAAGCAAAGACTAAAGGTGTATGAAAAAATAATGGACATACAAAACAGAGCTGGTTGTATTGGACTAAATTCATAAATTCAGTATGGCAACATTTATTGATGGCAGAAAGGTTAAATCTGGCAAACAGATGGTTAAAAAAAACAGTCAATGGCGTCTACCTTCAAACAAGCAATAATGCATTTATTAAAGGGACAGTAAAGGATGAAAAATGTTTAATGAATATCAATGCCAAGAATCAGTTTTATGATGCAATGAAAGGCCTACTACATGACCAAATATTACTGCAACATTACTTTAGCCAGGTTTGCTTAGTACGTTCTAAGAGATATTTCATGGAGTTTCTTTCTTCACAGGTAGTTTTATATTATCCATAAATATTGTTACAATTAAGACTGGCCCCATTATATGACCTTATTTTCATTTAGTTGTAATCGTCACTGAAATGCTGCAATAAAGACCTCATATCTCAGCTTGCAAACATTTTGGATTAACATATACCAATTTTACTCAGAAATATAAAAATATATATATTTGTTACTTTGCTGTCCCTCAGCATTCTAGAATTCTTACATCTGAAGGAATGTCATACTGTTCTTCTAAAGACTCCCAATATAAGTTCCTCCAGGGCTTTTGTACGTAACCAGCACTCAAAGCGTAAACGCTGCCCGTTGAATTCTGATTAGTGAGTCACATCATATTTATGAATATTTGTTTTCGATTTAGTACACATTATAAAGAAGAAAAAATCTGAGAATGAATTATGAATTGTCAGGTCTTATACATGAACTATGAAGGCTACTCTACTGGGTATTGCAATAGTTTCCTTTTATTCGCAAGCATCTGAGAAACAAACATATTTAATGAATCTAAACAACAACAACAACAACTATGTATGTAGTCCTGTACAATTATATACACACACACCTTTAAATATAACCACTCACGGTCGTTTGATATAAAACCACCTAAAATGCTGTTTCAGATAATTATTTACCTGCAGTTTTATTGATATTGGGAAAGTCCTTCGATAGGCTTACTTTACAGCCATATGTTTCTATATGTTAACTATTGATAATGCTCTATGGGAATCTGTAAATGGCGAACACAGAGAAACTGCCCCACACAGCTTCTAGATTAACACAACTTCTACAAAGCACATTATTGTACGTTTAAAGCTTATATATACACGTATGTGTGTGTCGAGCATTAAAAAGAGTCTACATATCAAGCTAAAGGCAGCAAATGTGTACAAATTAATACAAGTCTGTTCAGACATACATGGAAATTAATAACTTTAAAGGGACACTATAGTCACCAAAACAACTTTAGCTTAATGAAGCAGTTTTGGTGTATAGATCATGCGCCTGAGGTTTCACTACTCAATTCACTGCCATTTAGGAGTTAAATCACTTTGTTTCTGTTTATGCAGCCCTAGCCACACCTCCCCTGGCTGTGAATCGCACAGCCTGATTGAAAACAAAATGATTTACATTTCAAATCAGATCTTAAATGGGCACTCTAGGGGTGATGTCCACCCTGTCCCTGGCGGCATCCGGCTTAAAAAGTTTTAGATTCAATAAGTGTGGAGCGCCGCCAGATATGGGCGCTGCTGATTGAGCAGCCAGCTGAAGCTCTCAGCCAATCAGTGCCTTCCCATTCACTAAACTGGTTTGGAAAGAAATGCATTCACTCTCAGCCAATCAGCAGCGCCCCTGCCCTGCGGTGCTCTGTGCTTCCTGAGTCTTAAAATTCAGAAGCCGGATGTGGACTGAGGGGGTGTGGGGAAAAGCATGGACATGGCCGCTGGAGGCAACTTTGAGTTTGAAAACTGTTTAACCCCTTGAGATGAGAGTGCTCCCAGGGGCATCCTGGCACCAAAACAACTTAATTTAGATGAAGTTGTTTTTAGTGTCTGGAGTGTCCCTTTAACTTACGTTAGACGTTTTTATCTCCTGCTCTGTAAATTGAACTTTAATCACACACTAGAAGCTCTTTCGAGGTCTGGCAAGCTAGTATTAGTGCAGATGATAAATTCTTAAACAGAATGTGCAATAATAAACATTCCAATTTGCTTTACAGGAAGTGTTTAGGAAGGCTGTGCCAGTCACATGCAGGGAGGTGTGACTAGGGTTCATAAACAAAGTAATTTAACTCCTAAATGGTAGATGATTGAGCAATGACATGATCTATACACAAAAACTGCTTCATTAACCCAAAGAGGTTTTGATGAGTATAGTGTCCCTTTAAGATAGTTTGCACAAGAGTGTACATGTGTGTGATATTTTACTCAAGTACATCCTCCATGTTTATTCTTAAATGCTGCTAGGAAAATGTTAAAGGGACAATAAAGGCAAACAAAAATGCTTATTTTACATTATTCATATCAAAAAGTATTGAAACTGCTGGGTTTAGTACATATTGAGGCCTATATTTGTCAAGAAGAGAAATTGATTTATTTATTTTTTTACATATATACAATAGTTTCCTACTTGTGATTGTGTCAAACTTAATATCCAGTAGTTTCCCATTGATCAGAGTAAAAACATTGTTTCATGAATGATCATGTTACTGTGCAACGCACCAGTTCAGTCCGCATTGCCTTTCATGAATTAACAGAGTGTTCAGCTTGGAAGTAATGGAAAACTCGGGAAATTAAGATGGGCCCTTACATGTACCATGGTTTGTGTGTTTGATGCCTTTTTAGTTTTCAGGGCACAATGAAATAGCTGCTTTATACATCCACTTACAAACATAGAAAATATACGACAATACAATATTTTTGATATTTACAATAAAATAAGCATTTTGTTTTTCTGTTGTGTCATTTACGCTCATTTAGCTCTGTCTGTCTCTCCCAGATTCTGTTGACATAACAGAGAGCGCCATTAAAATAATTGCTTATAGTTCCCAGTGTCACACAAGGGGGGTAAAAAAAATAAATCCAACATTCTTTAATTATTTGGGAAACGATCCATGTTCCTTCCAACTGCTGACAAGCATTTACATTCTACTTACTGAGGGTATCGGCTGACCCTGCAAAATTCATTGCTGAACAAATCCACACTTTTTTTTTTTTTAAACTCACATATACATTTTGTTTTCAACAACCATAATTTTCATGGCATCGGGTTATATATTTGCCATCGTGATTTGATGTTGGAGCCATCGTCTTCTGGTCTTTTTGTTCCAGCAAACAGAAAATGTGGTGATCCATGTGGTACTGACGGCTCAGTTTCCATTTGCGAGCATGACCAACGTCACAGACTTCAATATATACAGAAAGTACACAGTACAAGTTAAACCCCTATAACAGGAACAAGAGACTGCAATATGTTGGCCTCCGTTTCTTGCACATCTCCCATTTGTCCACAAGACAAAGGATCCTGAGGACAATCAAGTCAGAATCTCCTTTACAGATCTCTGAAGACAGATTCATGGACTGCTGTGAAAGGCATAGATGTTCACAGACACTAGTTCCTACCAAAAAGGACACCTAAAAAAAGAAAAAAGACACACCAAGTTAAATTTTTCCTCATTTCAGAGTGGAAAATACAGCATGCCCAACCACACTGGGTTTGCGCATATTTATTTTTCTTCCCCCAGTGATATCTTCAGCACTGGTTGGTGGGCACGTATACATAATGAAAGACAACAACAAACTTCAGCAAGGTGAATTTTTCAATCTATGCTGCCAATTTAGCTAGCACAATGTATGCAATACAGTCTTAAAATTCTCTGAGGTGGCATTGTCGCTTGAGTGAAAAGTCCACTTTAAACACATCAGAAACTTATTATCTAGACATTGATAATAGAGCTTAAAGAAATATTTTTTTTTTTTTTAAACTATATACTGGAGTTCAGTATTGATGAAGTTAAAGTGCACCACATGACTTTATGATAATGGAGTAGGGATATTTCCAAGACTGGGGGACTCACCATCCAATATAACACTGACAGAGGTTTTCGTGGGACGTGGCTTGTTTAATCAGCAGCTCAACCTGCGTGGAGACATCTAGCGTTTCTTCATGGTTAAAGTCCCGTCCTGAAATAAAATGATATAAAGAGAAAGGGTTTGTCATAGCCCCGTCTTTTGGTAGGTGGTCATAACCGGTTTTGTATTATTTAAAAAAATAGTAATAATAATAATATAAAGTTGAAAAGCTAAAGTCTGTCTTAAATCAATGCTGAACTGATAAAATTACATAATGTAATGGTTTTGTCTCAGAAGGAAGTTTTCCAAAATAACAAAAATAAACAATATTCTGCAATTGTATTAGAACAACACTGTTCCCATCTCTTGGGGGAAAACATAATCCCACTGATTATTTAAATGTGTTCCCTAGAAGGACTGAAACCATAATAAAATAATCTTTAAAGGGTGTGATCAGAATGTCTTAAGACCAGAGGTTTTTGTATCCCTAATGTTTGTTAATTGTATTTCTACGGCCCAAATAAAAGAAATAAATAAAATGTTATTCTATAGATGTAAACCCAATGAAAACATGCATGTTATTATGCATTTCCATCAGGGGTATATCTAAAAACCAACCTGCAAAAGCTGCAGATCTCTTGTCTGCAGCCTTTGCAAGCTCCCTCCTTCTAACCCCACTCAGACTTTGTGTGTCTGTCCAATCACAGACGTCCCAATGCAGCTCAATGAGAAGCCTTTGCAAGGCTGGTGCTCTGGGCACTTGCTTGGGGTGGGGGATGCTATGAGTGAGTTTTATTCAAGCTGTAGCAAACCCAGTCAATCTAATCGGGAATAGAGCTTTGAACCATCAGGTTTTAACAGACAGAGCTGCATTTTTTACTATAATTTTGCTATTAGAATGGCAAACATTTGGAGACAGGCTAATTTTACCTGTTAGCTTGTCCCGAACCCTGTTAATAATCTGTATAGCTTTTTTATTTAAAGCTTCGGGCTGTACCAGACCATCACCAACTGCAAACAAAAAAAGATATTTGTTAAGCACAATGGAAAAGCTATGCTTCAACCACACAAGATGAATGAAAACAAACTTGACTGCAAAATATTTGTATAATTACGAAAGCAAAAACAAAGATCCACTAACATCCACTAAATATATGTTTTATAGACAAACATACAAAGAACAAGGTCCCCTTAGTGGAAATGTGAAGTAAGAATTCCCTGTAAATGTGTAGATGAATAAATACTTACCTGCAGTATACATCACATGCACTAATTGAATGACTTGTGTGAAATAAATCATGGCCTTTTGGGATGGAGCCAAATATGACAGGGAATAATTCCTGTATTTCACTTGGACATTGAAATACATTCTACCTCTTTACCAAAGACAATTCATATAGGCATGATATAGACTAAATGGTTTATCTATGAGGTGTCACACCAGTTTTGTACAAGATGTTCTAATCAAATGGGGAGGTTTTGTACAAATGGTGAAATAGACTTACTAAACGTATGGATAGATTCTGGTACAGTACTTCCTCCAGGTTTTTTGTGCGTAGTTTCACCTAATTCCACTGTATCCAACATTTCTGCAATGGGAAAGAAAGATCACTATTAAATCAAACCATGATCAAAACTAAGATTACATCTAAAGTCGTCTAAAATAGCAACCAAGAGCTACCTGCTATTATACTGAAAAACATTACAATATGGACTACAGAAAATCCCTCCTGCACATGGTATATTATGGAAAAGTGATCATGACATCATCCATGAAATGAATCAAATGCACAACACACAACAGATGTTTTTAACTTTGTGAACAAATTAAATTATGGAAAAAGTATTACAATTCTGAAACATGCTTTTTAAACTTCCAAGTTAAGCAATGAATCTATTTAGAAAATTCTTCCTGCTATTCTCCTAATTACAAAGCCTATAAAGCTTGAGCTGGTAGTTAAACAATGACGTGACATCCCAGTAAACTCACAGAGCTGGAATACATACAAAAAGACCATTTGTTTGAGGCCTGTGCCTTTAAAATCTTTGGGTTCCATTTACGATGCACTAAATGCAGACACATTCCAAGATTACTTATTAATGTATATTCATATAAATACAAAGATGGAATGCATGCATCACATTTTTAATCATTCTAATTTATACACATGCATAGTGTTTTAAGCAAATTGCATGCTCAAATATTCTGTATTCCTTAAAACTATAGCAAATGTACAGTTTTAGTTTCCCTGAAGCAATGGTCCCAATGCCCTAGGCAGATTTACTTGCTAATAAAATTATTTTTATACCAAGATGTTTTTAGAAACTAATTCTCTATCACATTCTTATTGGATTGTGTGCTGTAGTTTAGTGACATAATGTCTGTGTTTGTTTTGCACGCGGTTCGGCTGACTCCAGGTAACGCACACCCAGGGACATTATATAATGTGGACGCACAGCTGCAAAGAGAATTTCCATTTAATTATTACCATGTGTGTTATTGGGAGAGTTGTTACAGTCTAAAAATGCTGACGAAATTCTCTTAGTCAACTAAACAGAGAGACCTGATCAGAAGAAGGAATTGGCCTCAGATGTTAAGTTTGACAAATATGAAGTCTTAACATTTTGATTTCCGTGTTTAGTAGGGAGACCGATGATTTATTGTGGGACCAAATGCTGCCTTTAATTTCACGCAAAAAACGAAAGCTATATGGAAAATTACCCCTCCCCCCCCCTGCTATCCACAGACCAGCTGGTACATAAACTGGGCATCAAGCATCACTGGACAGTACCCTACATGCATTAATTTGTCCTTTCTTCTGCCTCACCTGTGCTACCTCCCACTTTAGATAGATTGTGCTACATTCAAATTCCCTTTCCACTTTTCTACTGACGTGCATAAATACTGATTGAACTGAAAGGCTCTGTTTCCAAACTAATGTTAGCAGATCTCCAAGTGTTAAATAATTAGGGTTAATGATATTCAGGCTCTGAGAACCTAGGAATGTTCCAAGCTGAACTCACCCACAGACTGTCCGGCTGAGTAGGAGTCTGTCCGTGTACGAGAGCGTTTGTTGCCCTTTATATTGGCTGTAAAAAGATTATTATTGGAGAGGTTGATGAGATTCTGCTTTCAACGATTAAAAATTAAAAGAGATTCAGCACGGAAGTGGCTTAGCTTACAAGGGATCCGACCGCAATGGCAAATTATTATTTGAATAAAAATGACATGTTTATGTAGCAGCTCCATCTGTAATTGCTAATGATGGGTAGTTTGTGAAGCATAGCACGATACAGAAATTCTAATAGAAATGTGGGGGTCTCATTTTCACAGCAATTTCCTATTTCGTTGGAATCCAAAACACTGACAAAGGCAAAACAGGGAGAGACTTCTATGTGGTTGTTTGGTGTTCGAAAACCTTGAATTTTAAAGCCAGCATGAGCTTTACTCCACGGTTTACTGCTCGCCTTTCTGGCATCTAAAGAATTAAAAGGATGGCTGTGATTTAGTAATGAGAACATTTGTTAAGTGTAACAAAGCATATCACCCTGGCATTCCTTGGCCTAATCACATTTAGAAAGGCTAAAAGAGCAAGGTGCCCAAAATTTCAGAATGGCTCAGTCTCCTATTACATTTTCATAAAGAGTCTGTTTTCTAAAGAGACTGTGCGATGCAACCCATGCGCATTAATTCGATTTTGGTGCAAGGAGTTCTCCTGGTCCTGTCTTCTTGCACGGAAATTTGCACACAAAAAAAACAAACAAATTTAGCTATAGGTGTGCTCCTTTTGTAGTACATATATAGTTCCTCATTTGGCTGTCCACATCTTTCCTGTTCGACTCTCTAAGAAAGCCTGAGTCTTGGCAGTGCACATGTACAATCTGGCAAATTCTGAACACAGCCCCATACACAATACAACGTATTCAGCAATTCCATTCATCATATGAATGGATTTGCTTCTGGAGGCTGCAGTACATATCCTCTAAATTCATGGTGGACAGGGGCTTGTGGAATAAGATCAGGCCGTTCTTTCTGTTCGGGAAGGGCTCAATGCTGCAGCTACCTGCTTTTTGATCCGCAGCATCAGGAACCTCCAACGTATCTATTATATTTTTAACGCATTAAGAAAATGGGAATCTCTTCCAGCATTGAGTGTCATGTTCAACCCTCAAAAAAGTACAAGTGCTAAGAAACACTGCACCAGGCCTTCCATAAAGGCAACGGAGATTATTCATAACACAGTGATGTTCTTATTAAGCAGAGAACTGTAGAAATATAGAAATTGGCAACATTAACACCAAAATAGTAAAGTAGCTAAAATGCTTACATTCCGTTATCCGTCACAATTCTCTGTTTAGCAATTAAATTCAAAATGAATATGGACTACATTTTATAATAGTTAGCAAATTGGCAGAAATGTTAATAAACACTGTGGCAAACCTAGCCACTTTAGGTCATATTGCAGAACATTTAAAGTTTGTCGGAAATAGCTGTGTTAACCTGGTGTAAAAATGTATTCATGTGTTTTAGAATAGAGAGCATGCATAGGCTAACAGCCGTGAATAAAATTGTCAGTTGACTCCTGGAGCCGTGAATAAAATTGTCCGTTGACTCCTGGAGCCGTGAATAAAATTGTCCGTTGACTCCCTGAACTGTGTTTCGTCCGGTTACTGGGGGATTTGGGATATTGCCTTCTTTTCCAGCGCTTTACTTTGGATTACCTTCTATACCAGCAGAGATCTTGGGATTTAATATTGCAGCTCCGCTACAAACACATCCCTAATTATTTCTTATTAAAAAGAGATGTGCTGTAAGTAATAAACAATAAAAACATGGAAATTGAGCCTTAATTGAGAGAACTATTGACTAAACAGTGAGTTACCATATGACTACTGCTTACATCACTTAGGACAGCATCACAAGTCTACACAAGGTTTCATGTACAAATTGTAACCTTTAAAAGGATTATAAAGTGAATTATTCAACTCAATGAGTGGATGGAGATCTAATTTCTGATTACACTACGTGGGCCAACTCATTCACTGTAAATCACTGCAATCCAGTCTAAGGCCATTTGGATGCCTTTTACTATTGTGTTTAAGTTCCCATTGCCTTCAGCCAGCCATCTTTTGTCCATAAGATACCAAGGCGGCGTTTGTTTCTGCACTTTGGAATGGATTCCAGTGTGTTTGACCGGTAAATGGAACGCAGTGCTTGATCTACTCAAGGTCACTATCATGTGCTACTATTGGGCAGGATCTGGCTGCTATACTCACTGTCCATCAGTCTCCAGTTCAGCAGAGGATCGTAAACAAAGGCTTCCAAGACAGCCATGACGCTATCCTTGTGCTCCCGCAACACCTCCATTACAGTATGGCACGTGATCCTGTAATTTCCATCAAGTCCAGTGACCTGAGAACACAACGGACCAGAGATATAAAGATCTGCGCATGCAGCATTCACAAAGAGTCACACACAGTGAGTGACCACTCACCTCCATTGCATTAGTCAACATTCGAGTCAGACGGAACGGAATCTTCTCGGGGAACTTTTCTCTGGTCATAGCCACCTGAAATAGCAAGTACAATTAAACAATGGAACACCTCAGTGAATGCTTAATGTACACACTTAAATAATTGCAAACAATTAACATTAACAAGAGTCTAAATATGACTTGATAACTTTGACAGTAATACAAGTAACAAAATGGATTTGACTGAGATAACCAGACAGAACTGACATTAAGAACTAGCAGCTTAGGAAGTAATTCACCAACTTTAATGCATTCCAGCCGATGTGGCATGAAACCACACCTCAAGCCTTCTTATTATTAAAGCATGATATTTTGGGGGGATTGGGGGCTTAGGACATCTTTAACAAGGTGCTCATGCTAATAGGGAGGAAGCATTAACTTGATCAATAATGGGCAAATGTGGTTGGTTGGGAGTGTCGGCTGACCATTTTCAGCCTATCACAGGTGACGAGTGTGGGTAAGACTCGTTATGGCTAAGGATATTTTCAGTGGGGCTGCTCGAAAATGGTTTAAAAACACTTAATGGAAAGACAGTGCCTTGGAACCAGACACTATACTAATTCAATGAAGCTTCAATAACCATTGGTTAAAAAGTGGGGAATAAAAAAAAAAACAAAAAACATTTTCAGCTTTTTTGTTCTTTTGTTATGTGCATCTGCTTTATTTTGAACCTACTTCACCCATTGGATAAGGAATCGTACAAGTGATGCTAGCAGTTGGAACGGAAAATATCTAATTAGATTAAGCCCTGTCTATGTTTCATACAAGAAACGGTCACCAAGGGGAAGATTGCAGAGGGCACTACCGATTCCAGGCTAACTGTATGATGCAGAGTATCCTTGTGCAGGGCACATGCAGTGAAGATTAATTGTATAAGCGGTTCACAATCAAAGCACCATAACCACTAAAATTAACAGTATTGTTGCAGCTTGATATGTAGTTTGAATACTATCGATTCAGTCCCATTTTTTTATGTCATACCATCAAGCATGCTGATGACGACGCAAGCTGTGCCAAAACACCATGGGTTAACTCAAGCTATAGCAGCACCAAAAAGTCAGTGGTTGCTTGGAATTGAAACGATTAAATTGTATAATGAGGACGTGGGATTTCCTCATCGTGTCATCTCCAACTGAGGGGGCAGGGTTCCATAAATTGTCAAACCACTCAAAAACGGACAAAAAAAATACAAAAACAAAACAAAAAACACAGGTCTGCAAGCATAGCCACAGATTGCCTGATTTATCGTCTAAATCAGCAATTTACGGTTTATGTTCAAACTGTTTTAATGCATGCTAAGAATCATGGGATATGTAGTTTGCAAATATGTGAAAATCAGAAATTGCGAGTTGAGTACAAAGAGGTTTAAGTGTGAGATGTAAAGCAGCAATGGCTGATCTCTGACCATCCAGCTGTGTGAACTATCGCATTGGCAATGCTCAGTCATGAAAATGGCCTATAATGACCAGGTCAATACTGGCACCCAACACATCAGCACGATATCTTCAAATGACAACTGATCACTGCATTACCAGATTTTATATGGTTCTGAAAAGGTGCAAAAAACATTTCCTCCTTAAAATGTACACACATACAAAAACACTACTATTTTCAGAAGAACAATTATGACAAATAATCTTCAGAACCTCTCAGTCAATTATTACCTCAAAACAGTCTCCAAAGTCTATGTGTAGGATTTTCCCGCTCAGCCTGTCCAGCATCAAGTTAGACGGGTGTCTTTGTGGGAAATAAAAAAAAGGGGGAGAGTGAGATTAGAAATGTCTACAAAAAAAACAAACAAAAAAAAAAAAACTGCTTGAGCAAACCCTTAGCCCAGATGTAATTTGGGGTTCATGTATGAAGAGTAAAAAATTAGACCCACCACCATTATAACCAAACTAGAACTTTTCTCTAGAATTACTCTACATACAGAAATGGAAAAATCTTAGAACAAATCTGTGCCCTACCTGTCACCGAGACCCAAAATATATCCCACCATGGACATTACTGCCAGGGAACGCGTGTAATTGGTTCTTCTGTCAAACCACACCTGGGAAGGAAATACATTTAAAGTTTTTGGTTTTTTTATTACATTTAAACAGTCACGTGACCACACATTCTTGTTGCAGATATCCAGGAAATAAAACAGACTGGATTTGTTTTGGGAAGAAGGAATAATGCATCTCGAAATAGACTAATTGCCAGACACGAAAAAAAGGTCAAAATAACAGACTCTTTAATAATACACAAAGTTTACACATTATTTCATATAAGGAAGTCTGTCCTAGGGTGACTGTAATGAGTTTTTTACATGGAGAGCAAAGGGACCATTTGATCTCATTGAAGGGGTCTGGATGCAGTGTCCCTGTCTCCTTGGCCCTGCAATGTAAACCATTGTAGTTTCAGAGAAATGCTATGTTTATATTGCAGTGCTAAGCAATGCCTCTAGTGGCTGTCCACCAGACAGAGGGAGTTAGGAATTACTGCTTTATATTCCTAACACTCTAGTGTTCCTAATTTCACGGTTTGTGGTTTCATACACTAAAAGAGGTTCCAGATAATAATGGCTGCTTTACCTCTGAGCTTGGGCTTTTTAGCCAGAGTAGTTTAGCCAAGTCATCTCCAGCAGTGTTGTTCACAGCGTGCTCAAACACCTCGACTTTCTGCATCAGAGTCAGGTGATCATAGTCTGGTGCCATCTGTGAGAGAGGTCGGCATTAGGCTTGTTTGACTGTCTTTAAATAAGCTCAGCAAAATACCAATTTCATCAGCTGTATATTACCCTTAGCATTATCCGATGCTCAATATTCAGCAGAATTTTCTTCTTCTCACGATAGTCCCGAATCAGTGCGTGCAATGTATCGCAGTGAGGCACCCAGCCAATCAGCCCAGAGTTGGTGGACAGAGGAATGACAGCATATCGCTGAATACTAAAAGGAATGTAAAACACACTTACAATCCCTACATTTCATGACACTGTCTAATGTGAAGTTAATAAGATAAGGAAGACATTATTGCTCTGACAACATTTAACATTTCTACTTCTCAATTGACACATTATAAGCACTACCGATTACACTGAATATTGATATATTTACGTCACACATTAAAACATACATTACTGTGCAACCAGGAAAATGATCCTGTACCAAATATACTTCATTTTGTAACTTACTATGGTGAAGGGGTGATGTGAAATACAGAATATACTGAGCACTCTTAACCAGGAAATCCCTGGCAAAGAGGTACCAGAGAGGGTTACAGGGGTATTACAGGGCCTAACCCTAAATTGTAGACAAAACAGAAAAATACTCCTCCACCAAAAGAGGAGGCTAGTTCCATCAAAACCAATACCCCCTTCTTTTTGGGCAGTACAAATGTAGAGCTGCAGAGAAATATATAACAAGAGAAAATATAATAAAATTTTAAGATAACAAATGTGAAGAAACCTTATCAAAACCTATCTATATACATAGCACTGGACTGCTAAGCTGTATAAAAATTAATAGTTAGATAGGTTTCGATAAGGTTTTTTTTCCACATTTTTTATCTTAAATAAAATTTTATTTTTTCTCGTTATATATTTCTCTGCAGCTCTACATTTGTACTGCTCAAAAAAAATAAAAATAAAGGGGGTATTGGTTTTGATGGAACTAGCCTCCTCTTTTGGCGGATGAGTATTTTTCCTCATCTCCTTATTTTTCTGATGTGAAATACAATGTATGTCTGGGATACTGTTTCTTTTACAATACATTTAGGGTCTGCATTTTAGGAATAAACACAAATCTGGGTCTGTGTCTCAAAGAGCCTGCAACCCTCTTGTAGCTGCTATTTTGTGATTGTATTGTGGAGACAATATTAAGCATTTATATACGATTTAAAACCCAAGAAATAAACAAAATAACAGCCTCTCAATATTATTGTAGCTATTTTATAAATTCACATTTTTTTTTTTTTTTTACCAATTTCAAATTCACAATAAAAATAAACAGCAATGTAATTGTTATTTACCTGAGGTTTTTCCTCAGAGAAGCTGGGTCATTGGCTAGCAGAGTGTTTACCAATCCAAACAACTGCATTACCCGCTCATCCTGCCGCAGATCCTCGTGGCCTTTCAGCAGGAACATGAACTCATGTCCGTTACTTCCTGTCAAGGTAATTAGGATAGGTTTTTAATTTGGAGGCAATAATACTGAATGTATTTCCCCAGTTTCTGTTCAGATTTACAAGGCACTGTTTCACTTTTGCCAAAACGCGTCATAAAATAAATAAAACAAAAACACACCCATTAACGTCAGTTTGCGAGGCCTCTGCTTGGAAGTGATGACCTGCAGAGAAGGGGTAATGGACTGGATACGTATAACTGGTTGATTGGGATCATATGTTCCTGGCACAGCAAGCTCCAGGTCTCGACACATGAGCAGTTTGGGGGAGACATATTGTAGCTCCAGAGAGGTGAGCTGTAATACACAGACTCAAGGGGGTTAGAAAGACTATGGCAAAAGATAATTTTGTTGTAAAGACATTGCAACATTCAATTCTTTCCTATCACCTGGGGTAGCTGTTTGGAGATGCGTCGGAAGACGTGATAATAAAGATCCCAAGCTTGGGTCAAGTCCTTCACGTTACCAGACTTCATATATTTTCTACACCAGTCCTGAGCTTCCATCAAGTCTCGGCCATATGCCTACATGAGAAAAGAATGACTCATACAAAAATCATGATACACACTCAGATAGCTACATAAAATAAATACTTTATTACTCAATACAACCATACAATTATATACAAAACAATTAAACAGACAAAGTTCAAAAAAGGCCAGACACATATACCAAGGTCTACCATAAATACCACAAGTCTAACAGGACAGGACACGAGTCACTAAATCCCACCATGGCTTTATACCTGATTAAATGAGGTTTCCTTTAGAGTTTGAGGTCCTCTTTCCATCATGGCGTGAAGAGGGTCTAACACAGCAAACATTCCCTTTACGTTCCTTTCTCCAAAGTACAGCCGTGAGGCTTCTTCCAGACCTTCATGCCACATTTCATGCCACAGAATGGCCACGCGGATCAATTCCTCACTCACCTACAACCAATAAAAAACAAGCACCGTCATATGTGACCTAAACATTGGCTTCATTTACTGTCCAGCGCTTTAGCCGGAGACTTACCATCACCGCCTGCTGTACTAGAGTGTTGCTATGCTCACACATGTTCTTTAAGATTTTGTTTGCTGCATTGTGACGTGCTGTGGTTGTGGATTTAGATGCCACAGTGAGAGGATATATTAGAGCCTGTGGGAGACATAAGAGAAAGCAAAGGAAACATCAATTTACATAAATATTTAAAACCTCGTCCGTTGTGGTTTTTCTCTCTTCTTTAGGGTAAGGTTCAAGCAATCTATCCTTACTATTACCAAAGAGACATAAAGCAATGGGAACAATGACATTTGAACTCTGGTCATTTTTTTTTTTTTTTTTTTAATCTTCCAAAAAACAAAACAAAACAAAAAACATCTATGAGGAAAAAATGAACAGTTCTCCTTACTTTCTAAATGTATTTATTTATTTTACTAATTTAAACCTTTCAAGTGGCCAGCAGCAAATCCCACTATAGAGTTATTAAAAAAGTCTACCTGTCATGGCACACATGCTTTTATTTAATAGTAAATAAAATTTTCATCCACACATTGCGTTTGCAGAATTGCAAGCCAATGTAGAGATTGAGAGAGAAAAATAACTATTTAAAATAGGTCTCCTCCTCACCTGTTATTCAATACTTTGGCACATAAGTGTAGAACTGATTGACATTTAGTGTAGAAAATCCCTGCTACAGATAGTGCTCTCCAGCACACCAGCCATATCACTGCCACAAACATGTAGGTGCCAATATCGCTTTATGAATGAAGTACATGCACTGAGCGCACACACGCAAGCACTGAGCGCACACACGCAAGCACTGAGCGCACACACGCAAGCACTGAGCGCACACAATTACAGAACTTTATTGGTGCACATAACTTGCATATCAATCTTTTATGCGAATACATGGTACTAGTCCATTTAGATTATAACCCATGCACTGGGATAAAAGTTGTGTGTGTTAAAGCAGAGTGTCTTTGCAATGTCACGGGGAATACAGGTAATTCCATCATGATGACCAATGACAGCAATACAATTTTTAGAAAGTCTTCATAAAGTAAAACAGATTCTCATTTTGGGCTTTTCTAGCCACAGCGCTTCATTTAGGAATAAACACTTCATTCCTGCAACATATGCAGCCCGTCAAGGACGGGATCCAATTTCATTGTAAATTCCATCAGTGATGTGCCTCCGCAAAGACCAATGAAAGGAGATTCCAGTCTGGCTACTCCTTGGGTTAACCGCACGTAACCTGACCTTGACCACATTGCTCTATTCGTCCTTCTGACAAAAACAAATTGGAGATTTCAACAGATTCTGCTGAAATTAGACGAATCGTGCTCCTTGCCCTTATTTTCACCTCTGACTCCACTTATAGAGGACCTCTCACCACAACACTAGCTGGGCTCTCCTTGCTAATGCATTTTCATATATTTAGCGCCTATCTCAACTTTCCACAACTGATTATTAGGGATGATGGAGTTATTGATGGGAATCTGTTACTGGAGCGGTAGAGAATGCCTTGTGGCATGCTAGTGTGTATGTATTCTCAATAGCTATCCAATACTTTGTCAATTACAATTACTATTTATCCATGACACACAGGTAAACTTCTGAAAAAAAAACAAAACAAAAAAAACAGTTTCATGCTCTGTCAAATAGTTTAATAGTTTGTACAGTCTTAGTATGTATATATGTATATATATATATATATATATATATATATATATATATATATATATATATATTATATATATATATATATATACATACACACACACACACACACACACACACACCGCAAGGAAATAAAAAGCCCCCATTGGAAAGGCCACTTTTTTAATCGCCATTTCTCTGCCCAATGTGTGCTTGAGCGCTCTACATTTTCTGGTGCTTCGGGTCTGAATACCTTCGTTTTATCTACCTATAGACTGTAGTTTCTACACATCCTCAGGACAAGAAAGAAGATTTTATTAAATAAACATGGACGTGATAGAGGCCCTCAAGCTTCCAGAGATTGAACTGTTGGTGGCTTTGCTGTGTGACTTGAGCAGATCACAAAACATTCTTAATGTTTGCAGACTGACTGCCCACTACTAGAGTGGAGGCTACCATGTACCATGGTGGTGGCTTCCAAACAGCTCTGCTTGATCAGCTGCGGCAAGACTGCCAGATGGTCATATTATCCCAGTTTTGCCATGTTAAGATGTTATCAATACAGGAAAGAAAAACAACTTTGGTATTTAGGAACAATTGCAAGTCAGTTTCCATGCTCTATTACTGTAAAATACACAATGTGTAAAGGACAAACAGCACAATGCATTGGGAATAGCTAACATCAAATCTTGCTCACTAGTCACTGTTGTCCTGCAGAGCCAACGGTGGCACACTAACAGTTAAATCCACACCCCCATAGCATTTTTGCTTCCTAGAGGATGAGGAGTATAGTCCTATCCATTCGGCACCTGCAGAATCTCTCCCTCCCTATTGCGAAATGTCGGGAGGTATTAGAACATTTCTCTGGCTGACACCATTTGACAGTGAAAGGTATTTTTCCATCCCCTGAGGCCTTTTCCACTCACAAAGACAAGTTGTTTGGAAGATTGGAATAATGACTGAGAGGGCAGAGCAGGCTGGCAGGTATTTGACAGGGGAGAAGTCTTAGAGAAGACAGTGATAGCTTGTTAGTGCTATGAGAATTCCAAGTACTACACATGGTGTCAGAAAATTGTTATAAATGTGCCCAAATACAACAAAGAAAAATAAAGACAAAAAATAAAATAAAAAATGAGGAGCCACAATAGAACAGGATAGAGAATAAGGGTAATAAAAGAGTTTTAAAATTTTTTATCATCAAGCATCTGGAAATTCTTGGAGGTGTCACAAAGTAAATTGTTAAAGGGCAGCATAAATTTTGTATTTAAAAGGGACACTATAGTCCCCAGAACAACTACATCATAATGTAGTGATTCTGGTGTCTATAGAATGTCCCTGCAGGCTTTCTAATGTAAACACTTGCTTTTCATTGCTAGTTAGTAACACCTCTAGTGGCAGTCACTCAGACGGCCATTAGAGGTGCTTCTTAATCCAATGCTGCACAGTGTGCATGGAGGTGCTGAACATTCCCCATAGAGATACGCTGATTATATGCGCAGGTGCAATAGCCTCACAATACTTTCCTATAGGAGGTGGAGCTAGCTGGCGAGACAGGCATGGCGTGGCAGAAACGGTGAGTTGAAACACTATAGTGTTCCTTTAAATTACAATCGCTGTAGGGGTGTCTGGGGCATGTTGCAAATTTCAGCAACGAAGCAGTGCGCCGTCTAAAATATAACAGCTGTGAGTTTATTTCCAGGTATAGAGCATTCAGGAGACTAAATACCCACAACCAGTATTTAAAGAACATGGTGTGATTTGTAAATATTTGCATTTCATACAGACCCTAGTAAGGCTATCATGAAGCGAGTTATGGAAGCGGTGCTGGAACACCATGGCAGGAGCTTGAGGCTTTGCTGAGAAACCACAAGTTTTACAAATGCCAGTTCATAAACAGGGATCAAGCCACAGGCAGAAAATACGTTTTGTGCAAATTGTGCTAACCATGTTTATGGATGGAAGTTACCTGAGGGTGATATCTGCCAATGTCTGTTAGCAGTTGGTGGATAAGACGCCCAACAAGAGGCCTCGGAGTGTCTATTCTGGCGATCAGCTGAGGGATCACCTAAGCAAGCATAAAAATAAAACAATCAGCTCAGATTTAACAGCAAAATGAATGTAATCTTGACAATGAATGCTTTCATAACAATTCATTCTTTGAGAGCTTTGTTCTAAAATGCATTAAATGACTCATTATATGACTGAAGGGCTGTATTAATACAACTATTTATTCCATGTTCCCATCAAATCTTTTAGAATCAGATTGTAATGATGACAAAGTATAACATTTATTGAGGGGTTAAAACATTCTGAACCAGTTTTATTTTCAAAATTACAACTTAAGAATAGCACACCCAGAACAAACCACGCTAATTATTTTGCCTTCAGTGTCATGGGTGCACACAGCATTTCAGAAGGAATGCCCGAGTGAGCATGCAATTGCTGTGCATTTTTTGGCTGATTGCCCAAGTACACATGAGTGTCATGGAACGATGATGTTTATTAGGGCACAAAAACACTGCAAAGGTAATTATGTTTTTATACTCGCCGGGACGAAGAATTGAGGAACCGTCATGGTATACAGTATAGAGACAGTTATGATTTAAAGAAACACTACACACACTTACAAGAAGATATATCAATATTCAAGGTTAATTAAACATGAAACACTGTTTTACAAGAAGGAATTTAGTGTCACTGCTTACTATACACATGGACAAGTAAGTCTTGTGGTATTTTGACCCTACAAGTAACACGTGTTTGGCAGCAGAAAGATGTCATGGGGGTGAGAGTGAGAGGGGCAAACTGCATAACCACAAAGTGATGAACACTTTCTTACAGCTTCTGTAAAGGTCCATAAGTTACAAAAGTGATATTTAATGATTTTATCCACAAAATAACCATTTTATTAAAGGACCACTATAGTGCCAGGAAAACATACTCGTTTTCCTGGCACTATAGTGCCCTGAGGGTGCCCCCACCCTCAGGGTCCCCCTCCCGCCCGGCTCTGGAAAGGGGAAAAGGGGTAAAACTTACCATTTTCCAGCGCTGGACAGGGAGCTCTCTGCCTCCGATCCTCCTCCGTTCCTCCCCGTCGGCTGAATGCGCAAGCATTCATAATACTTTCCTATGAACGCTGGCATGCTCTCACTGTGAAAATCACAGTGAGAAGCACGCAAGCGCCTCTAGTGGCTGTCAATGAGACAGCCACTAGAGGATTAGGGGGAAGGCTTAACCCATTCATAAACATAGCAGTTTCTCTGAATGTTTCTCTGAAACTGCTATGTTTATGAAAAAATGGGTTAACCCTAGCTGGACCAGGCACCCAGACCACTTCATTAAGCTGAAGTGGTCTGGGTGCCTAGAGTGGTCCTTTAATGTTCTACACAAGGAAGGCTGTCTGAGTACCATGGGTAATGATGTTTCCAAATATTTGGGTGAAAAAGTTTGCCATCCACATTTTACCCCACATACGCGTAAAACTAAGGCTACAACCTGGTCTCCATTCCATTTACCGAGGTATTAGACAGTGCTACTATTATGGAAACCCTTATCTGTAATAGAAACACTTGCAACAAAATACTAGTTACAATATCACTGTGGTTTTATATTCAATTCTTTAGCGATCCTGAAGCTATAGGCCTCACAATACCTGTAGCCATGTGTCAATCTGAATGGTCTTGATTCCTTCAACCAGAGCGTCATTGACATCCGGCCAGTGACCATAGTCAAACCAAAGAGTGAGTACTCTATAGAAAATTAAAAATAAAAAATAAAATTAGAACATCAGGACTTCTAATTAACTATAGCCAAACAGTGACAAACCATTAATTTCAGCTCACTCACTGTAGCATTTCAAACAGGGTATAGCGCTGTAGAAGTTATGGCTATTTATAAACAATCTAGTAATAATACAATATAATATATAGAAATTTCCAGGTTCTGGCACTCAACCCCAACACAAATAATAAAGTAAACTGTTCCCGGGTGCTTCCCAGCTAAATTTAAACAAAGTAAAGACAGGAGCTGTCAGATACAGATTGTGAAGTGTCGAATATATTAGACTGTGAGAGTGAGTGTGAGAGAGAGAGAGAGAGAGTGTGTCTGTGTGTGTATGTATGTATATATAAATAATCACAGCTATGGTTTAATTTGCAGAAGTTTCGATTTGCAATTTAAATTTCGTATTTACTTCATAGTGATGAACAGCTATTTAAATTTTATAGTTCACAGATATATAACTCACTTTCACACACTTTTTCCAAGTTTGTTATGCTCACAAATTAGGCCTGTGTTTTCAGATTAATTTTTTTATGCATAATCTGCCTAAATATATATTTTCCAAATTATATTCTTTATGAAACGTGCACATTTAAAAAAAAATTAATAAAAAAATAAAAGTTTTTTAACACAAGACAGTACATTTTACAAACAAAACAAGGAAACAAGGGAAATTTTTCATGTTGTGCTTTCTACATATGTATAACCCAACATGATTTATGATGTTAAGATTTATTGCTTTGAAAAAAAGAAAAATCTAAATATTACACAGGACAGGGATCACACAGCTCGAGGAGTAATTTTTACTTGGCCCTAAACATCTCTCATATCCTCTACTTTATCCAGGAAATGGTTGTGTCCTTATCTGTCGCTCCTGAAGCTCCATGGGAAAACAAAATGCTACCCAAGAGGAAATTGTGGCGGCAACACAGTGCCTGATGTGGCCAAGCACACCATCTGACTCCCAGCTCTACAAGTATAAGCTGCATATCGTACACAGAGAAAGGTTTACCTAAGTGTGTCCTGCAGGTTATTTCCTCGAGATAGCGAGATGGAACGGAAGAAGCCTTGCACGGCTGGAACCGTGTATTGCAGAAGGTTGTCCTGTTTAAAAAAAAAAAAAAAAAAGTTACTAAATTTACACAAATTAACAAGGGACATCCAAATTCATATTATCTTTTTTTTATTATTTATATAGCACCAACAAAATTCCATACAGCTGTACAATGGGATCACTTTCTCAACATTTTTATTTTATGCAAGTGAATAAGTGGTCTAAAATTTGAAAGTTATTTAAAAATATTGACAATTTTCAGCTCTAAGTCGCCTTTTTGCTAGTAACAGAGTGTGAGTTCTGTTTTACGCAAGTATGTAATAGTTCTGGTATTGGCCATTCTGTCAGTACTTTGGCTTGTTAGGAATTTTATGGCTAGCTTGCCCAGTTTGGCTATTAAAGCATGGATTGGAGGAAAGTAGCTCCATCATAATTGCAACTAGTCAGCTGTATTTCTGGTGAGTTTGCCATAGAATGCCTATCAAAGCATGGGGTTAAACCATCCCGTCTTCACAGCATGGTGGCTAGCTACCCAAAACATTAAAAAAAACTGCACACATGCACTGAAATATGTATATGTGGCATTTATTACTCAGTGGCACTGTGCACCATTTTAATTTATGGCTTCTTTAGTTGATGTTTGGATTACGAGTTAGAAGTGTGCCAGCAAGGTTATTGTATTAAGTAGGTCATTATACCGATTTAGATCAACCCATTACACACAGCGAGCTAGGCTGGTCAGGTTATCCCAGCGAGCTAGGCTGGTCAGGTTATCCCAGCGAGCTAGGCTGGTCAGGTTATCCCAGCGAGCTAGGCTGGTCAGGTTATCCCAGCGAGCTAGGCTGGTCAGGTTATCCCAGCGAGTTAGGCTGGTCAGGTTATCCCAGCGAGTTAGGCTGGTCAGGTTATCCCAGCGAGTTAGGCTGGTCAGGTTATTACAATGAGTTAGACTGGCCCGGTTAGGTTATTACAGTGAATTAGGCTGTCACTGCCAGATTATGACAGTGAGTTAAGATGGGATGGTCAGGTTATTGCAGTGAGCAGCGCTTTACAATATTATGAGAAGGGGGATTTAACTATAAATAGGACAATTACAAGAAAACTTACAGGAACAATAGGTTGAAGAGGACCCTGCTTACAGTCTATAGGAGGTGGGGCATAAAACACATTAGGACAGGAAAAAGCAAACAAGTAAGGTGGGAGTGAAGCAGAGCTGGAGGAGAGAGCAAGAGACAAGTATGTAAGGTAGAGGTTACACTGGGAGGCCATAAGCTTTCCTAAAGAGATGGGTTTAAAGGCACTTATTAAAAGATGCAAGACTAGCGGAGAGTCTGATGGCGGTAGGCAGGCTATTCCATTATGTTTTGAACATGCTAACATGTCTCCACATCAAATCTTTTAAAGAAAAGTTATACAATGTGAAACATGGGCGGATGCCAAATAAACCTAGCTTTCAGAGAGATCTCTATTTTTTGCCTGGTACCGTTTATATTTCAACTTTTGTAAATGTACTCTTATATCAACAGAACATAAAAGTAAAAACTTTTAGTGTCTTTAAAACAATAAAGTTGGGAATAATAAGTTGGGAATTTACAATTCAATGCAAACTGAAAATTTGAAACTATTTCACGACATGTGGGAACATGCTTAAAAAGAAATAGGGTTACAGAAGAAATTATTATAAGAAATATTTAACATGGGGCAGCGGCCATGGAATTGCTCATTTTATCAATATGAAGGACCAACCACCATTTTAGCATTACCCAGCAAAACTCAGGATAAGCAATTTGTAAAGCAATCTGCACCTTTGTGGGATCGTAATGTACTGATGCAAGGGGGAGTCAATTGCTAAAACAAACTTTTTCTGAAAAAACTAATCATGGCAATACATGCTGCTTCTGTGTTTGCTGCTGTAAATTGCAGATGCACGCACAATGATATATTCTTGCTGAATAAAGATTGTTAAACATGCTGGAACTAGAATCATGCCAACCGTTGACATCTTACTCGCGAGTTCCATACCTCCGTTTTCTTCTGAACAGGAGATGGCACTGGGCTGCTCGCGTTACTGTCTCCTTCACTCTCACTCTCGCTCCCATCTGTATTGGCGCTGGCAGAGCTGTGATGTCGCACCTTTTTCTCATCTCGGATTTCTTTCTGCTGCTTAAAATGTAGAACTGCCTCAAAGTTCATCACTGCCAAAGCATGCCAAGCCTGCAACAGAGCAAGAATTAGCAACTCTTTCTAAAATAACCAAATTTCTAATAACTAATGCACTTGCAAATGAGAATAATTTCTAGCTGAATGAACATTGACAAAATGAGGCAGGACAGATGCAAAATGTGTCCAGAGTTACAGTAAGTTTTTTCATATTTTTGTTAACCCCCTTTTCTGGCAGGTGCAGGTTTTTCCTTTTTTGTATTTAGGCATTTTTTTAACCTCTGACTCCCTTGAGGGAGATAGAATCTGCATATATTGACATGTGCTTCAAGATTTTGGATTGCCCGTCACTTATGAGATCCACACGATTCTTCTACAATAAAAAAAAAAAAAAAAAAAAAATAGCACTTTCCATGATCTGCTTGGTCGATAATTCTGAGATCCTTATGAGTGCGGACTGTTTGGTTGGTTTTGGTGATTTACGCTATGAGAGATGACTAGCCATTAGTTTGTGAGAATTATTCACTACATCAGAAAGCAAGATTCAAAGAAGCCAATTGTTGTTATATGAACTAAAGAAACAGTGATAAAATAAATCAAAATAAATAGAATCATAAGTGATTTCATTTTCTTGCATTGGTCAGCTACATACAGTGGGTTTCTTTTTCTTTTTTAAACAAAGATTCCTTTCTTAACTGCATCAGTGCTTTTGAATTTGAAAAGTGATTAGATCATTTTCATTTCAGAGTGTATTTTGATTGAAGCACAAATTATGTTCAGTCACGCAAACTAATGGCTGAGGAAAAGGGCCCACCCATCCCCCCAGCAGTCACACAGTAAAATTCACCTTGTACCAGTTGGAATCATGTTCAGTGGCTGCATTGTAATACTCCAGCACATCCGGGATTGTACATTCATTAACTCCTTGAAGGTTTACTTGCCATTCACCCAGTTTCAAAAAGCACCTATGGAAAAAGATGGGATTAGCAGGACTATAATAGAAATATGCATTTGGGGTTCTTTCAAAATAATTAATGGAAATACAAGAAATTAAAAAAAAAAGTAACATTTTAGGGAACAAAATAATAGTGTTGTTTCTAAACTGTCACCTTCAAATGAATACATAATAAAGCCGCACGTAACCCCTTTACAACAAAGTGTCAGGTCTGCCGCAATATTATGGGAGTTGCCCAACTCCTTTCAATGAAGGGGCTAGAAAAAGTACATCAACATTGTACGGAGAACACTTTAACAGACAGGATTTTATTTTTGCATGCACATAACTTCTAGATTTATATATATAAAAAAAAAAAAAAATCTTCAGGAACAACAAGAGCCACATTCCAAAGTATAACACTATAATAAAAATAAGAATTACACATAAACGGATCGGACCTGTTTAAGACCAATACTGGGGTAACTGTCATTTCAAGCCATAACAGACCAAACGTCAGGGGGCGGCTTACCGAGCCATGAGTTTCTGTAGTTCTTGTTTCTGTGGAGTGTCGTCTGCGACATGTTGTGCTTGCACTTGCACCTTATTCACAAACTTTTGCATATTCTGGAAAGCCTCAATCTGCGTTGCACGAGGGGCATGTTGGAGAGATCATAAAGAGAAATTCAAATGGACAAAGAAGAAATTAAAATGACAAGGAAGGGGACCAGAAACTGGTCACTGCATAGACAGAACGAAAACAAAAGCAATAAACCCCAAATCACAAACATTAACAAAAGAGTGTAGTGTGCACACTACACTGTAGGCAAATACACCCCACCTTATTTGTGCACCATTTGAAAGAAACCTTTTACAAACAGCTCATGAATGCAAGCAGCCAATAAGGAAAGGAGCATGCTGGGAAACATTATGCAAGTTACAGAGAAACAACATTGGCAATCTGTTTTTTTTTTCTAATTTCTAATAAGCGACAGTCAACTTTAACAAGCCAGATTTTTGAAAAGCAATAAGCGCAATACAAAGGCGAGAATCTGAGATTAATGCCACATTGTGCATGGAATGGGTCTCTAGGACTCACCTGTAACCTAACAAGTGGGTAAAGGTTTAGTCTTATATCCTGCTTATAAACAAAAATATTATTATCTTAATCCAGTGACATCAAAAACCGACACTGGAGGGAAATCGTACTGCAGAAGTGGAGTTATTTTTTAACCTTTATATCCATCTGAATCTCTCCTGTCATGTGACTGACTGGATACAAGTTTTTGGAAGCCTTTTATTTTGTATTCTGAATTGATGAATTGAATGAATAAACGTAGCAGTTGATGGAAAGTATATCTGAATATCACACGGAGATCTGGCCCCGATATACTAAAGGCTTCCTGGCAGGTCTCAGGATTGTTTTAAACATTTTGACTCTGTCATCAGATGTTTCATTTACACAGCAATTTAACAAATGCAGACACCTTTTTTTTTTTTACTAACCTTCAGATTAATTCTGAAAAGATAGGGATCATACACATCACTTTCTGTTCCCTGCTCTGTGGAATGCTGCGAGCTAGACGGCTCAACTTTGGACATCCAAGGTTCTGAGACACTGCTGGCAGCATTTTGTGCCTGCAGCTTATTTCTAATCCTTCTGTAAACACTTAAAGGCTGTGAAGCAATTACAAGATGGCCATTTTGACACTAGAAAAACAGTCATTTTCATTTTCCCAAGATATAGAAAATTTAACATTAAATTACCAATAGAAAATATAGAATTCTGGATGGATTCGCATTTTAAATGGATTGATGTAAAATAAATGTCAGATGATTTCTATTAATTACAAAGAAATCCAAAAGAAGAATTTTGATTAGAAAGAGGCCACATGGATTTCTTTCTCCTGCTATAATCTAATTGCAGCACATATATCTGCTATTCCCATTCCAGCGTCTGAACATTTGACCGGCTACATTGTGGCTTTATTCCCAGAAAGCAAGCAGGGATTTGGGGAGCTGGTGCGGCTTTCACTCTACACATGCGGAAGGTTATGAAAGCATTGTCAAGTACCTTTCGGGTGCTCTTCCACATATACTTCATGTATGCATATGTGACCTGTGGATGCGACACAGGGATTGGCATGTCACTCTCAAGAGCAGGATCTACTCCAAGAAGCATCACTAGCGTCTTATGGGATAAAGCCTGGAAAACAATGAGACAAGACAATGCCAACAGAATGTACAGCTACATCGTGCTGGAAACATGACATAAATGGTAATCACTGAACTAAACGGAATTTAAAAAGGCACCTTTTTTCTTTCCAGTGTTCTAAAAAGAATACAAATACATACATTTAAAAAAAATAAAAATAAAAGCGAGCCATTTCCCAAAAAGATCAGTTGACCAAAAGTTAAAAAAAGGGTTGCATCATGGATTCTTTATATGTAGTATTTTAGCTTTAACTCCAATACCAGAATTGAGTATAACTTTTTTTTTAAATCTGTTTTGTAGTATGAAATCTAGTCTATAAAGCCTCAATCACCCTCATGTATACTCTAGCTATGATTACCAGCCTGTAGAGGAATGCATTTCTCTGCCAGAAGCCACTACTCACTGATATAATGAATGTAAAGTTACAAAAATGTCAGCTCACCCCCTCCTTCCAAACTGTACAGGAAGTTTCACTGGGTGATAGCATTCCTACAGCCAGGCAGATGGGGAGGAGTGATTGGACTCTACCATTACATTAGCAGTCCACAGATTGATAAAAAAAATTGTTAAAACAGTTTCAAATACCTTTATTTTAGGAATACATGATTTAAAGGACCACTATAGTGCCAGGAAAACAAACTCGTTTTCCTGGCACTATAGGGTCTTTAGGTCCCCCCACCATCAGAGTCCCACTATCGCCGGGCTGAAGGGGGGAGGAAGGGGTTAAACTCTTACCTTTCTCCAGCGCCGGGCTACCTCATCGCCGGGGAACTTTCCTCCCTCTTCAGACGTCAGCGCACATTCAATCAGTCCATAGGAAAGCATTTCTCAATGCTTTCTATGGACGTCCAGAGTCTTCTCACTGTGATTTTCACAGTGAGAAGCGCGGAAGCGCCTCTAGCGGCTGTCAATGAGACAGCAGCCACTAGAGGCTGGATTAACTCTATTGTAAACATAGCAGTTTTAACAGCTGCAGGGTTAACACTAGAGGGACCTGGCACTTAGACCACTTCATTGAGCTGAAGTGGTCTGGGTGCCTATAGTGGTCCTATAGCTGTATTTACTGTATGTGGGCATTATGTTCAGATGGAGACCTTTTTGAATTCTGTTGCCATTTGTAGTAAGCTGTACAGCTAGTAATGCCTTCAGGGTCCTTGCATATACTGATAAGCGAGGCTTTTGACCATTTTTTAAATTTATATATTTGTCACAACTACTGTAGGTGAGAAAAATATTTTTTGCATTTATACTAACATTTCAGAACCAGTGTGAAATATTCCAAGATAAAGGACACTGTATATTGTTTAGAACTTTTCAATTCCCAAATATTGTTTATAAAAGGTTATAAATAAGTTAAAATAAATATTGTATAAACTTACATAATTAAAATTGTTAAGTTTGTCTGCAAAGCAATCTATATACAGACTGCTGTTTAAAGAGATACCACTAGCCGCTATCGCTGCCCCTGCCTCCCCCCTCCCTTGCGTGCTCCCCTCCCCAGTGAATAAAGGGTTAAAAACCCTTTACTTACGGATCCGAGCACTGATGTCCCTCGGCGCTGGGTCCCGCAACAAGCAGGCTCTAATGTGTATGCATGGCAAATGCCGTTTTAGACCCCCCCATAGGAAAGCACTGAATCAATGCTTTCTGTTGCAGAAATGCCTCTGCCATGTACTCTTGGAGGGGCCTGCTGGCCAGCCTCTTGCCTCAGGACTATGGCCACTGTGATGGACCTTGGCCAATGTACTTTAAAAAGGCTCTGTTCGTGCCTTTTGATTTAGCTGGTTCTGTATATGGGTTCACTGAACAGATCATGCTTATTAGGTTCGTATACTGAATGAACTACCGAACAGTCGTATGCTGCTTGTTGACTCTTTTGAGCCCTATCAACACGTTAATCGCAACATTTTAAGCGGTCAGCTGGGTGGTAGTCATTCGTATGTGCGAATACGTGGCAGCGTCCATCTTTAGCCGCGAACACGTACAGTGGTGTTTGGTCGTCGACTGCATGGAACTATAATCTGACACTCGACGGCGCCAACACCGCTGGGACTTCCATTTCTTTGTACTTTCGGCTGGATTCACATGAGAAGAGCGGCGTTCGGTAGGAACAAGCTCCCGAACGAGGGACACAGATTAAGAGCACGTACAAACAGTTTCATTCATATATATATTGTATTATTGTGAACTCCCGAAAGAGACCGACTGCACAGCCTGATTTCCTGGAACTCTTTTGGGCAGGAGCCTCGTGTGCAGTCGGTCAAATTATGACCTCCATGGAAATCCCGAACCGATCTGGATGATTTTTTGATATGTAGGTCTCCCAGATGGGGCTATCAGGGGATGTGACTTTTGTGTCGTTTCCATGTGTTTTGAGGGTACTTTTGTGAGGTTGTTAAAATGTATGTTTTCTGTACCTGGAGATAATGGAGTTTAGTACAGTTCCTGACTACACTATCTCTCAGGCACAGGGGAGGGATTACCCTGTTTTGTGTGGAAGTGTCCTGAACCTGAGAGCCAATGTAAGTAAAGTGTGTACTTTGTCATAGTCCCCTCTCACTTCCAGTGGGGAATGCCCCTGGAATACATAATAGAAACCACTTGCATGGGGACATGCATATAAATCCAGTTGTGACTGCCTCTCCACCCTCAACATAGAGCCTCATCTCAAGTGGAGGGGACCGCTTTATTTACTCTGGGGATTACTATAATCACTATACTCCCTTGGATTACAACACTAGCTCTTGTAAGAGCAGCCTGCTTTACACTAGGAGAGGTCTACCCATTGGAAGCTGGATCCTGGCCTTCGGTCCAGGGTGGGTGGAGGAGGGCGAGACCCCAACCAAGCTGTAACCCTGGCTGTGGGGTTTACAGTGGTTATGGTGTTTAGTGGAGTGCTTAAAAGTACTCTGTGTTACTAGGAAGCATTAATTGGCGGAGACACCCAGCCGGGGTGCCAGGCGGTCCGCCACACTTTCCTTTGGGGAAAAATCTGACACTGGAGGGCCTCATGCAGAGCGTGAGCAGGTCCAGTGTCAGATACCGGACCAAAGGTCTATTTCAAATCAGGAAGCCCTCTAGTGGCAGTCTGTGAGACAGCCATTGAGGGCAGACAGTGCTGCAATGAAAAAAACATTACAGTTTTTCTAACATTGCAGCATTAAGGACAATAGAGACACTATAGCCAGACCACTTCAATGAGCTGAAGTGGTCTGGGTGCCTACAGTGTCCCTTTAATGATATGTTTATCCGCTAGCTATGCATACCTTGCTTCAAATAAATTTATAATATGTTTTCAATCAAAAAGTACTCTGTAATGAAGAGATTACATACTGCACAGAGATATTTGATGAAGCTTTTGGAGCTGTAACTCCAACCAGTCAGCACAAAACTCTATTCCAGTTTGACTAATGAGAATTTAGTGCATAAAATACACCAGTCCCCACGTGCAGCATGCCAGCAATGCTGTATATTGTGCCTAATGCAGACAGACACTGTCCCACCCTCCCACTGCCCATAAAATACACCAGTCCCCACGTGCAGCATGCCAGCAATGCTATATATATATATATATATATATATATATATATATATATATATATATATATATATATATATATATATATATATATATATGTATGTATATGTATATGTGCATATATATAGTGCCTAATTCAGACACTGTCCCACCCACCGCTGACAATAAAATACACCAGTCACCACATTCAGAATGCCAGCAATGCTGTATATTGTGCCTAATGCAGACAGACACTGTCCCACCCTCCCACTGCCCATAAAATACACCAGTCCCCACGTGCAGCATGCCAGCAATGCTGTATATAGTGCCTAATGCAGACACTGTCCCACCCTCCCTCTGCCCATAAAATACACCAGTCCCCACGTGCAGCATGCCAGCAATGCTGGATATACTGCCTAATGCAAACACTGTCCCACCCTCCCCCTGCCCATAAAATACACCAGTCCCCACGTGCAGCATGCCAGCAATGCTGTACATAGTGCCTAATGCACACTGTCCCACCCTCCCCCTGTCCATAAAATACACCAGTCCCCACATGCAGCATGCCAGCAATGCTGTATATACTGCCTAATGCAGACACTGTCCCACCCTCCCCCTGTCGCGCATGTGTTTTAGGTTTAACTGTACTTCTTTAGAAGAAGCATTTAATTAGACTAAAGTGAGGGGCATGGTGGATGTGGATAGGTCTGCAGGGATGGGTGTTTTTTTTAAACTTTATTTTATGAAGAAAAAATAAAAAATCATCATGTTTTACGAGAAGAGAAAACGTGGTACTTACCAGTCGGCCACTCTTGCCACACAAACTTGCATACTTCAGCCAAGTTCTCATGTCCTCATGGGGACCGACTACAAGCGACTGAACCATTAAGATTTTCTGCCAGTCTTCAACAATGCGCTGACAACCCTGATGGGAAGAAAAGAAAAAAAAAATGCACACAGAAGTAAATAAGCACCAAGTACGAGCTACTCAATAAACCAAATTCAACCATTGAAAGACAACCTACAAGAATCTTTAACACAGGATCACCAACATAGTACAGTGAACACGAGATTACAGTGATGGCATTTAAAGTGCAGGATGTGTAGTAAAACTAGAAAAGCTACAATTTCTGGGGAAATTGTGTAAAGTGTTCGTGCCTCCACCAGTAGTCTCCAACTGGAGTCGGCAGAGTAACTGTTATCATTTATTTATATAGCACTTTTAATTGCAGAGTTGATACCCAAAGTGCTTCACAGTTACATTAAAACATACATTTATAAAAACATTAGCAGGTGTTCAAAAGGCCCCGTTTATGACATCACTTGCTGCTCCAGCCCGGCACAGGTCAGAGTATTTTGGCTGTTGCCATTTTCAAATGGTCGTTTTTTAAAAACTATAAATCCTACAGCGAAGAGCTTTATATTGTGAGAATCACAAGACCCAGACCTACATTTATGCATAGTATGTCTCTGAAATATTAACAATGAAGGCACAGTCGCAGTTTAGAAATTGCCCTTCAAATTTGAGGTGGCTAGAGTGGAGTTTCAATGAATGTCAATGGACGGCGTGAGTTGCAAACAAATGGTCATATTGTGAAAACGATCAGGACTATGGGTTAGCCGTGGACATTTCTAGTGGCAGCAGGGGTAGCTGAACGTTTTGATATAAGATTTGTGTAGGTGGGCTTGAAAATGAGGGAGTGGTGGCAGTTTAGAAATCATGTCCTGATTTTTAAGCTTTTGCCAGCTCCCACTCTAGTTTTGAACATTTTGCCATTCATTCCTATGGGACCAATTTCGCCACAAGAAAGATGATATTCCGTGAACCATTTGGCGAAACGTTCCACAAAGTAATAGCAATCCGATCGGGAACAATCCGCACGTTTCGGTATATTACTGTCTATGTAGTGTAAAAACTGTGGGAGGAGTTAGGGTGGTAAATTTGGCTATAATAAGAATAATAATATATGTGAGATAACATTAAGTGGTCTTGCTATGCAAGAACACAATTAACAGGAGGGCAATGTGAAATCTGCAACGAATCAGCAAAAGCAGAGTGAACGGACAAATTAAGGAGGTAGCGGGTCAATTATAAAGGAAGGACTGGTGAAATTGTGTAAGGAAAGGGAAAATTAGGGTAAGTAAGATGTGGTGAGACACTTTGCTAATTAGAGATGAGTGATGTTCATTCTCAACGGGTTAGAGGGACACTCCACTGCCCCCCAAAAATAAAGATCACTGTTTAGTAGATATACCCCAAATAAAAACATTTTCATTGGAGTTATATCTAAAAACAGCTTGGAAAAACTGCAGGTCTTATCTGCTGCCTTTGCAAGCTATCCCTTCTGACCACACCCCGACTTTCTGTGGCTGTCCAATCACAGACTTCCCAATAAAGCTCCAAAAATAAAGTCTTTGTAAGGTATGTGCTCTGGGCAATTGCTGCCTAGTGAGTTCAGTGCAAATAAGCCAACTGAACCAGGAAGTAACAGGACCTGTTATCTGCTTGAAAAGCAATGGGGGTGTAATCAGGTTAATTTATAAAAAAAAAAAATTTGAGAATGAAAAAAATAGGACACACTCTTGACACAAAGCTTTTAAGCAAGTAAAAGTTGTTTAGCTGTCTGGAGTGTCCCTTAAATCATAGACTTATAGTAAAAAATATACTATATACTAAACATTTTCTTTATTTGGTTTTGTGCTGTTCTGAGGAATATACTGGCACATTATTCGGAAACAGAAATAACACCTTCCAGACGCACATAGTGGCCTAAGGAACAGACAAACATGGCTCTGCATTTCCCAGATGTCATTAGCTGTGGACATTTGGACTGGATCTCATCCTTTGGTCTGCACTCTCCCATAGCAGAGTGTGTCACCATGTGCCGCGGTCTGCCTGCGTGTGTCATGGGTGTGACTGCATGCCAGTGTGTGCCTACTGAGCCAAAAGTACAAACCTAGCACAGACAATCTGGCTGCTGAAGGCGAGAAATACCTGCTCCCCCCCTCCTCTTCCACACCTAATAAACTCTATCCAGACACTACACTGTATGTTGGAAATGTGACTGGGATTGTGGAAATATCCCAAGGACGTTCTTTAAAAAGGCAGACCGGTTGTAAACAGCAATATTAATAAAAGGATGGGCTGGCCCACCCTGGACCCAAAGCTTACATGGATAGCTGTGTGTTTCCAAACATGTGACAGTCTGGGGCAGACATTTACATTCTACCCCCACTTCTCACCTGGAGCCTATCCCACCAGGTCTGGCGGATAACCTCTCGCCGCTCCGGTACCAGTTTGTACTGGATTACTTCCTCCAGCTCAGACAGCATCTGACATGTAACCATGGCCTACAAAGCAAGAAAAAAAAAATACAAAATGTCAATGACCAAATAGCTTTGCTGATGCTAAAAAGACAACGAACAGAACTGAATGACAAACACATCACAATAGAACTGTACCGTACAAACAGGCAAACTGGAAAGTGTCGAAGAAAAAAACCCTTACCCCATAGGCACGGCTGTAGCTTTCTCCAGCCATTGCTGTGAGTTCAGCATCAAGCATGTCCCTGGCTTTGTCAATGCACTAAGACACAAAATAAGATAAGTAAATAAGATGTTCACAGAGGGTAGAAAAAAACCAAAAAAACACCATCTAGCAAGATCGCATTCCATTTTTGTAACTGTAGAAAGAAAATGTTACCTGTTGGGCCAAAGAGAAGAGATCTTGGTGGAGAGCGAGCACTGCTCTGTAAAATGCTCCATCATGTGTATCCCGTGGGATTAAGCATGTATACTCCTCCATACTGTCCCACTGTTCTAAAGGACACAAAGGACAGGAGGGAAGAACATTAAGCCACAGGTGCACAGATCTGGTGTTGACTGTCCTGAACCTGCACAGGAGACTTTGATAATGTTTGATGAAGCCTCTTGGTGGATGAAGACAGATGGCATAAACACAAGATACAATTAAACTCCTATTGAGGTAGAAAAGAGCATTCCACTTTTTTTTAGGTAGGGACCATCCCAAATTCCATAAAATTTATATTTTTCTAGGAGCTCCACGTTTTGTGTGTCCCACATCTGTTATGGCAATAGAACACACAGTAATATGTATTTAAACATATTTCAAAATACAAAACAAGTATTTAGAAATCAGTCTGTGAAAAGAAGTCGCTATGATCTTACATTTTAAGTTCCATAAATAGCTCAGTGGGTCATGAAGTTACTTAAAATGTCCTGGAATAGCCTAGCCCAATAAAAAGGTTGTGTTACTCATTGGACAGTTAAAACATTGCTAGGATTGTAAAAGGGCAACCAATGAAACCTCTCTGTTCCTGTATGTCCAGTTACAATTACATATCTGTTAGTCCACCCATTGTACAGCGCTACGAATTCTGATGGCGCTATCATAATAATAATGATAATAATAATATACATGTCAAGTACACATTAAAGACTTGTTATCAAGATTAAAACCTTGTAGATGAGATAGGATTTGGACCTTCTATTATAGTCTGGGTTGTTCTGCAAAGGAAACACATACGCAGAAGCCAAACCACATGCATTTTGGGTTGCATTCATGGGTCATTTTAGCTGCATACCAACTCATACCAGGCCACTAGCTCAAAGCCATTTATTCTACAGTAGAACAGCAAATGTTTGCAGACTACATTTACCACTTGCTGAGCTTTTACCTGTCATAGAATTTTAGATTTTCTGCAATTAACAGTAAATGAGTTTACACACTAAATTATATCTTTTGATATGAACATTTAGGCCTCAATAACACAGAAAGGTTTGTTTCCAAACTGGTTTTAAAAACTACACAACCGAATAATGCAAACTAGATCTCTATTTCCCTTAGGAAGTGCAGTGAGACATCCGTAGACAATGCAGGCATTAGGCATGACATAGGAAGAATCTATTTTTACCCAATTAAATTGTATTCACACTGAATGCCTCCTTAAAGCTTTCCTTCACACACTTTTTGGAAAGAACTGCCAAGATATGAATGAGGTGCCAGGAAGGACTCCTTATAGTCTTACCTAAACCCCATGCAGCAGCAGCCGCCATTCGCGCCATTTTGGCTTGAGCATCCTCGTTCACATTGGTCCAGTTTTCACAACACTGATGATGAAGCTGTCCCCTGAAGATCAGATTATTAGATACATAAAAATAATTTAAAAAAATCATCAGACATTTAACACAGTCTGCACCACGCTTTGATAACAGCATCAGGAAAAAAAACGCACAAGTACAGTAGACATATTAGAGAATAATGCCTATTGATTGCAAGCTCTTCAGGACACAAGCTGACATCACAAATGAACTGTTAGCTGCAGGACTGGGATTTCACTGACCAACACATGATATATAAACAATACCAAAGACCTAGAAATGCCTGAAAACCATTTATACAAAATACATCTGAATAATCAATAACTAGATTTAAAGTACAAGTACAGCAAACATTCACTAGTGTCCTGACAGAAAGTCAAAGAAAACAATTGGGTCTAAAGAGAGCCATCTGACTGACAGTGTCTCCCAAGCACCCAGCTGTATGTTTACTTAAAACTTGGATCTCGGACAAAGACAGTAGCTCATCTATTTATCTTTAAATATACAAAGTCATTGTCTTTCAAATCAGGCATTTTCTTCTAAAGCTTTTCCCTATCACACGCAATTTAAGACAGCAACACCTGGTTTGGATATTCAGTAGCAACAAGATTTCTATAACACTTAAGACGTGGTTAAATAATTTTTTTCATCACAATCCAAAACAAAAGCAGACTTTAAAAATTCTAGTCTCGCCCCATTCATTGTAAAAACCCTGATCTACAGATCAATAGTTCCCAACTCTAATCTTTCAGACTCTGGTTTTCCAAATGGAAAGAAAGACTCACATTCTTTATTCGCAAATGTCTAAATATTTTTCTTGGCTGTTTTTATAATTTGCAGAAAAATGTATGCTCCAATTTGACTGCCTTAAGAGTCTGCACGGTAGATTGCCATGGCGATGCCATTAACAATGCGTTTTTGCGTTGGATCTTAAATCAACATTCCAGATTCTGTTTTCCGACAAGTATTTTCCTATTACCAATCACACTTATATTTCCTCGCTCATCATAGTTGCAAACTTTACCATCAAAAATATCCTAAAACTTGTTTAGGCTGGAAGAAAAGACTCTGCAAGTGAGAATTGCTAAAAATGCATAAAGGGAAGGCTTTCTATAGCATCGTGATAATATTCTAGATATCTACTACCCTCTCTGTAAATACATATCCACATTAAAAACAACAATTATCCATATATCTTATCAATTACTAATCAAAATATTCACAGGCAGTAAAATCGCTGCAGAAAACTGTACATTACTTGCCTTTGATAGTCAAGTACTTTATGAAGTCATCTGATATGTGTGTCCATGTGACTAATTGTCAAGATTCCTGGAGCAGGCGGGCTATATACACACACAGGCCATGTTTGCAGTGTGTGTTTTCACGGTTATGTCTGCGAAGGCCACACACAGACAACACGTGGACTGCAATAGGACATCTTAATATCACATGATTGCCGAGTGGAGGCTTATTAGGAGTTGTAGTGTATTATTCAGTATATTTATGATTTGGCTAGTTATAACTGTTACATTCAGTGGAGTTATGGTCACTTGCTTCAGCAACTCCTGTTTTAAGATGCACATATCATTTAAAAGGACAAGGCAGCACAAATATAAAGCACCCTATTACTGGTATAAGATGGGCACGGAGCCTAGAATATTCCATTTTAACTTTCTCTGACAGGGCCAATGGAAGCAAAAAAGGTCAACTTTATAGGAAACCGCTAGGTTCTAAATGTTTATATAAATAAAATAAAAGTATTTACTATATCTGCAAAGTTCCTTCTAACTCCTAAAATGTGCCTATAATTAGCCACAGATCTTATTCCTGCAGTTAATGACAATCTGCCCTTTTTTCCCCAGCACGAACATCTGTTTAATCTAAAGGAATGTGTACTGTACCAGCGTTGCTCGTTCACAAATAGTGAGACTAGAGACAACATATCTCACCTTTCAACCCCCCACCAACTGCTGTAGAAAGTGCCATGCTGCTCCTTTAACCCTTGAGAGAGCATAAGAAGTGCTCTGAGCAGAGGCCACACATAGAGACGAGCTACAAAATTGGTAAATGGAATGGAGCATTTTAGTTACGAAGAAAGGTTAAAACATTTAAATCTCTTTAGTTTGGAAAAACGGCACCTCAGAGGGGATATGATAACATTATACAAATATATTCGGGGCCAGTACAAACCTTTATCTGGAAATCTATTCATAAACAGGGCTATACATAGGACACGAGGTCACACATTTAGGCTGGAAGAAAGGAGATTTCATCTAAGGCAAAGAAAAGGTTTTTTTTTACACAGTAAGAGCAGTAAGGATATGGAATTCCCTGCCTGAAGAGGTGGTTTTATCAGAGTCCATACAGATGTTTAAACTGCAATTGGATAAATACTTGAAAAAACATAACATACAGGGATATAATTTCTAATTAGTGGGGTAATAGCTGCTTGATCCAAGGAGACATCTGACTGCTATTTTGGGGTCAAGAAGGAATTTTTTCCTAGTTTGCTGTAAAATTGGAAGTGCTTCAGACTGGGTTTTTTGCCTTCTTTTGGATCAACAGCAAAAATATACGCGAGGAAGGCTGAACTTGATGGACGCAAGTCTTTTCACAGCTATCATTCCCTTGCAGGCATGTTCACAGTGCAGCACCTCCAACTGAAAGGCTTTGTATTCATCATCCGCACATCACAGTTGTGCAAAACCGAGGTAGCCAACATAGCATTGGCTCCGGTTCTGGCTAATTAAATATATCCCTACAGAGAATATTTTAAGATGAAATGCAGCATAGGTCCTTACACCGTATTGTGCGCTACATGAAGCAGAGAGAGTAGTAGTAGATACCTGCAACATTCTTCCAGTGGAAGCATTGAATGTGACAGTGTAGTACTTTGACTAACTTTTGAGAAGAAGTAGTAACAGTTAATGATAGAGAAAGGACAGTATAATATACATGGAGTAACCTTTCAGTTGAAACAGTAAAGAAGTTTACCAAGGGCAGAAGATACCGGGATTATCCTTAAAGGGAAAGCAGTAAACATGAAAATGATATAAAACAAGTAGTACATACTTTGAATATGGAGAAACAGAGAGAAGTTGGCGCACACAATGGATATTTTTCTCCTTAATAATCTGAAATAAATATAACAGAACCTTCATAGGGCAACAAATAAAAGAACATTTTCAGATATATGTATAACAGGAAAAACTCACAATTTGGAGAGCCATATAAGTCGGCTCTCTACTAAAAAGGCAGGTGAGTAATCCCAAAACGACAAGTAGCCGCAGTGATGATGGTCCCCCAGGGAAAGAGTTGCTTCGAATCCACCTGGACAGAATTTCAGGAACCCAAAGTAGCTCAAAAAGGCTGTCTTTATTACATATAAAATAAATAAAGACCAATATACTGGTCTTCCTCAGGTGCACCTGAGGAAGACCAGTATATTGGTTGAAACGCGTTGTGCTACTGTTTTCTATACCTTTATTTATTTTATATGTAATAAAGACAGCCTTTTTGAGCTACTTTGGGTTCCTGAAATTCTGTCCAGGTAGATTCGAAGCAACTCTTTCCCTGGGGGACCATCATTACTGTGGCTACTTGTCGTTTTGGGATTACTCACCTGCCTTTTTAGTAGAGAGCCGACTTATATGGCTCTCCAAATTGTGAGTTTTTCCTGTTATACATATATCTGAAAATGTTCTTTTATTTGTTGCCCTATGAAGGTTCTGTTATATTTATTTCAGATTATTAAGGAGAAAAATATCCATTATGTGTGCCAACTTCTCTCTGTTTCTCCATATTTGATTTAAGTGTTTTGGGTGATACAACACTTGTGTAGCTTGAGACGCACTGGGATATACGTTATTTGATTTATAGCGCCATTTATACAACTTTTCTTTGTTTGTTACATACTTTCAATAGCCTTCCAGTGGGAGCACTAATATATAACAGTACCGGACTCCCAACACTTTATTTCCTTTTCATAGGTAGCATTTGGTTCTAACTCCATTTATTCCCACATTTAACAATGTTTTGTACAGCTTAACACGCCAGGAATAATATACAGCATCTTAGTGATGGATGAAGGTCTACCTACGACATGAAAGCAAATTGTGCAAAAAACATCCACAGGAAGATTAAAACAAATATAAAAGAATGTGATGGGTAAAAGAACAATCCATGATTTTGCAGTTTCAGACATGTCTGGTCTTATGGCGTGCATTCTCTTTGTCAGTTTCCTTCATAGGAATATTATAGGCCATTCCATTCTTTTAATGCATTGAATTCTCATTAAAGGCATCATGATTCAGCAGTTAAAGCGATAGTCTAAGCAATAAAATCACTACATCTTCAATTCGATTTGGGGCATATATGCTGCCCCAGTAGGCTTGCTGTTGAAAAGAGTGCCATTTCTCACAAAAGACATACTTCACATTTTGCAGTTTTGACTTCAACTAGCAGCCAATTCAAACTAACAGATTTAATAACGGAATCTATTTGACATTTGTTTAGTAAACTGATGACAGTTGCTGTGGGTAATCCAAAGTTCAATATAACAATATATTGTACTTGTCAAGAAAAATGTGAAAGATAATTAAATAAATAACATGTATCCAAGTAAAAAAGGTTAAGGAAAATGAGCAAAAAGTGTGCTGGAGGCATGGACATATTTGGCCATCATAACACCCCACAATTCCTAACATAGAAGAGCCATGGAGAGGATCACAAACTTAAATGTTGATAAATTGCAATAGAGTGACTCCAGGTCATCTGATATTTTAACTGCAGTAGCCACTGGTCAAGACTCTGGATTCCAGCAGATTGTCTGAACACAGCTATCATGCAAACAGGACCTGGACTCTTCAACAAGACAACAAATTCATATTTTATAACTTCATTTTAATAATATAGATATATAAAATGGACAAATGATGCTTTAATCCCATTTACATCAATGCCACAATTAAATAGTGAAAGCTTTTGCTATAAAAAGTCAGTTGAGATCGAATACAAAACATATGGAACAGAAGATGGAAATCACAAGTTTTAAAGGTTATTTTGTTTTTCCTTGAAAACCCTGAACATAAGTTTAAAAGGGATGCAGAAATGTACATAAACTTATCCTTTCTGTAAAGTTAAGGAAGAGCGTGAAATTTCTAGGAGGTTTCATTACTTCCCCAGAACAGAGGATTGGAATAATTGAACTATTTTGCGAATTAACTCAGCCGTCAAGTTGCTTTCAATAAAAAGGTTTGTACTACGTCAATCATGCTGTAAAAATGTCCAATTATGAAAAGATAAAAAAGAACATAAACAGCAAGTGGGAGCAAAAAAAAAATAACTAGCACGTTGGGGAGAGGAAAAAAAAAAATGTTATGATGCCTGCGGAATTTTAAGTTCTGGGATACAGTTTAGATTCTCCAAAGAAATGAGACACCAGCCTCAGAGGAAAGATTGCTGGCCACTGCATCTGACTGAATTCTAAAGACAATTACAATGTCTAAATCAGATAAAAACAGGCAGAATACTCAAACAGTCAGTATCCAATAGAACTGCTTCAACTGAATTTTACAGAGACAGTAATGCTTCAATGCAGAGGGAAAACAAAGTTGTTTCCGAGAAGCCGTAGGCAAATTCTCACATTTAAAAGTACTTCACAAGAAAAATAACCACACGTTATTGTTATGGTGCAAGGAGGTTATTGGGGGAGCGCCCATTTAGTCAAATGGTTTTCAAGAGGTCTAGCAATCTTGCTATACTCCAAGAGCAAATGCATGTTAATGCTAAACGAATGTCTTGAACAGATAATGAGGACGTGGGTTTTATCATCACTGTCTCCTGCAGAGGTTGTGCATATAAGACATTTGCCAAAAACAAAGGGACTGCTCCTATAATATGATTGAGTGCTATCACACTTTGTAATTTTCGGACTGCTTATATAGCCTCCTGCACCATAACCATTACCACAACCTGTCCGGCAGGGCTTTAATTAGCCAAGTCAACTGATCTCCGAAAAATAGCTATTAGGATGCTTTCAGAAACGAGATAAGCAACATCTCAAGCAGTTTAAGTGTGTGGGCATCAAGGTGTGTTGAAATCACCACCACTGTGAAGTGCAATAGATATTTTCTCCAGATTTAGGTACGTAGAAAAATATAAAAAAAGTCTTAGATAAAAGTAAATTAATAAGAAAAAAATGAACATTTATGATCAAGTTTTCTAAAGAATTCTCTTTGCCTGCAATGTTTCAAATTAACAGAGTGAACATGTGTACAAAAGTCCTGCGAAAAAACTAGTTACATGATCACAAGAACATATTGCTATACGCATACAGCTCCTGTATCTGTAGAAATCCATGTCAGATGTGGAATCCTCTACAACTAGTTCCAATCATTCGAGGAGGACATGTGTTTTACTCAGTAAGCATCTAACAGTTAACATCAGCTCTGGCGGATGGGGACAGATGGGTAAAGAACTCCCTGGGCGAGTAGTCAGCAAGTTTAATGTTAAACAGTTCACAGAGCAGCACCTGTCATTGTTTAGTGAAGAGTCTTTGAAATGCCACGTGAGCTGACAATCTGATAAATGGTCTGCAGATAAGCACCACTTGACCTCCTGGCCTGCTAATTGTTTTGTTACCTGGTGAAATCTAAAAGCACTTAGGCCTGTCTTGCTTCTTGAACTGCTCCTACAATTGACAGCCTCCTCTAGCACATTGTTCTTGTTAATCGAGACAGTGACATTAACAAGAATATAAAACAGGACTGTCCGGTCTGAGTCTAAACCTCTGGGTCCTAGAGATTGACCATAAATACACTTATTTAACTTTGAAATTGTGTGCCTGATTGATGGAAGAGCACTGTTTATATGGCGTCAGCCACTTCCACTAGTAAGCTGCATTAAGGGAACACCTTCACCTGCAGCTTCTTTCAACCTGAGCAGATGTTTCATTCATTCACATTTTCTGAAGAAACTGTTGTGATGTGTCTCATTAATCCATGCTGAGCAGAGCTTTATAGAATGTACTTTAGATTAAACTGAAAATAAGAGAAAGACTACAATTCGCTGACAGGTGCCTAGGCCGAGATCACTCCTGGAAGCTGTAAACCCTGAGGATGTATACAAAATGCAGGGCATTTAAAAGTGAAGTATCATTTGGTTTAGGGAATCTTTTAAAAGGTGATTACAGTTAAACATTGGACAAAAACCTTGATAATGTTGAGAAAACAGCCTAAAAAAATGTTTGTATGCAAGGGCGTGTCTAAGAACCCGTAATGTGACGGCCATCGCATACGCAATGACAATGTTACTCTAGAAATGGATTAACTATGGCAGAATGTACTTGCCATTCTCCCAGTGCTTCCAGGCATCGCATGCGTCCCAGGATCAACTCGGCATCATCCTTGTTAACCTCTAGTTTCTTCTCGTAAGCACTCAGAGCATCCTCCCATTCATGAAGCTTCTCGTACCACGTGGCCTGGATCTCCTACATTGTATGAAGGAACAGAAGGCACTTTGTAACCAACAGTGACAGGAGGTGCATGCGAGACAGACAGTTACAAAGTTAATGAAATAATACTTATTCTTTTCAGATAAGTCATTGCAATTCACAATTCAGTAGACATATGTATCTATCATAACAAGGTATTCCAATTTTAATGCTGACAACTTGAAGGTGTAACCAATAGTATGAAAATATATGCAGGTCACTTTAGGTCTTTTTCTATCCAGTCCAGGGGCAGAACTGGGTGAAATGGTGCCAACAGTACAAAAAAAGTCAAGGTATGCCAAATCTACACAGAAAATACTATATAACACACATATATGGAGCCTAAGCCAGGTAACCCTACTTCCACCATGCATAGGATTTATTTTTTATAACTTACCAGCAGTGAGTAGAAAGCAGTTATCAGACATACAGTCAGGTCCATAAATATTGGGACATCGACACAATTCTAATCTTTTTGGCTCTCTACACCAACACAATGGGTTTGATATGAAATGAACAAGATGTGCTTTAACTGCAGACTTTCAGCTTTAATTTGAGGGTATTTACATCCAAATCAGGTGAACGGTGTAGGAATTACAATAGTTTGTATATGTGCCTCCCACTTTTTAAGGGACCAAAAGTAATGGGACAGATTAACAGTCATAAATCAAACTTTCACTTTTTAATACATGGTTGCAAATCCTTTGCAGTCAATTACAGCCTGAAATCTGGAACGCATAGACATCACCAGACGCTGGGTTTCATCCCTGGTGATGCTCTGCCAGGCCTCTACTGCAACGGTCTTCAGTTCCTGCTTGTTCTTGGGGAATTTTCCCTTCAGTTTTGTCTTCATCAAGTGAAATGCATGCTCAATCAGATTCAGGTCAGGTGATTGACTTGGCCATTGCATAACATTCCACTTCTTTCCCTTAAAAAACTCTTTGGTTGCTTTTGCAGTATGCTTCGGGTCATTGTCCATCTGCACTGTGAAGCGCCGTCCAATGAGTTCTGAAGCATTTGGCTGAGGAGAACCAGTTTCATTGGCAGCCATACATGCCCACGCCATGACACTACCACCACCATGCTTCACTGATGAGGTGGTATACTTTGGATCATGAGCAGTTCCTTTCCTTCTCCATACTCTTCTCTTCCCATCACTCTGGTACAAGTTGATCTTGGTCTCATCTGTCCATAGGATGTTGTTTCAGAACTGTGAAGGCTTTTTTAGATGTTGTTTGGCAAACTCTAATCTGGCCTTCCTGTTTTTGAGGCTCACCAATGGTTTACATCTTGTGATGAACCATCTGTATTCACTCTGGTGAAGTCTTCTCTGGATTGTTGACTTTGACACACATACACCTACCTCCTGGAGAGTGTTCTTGATCTGGCCAACTGTTGTGAAGGGTGTTTTCTTCACCAGGGAAAGAATTCTTCGGTCATCCACCACAGTTGTTTTCCGTGGTCTTCCGGGTCTTTTGGTGTTGCTGAGCTCACCGGTGCGTTCTTTCTTTTTAAGGATGTTCCAAACAGTTGATTTGGCCACACCTAATGTTTTTGCTATTTCTCTGATGGGTTTGTTTTGTTTTTTCAGCCTAATGATGGCTTGCTTCACTGATAGTGACAGCTCTTTGGATCTCATATTGAGAGTTGACAGCAACAGATTCCAAATGCAAATAGCACACTTGAAATGAACTCTGGACCTTTTATCTGCTCCTTGTAAATGGGATAATGAGGGAATAACACATACCTGGCCATGGAACAGCTGAGCAGCCAATTGTCCCATTACTTTGATTTATGACTGTTAATCTGTCCCATTACTTTTAGTCCCTTGAAAAGTGGGAGGCACATATACAAACTGTTGTAATTCCTACACCGTTCACCTGATTTGGATGTAAATACCCTCAAATTAAAGCTGAAAGTCTGCAGTTAAATTTCATTTCAAACCCATTGTGTTGGTGTATAGAGCCAAAAAGATTAGAATTATGTTGATGTCCCAATATTTATGGACCTGACTAATAATACACATCTTATGCTGGCTTCAGATACAGAAAATCCGTAGATTTTTCGAGTCACATGTGTGCCCCCCTTTCTACCCCAATTACAGGTCTCTGGGAATAATAAAACTATCTGATGGAACCCTTTGAGATTAATGACTGTTTTCTTAAAGCTCTAAATCAAAAACAAAAAAATAGAATGACCCATTAATTTAGTATCACTGGGGTTTCGTGAAGCAGAGCGCCAATAAGTGCAACTTGACCATTTCCATTTGGGGTTATTCAATAAACAGGGGATAGTGAAGAATTGGCAACAACATTTTAAGCCAGAATAGGAAAACTGAAAATAAATGACTAACTCTGTAACTCGACTTGATTTTACTTTTAATTTGACAACTTTGCCCAAACATTTGCAGTTCCTTTGTAAATTCCTTTGGATCCTTATTTTCTGATTCCTTTACATATGGCGCACACTTTGCAACTCAACTCAACACAAGCCATCACTCAGTGCCCTAATGTTAACTGAAGCTACTGAAATCTGGGGATCAGGGGGTTAGCCATGAAGATTTCAAAGTAATCCTTCCTTCTGGTTCTGGAAAAGGCTTTCATGAAATTGCAGCCAGAAGAAAAGTTGTAACATGATTTAAATAAATGTGTAGTTTTGGCAGTTGTAATAAAACATGAAACGAACATAAATGTCTGCATTAATTTTCTTCGGTCAACGGTTTCTAATGCTTTTGTGGCATTTGCTTTTGTAAAATGCCTGTAACCCAGAGTACTGTGGTTGGGAAGGAATATAAATAACAAGATCACCCTCACCAAAAAAAATAAACGAGTGTCCCTCTACCTGTGTAAGTCAATCTTTTTTTTAGCTTCAAAATTAATTTTGATAGCATTTAGGGCCACCAGTAGGACAGCCCTGGAGAAGGTACTGAAACATAAGAACTGATGTCCCATAAAGAAAGACTGAGCACCATAACTACTTTAACTTAGACCGGCACTTAAGGACAATCTGCAATGTTAAACTGCTTGAAAATGGTTTAATACTTGAAAGCAGACTCTAGGCACCATATTCACTTCATTGTGCAAAAGTAGTTATTGTGGCACTGTATTCGATAGAGCCTGACCAATGCTAAATCAATACAACATTACATGCTTTGTCTTATATCTTTAAAAGACTTTATCTGTAGAAAATACTTATATTTGGGGGAACGTGACAGAGCTGCTTTAACCCCTGTTTTGGCCATGTTGTACGTTGAGGACCGGGGCTGTTTTGGCCATGTTGTACGTTGAGGACCGGGGCTGTTTTGGCCATACTGTACGTTGAGGACCGGGGCTGTTTTGGCCATACTGTACGTTGAGGACCGGGGCTGTTTTGGCCATATTGTACGTTGAGGTTTAATACAGTTGGGGCTGTTTTGGCCATATTGTAAGTTGAGGACCGGGGCTGTTTTGGCCATATTGTACGTTGAGGACAGGGGCTGTTTTGGCCATGTTGTGAGGACCGGGGCTGTTTTGGCCATGTTGTACGTTGAGGACCGGGGCTGTTTTGGCCATGTTGTACGTTGAGGACCGGGGCTGTTTTGGCCATATTGTACGTTGAGGACCGGGGCTGTTTTGGCCATGTTGTACGTTGAGGACCGGGGCTGTTTTGGCCATGTTGTACGTTGAGGACCGGGGCTGTTTTGGCCATGTTGTACGTTGAGGACCGGGGCTGTTTTGGCCATGTTGTACGTTGAGGACCGGGGCTGTTTTGGCCATGTTGTACATTAAGTGTTTAGCTGTAATTTTCCTCTTACTGATTTACTGTTCCCATACAATTTATATGTTGTGTTTTTCAGGACAAGAAGGGCTTTCTTTACATACTATTATTTGTATCATGTCATAATTTACTTTTTAAAAAATTAAAATATTAATAAATAAATAAAAACATTTTTTTTTTTTTTTTTTTTTTACTTACCTACAAAAGCTAATGGAAAAAAAACTGCTAAATAGATTCAAGATTCAACATTTTGTCCTGAGTTTAAAAACACCCAGTGTTTACATGCTTTTTTTTTTTTACACACAAGTCATAGGGCTATGAGTACAAGTAGGACATTGCTGTTTCAAAATATATATTTTTAAAATGTATCAATAGTGACATTGTAACACTTATCGATCATAAATCTCTGAATCACACCTCACATACATATTTTTTTTTTTTTAAAGTAGACAATCCAGGGTATTCAATATGGAGTATGTCCAGTCTTTTTTAGTAGCCACTTAGTCACAAACACTGGCCAAAGTTAGCATTTATATTTGTTTGTGTGTTAAAAATGCAAAAAATAAAAATAAATAAAAAATAATTATGAATGCTAACTTTGGCCAGTGTTTGTGACTAAGTGGCTACTAAAAAAAGACTGAACATACCCCATTTGCAATACCTTGGGTTGTCTTCTTTTGAAAATGGTATGCCATCGTGTCTTCATCCCAAACAAACAGGGGTCATATCCCAGGATCCCCCACACCAGGGAGCCAAAGGCGTGAAAAGTGGTTGCTGTCCCTTTGTCTCCCAGGTATGGAAAGCCCTCCCCCCCAGGCAAGGTTCTTCATCCCAAGAGCCTTTGTGCCTAGGACCCAAAACACGGGAAAATTCACCCCTTTGTCTCCCAGGCACAGAAAAACCCACCAAACGAGCTAGTGCCCCAAAAGTGTCCCCACAAACCTCAAAAGCCCCCACAGTGGCACATTCCCCGACTAGTCTCCGTTCACGAGGTTCCTGTGCTGAAACCTGCAAGGGAAGCGTCTCCTTTTACGAAATGGCGGCCACCCAGGGGAATCACTCAATTACTTCCCTTGCGGTTTCACACTTATGTTGCAAGTGGGAACGTTCTGATTAATTGGTGGGAACATTCTAATGCGATTTCAGAAGATGATTGAGTTCCGTTCGTATGAACGCTCCCGAACGGGAAAACATGCATTACATATGAAAAGCTGGGGGAAACACACAAATGAACGAGGCTCTGCTACATGCATCTTTGTCACACTTGGTAACATATTGATTGTGACCTATTGGAGCTTCATGATGAATATGCCAAGGCATGCCCATTATGCGTGTAAGTTAAAGAAAAGAAATCTGAGAAAGAATTCACGTATTTTAAATTTGGACATGCAAACCGGACAGTGGGATCTTGTTTGCTTTCAAGTTGGATGTACTATGTTTAGTTGAAGTAATTCTCACTCAAACACTGTTGCTCGATTCAGTATGCAAGGGTCAGCAGGATCACTGCTCCTTGGCTTCTAATGTAAAAAAATCCCTGGGGATATCCCAAAGCATCATAAAAAATGTGATGGAGTATTTGGCTTTCCAAGAGATGTTTGTGTGAAGTGCCCCCATCCCTCTGCTTCCCTGTACAATGAGGTCAAACCTTCCCAGAGGTGCAGCACACAAGGCTATTCTCTCAACGAGTATACGCAGGGGGTGATGTAATAGTGAAGCCGCAGGAAATCATTACGGCTGCCTGCATAGCGGCTCTTTGTAAAGGGGCCTACTGAAGGTTGTACAGAGTTCCCACTACGCTTATATCACAGCACATTTCCTCTCTCTATCAAACAGATCGCAGTGCCAGTACAGTCCTGTGTTCGGTCTCGTGACAACAATTAAATGTGTTCTTTACATCTAAAATCACAAAGGGTTAACAAGGGTTTTCAATCCACACGTGCACTGTAGGGAAATGTGTATTTCAATTTTTTGACTCATAAAAAACCCAAAACAAAACAAAAAAAAAAAAAACAGTGAACAGGAGGACATGACACACATACCAGTTCCCCATAATGCCTCATGGCGAACTCCAAGACGCCAGCCGCTGCCTCAGGCTGCTGGAGCTTATTGTTAATGCTGAAAAAGTCAAAAACACAAGAAATTATACATAAAAATATAAAGCTCAACCCTGTGTCTATGTTATCAGAGGGGCCCAATTTACACACATACAAAGATACTGTTTTCACATACATTTGGCATGCTAAAACACAAAACAAAACCAATAAAGTATACAATCCTTTACGATGACCTATAGATTTTCTGGGCTCTGACTATAATTGGACTCCTTGTTTGTTCCATTCATTTAATATTTCCAAATGGGTTCATTTTCCTCCTCTCTCATTCTGCAAATAATTGTCATCAATAAGCATCATGGAAATAACAGGACTTACAGACAAGTCCCATAATGTCCAAACACATCTAAAGTTGTTTTTGTGGGTCCTAATAACAGGGTAAGGATCAAAATCCACAGTGATTTGCCCAACATGTGCAATTAGGGGTTACAACGGAGAAATCACCAGCTTTTTCATTCTCTCTTTTTGCTGATGAAGAGCAAAACTTCCACGAGACATTTAGCACAAATATGCCTTTGTAGTGTATCATGAATATTCCAGGGGGACTAATTGATTTCAGTTTAAATAAACCATCCTGATGAGTGTAAAGTTTGGGGGTTATGAAAAGAAAAAGAAGACCCCATGAGCACAGCCATTTCCAATTAGAGTAACATTAAAAGCACACTTCGTTCTCTGCTTTTAGATAAAATCTGTTTTAAAATATGAAACCCTCAAATATGCAGCTCTGAACGCCCCATCTTCAGATAATGTATTCAGTTCTTCAAATGCAGTAATTCTTTTATAGAAAAGTTTTATTTTTTAAATAAAACAGCACGCTAAGAGACAGTTACATGCGTGTATAACTAACATAACTGGCCTGTTATGTGTTTTATTGATGCAAGATGTTTAGTATCCATTCATTAGCAGATCCAGTGTAACGTTACAGCTATTCATACATCTAAAGGGTCTGAAATTTGTTTATATATAAAATAAATAAAACTGTCATATAAGAGTGTTAATGCTACCTAAGGGTCTCTTATTTTCTGTACCAATTTTTTTTCATCATAAGCACCCTCCGTCTGCTGAGTCTTTGCATTAATTCCCTTTGTGTACCCCGAGCCCCGGGTCTCTGCCTCATTCCCCACATTTTAACACTCTGTGCCAGGTACCGGGTTTTATTTTGTTCAATGCAGTTTTTCATTTCTCCTGCTCTTAGTCAGTATACCTTTTTAATGGGTGTTTGCATTTAGCACTTTATTATTATTGTGGTATTGGTACTATGAATTGGTTATGCACTTTCTCTTTGTTGTACTTTCAATGCATGAAAAAGCTTTTTTTTTTTTTTAAATGTGTAAACTTTGTGCCTTGGGATCAGTATTATTCCTCTCACTTAATCTCAGACTCCAGGTCCCCTTTAATTAGTCAGATCAGTTCTTTGAGCTTTACATCTTGTTCTGCTGCTTTTACACTTCCCCTCCCATTGCCTACTGTAATGCTATTAATGTTCTCTCATTCTTCAACACCACCTATTCAGTGTCTGCCAGCCTCACACCTATCATGCTTTCTTCCCTCTAACCCATAGCATTCCCACTATGCCCCCCTATTATGCTCATCGCTTTCCCTTCACCCCATGGTTTTTTTTAAATGTGTGTTCGTTATGTTCAATCCCCCTGCAAATTGCTTCTGTTTCTGTAATGGAAGGGTGACCGGCCCTGATGTCAAGGGTAAGGAACGACCCTAAATTACTTAGACAGGATTTGAGGTTATACCTGTATGCCAGCGCAAACTGAATGGGGGACTGTAAGCAGCAGAACACTGCCTCTGCTACCAGAAATGCAGAGACAGCTTGCTCCTGCACAGTGCTTACTGCAGGGGCTGGAGAGACCACAGCCGTAGAGCACCACAACGGACTTCAGTCCCATGTTGGGAACTGCTGTTACACGGCTTGTTGGTTATATTTCAAAAGAATAAAGAAGTCTTTGGAAAGGGGGAAATGAAATAAAAACTCAATGGATCCCAGCCCCAACAGATGAGGATAAATTGATGTCAGCTTCAATGCAATATAAAGTGCGGACATCCTCAGGCAGTAAAAGTAAAATATAGACATATTCCAAATCACAGAAATACTGTAAATTCTTTAGTAAGAATCCTAATTCTACCATATACCGGATTACTTTTTAACTATCGGAAACAAATATCGTCTGCTGGTGAAGAGTTTTCTATTTACTCAGTTCAAGAAATAAAACCAATATTATACACATAATAAATGATTATTTAATTGAAACAGAAATGGTTAGGAACATCTTAGAGAACCAAGTGATTGGTCCAGCCAGATGGTATTTTTTTCCTCAGGATAACGGTTGTATGTTGTTATGTCAGCTCTCACTCAGCGATTTGGAAGAGAGACAGTTTAATTATTTGTACAGCTTGGCACGGGGCCTATTTTTATAATCACGGACACTAAGTGCTGTACCTCTATGTAAACTATTCACACTGTATGCGGCTTCCTTATACACTAAGCAGTCACTCACGTAAAGCAAACCGATGCCATCAATCATGATTTGGATAAGCAGTGTGACACCGGAGTGAAAGAAGCAGCAATGTCACGGGTTATGTTTGCTGATAGTACGTGAGTTGTGTGGCTAAAGTCAAACAGTAGATTTCCTTCTCTGGAGAGTCTCGCTGACAGCTTCTTGCACATCTGCAGTCCAGACATGCTGTCTGTATATGGCAAGCTGGCCACTCTACTGCCTCTTGTCAACTTTCACAGCTTTGTCCTCTGGACAGCTGAAGTTATAAAGCACTGGTCTGAATACAATAGGAGGTCTGTGTGACTAGCCGCTAAATCGGGCCTAGGAGACCTCCATGAGAACCTCAAAGAAACATGAAAGAATAAAAGTACAAGGAGGAAAAGACCCTCGCTCCCTCCCCTTGAGCCCACCCTAACGCAACACCATTCCAGCAACTTTTAATCTCCTCCACATGCCAACGTTACATAAACTCACACAATGGACTTTACTGGTAAGTTCACTAATTTCACATGAGAACAAGAGGGTGAAAGGGCGACACTGGTGAAATTCCACCAAGAACTCTACTAAAACCTAGTCCTTGACTATTATTTTGGGAGGGGGAGGAGGGAGTTCTGTAAACATGTAACATGCTCCATCACCTATGGCTACAACAGGGGTATCTAACATTTAACACTACAGCTGTTACTGAACATGATACCCACCTGCGTAGAGAAAATAGCCCCTAGCTACAGTGCCAAAGGCTACTCATTTGTGTTGCAAGCTTGCAGTTGGGGCTAGGATGGCAGCTGCCATCATCCACAATATAACAGGTTTCATTTTCTAGCATTGCCTTGTCACTAGTTACAGACTAAGAGGGTCACCAGGCAGCATTACTGGCTGAGAGCTATAGCCATTCATTGCTACTAAAAGGGTCAAACAAGAGTGAAAATGTCAGTTGTGTCTACATATAATTATTGGTATAGTGAACAATTTGGCAATGCGGTTTTTCACTACAACACACAATGGTTGCCATAAAACAAAACCGGTGGAGAATCCCAGTGTGTGGGAACCTGTGGATTTTGCTAACCCAGAACAGCCAGACAATGTACTCCATTACACCGAAACGCTTCTGTGGCTCAAGTAGACAAACACCAGACAGATCTGAATGACAGAACAGACTGCGGTGATGGCAACATTTAAATCACCCGCAGAAAATATTTTTTATAAAAGTATAAAGGGGAGACAAGAAAAGTATATAAAGCATTTTCTTCATATTGTTCTGACTGTGAGCTCTTGTGCTTAGATACTTTACCAACCCCAATTCTTGGGCACACAAGGTGAGTGGAAATAAGACTGACGGTGTAACTGCCTATATCACGTTTGACTCACATATCTTTGTGTCTTTACAGTTAAGGGTTAATAACATCACACACCAATGGCATATGCTGCATATTTCCAAGCGTAAATTTGCATATGGACTCAGATCTGGTATTTTAACGTGATGCTTACACATGTTTTCTGGCGGGACTCATTTTACTATCGCATTCCCACTTTAACATCTCTTTAAAAGACAGACCCACTTCCCTTTGATCTCATATTTTATATATACCGACTTTTTGAAAAGGTATTTGGCAGGGTGAAGTGATTAGCGTACCTGGAATCTAAAATAAGATGTCTGAAGTCGGTATCCTGACCTAGCGTGAGAAAACATTTTTTTAACCTTGGTATTTAGTGTCTAGAAATATTAGGGACTCTGCCATGTAACGTGTGTAAACATGTGCATGTAATGAACAGAAAGTCCTGCACGCAAACCACAGATTAACCGAGCAAGTGTGAAACAGCGGCGCTAGCAGAGATATAAAATAAAATAAAAATCTAAAGCTGCTGTAAACGCATGTGGTAGTCCAACAATAGATATAACATAAACGGAACCAAAGCAAATGAAGCACAAAATGCGAAAACAATGACCACACTTATTAAATGCTACGAGGCAAGACGTGTGCATGGCCTACAATTCGGTTCGACCAAGAAAATTTAAAATAAATATATATCTTATTGACCGAATTGTGTCAAGCAGTTCGGCTTGTCTGAATATCGTCCATTCAAACGAACTGGGGAGAACCTACTCAGACGAAGTAAAAGAGGAGAAAAAAATTGACCTATCACAGTATTGCAAAATATATACATTATTTAAGTACAGAGACAGGCTCATATGTTTCCCCTTTTAAATATGCTAATTCCGATTTAATAAAATTATATTTTACCTTTCAAATTTCGTCCACATTTGATCAGTTGATATAGTAATTGAGGAGTGTAGAACTCCAAAGAATATTGGGAAACTGTGCAACAAATATAATGCTCTAACTGGCAATTTCATGTTTATTTTGGGTTTTGAACTTACCGCTATTAATGTGTTTTGAGTATAGTTAGAGTGAGATGTATGTGTGTTACACAGTATCCTTATCTCCCTCTATAAAATATATAACAAGTTGAAAAAGTAAGCGCAAATGTGATATACATATACAAAAATAGAAGAACTAGATAATTTAAGAATTTATTGAGTCTTATTGGATCATAAAATAAACACAATATTGAAGGGAATTAATAAAACATATTTAGAAAAACAAATTATTGCTGGTACCATTGTGAATAGGGTCTGAGCGTGCACACTCTTATGGGGCTCCCAAAATATGGAAAGGGAGAGGTAAAAAAAATAAGTCCAGTTCAAAACTCTAAATGTGCAAAAATAGGAGATAAAGAAAAGGAATGAAAAAGTATATATACACTAAAAATAGTTGTTGTAAGAGGTGCAAAAATTGAAGAGTTTACTGGAAAAAATAATGGTGTTGAACAATATGGTTGATGCAAATGTAAAATTGAAAAAATTGCAGAAGTAGGATAAAAATATAAAAGTAAAATTAAAAATAATATAAAAAAATATACTCAGGTCGGACTCCCATTGTAACTTTGTGTCATTTTTTTTTCTACACCCCGTATATGGAGGTCGGGCTCCTATTGCCACTTTTTGGGCTTTTTTTCTGTCATTTTTTCTATTCTTTATCGTTATTATTTATAATTTTACCTTTATATTTTTATCCTACATTTGCGTCCCCTCAACCATATTGTTCAACCCCATTTTTTCACAGTAAACTCTTCAAATTTTTACACCTCTTACAACAACTATTTTATTGTATACATACTTTTTTTCATAGCTCATATTTTTACACATTTACAGCTTTGAACTGGACTTATTTTGTTACCTCTGCCTTTCCATATTTTAAAGGGACACTATAGTCACCAGAACAACTACAGCTTATTGAATTTGTTCTGGTGAGTAGAATCATTACCTTCAGGCTTTTTGCTGTAAACACTGTCTTTTCAGAGAAAATACAGTGTTTACATTACAGCCTAGTGATAATTTCACTGACCAGTCCTCAGATGGCTGTTCGAGATCCTTCCTGGGTCATGGCTACCTAAAATGCATCCAAACATTCAGTATCTCCTCCCTCTGCATGCAGACATTGAACTTTCCTCAGAGATTCATTGATTCAATTCATCTCTATGAGGAGATGCTGATTGGCCAGGGCTGTGTTTGAATCGTGCTGGCTCTGCCCCTGATCTGCCTCTTAGTCAGAGTTACAGCTTCAGGCTTGAATACAACTAAGATTTTACTATATTTATTTCTTTATTATTTATTGATATGATTTATTTCATCCTGTCATTTTACCATCAAGTCATCTCTTTTTTGGGGGCGCCAAAGATGGAATTCTAAATCGCCAAGCAGAAGTATATTCAACAACTGTTTGTCTCATCTGTTTTGTGGTAAACCAATGGTTTCCTATGGGGATTTTGAAAATGTTGGGCGTCCGCATGTAAAGTGTTAATCTCCATGTAAATACAGGAAGTAGAAAGACAATGTTTTACATTGCAGGGCTAAGGGGACAAAGACACTGCAGCCAGAACACTTCAATGAGATGCATATAGTGTGTCTCTAACACAACACACAGCAATTACTGGATATATTTGTTTGGATATTAAAATGACTGCATCTTCAAATTGCAAAACAGGATCGGTTATAATCTCTGGTACTCTTAATTCTGTGCATTAGTATGATTAAAAGTCATTTTTCATGCTGTGAAGCAGCTGTTATCTAGGGCAGCCTCAGTCATCTTTTCTAACAAACGGAACCGTTGCCAGGTACTTAACTGCATAAGCTAGAAACTCCTTATGACCCGCTATTATTTCCCAATATTGTCCAAGTTAAGGAATAAAGGCAAGAAGGTAAACTGAACAGGAGAATTAAGAAGGAGGGGAAAAAAGGGGTGTTTGGATGGGGAAAGATAGCGGATTTGGGCCAAGCAAACATTTGACAAGTGGCTGTTGAGGACTGTGTGTATTTTGAGCATTTCCAAACAGCCATTTAGGTGGCTGAGAGTCATAGGAAATGCAGTCCCCAATAGATGTCAAGCCAGAGATAATCTATCATGCTAGACATGAAAAAAACAGGAGTTCTAAATAATGTAATTGTATCCAACAGTTTATGCCACAGGTTAGAATTTCTAGTTTTCTTTCTTTAAAGCATGTGGGCCTCTATGACACGGGAGGTTATTTTTGAAAGTACAGAATGGAATGTCCCAAAGTGAATTAAAAACCAATAAACGTTTTAAACAGAAGAACACCTCACACTGTGCGTGTGCAGTTAGAAAGTGTCTAAAGTAGGTGGTTACATAATGGAAGCATTTAGCCCTAATTACTCTCTTATGTAACCTCCCGAAATGCTTGGAATCATGACATGTCACACATGGGGTTAAAGTACCCAGATTCAGAAACCACATTGTTTTATAAGCAGCATTTAGAAGAAGCACTCAAAACTTCAGTTTCCAATGGCAGTGTTCAAAAAGTTAATTCACATGCCATCCAATCTCACGAGAGACAGAATGAATACTTTTTAACAATAAAAAGAGCACACTTTATATTATTAAACAAATATAATTTGTTTTAAGGCAAATCTTTGGCTACTGAATTTTGCTTTTTCCTTTCTTGCTGCACTGTGCGTACAAGAATTTCTTCCTTCTGTTTGCTCACATTCTTATGGGATGAGGGGACTGTTTTTTTGGCTTTCTGAATAAGAAGTGGCTCAAGGGACTTATGTTCCTGCTAGGCGTGGTGTCACGGTCAGTCTGTGGTGGTATTACTGCCAGTACCAGTAGTATGTGTGTAAGCCAGATGCCATGAACAGACATGTCAATAAGTGGCTCATTCTCTGGCTCGCCTTTGGATTTTTAAAAAAAAATTTCTGTGATAGGCACAAAATATTCCAATGGCCTAAAATCACAGCAGCTTCAGATGTGAAACTCACAAATGTGTTATATGAGGCATGAGATATACAAACCTAACGAATGCTTGTATGTTTCCACACCATTTACTAAGGAAAATAGCCTCCAATCACGGCTCTAAGTTTTTGTCTGGTGAGAAAAGACAAACGTCAAAAGACTTCCAGATGTCGGAAGCATAAAGGGACTTCAGCAGAAAACCAGACAGGCTGTTTGTGGATTATGTCACCTGAAAGATAATATGCTCCCTTTCCAGTTTGCTCTGAGCACATACGAAGTCTTCACTACAGCTGCTCCACATTCCTGCAAACCCCTTGCAAAGGGTTAATGGTGAATGTATGCTGGTGAACGATTATGCTACTGGGACAGAGACATGTTGCGGGGCCAAACCGCACCCCCCCAGCTTAGGTTCAACTGGAGGCTTCCAGCAAGCAGGCTGGCACCTGGTAAAGGGGAGGAGGGGAATGGATGGGAGGGCAATAGGGAAGGCTCCAGGAGATGGGATATTTAAGATGCTGTGAAATCTTATAGTGCAGATCACAGAATAAAGACAAACTGAGAAAGTAAGGAAGAAAAAGTCTCCTTCCTCAGACTCCAGCAGCAGAAGGAAAACTATTTTTTCCCCCCTCGATAAGAAGTCAAACGACTTATCAGTATCCTTCACTGGAACGGTATTCCAGCGCACACTTATAGATAAGCAAGATGAATTTTAATTATTTTGCATTGACCAGTATTTTTATATTCTGCCTTGGAGCTTGCCCTGCCCTGACGCAGAAGGCTCCGAAGAAGAAGATTATTGGTGCCAACGGACTGTTGAAGGCACCTGGTTGTTGTGAAGAGGTGAAAGACTTGAAAGTGCAGATTGCCAACCTCACCAGCCTCCTGGCAGAGCTGACCAAGAAGCAAGAGAACGACTGGGTGAACGTGGTCATGCAGGTGATGAAGCTGGAAGGAAGCCACAAGCAAATGGAGACGAGAGTGACAGACGTGGAAGGAAAGTACTCAGAGATGAACAACCAAATGGACATCATGCAACTACAAGCGGCGCAGACCTTAACACAAACCTCGGCAGGTAAGAGACACCCTGTTACAGCATCACAGACAGAAATCAAGCCGAGAGCACCAACTAACTTTGTACACATACACGCATACAGACAGTTAAAATTCATTTTCTTTTTTGCATGCCACTCAACTTCAAAAGCATAAAAATCAGCAATCGGTCAGAGAAGTCTCTTCCAGCTCTGACTTGTCGTGCGCTGGGTTAATACAATTCCAGGGCTAAACATGTCACAATTACACACTGAAGAAATAAAGAAGCCCCCTCCCTCGCACAGGATTAGTGTCAGAAAACTTTAAACCAAAACTCAGATGGGCTATCCCCTAGGGCAATTAGGAAATATAGAAAACACAAACAAAATTGCTAAAATAAAATAAAAATGTATCAATGAAATCCAAGAACATTTTGGTTATCACTCATAGATGTGTATAAACGCATGATACCGGTAGAGATGGAACTCAGATCAGTAAATGATGAACATGCTGCTCTGATTTCAATAAATTAGGTTAATAGTTAGTACCGAAAGCAAATATTTGCAGAGAGAATGTATGAGATTCTTGGTCTTTTCACAAAATATGGAGACCAGCCTGTAATGTTGTTAGCTAGATAGAATAGGGCTAGGCATCTACTCATGATCTTAACATAACCGTCCTTTTAACAGATGCAGTATATGACTGCTCTTCACTTTTCCAGAAGAATTACAAGATCTCTGGTGTCTACAAACTTCCAGCAGATGATTTCTTGGGAAGTTCAGAGCTTGAGGTAAGATATAATGAGCAATAAGACATCTTCCTTCACTCCTCAGACGAAGGCAGCCCTTTAACATTGTTTTTGTTGACCACGAAGGTGTTCTGTGACATGGAGACGCAAGGTGGAGGCTGGACACTAATACAGAGACGAAAGGTCGGCCTGACCTCCTTTAACCGTGACTGGAAGCAGTATCGTGATGGATTCGGCAACATCCGTGGCGACTTTTGGCTCGGAAATGAGCATATCTTTCGCCTAACAAGGAGGCCAACTATTCTGAGAGTTGAGTTAGAGGTGAGGATGCACTCAATATAAACCTTAATCTCCATTATATTACAAGGAGACTATTTAAATGTCTGCAGGTCTTACATAAATGTATGTGCTACGTTCATTCATCATACAGTCAACTGTGGTGAATTAAATTAAATTCCAAAATTTAGGTGCAGAATTATTTGAAACCCCCCAATTCAACTCATACAAAATGTTGGTCAAACCCTATATTTTGGAATTTGGTTTCTAGTTCACTGTTTGATTTATTTACTAAACCAGAGATTGTGGAGAACTGACAAGAACAATGCTAATTTTAAGCCAATTTAGCCAAAGCAGGAGAATTCACAACCCTGCCTAGTTTTCCATTCTGGTCACGGAATACAATAAGCTATTTCCTCAATGGTGCTTCTAATTCTTAATTTAAGTAGGGTAGGTAAAGAGGGAAGTAAATTAAGAGGTATTAGCGATATTTTCACCTTGCATACTTTGGTCTAAAATGTTCAATTCAATTGAAATTCTCAGCACTTAAAATATAAAACCGCATATATCATTGTTTTTCACAGATCCATAACCGTGTCTATCATTTTGTCTCTCTGTAGGACTGGGAAGGACGTGTCCGATACGCAGAATACGACCAATTTTCAATCAGTAACGCGCAAAACAGCTATCGTCTCTTCTTGGGGAATTACAGCGGCAATGCCGGCCGAGACTCCCTTCGCTACCATAACAACACCTCATTCAGCACCAAGGACAAAGATAATGACAAGTGCCTGGATGACTGCGCAGGACTGCGTAAAGGTAAAACCAAAAGTGACAGATTATGAAAAAGCATCACAAGCTAAAAGTGGAAACAAAACGTGATTTATCTGATCTACAGGTTAAACTGTATCGTGGGAGAGGCATTCCCTATACAATGCTCAGATACACTCATAACTTTTTGTCCACACTATTATCCACTGCTGTGTTAGATAAGTTATAAAGTATCACGATAGCCATAGCATAATGCTCTATATGATACACTTTATACATTCTATCAATTCCTGGGTTAGACAAATTATGCATTATGGGGGGATTCTCTGCACAATATCTTATTCTACAACTGAAAAAAAAATGGAATCAGTACTAATAGATAACAATGTCTCTTGGCAGGTGGATATTGGTATAACTGCTGCACTGACTCTAATCTTAATGGCATCTACTACCGCAATGGAGATCACAGCAAGCACCCGGATGGGATTAGCTGGTATGGGTGGCACGGATCTTCCTACTCTTTAAAGAGAGTGGAAATGAAGATACGCTCGCAAGACTTCCAGCCCTGAGGGATAAACCATGACAATTATATGTGTAAAGCAGCCAATGACCTCAACCAAAGCAGCGCCTATTCCTTCCCCGGCGCATTTAATTCCTTTTCTTTCTTGTAGAATTCACCTGCACTGTGTATGTAATGAGCTAAATGGATGGTGAGATGAGGAATCGACCATCCTGAGATATGGCGACAGCAGCTAGTGATGCAAAATAAGCTCCTCTTGCAATAAAGAGATGTGTGTGTGATGAGTTAGGTCTCCTGATGACAGTGACAGAAATGCTTAATGTCCTTCAAAGAGTTTATTTCACCCCTCAGTACACAGCTCTTAAACACTGAACCAAGACCATCTCTGGGAATCTCAGCCCCAGGGGAAAAGAGATATTGAAAGGAACACTATAGTCACCTAAATTACTTTAGCTAAATAAAGCAGTTTTAGTGTATAGATCATTCCCCTGCAATTTCACTGCTCAATGCACTGTCATTTAGGAGTTAAATCACTTTGTTTCTATTTATGCAGCCCTAGCCACACCTCCCCTGGCTATGATTGACAGAGCCTGCATGAAAAAAAAACTGGTTTCACTTTCAAACAGATGTAATTTACCTTAAATAATTGTATCTCAATCTCTAAATTGAACTTTAATCACATACAGGAGGCTCTTGCAGGGTCTAGCAAGCTATTAACATAGCAGGGGATAAGAAAATCTTAATTAAACAGAACTTGCAATAAAGAAAGCCTAGATAGGGCTCTCTTTACAGGAAGTGTTTATGGAAGGCTGTGCAAGTCACATGCAGGGAGGTGTGACTAGGGTTCATAAACAAAGGGATTTAACTCCTAAATGTCAGATGATTGAGCAGTGAGGCTGCAGGGGCATGTTCTATACACCAAAACTGCTTCATTAAGTTGTTCAGGTGACTATAGTGTCCCTTTAAAGAATAAAAGTGAAATGATACCCATGACAACCACTAGGAGGCATATCTATGTCCCATCACAATCTAGTAGGGTGTTATTCTATAAACTTGCCACCCCATGTAAAGATGTGTATATAGAACATTCCTTGCGATGTGATTGCTTTAGAATACTGTAAAGTCTATTTTTATTTCTTTCAAAAAAATAATTGGAAAGAACATAACGTATTGTGGCCTGATGGCCAAAAATAAACTTTTTTTTGTAAAATATTTATGGAGTTGTTTGTTTAATGTGAACGGGAGTTCTATGAATAGTGCATAAAGTCACTAATGGGTATTTTCTGGGTAAATGTATAGACTGAACAAGGTATCCTCAATTCTCAGTCCTTCAATCTGCACACATTCATACAAAATAAAATACAGAGCGATAAATGGTAAAAAGCAACATAGGGAGCATTAAAAAAAAAAAGGAAAAGAAGGAGAAAGTATAACAAATAGGGGAGAAAACGAATAGGGGGAGATATGGGTCTGTGCAAGGGAGAGGGGGACAACTGAGGGTGTCTTTGAGACACAGAGACAATTGAGGGTGAGGGACACAGGAGGGGAAGGGAGGAGTTATTTAAAAAGTAACAAAGCATACCAGGAGGGAAGCTGTAATAAGAAGGGAGAGGGGAGAAGGAAAAAATAAAGTATATATGGCCTTAGAAAATTTACAATCAATTGCACAAAATATTTCCATAGGCCACAGCAGGCTGCCCTGAAGCACCGTGTAATTCAGGCAAATGACAGCTGACAGTTTCAAGGCCTAAAAGTAAGGTGGTGTGGAATGTGAGGTGTCAAAGGTCGCAGACCACACACTGACAGAGATACAAATATATCACTTCTCCTCAAACCTCCAAAAGAGGCCACAGAAATATGCACAGTCACCCTCTCCAAAAACATCCTAACAACACGAATGGCCTTACCTGATGAGGGATTCCAGAATAGCTGGAGTTGGACCTTTCTGAAATTCCAGTTCCTTGTAATGAAGAGCCTTTGCATAGGCTCGACACTTTGCTGCTCTTTCTCCAAGAAGCACAACCCCATTGTCATCTCGAAGAGGCAAAGGACCCTGATAAAGATAAGAGCCACAAATCATATAAAATGAACGTTATGGCCCTACAATGTGCGATGACAGGGTACATGACAGCAATCAAAGCATGGCCATTGATCTTGAGGAAGATCAACATACTGAGAAACTGCTGCTGGCAGAGATCGTTATCGATAACCAAGATAAACATGCACTGGTCGAAGAAACATCATGTTATTTCAGTATCTGAGAAAATCACCCCAAAGTATCTCAGGATCAGACAAATCCTCTCCTTAGGTGTAAAGGATCAGTACTGTCTGGATATAAACGGCAATTCCAGGACACAGATTTATCTACAGCTGGAATCATGGTCAGTGACCTTTGGCCTCCCAACTCCATGCTATAACCCTCATATTTCCAGAACGCATAAAAAGGCAAAATAGGCAAATGTTATCACATTAACATGCATATCCCTAATGTGCAATTGATATAAACTAACGTACATTGAAATATTGCAGTTCGTGTTCTATTTAAATCCAAAGAGCAATAGATAATTTTTAAATGGTCTTCACAAAATTAGCAATTCAGGAGTGAGCCAAAAGAAACCATTGAGATGCCAAGCAGGGTATAATCTACGAGTACACACCTTGTCACTGTGCTCCATGAATTCCGCCAGGTTCAGCAATGTTTGTGTGACTTCCGCAATGTCTTGGGCAGTGAGAGCCAGCTCAATACTCCGGATCAGCTCATCTTGCTGATCTTCATTAAGCTCCGACCAACAGGACAGAAAGGCTGCATTAAACAAATCTCTGCAGAAGATGGGAAATTAGTAGTAATAAAAGAAATTAAAAAAAAAACCGTTCATGTAGAACCAAGCATAAGCCACAACACACCTGGCGAGCGGGTTATACGCCTGGGCCAAAGACCAGCAAGAACGTAGAGAAGGAGATGAGGAGTCTTTCAGGAGCTCTACACTCAGCCGTCGCAGCCATTCCAACCAATCATCTTTGGAGACTCGCCGAGCAGCTCCCCAAGCCTGTCAGTTAAAAGAATTGTGTTAGAAAGACCTGGTTTTATGCACGTTAGGGTTTTTGCACCTGGCTGGCCTAGGTATTATCCGTGCTGGAGAGGAAGTAACTGCAACTTGCTCAAATTCCACCTAAGAAATCCTCACACCTTTTGTCTATTCCTTATATTTGATGCCTTTGTTTTATACTGCTGCATATACACACAGTTATTCTTTTCATAAAGGTCAAGTCATAGATCAATGGACACTTCAAAGTGAACTTGCCATGTATTGTTTAAGCATTATAGATATAAACCATTAAAAAGAAATCCAGATAGAAAAATAAAACCATAATATACCGATTCCCTGAAGCTTTCATTATTTGCAGCAAATCCTGGAATCTACTTTTTCTCCAGCACCCCACATCGTCATCCATGAAATGGTTAATATCCTGGCACTACTTCCGGTTCACTCAGTTTACAGAATGAAGCTGATGGTGTACGTTGTCACAGATGCACTCTCGATTTCTCATTTTAAATACGAATATGTGTTATTATATAATACTGGAAAGAGGTCTAGGGGAAATTTTGAGCAGTGTGTTTCCCGCTAGGTATCTGGAGACAGAGTGGGGGTAAGGTCCTAGTTGTGGTGGTTGCAAGGAGTTTTCAACCTTATATTGGCTTCCCATAAGATACAGGTCTTAATTTAAGATCCCGATACTTGCTTACAAATCTCTACACAATGCTGCCTTTACCTACTTATACTCACTAATACACAGATATGTCCCATCTAGGACCCTACGCCCTGCCAGAGACCTATGTCTAACCTCTGTTTGTACCCCTAACTCTGATGCTCACCTTAAAGACTTCTCTAGAGCTGCACCGTTCCTAGGAAACGCCCCTTACTCTTGGTTAGACTTTCACCCAATCTCCACTCCTTCAAAAAAAATCTTTGAAAGCTTATTTCTTTAGGAAAGCATTTCAATTAACTGAACAGCTTTCCCTCTCCGCACCGATACCTTTCCTGAAACTATCAAAACAAAGCTATAAGCCCTCAATGAATACTATCCTAGCAACCTACTTCTCTACCCTACCCTTACGTGTCACTATACCCCACTCCCTCTAACATGTAAACTCACTGAGCAGGTCCTCAATCCCTCTGTTACTGTCACTATACCCCACTCCCTCTAACATGTAACCTCACTGAGCAGGCCCTCAATCCCTCTGTTACTGTGTCACTATACCCCACTCCCTCTAACATGTAAACTCACTGAGCAGGGCCCTCAATCCCTCTGTTACTGTGTCACTATACCCCACTCCCTCTAACATGTAAACTTACTGAGCAGGGCCCTCAATCCCTCTGTTACTGTGTCACTATACCCCACTCCCTCTAACATGTAAACTCACTGAGCAGGCCCTCAATCCCTCTGTTACTGTGTCACTATACCCCACTCCCTCTAAAATGTAAACTCACTGAGCAGGGCCTCAATCCCTCTGTTACTGTCACTATACCCCGCTCCCTCTAACATGTAAACTCACTGAGCAGGCCCTCAATCCCTCTGTTACTGTCACTATACCCCACTCCCTCTTAACATGTAAACTCACTGAGCAGGGCCTCAATCCCTCTGTTACTGTGTCACTATACCCCACTCCCTCTAACATAAACTCACTGAGCAGGCCCCCAACTCCCTGTCTAACATGTAAACTCACTGAGCAGGCCCTCAATCCCTCTGTTGCCGTGTCTATACCCCACTCCTAACATGTAAACTCACTTACTGGTCACCCTCAATCCCTCTGTTACTGTGTCACTACCCACCCTCTAACATGTAAACTCACTGAGCAGGGCCCTCAATCCCTCTGTTACTGTGTCACTATACCCCACTCCCTCTAACATGTAAACTCACTGAGCAGGCCCTCAATCCCTCTGTTACTGTGTCACTATACCCCACTCCCTCTAACATGTAAACTCACTGAGCAGGACCCTCAATCCCTCTGTTACTGTGTCACTATACCCCACTCCCTCTAACATGTAAACTCACTGAGCAGGCCCTCAATCCCTCTGTTACTGTCTCACTATACCCCACTCCCTCTAACATGTAAACTCACTGAGCAGGGCCTCAATCCCTCTGTTACTGTGTCACTATACCCTACTCCCTCTAACATGTAAACTCACTGAGCAGGTCCCTCAATCCCTCTGTTACTGTGTACTACATACCCCACTCCCTCTAACATGTAAACTCACTGAGCGGGCCCTCAATCCCTCTGTTACTGTGTCACTATACCCCACTCCCTCTAACATGTAAACCCACTGAGCAGGCCCTCAATCCCTCTGTTACTGTGTCACTATACCCCACTCCCTCTAACATGTAAACTCACTGAGCAGGGCCCCCAATCCTCTGTTACTGTAAATATACCCACTCTCTAGCATGTAAACCACTGAGCAGGCCTCATCCTGTTACTGTGTCACACCCCACCTCTAGCAGGCATGTGTTCCTACTGAGCAGGGCCTCAATCCCTCTGTTACTGTCACTATATCCCACTCCCTCTAACATGTAAACTCACTGAGCAGGCCCTCAATCCCTCTGTTACTGTGTCACTGTATCCCACTCCCTCTAACATGTAAACTCACTGAGCAGGCCCTAATCCCTCTGTTACTGTGTCACTATACCCCACTCCCTCTAGCATGTAAACTCACTGAGCAGGCCCTCAATCCCTCTGTTACTGAGTCACTATACCTCACTCCTTCTAACATGTAAACTCACTGAGCAGGACCTCAATCCCTTTGTTACTGTGTCACTATACCCCACTCCCTCTAACATGCAAACTCACTGAGCAGGCCCTCAATCCCTCTGTTACTGTGTCACTATAACCCACTCCCTCTAACATGTAAACTCCACTGAGCAGGCCCTCAATCCCTCTGTTACTGTGTCACTATAACCCACTCCCTCTAACATGTAAACTCACTGAGCCGGGCCCTCAATCCCTCTGTTACTGTGTCACTATACCCCACTCCCTCTAACATGTAAACTCACTGAGCAGGCCCTCAATCCCTCTGTTAATGTGTCATACCCCACTCCCTCTAACATGTAAACTCACTGAGCAGGCCCTCAATCCCTCTGTTACTGTGTCACTATACCCCACTCCCTCTAACATGTAAACTCACTGAGCAGGGCCCTCAATCCCTCTGTTACTGTCACTATACCCCACTCCCTCTAGCATGTAACCTCACTGAGCAGGGCCCTCAATCCCTTTGTTCCTGTGTGTCCAACTCGTCTGGTTATAAATACGTGTCTGTTAGCCCACCCATTGTATGGAACTTGTTGGCACTTTATAAATAATAACTATACATCCTGCAAAAAGTAGTTTTTGCACTTCTGGTGCCTGGAATGTCACTTTAAGCAAAGTATGCCCTCTAGTGGACACTTCTAACACTAATTTCATTCTAAATAAAATTTCTGTTAGCTCATTGCATACAGATTTTTAAAGTTGACACACTGACATAAATTATACTAATCATATATTTCTCCCTTTTTCCTGTCAATCTACTCTTTGTGTGATCCTCATAATTTGTATTTGAGACCGCCTCTGAATTCAGCTCACCTCCCAAATATTGCTCACACAGCTGAGATACCTGTCCTTTCACATGACACTCAGGGACAGGTATCTGTGACAGTGGACCACATATATAGCTGCCTTTCATACCTTTTGCAAGTTGGTAGTGCTGACATGCAGCTTCTTCATTGGTCCAGTATCTAATGCTCCAGCAAAACTATCACCGAGATTCCCTCTTAGCAATCGGTGCTGATAAATCAAGGGATCTTCTTCATCGTCAGCAAGGGTGTAACCCTGAAAGTTAGGAATAAAATATATCACTGTACAGTCTCTACAGCACTACTATACTTTGTGATGCTCTTGTACATCGCAGAAGGTGAATGTTGTGCAGTCAAATCTGTGTGTTGCAGATGAACTGGAGATAAGGTGTCACGGTTCTCACCGCGACATCCCGATGGCCAGACGAGGTCGCCCCAGAAGTGCCCGGTGACGGACTTGAACCAGGGTACTTTGCAGTCCTGGGGCTGCTATTTTGCCTCTGAGCCACCATCTCAGCTCGAGAGATATCCAGAAGTCTATCTTGCCTTGTACCCAGCACTGGGGGCTGGACGTTATTCTGTGGCTGCTCCAACGATCTCAGCACACCTGTGGCTGATCACCAATTAGCCAGGTATAAGACACTGCCTCTCCATGAGGGCAGTGTCAGTTCATTGACTCTGGTTCCCTTGTTTGGTTCCTGTCTTGCTATATCTGCGTTCCAGTATTTCCTGTCTGATTCCGGCTTCTGACCTTGGCTTTCCTCCTGGACTACTCTGATCTCTGGATTCCCCTGACTTTGGCTTTCCTTGACTACGCTTCTGCTAATCCCTGCTGTACTGCTACTTGGAGCACTATTCGTGGAAAGCCCCCGTGCACAGACTCACAGATCAGGTGGCTTCTTACCTGGTCACCCTGGTCTGTGTCTACTTTGCAAGGGTGAGCGTATAACTCTGCGAGCCGGACTCCCCATCAGGTAAGATCCTGACATAAGGTAGAAAAACTTGTTAAGGTATCTTAAAGGAACACTATAGTTACCAGAACCAGTACAGCTTAATGTAGTGGTTCTAGTGTCTATAGCCTGTCCCTGCAAGTTGAGTACTGTAAACACTGTCTTTTCAGAGAAAAGGCAGTGTTTACATTGCTGCCTAGTAACAACTCTAGTGGTAGTCACTCAGACAGCCACCAGAGGTACTTCCTAGTCCAGTGCTGCCCAGTGTAAAGCACTTCCATATAGCGTCTCCATACTCTGCATTTGATTCAATGCATCTCTATGAGGAGATGCAGAGTGGCGGAGTGCAACATTTTGCTGCTCATGTGCAATAGTCTCCCAATACTTTCCTATGGGAAAGCATTGGATTGGCTGAGATCATCAAGACTGCACGGAGCCACCATGACGTGGGAGAAAAGGGGAGTAAAAACACTTTTCCCATACAATGGGAGGGTAGTAAGAGGAGTCTCTGCTTTAACTAGTTAAAACACCATAGTGTGCACGGCTTGGATGGAAGCTGTAAAATGATATACTGTAACCATGTTCTACTGAAGCAAACCTATCATTGCAACCCCATCACTATTGGTGCTTAATGCACAGCTGTACTTTTTTGTGCCTCTTGTAGTCTTGAAAGATACACATTTCAATCTATTTAAGGAGTGCTTAGTGGCTGCTAATTTATTAATGTTCAAGTTAAAGAAAATGTAACCTACCCTCACCTTAAGTATCCTGCAGGTTAGGATCTCATAACGCTGGTGCATTATCCGATGTCTCAGCAATACTTTGTTCACCATTGGAATAAATATCTGATACTAGAGGAATAAAAAAAACAAAACAAACAAAAAAAATTAAAAAAAAAAAAAAGTCTACAAATTTTGAGCTTCTGTGTAAATACAAGCAAAAACATAAATAGCAGTAATCTGACAATAGTAAAAAAAGAAACTATTAAATTAGTAATTCGGATTCATATTTCCTGCAGACTGAACTAGCGATGGCCAATATTGGTACGCAGAGGATTGGGTAGTGGCATCAACCCACAAATCTTCGACATGCCAAGCTTACAAATCTCAGCCGTTAGGATGGCTGGGCATCATAAGAAATGCAGTTAATATCTGCAGCACTAATGACCAAACCTTAATTAAAAAGGTACTAATGCAGAAGCAAATGTTAAACTCAAATCCCTTTGCATTCATCCCAAAAGTCTGAATTTCTAGATTAAGGTTTATTTCAATAAGACAAGCATACTTATTGAAAGGAGAATTTCCACAAAATTCAAAGCTTGAATATGTCGCTATGAATGCCTCCTTTACACACCAAAAAAATCAACGAAAGGCATCCTCCAAAAATAACGAATCACAACGTGGGCATCCCCAAAAAATAACTAATCACAATGTGGGCATCCCCAAAAATAACGAATCACAACATGGGCATCCCCAAAAAATAACTAATCACAATGTGGGCATCCCCAAAAAATAACTAATCACAATGTGGGCATCCCTAAAAAATAACGAATCACAACGTGGGCATCCCCAAAAAATAACGAATCACAACGTGGGCATCCCCAAAAAATAATTAATCACAATGTGGGCATCCCCAAAAAATAACTAATCACAATGTGGGCATCCCTAAAAAATAACGAATCACAATGTGGGCATCCCTAAAAAATAACTAATCACTACGTGGGCATCCCTAAAATATAACTAATCACAATGTGGGCATCCCTAAAAAATAACTAATCACAATGTGGGCATCCCCAAAAAATAACTAATCACAATGTGGGCATCCCCAAAAAATAACTAATCACAATGTGGGCATCCTCAAAAAATAACTAATCACAACGTGGGCATCCTCAAAAAATAACTAATCACAACGTGGGCATCCCAATGAATCAGTAAGTCCATGTAAACTACTCTAGGTCTATGAAAACATTGCGAAAAGCTTATTCATAAAGCAGTCTACTATCATCTCTAGGAAGGAAAAGTATACATAAACGTATTTAGGGTAAGAGAAGCCATGGTAGCTGATTTTTATAAACCTATAATTTTTCAAATCTAATCTGACTTATATCGTCTCTCAAAATGCTTAATAACATCCTGCAACATGTTCCAGGATATATATATTTTTTTGAAGAGGGGCAATTGGAATGCTTTGTGTGTTAAGTAATGCTTTTATCTAATGTCAGAAGGAAGAACTGGAACGTATGGATGGTAACAATACAGAATCTGAATATTTTATTTGTGTTTGTCGAAAAGTTAAGTAATGTATTAAAATATATTTGGAATTATTAAATATATGAAGGGAAAATAAATGTTTTTTTGCTATGTAAAAAAGTAATGGCACATGACCCCATCACTACATTGTATGAATCTTAAATAAGTAAAAAGATAATCTAAATCTTTTCAAGTTCACTCTCTGTCCTTAATCACATAACCAGGTTTTATGGAAACAAATCTCTGGAAGTGAATAGTGAAAAATGTCCAAAATTTAAACTAATCTGTAGGGATTTTAATTTTAAGATGTTTATAAAATTTGTGTCTGGCTGCTAGAGGTCCAATTCTAGTAAACTGGTGCTGGGAGGCAGAAGTTTTGCACAGCCCATGACACAGACATCTGCCTTCCTTCCTCCTTATCCAGTTTGGTGAAAATACACCCTTCATATACAGGGTGTGACGACATGATTCACAGGGGTCTAGATAACCATGCCTCCTTCCTAGACTAACCAGCATGGACTTGCTGTAGTCTCCCATGCACCCATTCTGGGATTCGGACAAAACTGCAGCACAAATGACCCCCAATACTGTCACAAAAAGGCACGCACTAGCAACAATAAAGCATATTGTATATGTTGGATGAACCAAACAAAATACACCAAAATTTTCTTATCAACATTAAATGGTTTAGAGAAATATTATATTATTTACATTAAATAAAACCATGTGAACATCTTGCAATTGCATCACTATTATTAAACATTTTAAATTTACTGATCATACAAAAATACTACTGGTAGCATGTGAGGAGGGAAGCTCAACCTGGGTTTTTTGGACTGAAATGTTAAGCTCCCATAATATGACGGTGCAGGTCTGAATAACTGACTGACTAAACAGTTTGTGGCAGCTCAAACGTAGGAAACAATAAGGGAAAAAAAAATAAAAAAATCTGACACACACATGCTACATAATGGGGAACAGAATATTCAAGATCTATTCATGCTCCAGAAATCCACCATGTGAGATTTTTAAATTCTAGCACAGCACTCGCCTCTCATTTCTTCTTTTTGCTTGCAGTCATTTTATAGTGTACATATAGTTTAAGCTCTACCCATTTCTAAGAACTTTTCATAGAGTGTACACAGCACACGATGCCAACTATTTTTCGTTATGTAGCCTGCGATAAAATAAATGTGCTAAAGAACTGGGTGCACAGCACTAAATGGAAGGAGAAACACATCGAAAATCAAATAGAACGGTAAATAAAATAGTAATATACTCTGACAAAGGAACAGTACCTTCTTTCCTAGCTGGAAAACCAGAGAGGAGAGGGTATCCATTCCGGTTTGCCTCAGCTCTGGGCTGGAATCCAGTGTGCGAACGATAGGATGGATTATACGGGACGCATAATCTGTGAAATCTAGCGATTCTGTCAAACGATCCACAGTCTCTAATGCGGCTCTAAGGATAAACAGACCCTTAGATTCTACACTATGGTACTTTTACAGGTATCTAAACTCTATAACAATGAGTTAAAACATGTATACAACTGTATAGGCAACTCTCAATATTCAAACTCTAAGGTGCTAGTCATATCTAAAATGTACTTTACGTTTTAAATCGCAGGATGTCTTCGGTATGGGATGCGTGACTGTAAAGGTCTATTGGTGTGGAGTGCTAGTGTGTGCCTCAGCCACCTCTGATCTGGAGTCCGCATAACAAAATAACTGCCAAATTCAGTTTCAATAGTGGACAAGAATTAAACTCAAGACAACATGATGATTTAGGTCTTCTTATAATTTCATTGTTAGAATGTGCAACGTAACAGAGCACGACATTTTACCAATACAATGTAAGAGTCACTATTGGCAGGAAAGAATAAATTGTACATGCATGCGTGCGTGACCAGCATTGTGGGAAAGCACATGTGAGTGAGCCACTTAAACCATTATTTATATTAGCATCTGAAAAAGCAAATTGTCCAAAATAAATGGTTAACTCAGTTGGGGACATCATATCTTTTAATATCAGATTATTTACACTCTCACTTCCTTACCATTATATATATATTATTATTATTACATGGCAGTTACTTACTTTCTCGCCTGCATGGGAGAATCTTGTGAATCAAAAAGCTTTACAATTGGTGGTAGCATGAGATGTAGATAATCATCCAGGTTTGCTCCAAACATCTGAATTGCATTCAGCAGCTGAAAGAAAATAATACATCCATTATTGATCCAAGTAATGAGTGTACATAGGGATTTCTAATCTTTTCGGTTGCACGTTTTTGAGCATTTTGCACATCTTAGGGTTGTAACGTGATTAATGCCCTAATGTGTTTCTTCACAGACCTTCCTCTGATGTCATCAGTAAGTGTGTAATAGGAGAGGGGGAATATTTCACTGTTAAACAAACAAAAACAAACCAGACCATGGCTACAAGACTTACAAACTGAGGTATGAGAGTGGAGAGGAGGATGAGAGGATTTTTGTCTCTCTCTGCCAAACACACAGGTAGGAGCAGACAGGCAGTATAGAGCAATTTATCACACATGGGCCTATTAAAACCCGACACAAACTTTTTGTTTATTCTATCCCCACATCCATCAATATAAAAAGTGTAAATGAACCACAAAGAGAACGCATAACTTGGTAAAAATAGTCCCATTTTGGACTATTTGTGGTAACCTTTTGACTCTTCCAATCAGTGACCACAATCTCTACGCTCCACCCATTCAAAGATACTCGTTATATATCAAAGGTGATACAAGCATCAACATGAGTTGAAACTGTGTTTAAATATAAAGAAGATTATGAAACAAATTTAACACCATGACAACGCTCTTGTAACACACCAGGACAAACAAGTGTGGACATTCCCGCTTACCTTAATGGTGACTGCACGACCTGGGCTACTGTCATGCATAAAGACACGTAACATGTGAGGGATGAGCTCTGGTAGATAAAGCTTGAACTCTCCTCCTAGCGCCAGGACAATCTGCTCAATCAGGAGGATGATGGTGCTCTGGATTGGGTTATTCATCGTCCAATAGTCCTGTTCGGAGCAAGACAGCGCAACCTATAGTACATAAATGAGTTGGTTGACAGTACCAGAAAAATACAGTTTTCCCTGCAAAGGTCACGCAGCAAAAGCTTAATGAGACAGGATGATAGCAGAATCCCTTTATATCTTGGACTGGATTTTATTTGGAATTACATTTTTATTTTAGGACCGGAAGGTAAATGCTCAGCATGTGATGTTAGGCAAAAACCTGGAAAAAGCTAAAAGACTTATTCCCCATGAACCCCCCAAATACTTCCAATTGAATGTTTCTCAACTTGCTGCAATGTACAGAATTGTGTTCAGGAATCACAGGAATGTGAAACTGTTGATAAGTGGCGCCCCTACCTGCTCTGCCTATAAGTTTTAGTAGCTATTCAATGCTTACATTGCAGGGTTCAATACGCCGCTAGTGGCTGTCTACCGGTTAGCCACTAGAGGTGGTTCCGCTAATCTCCAACAGGAGCTTAGAGATTTTCGTCCCCAATGCTCTTCTATAAGGTGCACTGGATTGGACTTTTAGAAGTGTGATGTTGCAAGGGGCAGATCAAGTGGATGCAGAGACGGTGGAAAGAGGCAAATAAAAGCCTTTTTTGTTTCAAAGCTTTATTTATATTTATGGGAAATCTAAATATAGAGTTAGAAATACAGGTTTGTGTTCCTTTAAGTGCACTGCATTTACAACAAAGCTAATATTTCAATACCGGCTCCAGAGGGGGCCCACACTTTGAGGGGGAGTAGGGGACAAGCTGTTATTTAAGTTTTGTGAGCATTTTAAATATTTGCTCAAAATATTCATTAAGGAGATTCATTAAGTTAAAGGGTCTCTCCCGGAACCTGGACAGAGATTGTGCATTTTAACACTCCAGGTAAGATAACTCACCTGACGCAGCATAAAAAGAGACAAAAAAAAAAAAAACCCCAACACTAATAAACAGTTCCTGTAGATATCTTCTTCTCCAGCGTCCGTTTCAAATGAGAAGAGCACTGTAGCATTCAGATAGGCATGGCTGCTGAAAGTGCTTTTATTCAAATCTTGAAAGGCACTCTCAGCAGTACACAAAGCATGCTCAGGTGTTTCCATGATCGTCTGAGGATCAGCGGATTACGTATTCGGATGACATCACATGCATGCAGACACCAAGGCATGCATGTGTGTGATGTCATATGTACATACAATGTTCTTCCCATTCATTTGAAAGGACGGAACACTGGCTGATTAATTGCAACCCTTTCCGCGTCTCAGTAAGCGGAAAAGGAGGCATTCCCAATCCCTGGGAAAACCTGCAAAATGAAGATATTCAGAAGTGAGGTTTTTTTCCTTTTTCTTTATACATTATCTGTATATATATATATATATAAAGCGCATTAGCAATGAAGTGGGGCAGATCCAGCCTGGAGTGACAATAAAATTGTCTGCAGCATCAGAAAGCAAGCAGATCATTTGTGTGGGGATAATATATGTTGTATGTAATGAAAGCGAAACCAAACAGAGCAAGAAGAAGTTAAAGAAAAATAGTTTCCACCGATATTTCTAGAGAAGTGATGCTAGATGGCATGCATATTAACAAGCACAGCACGTGAGGCTCTTGGGGTTTGATGACCAAAGCGGAACTGTGGAGCACTGACAAAAGGAACTGCACATTTTAGCCCAAAGCTGGATAAATATGGTGTTTGGAGAAAGGCTGCAATTGCTATAATGTGCAATAAACATTCTCCACAATTCCAGGCTACAGGAATTTCACTGCATATGCCGCAGCAAAAAAGTACTGGTAGCTATTTACATTGAATATGTGTCAATGTCCACACCTATTCGGTGGGTTGAGCAATGGACCCGCCTAGCGAAAGCAAACAGCAGCTAATAAAAGCAAGCCACCATAAAATGTGTATCAGCAATGCAGCTATTAGTATCCCCAGTTTTGTAAATTACTGAAGAAATGTGAAATAAATTTGGAGGGAGATGTACACACACACTACATATGTCCCCTGGATTGCATGAAAATCCGTATCGAGCGTAGAATGGTTCTTAACAATGTATCTTTTATGGTGGCGATGTGCAGCTAATGCAAATTACAAGCAAAAATACAGAGAATTCATTTTATGTTAGTAAGACCTACAAGATTTATATTTTAAGTAAAAATGTTTCTTCTTTGCTTTAAATTTACTAGTGTAAATCTCTATAGCAGACATAAAGAAAATTCTTAGCAAAAAAAAACCAAAAAAAACACCAATTGTTCAAAAAGTTTGCCATTTGCTGCAACACTTTGATCAACGTTGACTTACTACCCTGTAAACGGTAAAATGTTGGCAAGCAGCACTAGGATGTCATATAAGGGTGTAATAATTCAGACAGGACTATAAAAGTGCAGACCACAAATAACTCATTGTTTATGAAAGCAATACTGGTAAGAAATGCTGCTAGACAGCTGCTGATTATCTACCTTGCTTTAACCAGCAAATTCAGGAGGCATGGCCAAATGTAAGATGTAATATACATGAAAATGCTGGGCTTTAAAGTCATTATCTGATTTACAATGCAATTTTTTTTTCCTGTTTTTATTTTACTATGTCCACAATATACAACTTTACATTTTCTATTTTTTGGAGAAATTCCCTATTCCATGGCTGTCAATACAGATACATAAACTACTATAATGGTGGCTGTTGGGAATGGGAACTGACTTTTAGTGTAAATAGCGCCATCTCCCTGTGAAATGCTTTGCTTGGCATTGTTGGAACACACTGAACCCTAAGCAGAGTTGTGGAACATAGTCCACTTAGCATGCACCATTTCTAAGTCATATATTTGCTTGTAATTTTACTATCACAATGTACAGATTGCATTCAAATACTTACCAAATGCAGACCCGATCACCTCGTGGTTTGTGAAAAATAGCTTGACCTAAATATTGTCTTATTTTTATTTTTTGGGTGCAACTGTTTAACGAGACGCGGCTAAGAAGCCAATTAGGCTAAGTGTAATCCATTGTTTCTACTTACTTTTATAAGAGCAAAAATTTCTTCCATGTATGGGCGGATATGACTGCGTACAAATGAGACCAGCATCCCCAACTGCTGAAACATGAACTGTGGGCCACAAGACAGGTTTGTGAGATATGTTGTGTATGGTGTAAATGTAGGTTCATAAGCCAATACAGTATCTCCCACGAGAAAACAAAAACAACAACAGTAAATCGAGCATTTAAAAACTAATTGCAAGCAACATTCTTTCACAAGCCAGACTGAAAAATTACCACCAAGACACTTACCACAAACGCAAACACCAAAGCAAATGCAGTGAATACTGAATATTTTTATTAAAATAACATTAGGTTCTCATTGTCCTCTTCTTTCTTCCACTTGCTTTTCTCTATTTGCTACCCCTGTTAACGCCACCCAAGTTGGCAGCTTACTGCATGTTATTTTTTTTTACAACAATACAAAGGTATTATTATGAAGAATTGAAGCTGTATTTAGCGAGGCTATGTTAGAAAGCACAGACTATGCAGTCTTCTAAATTGATGCTTATCACTATATGTGACGGATTCAAACTGGTGTTTTTATTCAGGTTTTTTGTTACCTCAAAAGATAGAATAGAGGCAATGTTTGTTATACAGAGCCTGCATCTACTATGACTGGTCATTTAGAGTATGACAGCTGAAATGAAAAAACATTGTCAAACAATTCTTATCTCTTCAGGGCTCAAAATTCCCCCTTGCCTTTAGCTCTAGGGAGTAGAACGTCAGCCTTGGTGTTTATGCTACGGTTTGCAAGTAACTTAAAGGAGAAACTAGATAGGCTTTCACTAAAAACAGTAACCGTGCCTCCAGTCAGCAGGTGACCAAACTTTGACGCCAAAGGTAATTCTAAAGAAAAAGACTGGGCACAGGTATAAAATCAAGGAAGATTTAATGGATGAATAGCAGCAATGTTTCAGCTCCTGACAGAGCATTTATCAGCTTGACCAAGGCTTTTTAAAAAGCAAAAACATTGCTGCTTCTCAGCCATGAAACCTGCCTGGATTTTAGACCTGTGCCCAGTCTTTGTTTGCAAGTAACGTTTAAGGTCTGGCTTGTAGTATAAGAAGTTAAGAATGGTTCTTCAAACTAATACCATGTATAATTGGGGTCCCTGACAATAATAAATACAAATAAAGTTAAAAAGCACTGGTCTCAAGGTTACCATTAGATGTGATTAAAGTGATTGCAGATTCAGTACAAGGAGTAATTCTGGGTTACAGTTCTAAAAGTGGAACAATATTAAAATTCTACTAGTTTCCATGGTGACTGGTCCATTTACAACACCCCAGGATTGCTCATCCTAAATTTCCCTGTTTTATTAGTTTGAAGTCTAACCACATAAAGCACAGTTGTGAGAAAAGTCACATACCTGAGGAGACATCAGTCCTGTCCTCTTCTGGGCCAAAGTCGAAGCAGGGGAGGGAAAAGGATATAAAAAGGTAAATGTATTAGTACAACATAGAGCAAAGAATGGGCTCTGAAATAGTCCATGCTCATTACTGGGTTTTTTTTCCGCTTCTTATTACAGTAGACAGATCAGACAAACAAAGAACTCTCAATAGCAAAACATTCGGACCTGAAATATCTCCCAAAGATAGCTCTGAAATATTGGGGAACCATAAACCTGACTAAGTAAACCGTTAATAAAATAAATTCCTTGACCTTTCATGAGATCTCTAGGCAGTCATGTAATAGGATTTAGAAAGCGTATTTGCATAGAAATTTATTGGAAAGGACAGAAATGTTAGGGCTTGCAGTGGTGAGTAACTGCATAGGATAACATTTAATCCATGCTAAAAATAATGCTGTAAAAAAATACACTAGCTATATAAAATGAGTTTATACCCTACTATTAAAAGCTTTTTTTGAAATATAATCACTTAACACACTTTACATTACTTAACAGACCATGCAAAAGGCCCACAGGTTGTGTTACCAGTTTGTGAAAACGGCTTAACAAGCTTCATCGGTTTTTCAGAAAATGGATGAACCGTAATGTCCTGTCTTATATACTAAATAAATCCACTAATGCAGGAAACCCAACCGTCACCTACATGGAATGCATCTTCTCCATTACTTACTTGAGGAGACGGCTGGTGTGACTATGGAGAGAGGGAAAAACAAAAACAAACAATAAATACAGACCACTAAAGAGTTAATTTAAAGCCTTGATAATATGACCGTCACTAAACTTTAAATGTCTGTGCTAGAACCCTTTCAATCTCTAATATTGAAAAATGAACCTCTTGTTTAAACAATAATTCTCTTCCAAGCTCAAGCTTGGTTATAAAGGATGAATCTCCTTCCTCTGATCCCTTCATTTCTTGTTTTTTTTTTTTTTATTATTTTAATTTAATTTTGTAGGCATGTCAAGAACAAAGCATCATTGTATTATAACATCAGGGGTGTAACATGCAATGAGATGACACAATCTTTAAAGTATAACAGTAGTACAGCAGTTAATGAAGAAGTATAAATATAATTGTGTAGAGCCTCAAATATTTTTGTTCTGAATACTGAGGGGAATTCACTGCCTCCACTAACTGCTTTGACCTTAGAAATAAAACATGGACAATGGTCCCTTTCTCTGCCCTTGCCTAGTGTTTATATTGGGTTAGAAAGACTGACTGGTAGAACAGGGTAGATCCTCCTCTAAATACAATTTTAAGAACTTGTATACCTCTCGGATGGTGTTGTCACAAAGGCGGATAGCATTCAGGAAAATAGGCATAACTTGTTGCAGAAACTGCACACATTTAAGGCCCATGGACTTGAAGGTAAAGGTGGTGGCTTGGACCACCATGGTGTGAAGATGGCTTAATGACTGGTCTCTCAGTATCCTCATCAGAGCAACCACAGCCACAGCTGGGAAAAACTCATCATTGGGCATGTTTCCCATATTAACCAGCATCTCGCTTGTACTATAGTCCGCTGCAGGAATGAAGAAAGCCAATATGGATTGGTTCAATAAAACAACACGGGAACCTTATCTCATACATCACCTTCCCCCAGGAAACTTACCGGAGTCCTGGTTAGCCTTTGATTCAGACATGCTGAGGGCAGAAGCATCTCTAGATTGGTCAATCATTCCAATGTTCACCTTGTGCTTATATGGATCCAAAGCTCCAAGGAGTCCTAGCACCCGGATGGCCTGACAGAGAAGATATGAACATAAATAATATTAACTGGCAACGTATCTGGATACTGTTTTATCACCAACGCTACATAATCCTGTAACCTAGTTTGTACAGGATGAATAAATGATACGTATCACGCGTATCTTACCTCGCGACGTATTCCCTGGTTTTGTTCTGTCTTCAGAAAGTTAAGCAGCACCTCCAGCAAGGAAGGATACTTCCTGTACGGTTCTACTACATAACCTGTACTTGCAACAAGCTGTCCAAGAGTCCACAAGGCCACCTACACAAAAAAAGTAGTAAGGTAGTTAGGTAGTAAGTGGACATTTTTTGTAATGTATCTAATAAGCTTCTACATAGAAACAGAACTAAAACAAAAATCATTATGTGAATTACTTTTAAATAGCAAAACCTTCTAAATAATCCTGCACCATCTCTGCATCTCTACCCCCAAATAACAATTTTCTCAGTTGGCTGCCCATGCCATGGAAACAGTTGAGAAAACATGGGTTTCTTCAGTAAAAAGTGTAAACCTTTACCCTCTATTAGCCGAGACACATCCTTAAAGGGATTCTGTAGTGATAGGAATGCAAATCGGTATTCCCAACACTATAGCACCCCTGCCTCCCCCCACCTCAGGTCCCCCCTTCAGCAGCTAAAAGGGTTAAAAACCTGATTGTCACTTACCCGATTCCAGCACCAATGTCCCTCGGTGGTGGGTCAGCACTCCACACGCCCCGGGAGATGGAAAACCAATATGCATTAGGCCCTCCCCATAAGAAAGCTTTGCTTTAATGCTTTCCTATGGGGATTTTACGGACGCTAATTGTCCTCATGCAGAGGGTGAGGACGTCCAGTGCCAGTTAGGCAACAAAAAGGTCCATTAGCAACCAGGAAGCGCCTCTAATGGCTGTCTGATTGACATCCACTAGAACCAGTCGTAGTCCTGCAATGTAATTATTGCAGTATCTCAAAAGCTGCAATCATTTACATTGCAGCGCGAAGTCGGACTGGGACACTACACCCATAACACTTAAATGAGCTGAAGTGGTCTGGGTGACTACAGTGCTTAACGTGGAATGCAGACATGGTTAGCAGTGTAATCTGGTAAATGACAGCAACATGAGGTCGCACTGAGAAGCCCAAGCACATAACGCGATTATTTTATTTATATCCCTAGAGTTCTGCAATATGCTGCCATTACAGCAATCACATGAAACACACCTTGGGAATCCTTGCAGACAAAAGGGAACGTCCACGACTTCCTTTGCTGTCAAGGAAGCCATGAACACGGACATTACAGAACTCTCCTGGAACAAAAGTCTCCCTTTCATCTACAATAAATTAATCCCACCACAAATACATTAAATCCACTCTGTTGGGTGCAGAATTCCTAGGGACAGGAGTCCTGGTTGAGTATATAATTTCAACATTTCTCCCTTGCAGACCTCAGAAATGGTGGCAGAAATAAATTAAAGCAGATTCTGCCTTCATAATCAAGTGGTTAATCTATACATTCTAAAGCCCAATGTATAGAAATATACATGAAGTGAAACATATTTTAATTAAGTTTAAGTTACAGCTGGTGTTACTGTGGTCTTATTACATTTTATGGACAAGGAACTTCTGAAGGATTTATAACTGGGTTGCTTTTAAAAATGGGTCATCGTGGAAGCGAATGGAATCAGCAAGAAAATGCCTTTGATTTCCACCGGACTGCTCCACCTTTCTATTAGCAATGCTTTTCATAGACCTCCCCTGTTATGCCGTATCCCGGCACTGACCTGTCTCTTGGCAAGCAGGGAGGAATCTTGTAACATTTCCATAATTATTGGGAACAGCTCGTCCATCCATTTTCTCATCTCGAGGCCACTGACCTGAAGGGATCAAACACATTGTTCGTAAAAATAAAGCCAATGAATACAGATGTTTACAAATAATTTCTTAAACCAGTTTTCAAACGCTTACCTGTGCCAGTTCTCCAACAGTCGCCAAGACATTTGTCACAACTCCGGGGTTGGGATCTGGCTCTCGCAGCTTTTGGATGAGAGCCTGGTAATTACAAATAAATGTGCTGTTGTGAAACCAATGCTCTAGACGTCAGACTCATCAGCGCATTTCGCATGTCAGAGCTGCTGATCTATGTATTCAATTCACTGCAATTACCAATACAAATACACCAGCAGCTGTGCTAAAGGATTCAATAGCCCAATTTATTATAATGATATAAATAACCTGCTGATAAATCTATATTCTGAAATGACTGCAAAACAAGAATTTCTACTGTCAAGGATGTATTAAAGAATGGGCCCTCAGGGTTTTTGGACCCACTCACTGTGGAACCGCAAACCGAACTGGAGTCTTGCAACAGCTCATTTCTGCAGTTTAACAGATGGTCTACACCGAACCAGTGCAAACAGAATATTTTATCTTCGTCCATGTTTATATTCTTCTCCAGATACATTTCTCTCTGCGTGTACTGAGCGAGCTAGCAGCCCATGCCTACTTAATAGCAAGCATTTCACAGTACGCACCATCTCATCATCCTATTCTAGGGTTACAGTCTGTATTAGATCGATTCATTTCCAACATTATGTACTGTTCAAGCATGCTGTGCCTTTATAGAATAGTAAATATGTTTCTCTGTACCTCTGCTCTAAACACTGAAAGAGGAATTTAACTTTCCAAGATTTGATTAATAACTTACAACAGCGTAATCTGACACCTACAGGGTTTTTCTCTAGATAAATCTGCAGCTACCTTAAGAATTGGCTCCATGTATGGTCGGATGAGTCTCGGGGCATTGGATACCAGATGCCCTAACATGCGAGCACTTTGTTCCTTGTTCCTGCCGACTCCACTGTTCTCCAGCTCTGTCAGAATCTAAATAGAGTGATAACCATTAGAATTTGTAGACAGCAAAGTAGTGATTAGCAGAGACTCCTGAAATCAATTCACATACCTGAATAAGCATTTTTCGCAGAAAAGGCATGACAAAGGCTGGATTCATGCTGCTGAGGCGCCCAATGGTACAGATTGCCAACTCACGTATCTCAAACACCTCATCATTCAAAGCCACAAACAAAGCTTGCAAATTCTCTGCCTGTGCCAGATGGGTATCAAAGCGTTCATCCAGAGATGCCAGTACACAGTACCGAATATCGGGGTCTGAAAAAAGAGTTGTAAGAGGAAGCATCACCAAGAGAACATGTCATCTAAATGTTTTCACAACCCTACAATCAACATAATGGGATCGAACCATTAGCTTTGAGTAAAGTCACATTATGAAAATTGGCAAGATTAGCTGTATTCTACTAACAGTAAACAAGGACACCCTGTTGCTTCATCTAAGAAGAAAATTCATTGCTACCCCACCATAATTTCAATACATAAATAGTTTTTCAAATTTGCTCATGTCGGAAAACTGCCATCAACACAGTGCTGATGAGATTTCCCAAACTTACGAGGTGTTTCAACGAGCCAGCCGTAGGTATGCTAGACTGCTGAATAAACTCAGAAGGGTATTTGGAATGCTTTACACACATGGACCCCTTTAGTGGTGTACAGTAGATATATAATCTTACCTGGATCTGTAATCCCTACAACCAGAAGTTTGCTCAGAACATCGGCCACTACTTGCACAGCTGTCTGGCTTACATGCCCATGTCCACTGAGAAGCTGTATGGAGGGAGTAAGTAGCCGAGAACAAGTACGGGCAGCTTCCATACGAATCTCCTTGTGTTCGCTGTTCAAGAAATGGTCAGCGCAGTGACGCACAAACTGAGTCAAAGAGTGGCCTGAAAGAAAGAAGAAAAAAAAAAAAGGAGCTGCAGCTGTGTTCACTCCATTTATCTAATAAAGTGTTCATGCCAAGTCAATTCTGTAACGGACACTGCTTCAAGCTCTATTAAAAAAAGTGTTTCTTAACTCAACCAAGGTCTAAGGTTTTTACTTTCAATTAGTGCAACCGGTTTTATCTCAGAGTTCAGGGTTATGTGATCCTGCATGACTAGCACTGCTAAGTATTAAACCAAAGGATGAACGATTAGGACTTTTCTAACCGTTTTCCCGGCAAACTTACTTCAAGGAGTAGGATAGGAGCAAAATATGTTGGTTCCCTGGTTCCCATAATCCATCCTGAGAGTAAGCGTTTATCCCACATGATGACATAAATTAAAGTGCTGCCTTTAGACATGTTCTAACACTTTTTGACTATGGTGTCATTGATATTTCAACACAGTCAGCATTACTTATTTTATTAACAGGACTATTCACTAAAGTGAGAATTGTCAGGAATTCAAACTGAATTCCAAAGTTTAGGACTCTTTAGGAATTTTTAATTTACTTTGAACTCCCAGCAATTCTGACATTAGGGAATAACCCGGTTCGATTTACCTTCAGGAAAAGCCAGAGTAAAGGCAGGGCCTCTTTAAGCCAGTTGCGCAAGGTTTAACCATCTTATAATGCAATTCATTATTTAATGGGAACACACAGAATCCTTTTAAAAGAAGTTTCAGATGTAAAAAATAGAAAAATAAAAAATAAAAAAAAGAGATAGATGGGGAGGTGCAATGGGAATTATTTGCCTGGTACAAAGTAATGATTTTGTAAATGCAAATGTGCTAATATCACTTATTACCTTCAAACTCAAAGGTGCCTAAAGTGCGCAGTGCCAATGTGATGCTGCCTACGTCACTGACTTCGGGGATATTTGTGAGGCTGGGAGAGGATAGCTGCTGTGCAAGACCTTTGGGCATCCCTGGGTGTCTCAGAGGTTTGTGCATGAGAACCATAGACAACATCTTCAGCAGTCCATCCTGGATATCTTTCTTCAGCTGCGTGATGTGGCGACTGAGGTCATACAGCACAGCAGTTAAAGCAGGGCTAATGTGAAACAAAGTCAATATTTAGTGATGATTTGAAAAGGAACAATGTCTAAGAAAATGGTAGTTTAACTCCAGCACATAAACGTAGCTATTGTTTGTGTTAGTTGTTATAGATTATAGTTTAGTTTCCTTTTTTATACTGATAAATAAATTTACACCTACATCTAAAAACGGCCATCTGAAAATATTTTGAGGATTAATATAGTAAAAATGCTCCTTTAACAGTGTGTGTTTAGTTTTGTGTGTGATTTACTTTCTAGTTTGCTGGTGTTTCTTGCAAAACTTGGGAAAGCTGACATGTTTTGACACGTGGGGGTTGTGAATGTATTTTGCTATTCACTATCATTTTAAAATGTGTAAACTGGATTAGGAAAACGAGGCAAAAGCCTTATTAAAAAAAAGTCTTAATAAATGTAAAAAATGAAATCACTTACTAATGGTCACCATGCCATATCTGTGTAGTATGCAGTAAAGAGATGGCAACTTGGAAAAAAAGATTATTGTTCTGTCAGCCCCACTGAATGGACAATTTTTAAACAACTGACCCAAGATGGTTACATTTCAAACATTTTTGAATGTTTAATATGCTTTGTTACAGTTACGTATTTTTAGGACACTGTTTAATTTATCCATTGTAAGGTGCAGCGGAATATGTCGTTGCTCTATACACAAGATTATTATGAATGGATTTATAAACCCTGGTCTTTCAATATAAGTGCAGAAACTCACCTCAGGCCCACAGACAGCATGGGTTCCAGCAGTTCCTTTACTTCCTGATGTAAGGTGGCGCCCATGGCTCTCGCTAACATGCTGATACAGGTAAAAACAGTGGCATCCACTTGTATAGCCTTTTGCCTCCTGTGCAGAGGAAACATACATCAATTCATTTCATTACAAACGTTAAGTGGGAAAAACAGGACTGATCACAGATCATTGTGAATTTTCACTGTGATTTGGTGATTAATTTGAAAAGAAGATTTATCTGCCACACAAAGAAACTGTAGGGATTGTACAAGTACCTCTTTACTGCTACTACTCAGTACAACTATTAAACTGGAGTCTTTTGCAATATCAGAATATAAGCATAATTGGCTTTTATTTACTTTGATTTACCATTGAACCATGAATTCTTGACAACATTGTAAACTAAATGTTAGTTAGGATTTGATTGACAAAATTCTAAATTGTAAATTACAAGTGTTTCTTGTTCCCTCCTACTCCTCCCCCCCATGCTTGCCACTCCTGGCTGTAAATACCTTGATATAACTGTTTATCTCTGCTCCCTCCCTAGGCCCATTTTCCATTACATCTTTACTGCAAGCCTCTACAATTCTACCCACCCAGGTTCCCCCTAAATTTATAGACTCCTCCTCCAGCTGTTTAAAATTCTCTCTCATTTACCTCTTCACTCTACTAATAGCTGCAACTCCCTGTTTACTTATTTGGCCATCACTTCCAAATTTCCCCTGCTACCTCTTGTCTCAAATCCCCACGGTATCCTTTAGATTGTAAGCTCATGGGCTATCTAGCTATGCACTTTGTATAAAAGATCTTAAATGGCTAGATCTCAGCTTACGGGCAGGGCCCTCTCTACCTTTTGTATTTGTCTGTATATATATTGTATGTTCTCCACTAATTGTACAGCTCTGCGGAATCTGTTGGCGCTTTATAAACACCAGTAGTAGTAGTAGTAGTAGTAATAATAATAATAATAATAATAAAAAATCCACTCACTTGTGAGCAAAATCCTTGGGAGGGAGAGCCGCTTTCACGTGTTCCAGGATTTTAGGTAAATATGGACGAATTTCACTGCGCACTGCAACGGAGATGAGGCCGAGAGACTGGAAAGCCACGGTCCGCTCCTTCTCCTTGCGCACGCAACTCAACAAGTGGTTCATGGAATCTGGAAGATTGTTCTCCGCTATGGACAATACAAAAGATGTATGGGACTAATAAGGCACTTGCAAGAAATACAAGTACATTTCCTACTCTCTACTTGTCCTACTCATACCAGTGAACGACGATGGTCTGAATGCTGCCAATCGAGGAATAACATGAAGCGTTGTCATCTGGATAAGTGGATTTTTGCTGTTTCGACATTTTAACACCCAACGGCAAATCTATAAGAAAAAGAGAAGTCAGAATGAATTATTCAGCCAACTTGTGTCGGGAGAGTCAAATTAGTACGTTACCATGTTTTAAAAACCCAGAAGTAATAAGTGACCATAGTACCTGATCAAATTTCTCATCCATAAGTTCTCGGCAGGTCCGACTTTCTACCAAGGTATTCTTATCTGGCATTGGGGCTGTGCCATATCCCAGAATCCCTTGCTGCCCAGTATAGCCAAGGAGACTAAGCAAGGCATTGGAAGGCTGTGGTTGTACAGACTGAAAGCTAGCAAAGGGGGTGATATGGCGTGGCTTTAGCCCATATGACATGAGGTCCTTGCAGTGTTTATCATGTACAAGCTGCTGCTGTGTAATCTCTTCCATCTCTTCCCTCAGACGCTAGACATGGAGAAATAGAAGAGAGGCGATAAAGATGTAAATTCTGGTTTGAGCTGCACTTACAATAATGAGAAATACTGAGAGCATATGCAAAATGTCAAAATCACAGCAACACAACACACGTTCATCAATATACAAATAAACATCTCATCTAGCAATAAGAAAAGTAAAATAAGACCCTCTTGTTTTACACGACACCGTGACAATGCACTCTTCATTATTACGCCACATGGCAGTTAATCACGAGCCAATTACCGAATGCTAATCCCATTTTAGATGGTAGGACTATCTGTATTCACACAGGTAGATGGCAACAAAACAACCCAAGTATGAGTGCTTCACATTATCCAATAAAATGTGGATTGCATAAACACTTACTATCACTAAATAGTGGATGAATAGGTTGGTTCATGTAAATTTAAGCTACAGTGTTCATTAGGATTGGAAATTCCTTCGAAATGTCAGACTAGTGATGGAGCTTAAAGATTTGTCTAGAAAAAGGCATACAAACAAAAGGAGGAATTTTACAATCTGGACTTAATAAACAGCCCCTAAAAACTGCGACAACAGAATGGTCCTATATATTCCAAAAAGCAACACTAAAGGAACACTGTAAGCTGGTTTGAGCAGGGTCCTCTTCGACCTATCATTCCTGTAAGTTTTCTTGTAATTGTCTTATTTATAGTTAAATCCCCCCTCTCATAATTTTGTAAAGCGCTACGGAATCTGTTGGCGCTACATAATTGGCAATAATAACAACACTATAGTGAAAGAAATACAAACATGTACTCCTGTCACTATAGCTGTGTCAACACTATTTACGTGCCAGGCTGTGCGCAAATTAAAAGGTGAAATTACTCACCTTTATCCCACTGAAGTGCGGGTTCGTCGCTTCTGGCTCCAAAACTGACAATCTCAGCCAGTGCAGTGCTTTCCCATAGGAAAACAGTGGGAGGCTATTGCACCTGCGTGCCAGACGGCACTAAAGTTGTCCTTGGGCAGTAATGTAAACACTGCCTCTTACCTGAAAAGGCAGTGTAAACATTAAAATGCCTGCAGGGATAATTATACACACCAGAACAACTACATATAGCTGTAGAGGGTCATTTTAAGTTAGGCAGAAGTTTCAGGGTGTTTTAGCCCTACAATCACCCCAGTCTGATGCTTACTTCTCCTTCCATGCTGCTAATCCTCAGTAACTCATTGATAACTAGGAGTGCTCCATGGATCCGATCATCACGATTCATACCCTTTTCCTTTAAAAAATTTTCATCAAAACCTTTCTCAGCTTCATCAAATGTTTGCTAAAAATAAAAGTTTAGAAAAGAAAGATCAAACCAATGAAAAGCAACATATCTAGTTATTTACAACAGAGCACCCTGTTACATTGTAGAGAAAATTTATACAAACTTATCACCATATACAATAAGAATAAATGTGCATACCCGATACCACATGGGTTTCTGTAGCTCCTTTGGTTCACGTTGCGTCGTTAAGATCAAGCAGGCTCTCAGAGCTGCTACAGCACCCTCACGAATTGCCTGCTTCGGATCCCACACGGCATAGAAAATGCTATCAAAAAATGGTTGTACTTGCTGGAAGAAGAATGTGGGTGCACTGACAGCCAATTCTCGTAGCACCAAAACCTAAACAAGGAACAGCATGCATCAGTTTAAGGTTTAATATGTGACCATAGCATTGGAATTATATTTGTATGGGGTCAGAGTGGGAATTGTAAAGCTACCTTAACATTTAACTTTTTCCCCACCCAAAATAGCTTCTTACCGTGGCATTGACGTGGCAGGTGAGCTTACATTCAAATGGCCATTGGAATAAAACTAAAGAGCCTCCATTTTGTATAAACGTACATAGGGATTTGGGCCAGAGCACAAGTAACTCTTTTTGTTCTTACCGCGGCATGCCTGCGACCTTCATTACGTTCGGGTCCCAGCCACTCCAAGGCTCGCTTCATCTCAAACTCCACGTATTCTGCAGTAAAAGTGTCTCCCGCCATAGCAAGGCGTCCCATAGCTTTGGAGGCCATCTCCATGACGGCAGTGTCACTGGATGGTAGCAGGTTGCGCAAGTAGTTTGCAAACCTGCTGATCCGTGTGGCATTTCCACCTTCGACTCCCATCAGACTGACTGCAAAGGGTAAAAAAAGACTTGTCAGAATGCAGACAGATGATAATCAGTAATTATTACTAACAATATATAGGGCCATGTAAATGTTCTGATCTCTAGTGAGCTGTGAAAATTACATGCTGTTTTTTCTGACAATCTATTGAGACTGGTTTAACTTAGTACCACAATGCAAAAAGCAACTTAACTTCAAAGATTAACGATCCTAGTGCCATAAACACTACAGTGCACATTGATTGTGCTTATGGTACCCCTTTAAATAAATAATTTGATAGGACAGAATTCATTCACTGTACTTAAAGGACCACTATAGGCACCCAGAACACTTCAGGTCAATGAAGTGGTCTGTGTGCCAGGTCCATCTAGGATTAATCCTGCCTGCTGTAAAGAGAAACTGCTATGTTTACATATGGGTTAATCCAGCCTCTAGTGGCTGTCTCACTGACGGCTGCTAGAGGCGCTTCCGCACTTTTCACTGTGATTTTCACAGTGAGAAGACGCCAGCGTCCATAGGAAAGCATTGAGAATGCTTTCCTATTGACGGGCTGAATGTGCGTGCGGGTGAGGGCACCCTCAGGGCATTATAGTGGTCCTTTAAGATAATGTATCTTTATTTACATTAATGTATTATAAAAGACATAATGAAAAGAAAATAAATGAAGTAAAAAGAAACGAAGACAATGTATATAGTGCAGTTGGTTTAGTCAAGGTGAATACAGAAAGCAGCACAATCTAGCGCAGGAGTTACAGGAAAGATTGTAATTAAGCAAACACATAAACACCATGTTTATTTACAAAGGCACTGCCTGTGTGATGCGGGTCGTGATGAGCAAGAGCCTGGATTGTTTCAAACAAACCTCCAAAGGGAAAACCTGTAACAGCGCCTTGCTAATGAAATAATGCTGTGAGAAATTAAAAAAAGAAACCACTTACCAATAGCAAGAATTCCTCCTTTCCTCTCACTTACATCTGAGCTAGAAACAAACTCGAAGATGAAATGGTTAAGTTCATCGAAGAACTGTGTGGCATCATCTTGGCTCACCTTAAAAAAAAAAAAAAAAAGGGTTTCAGGTAAAAGCAATTTAACTTAATGTCAGAAGAGGACATAACTAACTTCCACCATTGTCTGTGCTATACACACGTCCCAAAGTTACTGGCAACAGTTAACAGACTTAACTAAAGTAAGCAGCCATCTTACTTTCCACCCAGAGATTCAATGAAGTAGCCTCTGTGATTACGTATAAACGTCAGTTACAAAAACACGGTACAAAGTCATAACAAAAATGAAAACAATACCTACCTGCTTCAATAATGCAATGTGAAAATGCTCTATAGCTGCCATGGTTTCAGAGAGCAAGTAAAGTAGAGGAGTAGATAAATACATATACTACCTTAGCGGAGTGAAAATGTACTTTAACAGTGTTCCTTTAAATTTAGTATATTTAACTTATTGATAAGCAAGCTTACGATAAAAATCACACTTGTTTGGCATTATTATCAGACTGAGAATGTTAATCCCTGAAAACCCCTTGTTATCAGGACAGTCCTTTTCAGGAAGAGTTTAAATAGAAAAGGTTGTGTTTGTATTGATGGTGCTTTGCATGTGTAACTTGTCTCAGTAAACACCAATGAGTGTGTGACTGAATTGAGGGAAGAATCCTGGTACAGTGTATAATTTGTATTAAAAGACCTGGGAAAATGCAGAGTTCTATCAACCTAAAAAAAAATGTTGGCGTGTGTCTGTAAGAACAAAATAGATGCCATTATTTATCAGATACCTTTAAAGGACCACTCTAGGCACCCAGACCACTTCAGCTTAATGAAGTGGTCTGGGTGCCAGGTCCTTCTAGGCTTAACCCATTTTTTCATAATTATAGCAGTTTCAGAGAAACCGCTATAATTATGAATGGGTTAAGCCTTCCCCCTAATCCTCTAGTGGCTGTCTCATTGACAGCCAGGCGAGGCGCTGTAATTTACTAGAAATTTGAGAACTATAAACGCCATAATGCTTTCTAATGATGCTGGCGCTGCGCTCTCGCTGGTCGCGCATTCGCGTGAGGGAGGAGGCGGAGAGGGAGGAGAGAGGAGGAGCTCTCCCCAGCTGGAAAAAGGTAAGTTTAAACCCCTTTCCCCCTTCCAGAGCCGGGCGGGAGGGGGTCCCTGAGGGTGGGGGCACCCTCAGGGCACTATAGTGCCAGGAAAACGAGTATGTTTTCCTGGCACTATAGTGGTCCTTTAAATATCTGAAAATTCTTTTTGAAGTGATGGTAATTTTTTTTTTTTTTTTTTTTAATGTTTACTTTGTTAAACACATATCTATCTAACTAAAAGAGTAAGAAACTAAGTATATTACAGGTTAACAAAACAAACAAAAATAATGCCGAAGCATCTCTCTGTAGATTCTCTCCTTGCTGGCTAGCATGATATTTAACAGAGTACATTGTTTGTGATACGGTATTCATTACATCTTTTCTGAAGATGGGGGGTGTGGGGTACTGAGAAGTGCAATGCAGGAGAGTGTCTGTCTGAGCAATAGCAGGTACAGAATGAAGCACCAGTCACTGTGAATTAGATTGATGGAAATCATTCCACTACTAGAGACTATGTCTGCTCTCATGGGTTTTAAGAAGAGTGAGTAACAACAAACATCTACATTCTATACGGAGAGAATGTGCATAATTTAACCTGAAGGTCATAATATAGTGTAAGACTTTCTTGCTGCCTATCTTTATATTTGTGTTGAAATCAAGGAGCCTTTTTTTTTTTTTTTTTAACCCTCTCTTTATAGCTACCTGCTGATCTGTATTAAAGGGACACTATAGTCACCAGAACAACTACAGCTTATTGAATTTGTTCTGGTGAGTAGAATCATTCCCTTCAGGCTTTTTGCTGTAAACACTGTCTTTTCAGAGAAAATGCAGTGTTTAGATTACAGCCTAGTGATAATTTCACTGGCCACTCCTCAGATGGCTGTTAGAGATCCTTCCTGGCTCATGGCTGCCTAAAATGCATCCAAGCATTCAGTATCTTCTCCCTCTGCATGCAGACACTGAACTTTCCTCATAGAGATTCATTGATTCAAATCATCTCTATGAGGAGATGCTGATTGGCCAGGGCTGTGTTTAAATCGTGCTGGCTCTGCCCCTGATCTGCCTCTTTGTCATTCTCAGACAATCATATGGTGAAGCACTGGATCAGACCACCACTTCTGATAATGTCAGCAGACTGCTTTTTTTCTGAGGCAAACAGCATGCAGAGTTACAGCTTCAGGCTTGAATACAGTAAGATTTTGCTAAATTTATGGAGGCATGAGGGGCCCAGGGGGGCTAGATGGTGGTGTTAACACTATAGGGTCAGGAATACCTGTTTGTGTTCCTGACCCTATAGTGATCCATTAAGCTTGCATTAATTGCATGTATAGTGTATGCATTGCTCAGATTTTTTTATTATGTAAATATAAACATTAAGAGATTTCTGGAAGCATTCATAATGTGATACAATGTTTAGCAGAACAACAAACCATACTTGATATAAAATAGCTTTATCCCTTAAACTTACACTACGCCTCTTTTTATGCTTAGAAGGTTACTCCAAACCCGCTGTAGTGGTTATGATGCCAGGAGTAACCTGGCACTGTTTCCTGGTAACCGGATAAAGTGATTTACAACGGTTTGCTCTTTACCACCCCTCTCTACATCTTAGCCCAGTGGTTCCCAAACGTTTTAGGTTCAAGGCACCCTTAATATTTCAGTATTTTTCCAAAGCACCCCAAGTCAAAATTTCGAGGTTGTATACCTGTACAGAGCTGCCGCATTTATTGGCGCTATAGTGTAGTTAACAGTCTTGGAGTTTGAATGGGTACTTGTATACATTTATTGTGTTTTAATACAGGAGTGTGTCTGAATGTAATGTTCACTTTTAAATGTGGATGTATATGTGTGAAGTATTTGTGTTTGAGTGAAGGGGTGTGCTTGTATATTTTTTTTTAGTTTGAATGCAGGGATGTGTTTGTATGTAATATTTGTGTTAGATTGCAGGAGTGTGCTTGTATGTTGTTCTGGTGTTTGACTGCTTGGATGTATGCACGTACATACTTACACAGATATTCATGCACATTAAATACACCGACACATACACACAAATTCATATAGACACCGACACATATAGATACATACAAACACACACACACACACACACTGAACATGCCCACACCATGACAGATACACACTGACATGAAAACACACACCCTGACACAGGTGTGTGTGTGTGCGCATACAGGCACAGATGCACACCCTGACACACACAAGATTTTTTTTTATTTATTTATAATGCCTCCAGCCACCCACCTGTTAGCTTACCTTAAGTGCCAGGAGGGTGGCTTAGAGTCCTGCTGCGTTAGGAATAATGGGTCTGGAGCTCTTCATGCTCCTCTCCCTTCATACTGCGGCTGCATCCTCTCCCTCTAGGATGCTGGGAGGAACTGACAGGCTGTCACTTCTTCCAGTCGGCTGACATTACAGGGGCCCGGTTGCGGTCTTAAAGGACAGTGGCACTCGATTGGGTCCCTGTTGAGCAGTAATGTTTCCCCGATGCTATAATCATAGTACAGGAGAAATATTCTGCGGCACCCCTGTGTGCACGTTGTGGCGCCCACAGTTTGGGAACCGCTGCCTTAACCACTTCCTGCAATTCTGTGCATAGGAATTGACATCAGCCAGCCCATAACTCAATCGCAGCATTCACAGAGATTTTTTTTTAAATAATCTCTCGATAACAAGCATTGTGTCTTAATTCCTCAGAACTCCTAGTATTATATTCATATAACTACTGTATTACTAATTATAAAAAAAAATGCCATGACATCCCCCCCACACCCAAAATAACCAAGTCAGCAGTGGACACTATTTTCATAGACTTCCTGAAAAAAAAAACCATACAGTTTCTCTTTACGTACTGCTTTATTTGGAATACTGTGTGAGGACAAAATGTTTTCCCACCCAAGCTTTATATTTGGTGGATGGAGACAGGCTGGCAAGGGTCATCTGTTTTAGTCATTACAGGAACAGTTCCATGGTATGTGAAAACCAGACTCACCTCTCGCAGCTCTGTGGTGACGTAATGCTGCAGATCTTTGGCTGCCTTTGTGCGAGTTTCTTCATTGCGACTGCGCAGGCCATTGGCAAACTGCTGCAGCATAGTCATTATTCCAGACATGGTGCCGGTGATTGAGGCAACAGCAGCAGCAATTTATTGGAATGACCTCATGGGCCCTTAAAAGACAAAATAAAGAAATATAAGTACAGCCACTCATTTTTATCAACTCTTGCTTAGTATTTGAGAGAGGGAGGGGGAGAAAATTTGAGGCAAACACTCAGCATGTGACATTTTACACATTTCAGGCAGGGACTAAATGGACCCAGGTGGTCCAATGCGGAAAGCAGAAGATTATCTTTCATGGCTAGTTCCATCTTGCTACAGCTTTCATAGACAGTGTCTATTGCCTACAGCGAGATGGGATATGATAACATTATTCACAAACCGGACTTTACATAGGACACGAGGCCATGCGTTTAGACTGGAAGAAA